>OY757917.1:75014967-75627467 GCA_963585895.1 Sepioteuthis lessoniana | reverse complement strand
ACTACATGGACTCTAACAAAACGGCTGGAAAAAAGCTAGACAGCAATTGCACAAGAATGCTGCGAGCACAAGACACCCCACAAGACACCAACTGTACGGCCACCTGCCTCCTATCACGAAAACTATTCAAGTTAGACAAACCAAACATGCAGGACACTGCTGGAGAAGCAGGGACGAACTCATAAGTGATGTACTCTTATGGACCCCCACACGTGACCGAGCAAAAGCAGGATGACCAGCATGAAAATACATTAAGCAACTATGTGGGGATACGGGATGTAGTCCAGAAGACCTGCCAGAGACGATGAACGATAGGGAAAAGTGGCGAGAGAGGGTCAGGGATATCCGTGCTACCAGCATGACATGATGATGATGATGATCATATCAAAGTGTTTTCTTCCTGAAAGCATTATAATATCTTAATCTGATGCAGTAAATACATTGCATATATACAGTAGTATCCAATATTAGATTTAAAAAATGAAACATATTTAAATTATCCTAATTTGATCAGGTCAAAAAAAGCTGGAAATATTCTTGAAAATTCATTCTACACTAAATAGTAAATTTTCATAAAAAGGAATCAAGGATAAAGAAAGTTTTAGAACAAAAATTGTTTATTACAAAAATCTGTAACATCCTAAATTTGAGGAAAAATTATAAATACACATGTAAATCAAATTATCAACATTATTGAATTAATATTGATTCAGAATTCAAATTAGCTAAGCTCATTAAAAAATCAGTACTTTTGTAAAGTTATATAGCAGGCTATTTAAAAGTTTGTTTGAGGCAGGAAGAAATGGTTATTTTGGTGACACAATTTATATAGAATCTGGACCTCAACAAACAAACAGATAGATGCAGCAACTCTATCTCTCTATCAATCTATCTATCATAGAATAACAAACAAATTGTTTAAAACATCATGCAAATCAAAGAAGTGCTCAAGTGCAGGTTAAAACCTAAAAGAAATTAAGATCTCACCTTTTTTTATAATAGTCCCAAAACTAAAAGTTTTATGATTCAACTATTGTATACAATCAACAAATGAAACTTTAATATATATATATATATATATATATATATAGAGAGAGAGAGAGAGAGAGAGCGAGAGAAAGAGAGAGAGAGAGATAAAGAGGGATATTACCAAAAGTCTTCTTAAATACATGGTTAGTATTATTGGGTGACTGATATAAGTCCAGTAGCAAATTTATTCACAATCATTCTGCTAACACACACACACACACACACACACACACACACACACACACACACACACACACACACACACACACACACACACAAGCATCAAACAAATAAATCATAATTCCAAGTTATTTGTTGGGATATAAATTCCTTTGCTATAAAACACAATCAACGGGTGATTCTGAAAATATTATGAGACAAACAATTGTATGGTATGATTATCCTTCATAATATGGCCACTGATCAATGGTAGACCTCATTAAGACTGGCAGAAGAATGATAAAGGAACCTGAAACTGAAGTAAAAAAAATGAAAAAAATCTTTTTTAATTCTATGTTGGGGGAGATCAAAAGTCAAGTCCAACACTCTCTAACGGATCAGCCTTGCCTTTTCTTCTCTTTTTCCTTTTTGCGTCGCCTAGTCCTCTGTCTGTCTCTAAAGCATCAAGCCAAGAAAGACTTGTTTTCCTCTTCTTAAACCCACTATTTATGCATGTGTTGGGGGAACCAAAATTTTCACACGTGACTTGACTCTTGCTAACATGAGACATTCTTTTACATAAATTCAGGTTCTGAAATCCTGCTGATTTTTTCTTATCGAACATCTACAAATAAGGCACGTATGGGATTGCTTAGGATCACAAGGTAATTCATTTTACCTTATGCTACATTACACTATTTATTTGATCTCACCTTTTTTTAATTATAGGCTCATAATTAAAAGATAACTTAAAGTAGTTCCAGATCAGATAAAACAAAAGCAAGAAAAAAATTCTTACTTAGAGGGTCAAAATCACTTCTACCTGAGATTAAACTTATCTATGCATACTGTTTATCCCATTATTAGAAATAATCGATGATGGTTGATGGTTTGGTTTTATGGCATATCAACCATTGTACGTTATTCAATGCCTTATCCTTTTTATACACATATATTAGATATATGATTTCTTAACACATTTTGTAGATAACATACTTGAACAAGCCTGAGCACATTTTTTCATACAGTTAAAAGGTTTCCTTTATTTCTATTTAATATGAATAATTCTTTTTACAATTAATCATTTATTTGCACACAGTTTAATGTTTCAAGTATTGCTATGTATCACTCAGAGTTCAATTAAACATCAGTCATTTTTTGCACACACTTAAATGGTCAAACAATTCTATTTCAAACTATTTAGTTTAGCATTAGTACATAGTTTAAATGTCAAACAGTTCTGTTTGATCTATATATAGAAATCTATCAGATGCTACTACTTCAGGCCAGAGTGGACCGAGGAGCAATGACAACGAAGGGGTACTACACATTCCCCTAAGTTCCATCATTACTTAAGCCTCACCATCAGATTTTTTAGTGTCATATCCAGGACATTCATTGGGGAAGTCTTAACACTCTGCAGAGATGTAGTCTGTGTATTCTACAGGCCAGAGTGGACCAAGGAGCAATGACAACGAAGGGGTACTACACATTGCCCTAAGTTCCATCATTACTTAAGCCTCACCATCAGATTTTTTAGTGTCATATCTAGGACACTCATTGGGGGAGTCTTAACCCTCTGCAGAGATGCAGTCTGTGTATTCTACAGGCCAGAGTTGACCGAGGAGCAATGACAATAAAGGGGTACTACACATTCCCTTAAGTTCCATCATTACTGAAGCCTCACTATCAGATTGTTTAGTGTCATATCTAGGACACTCATTGGGGGAGTCTTAACCCTCTGCATAAATGCAGTCTGTGTATTCTACAGCTCCAGCCCAGCTGGAGCTGCAGAATACTCTGGTCTCATTCAGTAGATAGAAAAAATAAACAAGTGATAGTTTTCTATATATCATATATATCTTGTTATTTCTATGGTCAACTATTAGCTGTCCCTCGGTGCAAATATTTAAGTGCAACAAAACATACTTGTGTTGGTGTGAGCGTATCTGTTGGAGTATGTATGTATGTAGGTGTAACTTGTGTGTGTAAGCATATCTGTATGGGTGAGTGTGAACATAGGCATAGCATATATTCATATATGTATGTATTTACCAACCCCTGCATACAGGCAGGATGTAACACATGGTCAATTTTTAAGTGGAGTTCAACAAGTTTTTTCCCTTGACTGGTTGGTTGCCTAACTAATGCTGAAGAATTCAGTCTGCCCTGCTGGAAGGAGACAAAGAGGATTCATACCTTTCATAAGAGTATTAGTGCTTTGTGAAATGCAATCAGCTTCGTCCAGGATTTGAATTTGTGTCACTGTGTCTATTTTCTACAATGATAAATATTACACTATGGGCACTTCCTATATAGCATATATGTAGATATGTATATGGATGTGTGTGCATAATGAAACCAAAAGGGTAGATAAACAAGTGAAGGATGTCAGCAAATCTTGATAGATAATAAAATAGAAAGAGAAGGATTTCTCAATGGGAATGAAAGGCTTATTTTTTAATGTCCATTATGAACTGAAGTTTTTTGGCATGAATATGGTTGCCTATGGTGTAATGGTTATCACCGTAGGAAATGGACACGGCGACAAGAGTTCAAATCCTGGATGAGACTGATTACATTTCACATAGCACTAATACCCTTGGGAAAGGTATGAATCCAATTATTCTCCCTCCAGCTATGGGTAAATAGTAGGACAGAATGGGTTCTTCAGCCTTAGTGAGGCAACTAGTCTAGGAGAAGGAAAACTCTGAATTCAAACCTGTTAAACTCCGCTTAAAAATTGACCTTGTGTCATATCCTGCCCGAGCAGAGTGGTTGGGTAAATAGGATAAATATGGTTAGAAGTCAAGATGATATTTTTGAATATATTTTTATACAGAATGGTTTTCTTTTCTAAAAGCCAAAGCTCCCATATATTCAAAAAGCAATTCAAGTCTGGGAGTAGAAGCAATTTAATAAAACAAGTCACCAGTTGGTCATTAGAATAAGATAGAGAGCTGAATAGCACCCAAGTCTTTGTCCACTGTCGATTAGGATGCTCTCAAGGAACCTATGTATGGCACTTGACCTTGCTGTCTAGTTCAAGCCATAACCCGGCATACGTGTCCAGAACCACATTTGGGTTCGTGAAACTGCTTGCCTTATTAGACCCACATTGCACTTAGTGGGTCAATGAGCAGCACAGACCAGCAGGGTTCGAGCCTCGGCTTGTTCCCGACCTTCCCCTCCCCTTTATCCCCACTTTAATCAGCCTTTGGGCTTTTGACCTTGTGTCAAGCCTTGTCTGGTGGGAGACATTGGCAAATAGTGTCTACTTGACTTAAACTGGGTGATATTCACGTGGTTTAATTGCAAAAGTGTTGAACTGCAGCCTCAAAGTAAGTGAGTTTGAACTCCAGTCAAGCTATAATGTTCCCTTTTGAACTAATACCCTTGGGAAAGGTAAATACTTTTATCCCTCCAGCTATGGGTTAAAAAGTATCACTGTTGTTTTTCTACAAGAATGTATTTGGCATTAAATGACCTATGAAGATGGATATGCCATTAAACAAAGAAACCAAACCAATTGACTTAGACTAAAGAGTCAAATTTCACACATACTCTTATTAGGAATGTTTTGAGGATAAATTCTTAATGAAAACGGCCATACAGTTGTGTATTCTAGAGTTTGTTTTTTTGCCTTATACAAATTCACATGGCTTCTACAGTCTAAACCATAAATATGTTTTTCCCTTGGAGAATGAGCATGTTCATTAAGTGGTTTGTGGTCTGTCACATGACAAACACAGAAGTTCTTTTGTGTTCTCTTCTCCCTCTGTTCTTTCAACAGTAGAGACATGTCTCTTGTCCTGCTACTGAACAGTAAAACCAGCATGACTATGACAATTTTATCCTCCATCAATCTCAAGTAAAATATTTTTCCATTTTTGTACCCTATTTACACACTGTTTGTTCATAAAACAATTTATGCACATCTTATCTGCTGGGACACATTAGATCATTCTTTTCAGTACTACTTGTATGTATATCATGTATATTCTAAATTTTTCTGTACATGTAAATGATCTTATCTTATCTCCGCCCATTTATTCAGTATAAATATATCACTGAAATATCAATTTTTGTGTTTGTTTGTTTGTTTGATTGGGTTTTATGGCATATCAACCTTTTGTAATGTAATAGCCGGGGGATTTTGGTTCATGCCTTTGGGTTTAGTTAGGCTGAGAACCTTTCAGCTCAGCACATGAGTTAGTTAGGTACAAACATTGATGCAGGTGTTAACAAGGGCACGCGTTGGCGGATGCAGGCGTCACTCAGAAATGTCACAATAGTCCGAGATGAAACGGGTGACAGAGTGTGAGTGACATCATGCACCGGAAGCACGCAGGGGTTTGTAGAGAATTGAAAGAAAGTTAGGAGAGTTGAAATTTTGATACCAAACGAGGCGGTCAACTTTTGGGGCTCGCTGAGGCGAGACAATTTGCACGCCATGGGTGCCGCACGAGATAGGGGCCAGATGAAGAAGCCAACATAAAAAGATTGTGTCTCTCTCCTTGTGTCGAAACCTTTAACTCAGAAGTAATAAAAGGTTTCGTACCTGAACAAGAAGTCGTTACGTGTTTTCGAATTTCGAGATTCCTACGTTCTTTATATGTTCTATTGTTATGAACATTATATGTCTATTTCACACATGGCGTTAATTGTGGCTATAGTACACTTTGCAGGTTATTTATTTATATAAATAAGCACTTCTATTTCAAACAATTCAGTTTTGAATAAGTATAGTTTTTGTCCACTCACAGTTAAATGTCAAAAAGTGTTCTATTTCAAACTATTCAGTTTAGCCTAAGTACACCGTTTACATGTCAAAGCAGTTCTATTTCAAGCAGTTCACTTTAGCATAAGTACACACTTTAGTTCTATTTGACCCATAGATAGGAGCCTGTCAGGTGCTACCACCCCAGGCCAGAGTGGACCTTGGAGTGATGGCAAGGAAGGTGTACTCCACATTCTCCAAAGCTCCAACATTACTGGAACCTCAACATCAGATTGTTTAGTATCATATCAGGATACTCATTTGGAGGGGTTTTACCTCTTTGCAGAGAAGCAGTCAGTGTATTCTCCCGCCCCAGTCGACTGGGCTATGAATTATTAATGCTTATATTCATCCTTGGAGAGTGGGAACTTGACTAAAATATCTTCTCTAACCTCCAAGCAATAGAATATGAGTAAAGTTTGATTAGCAAGTAAGACTGAATGGACTACAAATTCCTAAAACTAATAGTTTCAAGACATTTTCCCCCCAGTTCTTTTTTTACCATTCTAGTACCCCTAGACTTTGCCAAAGGTGACAAAACTATTTGATTCAACATGAAACAACAGCTGATTCATTTATTAACATAAATAAAGTTGATTGCTCATTTTGTCATGCATGTTAGAGATTAGGAAACCTGTAAATTATCTCAAGAACCATAACATCTCTTTTCTGGATTTTCTCATGTTTGATGTTAATAGATGCTCTTGTAAATTTTATGAGAATCTAGAGAACCAATTTAAGTTGTTGAGCAAAGCCATAAAAATATTGTTATTAAAATACAAATGAAATATGTTTGCCCGCTTGCTTATAGGGAAAATAACATCCTTTTAAGTTATCTGACACTCATAAAGTGAAAAATATTGCTTTTAAAGTACATCTACATTTTTGTCTTTTGTTGTATATATATTACCAACAATGCTTTTAGTATGTCTATATGTGTGTACAGGTATGTGAAAGTATGCGCAGGTGTGTGCAGGTATGTGCAGATGAGTTAGATCAGATGTGTGTATGTGTGTTATGTGTGTGTGTGTGTGCTTATTCTTATGCATAAGTTATATCAAATTGTTCATAAAAATGTCTCCATTTAACATCAGAAATTTATATTAAAATATGAATCGATGACAAATCATTTATGTAAGTGTTCATTTTAACATTCTGCAAATAATGAATCCAATATGATGGTCAATAAATCTTTAATTACATTAAAATAGGAAATTTTCCAAGATGTAATTGTTAACCAACCAAAAGTTACATTCATTAGCTCTCTGTAGACACTGGATACCATCTACAAAACTTTCGAAGGGTGATGGCCCCTAGGGAAGGTTGGGGAGAAGGAGTCAGGGGAATCTGTGCTGATAGTAGTCATTGCTGCTGCTTATAATGATGATAATGATGAAAATTCATTAAAGTAGTAAAATTACCAAAAACTGTTAACATTCAAATTCCTGAAAAATTTCCCCTACGTTTTTTTTTTCATTCAGTTTGAGTTTTGATGAAAAATTTCTTGTTTTTTTTCATATGAAAATTCCCAGTGCAGAGTTCCACTATTTATGGTAAAATCTTTTTGAGATAACCTTTAGGCAGTGTTTTTACAGTTTGTTTTTGTTTTTTTTTGCTGTCGTCAAGCCTAAAACCAAGTTCAGTTTCCTGAATATTTCTTAGATGACCTCTCTGATGTTTTCAATTTTGTCTGTTTTCTTCTTCTTTTTCAATCTTTTGGTGGAAGAATATTTCAGTGTTTTAGAGAGAGTTAAGGTGTGGCATTAAAGATGATTTACATGAAAAGCATATGGAGATAGATCGGATTAAAATAAGAAAATGAACAAGAAAAGACAAATGAAGCAAAGAAAGAACATAAAAGAAGAAATCAGTCTTTCTTTATTGCTTTCTCACATTTTAAAAAGATCATCTGACCACTTATATTGCCTGTGCTTCTGAGCCTCACCTCATTTGCTTAAGGCTATCCATTATGTACACTGAGAACAGAACACTCCCTTAGGGTAAAACATATCAGTTTTGTATCAAATTAGATGCTGTTAAATCCTTTTATGTGAAAATGTATTTGTTGATAGGAAAAAACTTTCTTCTTGTTATATTGTTAAGTTCTTATAGTTGCCTCATGAATCTTGGTCATCTATTCGTGAGATGAATTACTTTTAGTTTGTTATATTTTAATGGCAAAAGATCAGAGATATTCTAATATTATTTTTTTATAGTAATAGGCATCTTGTGAAACTAATGGATACCTAATGTAAAGCAGTTAAATCTCATAAAAAATCTCAAATCATTCAATGTAAAATAGTCATTGATTGTCACATGCAAATCTTGCCTAATTTTATTTCAGAAATCAATTTTTTTATTCAATTCTTTACTATTTAAAAATGCTATTCAGTGAGGAGACATTGACAGATACAAGAAATGTTCATCTATGAAAATGTATTACCATGACACTATGCAGCTTTCATATAATATTAGCTTGTACTCATTTTAGTTTCTCTTTTGAAATACTAAAGATGGAACAATATTATCCAGGAATGTGAGTCTCTTGTTTAGTTAGAGCCGAAGGTATATATATATATATATATATATATATATATATATATATATATATATATATATATATATATATATATATATGAGGCTGCTATCTTAATCTTTATTTTTTGCTGAAATCATGTAATGATTTTTTATCTTTGCTGAAATCATGTAATGATTTTTTATCTTTGCTGAAATCATGCAATGATTTTTTATCTTTGCTGAAATCATGTAATGATTTTTTATCTGCTATCTTTATCTTCATTTTTTGCTGAAATCATGCAATGACCTGGAAATGGTACCATTGTCATTAGATGCTGGTTAAAGAACTATAGGTGTCATTGAAGACACCTAGAGTGACATTGAAGGGTAAATGATGTTTCCAGAAACTGAGGAAACATAAATAGAAGCCTCACATGCAGAGGAGAGACAATCTACCATTATGATACAGAGAAGGTGGCAAGACATCTGTCACTTGGAAAAGAATAAATGGTTCAAAATTATGTGTCAGAAGTTGTTCTTTCTGAGGTTAGAGTAAGCAGTCAACAGAAATTTCCTCTCGTCCAGACAACTGGCTTGAAAACTTATGACCTGGATCTATAATTGGCTCCAAGAAATTAAAGATTTGACATTTGCTTAGAAGACATTGCACCACCATTTCTTCTCCCAACAAGAGGATCAAAGCTCATACAAGAGAGCACATCATCATCATCATCAATATCATCAGCAGCAGAAAGTGTTTTTAGTCCACTGCAGAAAAATACTTTGCTAATTCTTTCATGACAAACTAAATAGTTCTGGCACTTATCATGTTTTACAAGCAAGTTTTACTATATTTCTATCTTTTATAAAATCCTTTCTTACTATATATCTTATTTTATGGATAATATTCCATTAGCCTTTAGGGGTAGTTATCCTCTAATCTTGTAATTTCTTCTGATCAGTTCCAAATATGTTTAATAAATTCAATACAGCTTACCTTGGTCAACTCTCATTTAACTCCAAGGTGTATATATATATATATATATATGTGTGTGTGTGTGTCTGTGTGTGTGTGTGCATATGTGTGTGTACTAAGGTACATATATACATATATATATATATAGTTACCAAGGTGTGTGTATACATATACATATATATATATATATATATATAGTTACTAAGGTGTGTATATACATATAATGACACACACACATATATATATATATATATATATATACTCCTAGGCACACACACACACACACATATATATATATATATATATATATATATACATATGTAATCTTAATAGAAGGTATATATATATATATATATACCTTCCAGTATATACCTTGACATAAAAAGAGAGCTGACCAAGGTAAGCTGTATATAATTTATTAAATATATTTTGAACTGAGCAGAACAAATAACTAGAAGATAAGATAAGTAATCATTGATATATTTGTGTGTTTGAGTAAGGTATGAGGTTTAATCAGACTGATATGTTGTATAGAGAAAAGGAAAAGAAAAATACTTATAAATGGATGAGAAAAAATCTATAAGTAAATATTATTTTAGATTCACCGACGCATTTTGACAAGATATTCAAGATATTCAAGATATGAAATTATAATAATTGATATTTAGTAATAAATTTTTTCTTATCTATTTATATGTATTTTTCTTTTCATTTTCTTTATGCAACATATGTGTGTGTGTGTGTGCATGCATGTATTCCAACAAACTGAATAATCAGAACTAATATCTAAATATTTGTGCTCATTGTATAATGTTCATCCTCCAAGGAAAGGAACACTATGAACCCAGTTGAAATCCTATCTTTCTTCCAGCTGCAATAAGTAAATATTCGGGCAAACTTGGATCTTTAACTTTGGTATGGCAACTGGTCAAGGAGAAGGAAAACTATAAATTCAATCCTGTCGAACTCTGCTAAAAATTGACCTTGAGAAACATCCTGCTCATGCAAATGTAGACGTGAAAAAATTCCTTCTACGTGACCTGCAAACTAAATGTTTCAAAGAGTAATCAAAATAAAAATATTCGAAACAAAACTGTATAGCAGGAACCTTATCAAAGGGATCAATACCTGGATTGTCCCCCTCGTAAGATACTCAGGACTGTTCTTGAAGTAGATCACAGAAGAACTTAAACAAATGAACCTGAGAACAAGAAAACTAATGACCATGCATTAGGCCTTACATCCCAGAAATGACATTGATAGATTATATGTATTAAGAAAAGGAGGAAGAGCACTTACCAGCATTGAAGACACCATGGATATATATATACAAATACTCGAAGACTACATAGAAAAGACTGATTACAGCCTTCAGAAACAATTCTGACAACACTGGGATCAACAGAAGAGAAAAAATGGGAAGAAAAACAATTCTATGGACGTTTTAAACAACTAACAAACAACATCTCACATATGAATATGTGGACTTGTCTAAGAAAAGGAAACCTTAAAAGAAAAACAGAATCTCTTTGAATAGCAGCTCAAAACAATGCCATAAGGACCAACCATATCAAAACAAGAATGGGTAAGGCGCAAGAAAACAGCAGATGTAGGTTATGTGGTGATAGAGACAAAATGATTGGTCACATATTAAGTGAATGCAGCAAATTAGCACAGAAAGAGTATAAGACAAGACACAGTTAGGTGGGCAAGGTGATCCACTGGAAATTATGCAAAAGATTTAACTTTGACCACACAAACAAATCGTATATGCACATCCCAGAATCTGTCCTGGAGAATTAAACATACAAACTCCTCCGGAATTTTGAGATACTAATGGATCATCTAATCTTGGCCAGATGACCAGACCTTATAATAATCAACAAGAAAAAAAGAACTTACAGAATTGTGAACTTTGCTGTCCCAGTGGACCACAGAGCAAAAATTGAAAGAAAGCAAAAAGAGAGATAAGTACCTGGACCTTGCTTGGGAAATGAAAAGACTGTGGAACATAAAAGTGAGAGTTATAACAATTGTTATTAGTACTTTTTGTATAGTCACCAAAGGATTGCTACAAGTACTGGAGGACTTGGAAATGATGGGATGAGTGGAGACCATCCAAACTACTGCATTATTGAGATCAGAATACTAAGAAGAGTCCTGGAGACTTGAGGAGACTTGCCATATCTCAAACTCCAGTGAAATACCATCAGCTAACACTCATGTGAAAAACTCCGAAAGAGTAAAATAATTATAAACAGATCACTTAATCTCAGTCAGATGACCTGACCTAGTGAT
The DNA here is from genome assembly GCA_963585895.1 of Sepioteuthis lessoniana. NCBI lineage: Eukaryota > Metazoa > Mollusca > Cephalopoda > Myopsida > Loliginidae > Sepioteuthis > Sepioteuthis lessoniana. The sequence goes on along the minus strand of OY757917.1, from coordinate 75,615,708 downwards.
AGTTGACAAAAAAAAAGAGAACTTGTTAAATAGTGGACTTTGCCATTCCAGCAGACCACAGAAAAAAATTTAAAGAAAGTAAAAATAGAGATTAGTACCTAGACCTTGCTGGAGAGCTGAAGAAACTATGGAACATAGAAATGATGGTGATATCAATTGTAATTGTAATTGGTGTGCCCACTACTGTCACTAGTAAAGGGGCTGGAGGACGAGTGGAGACCATCCAAACTACAGCATTATTATGATCAGCCAGAAGAGTCTTGGAGACTTGAGGAGACTTGCTGTCACTCAAACTCCTGTCAAAGACAATCAGCTAACCCTGGTGTGACAAACTCTCAAAGGAGTAAGAATTATAATCCATTGAAAATCCAACTGGGAAAAACTTACCTGGAGAAAAATTACAATAAATAATAACACTAGAAAATAGCTATTAACAGAGTAAATAAATTGACAAATCACATAATTAAAATAATAATACAACATAAATAAACTAGACTGCCCTTCCCATCATGCTTTACAAACTAGACTAAACTTCCCATTATGCCCCACACAACAGTATAAAAGGATACCCACCACATTGAGCTGTTGATCCCATAGGAGAGAAACTGACAGTAACCATGTATCATGGTTACAGTCAGTAAAATAATTATAAACAGATCACTTAATCTCAGTCAGATGACCATATATCAATAGTTTCAAACTTACATTTACATATTTTCTATCACTGATATTGAACACTCTTTCTTTCAAAATATAGCAAATGATATATATATATATATATATATATATATATATATATATATATATATATATATATATAATGCATATTTTTGTGTGTATGAATGTATGACTAAGTTCATTAAATTTCAAAATTAATGAACACTAAAAAAAATTATATATTCCAGTCAGAGGATGCAAATTTCTTTTCAATTTTTCTCTATGCTTAGGTTATTTGTTGTGCTATCAATAAACAATAAAATCATAAAAAAGTTTTGGCATAGACTTCTCAAATATTAATCGCACCAAATTCACTCAAATTAATTATTATATTGCAATCATGAAATTGTCAGATTTTATCTGTTCTCACTGAAATTTTCAGTGTTTACTGTCATAAATATCTGCTCAGATGGATAAGATATCTGCAACCAATTGCTGGTATTTTTCCCATCAGATAATTTAGCTGGAATCCTTCCATTAAACAACTATCATATTTTATTAATAAGATTGTTCAACGAGAAAGGCAATAAAACTAATGTATTATTTAGGTTAGTCTTATTATCAAAATTTTATCTTAGATTTTTAAATTTGTTTGAATCTTCATAGTCTATAATAACAAAGGCACCTATGTTGACATTTCACAGATTAGCAAGTTTATTCATTATAGTATATGATTCCAGAAACAGTGCTAGCATTTTCTAGAAGCACACACACACACACACACACACACACACACACACACACACACACACACATACTTACACATAGACAAACACACAGTGCTTCAATTCTGGCACTCTGGAGAGTATAGAATCAGATATTCATTGCTGTAACTGCCTGGTTCGCTCTGATTTAGAGTGGTATAACTATTATGGTCACATCAATTGTTCAAAAAGATCTATTTGAATATCATTAGTATCAGATAAAAATATATGAAATCATATAACTGTATGCAAACAAATTATTATTATATCACTAATGCTAGTGATTTTTCACTGGTGACTAAATGACTGTAAGTGTTCTCAGGTTTCCAGGATTCTTCTGAGTGTTCAAACTGATCTTAACAATGCTGTTGTCTGGATGGTCACACTCATTCTTCTGATTTTCAATTTTTACTGTCTTTTGTCTAGCCTTTGCATCTGTTGCATCAATTACAATTGGGATCATCATCGTCCTCATGTTCCACAGTTTCTTTAGTTCTCTGGCAATGTCCGAATATTTGTCTTCCTTTTTTTCTTCCTTTCATTTTCAATCTGTGATTTGCTGGAATAGCAAAATCTACCTGATTTCTTTTTTCTTATTAATTAAGACTATGTCTCAGCTCAGTTGGCTAGAGCTTTAGAATACACTGACTGCATCTCTGCAAAGAGGTAAGACCACCCTCAGTGAGTGTCCTGGATATGGAATTAAACTATCTGATGGAATGGCTCCAGTAATTCTTGAGCTTTGGGTAATGCAGAGTACCTCTTCATTAACATCGCTCCCAGGTCTACTCTGGCCCATGGGTTAAATAGAACTATTTGACATTTAAACTGAGTATAAACAAATGACTTATGCTGAACTGAATTGCTTGAAATAGAACAGTCAATCTTAAATTGTGGAAGTACAAAAAATCTTGACAAAATAAGCTGTGTTGGAAAACTGCTAGCCTCAAACACATCCTCATTGATTATGAGTATTTACTGAAATATAAAACACTATTAGTTACCAGAAAAACATATCAAACATTTTAAACTCATCCTTCAGTCTATTCTTCATCCCTCCCAGCACCACATTTTTAGCTATTATTTTTTATACTATTATTATTAGCTGCTTTTATTCATTTTCAGATATGCATAATTCCTGTCCTTATTGTCTGAGCTGGCTGAGGAACTCTCCCATCACTTAGAAGTACATTCATACTGTATAGCTAATCTAAATATGCCTCAAAAAACAGAAAGTTTATAACCTGAATTTATAGCTGAAGGTCATTTTTTTAGGTTACAAAAAATGTGAAGCTGTCAGTAAAAATTTGTATAAAAACAGTAACTTTTGTAAAAGAAGGAGACATTCCAAGAATTTCTTTTACAAATAAGTATATCTCATTTTTTGATGGTTGCATGGACCAGAGCATCACTGCAGATTTGGAACATTATCTCGTGTTTCCAGGTGAGATAACATTAACTGCCTAGCATCCAGACCTAGTGACCTGGGCAGTTAATTCAAAAAGAGTTTATATCATTGAGTTGATGGTTCCTATTCAGGAAAATATTTTCTAGGCACATCAATATAAGCAGGAAAAATATGAAGATCTATAAAATCAGTGTGTAAAAAATGGCTGGACGACCAGTATATTTCCCATTGAAGTTGGATGCCAAGGTTTTATTGCCAATTCAACCTTTGCATATCTGACAAAACTCATTTTGTCCCCAACAGAAAAAAGAAAATATATCAATAGGCAGTAGGTATATGCATATCTATATGAGTATACATCTATGCTGTATCCTAAGAGATTTGACACTGTGGCATAGTGACAAAATCTTCAAAGCCTAGTGGTATTGGGAGGTACTGTAGAGGTACTCTGGGTTAGTGCTGATGATACTTTAACCATGAAATCATGCCTGATCCCCTCCTTATTATCTCATGAATGTTTTGTTATTAGTACTGTTGTTGTCTTTGCACAATCAGTTATAGGAATTTATTTTTTAGAGAGAGAAAAAGAGAGGCAGTTAGAAAGACTGCTAAAGAAAGAGATCAGGACAGATTTATTAAATTTTACAAGACCTGACTTAAGGGTACACATGTTCAGTATATAAGTAAGTAAAGTTGGAGAAGGCTCCTTTTCATTAGCTACTACATTGAGGTGTAAGGGAGGGCGCTACTCCTTTCCCTGGATTGCTCCACTTTACCCTCATTACGCACCTTATATTGCTGAGTGTTAAACAAGGAGGTATCAAGTACCATTTTTAAAGTCTTTGATTGAACCCAGGTCTCCTGGACCATTGGCGAACACTTTACCCACTAACATACAACACAATAGTTATAGTCTATATGATTTGTTACATACTGACCCTCGACCGAGCCGTGAATCAAGAGATGCACCTGTGTAAATAAGCGGAAGCAGGTGGGCATCAAACAAAAATATAACCAGGACACAGGCAGCTTGAGTCAGTTCCAGTTAGAGTTGGAGTCAGTTGGGGAACAAGAAGCCAGCATGAGAATCAGCTTGCAGACTGAGGGCTTATGGCCCTCAGTGACCCACGGTTGAGTAGCCCAGCCAGAATGCGAAAGGAATGCTGCTATGGTCAGAAGAACTTTGGGTCAATATGTAGCAGTCTGTCCTCATCTTCAACTCACCTCTCACACACAACCAACATCAACCTTTTTGAGAATAAAGTGTGAGAGTTATATTTTTATAAAGAAGTGTGTTCATTCATTGAAGTCGTCATTATTGTTGACTATGTTTCCATAATATAGTTGTATCCCAGCTATACAAAAGATTAACCAATTGTTACTACACAACACATTTAGGGGAAGTCTCCATGACTTAATGGCCAAAAGGGGCTGGACTGCAGCCTTGAAGTAAGTGAGTTCAAACTTCTGTCGTACAATTACATTCACTAGTATGTCTGGAAAAAATATGAACCTCCTTATTCCCCCAACTATGATTTTAACAATACTAACGCTGTTCTTCTACAAGGATAGTTTTGGTATTAAATAACCCATGAAGGTTGATATGCCATTAAAAAAACAAAGAAAGAAAGGAAAGACATATCGTATACATATATATACAGGGTGCAATGGATAAATTGTTGCTATTTTGAATTAATAATTTTGAACATACACTTTATTTTTTCAGGTTTTGTTTACTGTACAGCAAACTAAAATCAGTTGGGCACTGTCTGTGAGGAAAGCTGAACTATGATACCATTCAGTCTTCTAAAACTTAGGAAACTGCATGCTGTACTGTTTGGCATTCTCACCAGAAGTTCCAATACAAAGATTTCAGAGTGCTTGGGTCTAAATCTGATTACAGATTCATATTCATATAGATAAAATAGCCAAACACCCAGTCTACATCATGGTGTTTTGGGTGGTCACTTGTTATGGTGAAATTATTTCTCTATTCATCTTCCCACATGGCCTCAGGCTAAACACAGAGGCCTTTATCAAGTGCCTGAAAGAAGTAGTGCTGCCCTGGAATGAGAAGGTGACTTCTAGAGGAGCCTACATTTGACAACAAAAATCTCTGCCATGTCACAAAAACAGGAAAAGGCATTTTTGACTTGAAAAAAAATTTTGTAACCTTGTTACCCCTTACAGATGGAATCCTAAGCCCCCAGATTGCGATCCCATTGATTATTTTGCATGGGGAACAGCAAAACTCCATACAACACCAAAGATCAACTAAAAGTAAGTATAACAGCAGGTTTTTTTCAATTTAAACAAGGAGATCATTGGAAAGGCTTGCAGGAGATTCTGAAGTAATCTGGAGGCCATGATTGAAGCCAGAGGTGATTTCTTTGAATAAATTTAATCTACAGAATTTAAAGCTATTTTCATGTAATTTTGGTAAATATATTTTTTCGAGTGAGATGTTAGTGCTAGTTTCATTTTTGCTGAATTTAGATTACAATAAACCTATCGCAGTTTCTATCCCTGCTTTAAGTGTCCTATATGTCTAGCCACACTGAGGAGTTGTGATACAATGAAACAGTCTGTCTGTAGATGACAATATATACACTCCCCAATGGGGGTTGAGCACTCTGGTGAAGGAATTAACTGCTGCTACTCACATAATGTAAAGCTCTTCAAATGATTTGAGCACTCTAGTATCCAGTAAGGCAAAAATGTAAACAAATGAAAGCTACTACGTAATGCCTTATAATTCCCGAGCGGTATGATACTAAGTCTAATGTAAAGTTAGGTGGGTTTCGATCCCAGCTTCAAGCGTCCTACATGTCAAGCCACACTGAAGAGTTGTGATCCTATTTACCAACCCCTCTGCTCAGGCAGGATATGACACAAGGTCAATTTTTAAGCGGAGTTTAACAGGTTTGAATTCAGAGTTTTCCTTCTCCTAGACTAGTTGCCTCACCAAGGCTGAAGAACCCAGTCACTCCTACTATTTACCCATAGCTGGAGGAAGAATAATTAGATTCATACCTTTCCCAAGGGTATTAGTGCTATGTGAAATGCAATCAGTCTCGTCCAGGATTTGATCTCGTGTCGCCGTGTCCAATTCCTACGACGATAACCATTACTCCACGTGCACCTCCAACTGAAGAGTTGTGATACAACAAAACAGTCTGTCAGTGGATGACAATATATATATATATATATATATAACAGAGTTCATGTGTTTTAAAGAAGGAGCTATTTCTACTTTAAGTTGAAGGCTTGTAAAATGAGTTGATAGGTTCTCATAATTCAGTTGCAATTTCTCATCTATTGAAAGGGATATCAACATATGCCAAGCAAAATCATGTCATACTATCAACAGGTTATCAATCATATTGAAATCTGATCTCTCTTATAAAATAAAATGCTATTTCTTCCAAGCTGTAGATATATCACTACTATTATATAGATGTATTATTTGGAAGAGCAAAAACCATAGAGGAAAAAGTTAGATGAGAACAACACAAGAATAGTACATGCTGTTTTGAACATATACTGAAAGTAACAGGTGCCCGTGGTGTAATGGTTATCGTCGTAGGAATTGGACACGGCGACACGAGTTCAAATCCTGGACGAGACTAATTGCATTTCACATAGCACTAATACCCTTGGGAAAGGTATGAATCCAATTATTCTCCCTCCAGCTATGGGTAAATAGTAGGGCAGACTAGGTCCTTCAGCCTTGGTGAGGCAACTAGTCTAGGAGAAGGAAAACTCTGAATTCAAACCTGTTAAACTCCGCTTAAAAAATTGACCTTGTGTCATATCCTGCCTGAGCGGAGGGGTTGGGTAAATATGATATACTGAAAGTAACACCTTACAAAGCAGGCAAGTAGAATGAACAAAACATGTGGGGTACTGCTAAAGAAGCAAGGATAAACTTATAAGTCATATTCTTCTATGAATACCTACATATGGACTTGCTTGTGTTGGCTGACCAGCATAAACTAAATTATATCAGCTCTGTGTGGACACTGGATGTAGTTAGAAGGACCTGCCAAGAGTGTTTGATGATAGGAATGGAGGGAGATAGAGAAAATCAGGGAAATCCAAGTAACTTGATATATATATATATATATATGGGTCAACAGAAAATTTGTAGGCTGACCAAAATACTCTCATGGAATGTGACCAAATGAGATTTATTTTTCAACATTGTCCATGCACTTATTCCATTGGTGCTGCAGTGTTTGGCTCCCATTGGTAAAAAAATCATCAACACCAGATATGACAACATCCTATGAACTTTTCACCCTTTGAAATTTTCCACCCATCCCCATACATACCGTATCAGTTTATGATAATTGTAAAGTTAACTTTGAAGGGTGTCCTACATTATATGATATTTTTGATACTACAATCCTGATCGATATTTCTGCATAACTCTATCCTTTACATGTTTGGAAAGTTCCTTGATCTTCATGACGCTGATTGGTGATGTCCATTACTTAATAGTGTAGACTCTAGGAACTGTGTATATATATATATATATATATATATTAAAGATGAACAAAAGTGATAGGAATATTTCTATCATTAAGGGTTTTTGGACTATTATCTTCATCTTTATTGTTATTTCCCCAACGTTTTGGCCAATATGTCCTCCGGCCTTCTTCAACAATAAAGATGAAGACAATAGTCCGAAAACCCTTAATGATAAAAATCATCAAGCTTCATCTCAGAAATTTAGACAAGGAATATTTCTTTATTAGTATTTATATTTTATTCTTATCCACTAGTTGTAACCTTAGGTCATTATGGGAAGAAATGTTTTTTGTGGAAAAAAGATTTTTTAGAAAGTTTTTAAGATATTTTTACAAGAGCTGGTTAGAGAAGAAACGACAAATGCATTGGTGACTTAACATATCCGTTTGTAGAAAAGAATTATTTTCTGATATCTGAGTGTCTTCAACTGACCTTTGTATATCTGTAATAAGTATATCTGGCTTTTGAGTTTTTGTGTTGGGAGGTATGATAAGCCTGAAAGGGAGAGTTTCAAATTAGCATTGACTGCCCAGCCTTCTCCTTTGTTCATTTAGGTGTTTATATGTCATGCCAAGTTTGTTGAGCCTATTTCAAGGAAAGGTCATAAACTATCATGTTTAATCCAGTAGGGGTCAGCGTTTGCAATCATTTTATTCATAAATACATATACATACATATATATATATATATATAATAATAATAATGATAATAAATGAATATATATTATATATATATATATTTAATCCATGGAAAATATTGCTCTGCAACCTAAGGTTTCATGAAGTTTATAACAACATTCATCAGGCAGTTAAGAAGATGGAATGAAATTGAAAATTGAAAATGCGACAAAAAGTCTAAATGTGAGAAATCTAAGCGAAATCTATCTATCTATCTATCTAAATTATTTTGTGCTTTTTTAAGGTAATTGGTTGCACCAGATTTTATTTTAGGGCATTTCACTAAAAGGGGCAAATACAAATGTATCCACCACTTCTCAGTTTTTTTTTTCATTTGTTATTATTTTTCTACTGAGACTTTCATTTCATTTTACTTCACCAACTTTAACTATTTTGCTTGGATCCATTACAAAACATCCAAATAAAAACTGGGGAGTCCTTGTAGCATAACGGTTAAAGTTCTGGACTGTGGCCTCAAAGTAAGTGAGTTTGAACTCTAGCTGTAATCTTCAGTTCATTTTCAGACTAATACCCTTGGTAAAGGAATGAACTCCTTTATCTCCTCAGCTATGTGGGTTAAATAGTACCACAGCTGTTCTTCAATAAGGATGGCTTTGGAATTAAATAACCCATGAAATTTGATTTGACATTAAACAAAGAAATTAAACTTAAGCAAATAAAAAATTCATTTAAATGAAAAATACCAAGGTGACTGCAACTCAAGATTTTTTATTAACATCAAATGTTTGCTGGACAGTTGACAAACTAACTGATATATTATCTATGGAATAATATTGTAAAATGTGGTTTTTAATGTTTGGTTTTATTTTACCAAAGGGATTGAGAAGTCTGATAAGTTTAGTAAATTTGTTATTGTACTCATAGCTAACATTATCAATGATACAAAACATAAATCGATATATATATATATATATATATATATATATATATATATATATATATATATATATATATAAGTGTGTGTATGTTTGTGTGTGGAATAGTCATATTTTTATTGCTCTCAAAACTGTCTCAGACATAACTTTTAAGTGATAAATGTCCCCAAAATCAAATACACTTTTTTACCCAAGGAACAAACTTAACTGTATCAATGTTTATAGCTGACCAACCAGCAGTTTTATGTTGAAAGGAGATATGTACTTAGACCCAGACTATAGTTGTTACTAGCTATGCACAGACTTCCATTATTTTATATCTATAAGAAGATACTATGTGATCTTATTTGCAATTCAATAAAAGTTTTGGCATTTCTTGTAGGTTGTGATCTGACTTGTTAAAATGTCAAACATATCAGAGACAGAAACTTCACTGTACTTCATTTGTGTACTGAAAAGCTAATTTTTCTCTACTTGAACATAAGTCACCCAAGATCCTCACTTGTGGTAGAATGGTTATCATGATAGGAAATGGACATAGCAGCCTGAGTTCAAACCTTCGACATCCAACTATACTCCGTGTAATATTAGTATAGCAACTGGTCTAGGTAAAAAAAAAAACCTCTGAATTCAAACATGAATATGACTGAGGACCATATCTGGACATCATTCTCTGAGAAATTTTATACATGAATATGCATGTGGAGCTACCATAACCCACATTGAGTGAATGTCATGTAACCAAAAAAAGTACTGCAGCATAAAAAAAATTGTTTGAAAATTAGCAAAGACTATTTAGTGTTATAGGGAACGAATAAATAAATAAAAAATTAAATTAAAAAAAAATAAATAAATAGATAAAAAGAAAACAATTAAATTTGAAGGAACTCCCAGAGGTCTTTAACGGAAAAGGAGATGATGCATGCGTAAAAAGAAAAAAGGATTTTCCTCTTGAAAAAGGAGACGATATCTTCTTTCTCTTTCAGGCAGTGTCCGTCGAACCAACAACACCATTTTGCTGTCTGGTGTTTTGGGCACCACGCTATGTCCTGGGACGTAGCATTGGTTAGTCCCTTCACCCAATAAATAAAGGAAAGTATAGAAGAAATATTTTCGTCTCTTATCTATTTTCTTTTTGTATATTTCTTTTGGGACTTTCTTTGGGCAAGGCATTGCGCCGGCCAGTCAACGTGGGATGAAACAGTGTAACCAAAATATGGAGTCAGATATCTTACAGCAACACAGCCTTGCCCTTAGCCCCCTGACCTTCAAAGCCTTCAAATCCCACAGTGTAATAAGTTCAATCTTCACAGGATGCTTAACAACAAAAGCATTGTGAGAGAATAAGCTAACTGTACAACATATATCAAAGACTCAATTATGAAAGAGGAAAGTCATCATTCATGATAATATATGAATGTATGAATGAGAGAAATTTTTATTTCATTTCAATGGATGGAAACTCAGTTTTATCAATGAATCAGGGCATCTAATATATAGTTGTGTCCTTTCAGCAATCAGTGCTCAGAAACTACTTAATCTAAAGGAGTAATTTCCATTTTTTTTTCTCCTCTTTCAATGTGAGGAAGCATATTTTTGATGAGGTGCTTTGCAAGTATCTTTGTGAAAGTTATCAGTCAATGAAATCACAGCTGATGATTTATTGGATAACAAACAACCAGATACACCAAGTATTTCTTCAATTATCCAGTGACGAATTTCTGGTTTCAAATTTCATTAGCATAGGCATTAGCTTCCAAAATTTTCAGAATTATCTCAGCTCTTTAAATAGATTAAGAAATTCAGTAAAACATCATCAAGTTTGGTTTTCCTTTTTTCTGAATCTTGAAAGTAAAATAAAAGTTAAAAGAGAATATTTTGCATTTGATGGGTGACAGCTTTGTAAAAAGTATTTAAAATTTTTGTTTTTTTCTTTACTCAACAAATCTTCTGTTTGACTAATGCGTATAAAAGGGCTTATGGGTTCAAATTACTGACAGATTTAGAAAATAAGTAACTGAACTTTCCCTGTCAAAGTTAATGGGTTAACTAAAAATCTGAGTTTACCTCTTAATGGAAATAGATGTAGATATTTCTCTTTGGTGCCAGAGATTAATGGTCCAGGAAACCAGAGATCAATCCCTGTTAGAGTCATACCAAAGACTCAAAAAATGGTACTTGATGCCTCTTTGTTTACCACTCAGTATTATAAGGTATGGATCAAGGGTAAATGGATCAACCCAGGGAAAGGAGTAGCTCCCTCCCCTACCTATCAGTGTTATAGTTAATGAAAAGGGAGCCTTTGGCTTATTCTCAACTACGGTCAACTAAATTACTTAAATGTCTAATCACTTCCTATTTGGAGGCATGCTTAGCACTACAGTTATTGTTGAAGGAAATGGAATTGGTGACCTGTGTTCAAATCCTGGATGAGATGGATTACTTCTAACTAGTGCTCCTTGAAAAGACATTAATCCATCTGTTCTCCCCACAGCTATGGGTAAATAGTAAGGCAGACTAAGCTCTTTAGTTCTGGTTAGGCAACCATTTTAGAAGAAGAAAAATTCAAACCAGCTTTGTTTAAGAATTGATCAGTAGTATATAATACATGGTCAGTGTAATGAGGTGGTTCACCTGAAGGCAAAGATACAAATTGTTTCAAGAAGGTGCCAGACTGCTCATATACTCTTTTTTTTTTGGTACAATAGGAAAATGGTGCTCCTGGACTCAGAATAATCAAGATTAGGCTTTTTTTTTGTCTTTTGTGCCAAACTCAATCTAAAACCAAGAATCTGAAAACAAGAACACAGCTGTAAGAGATGAACGGAGAACAGATATTTCATTCTAATCCTAGAAAGCAGGGACTGAACTGATTGTCTAAATTATAAAAGAGAATTGTTGATTCTCCAAAAAGGTCAACTCTTTTTGCATAGAAGACAGAAGCAGAAAAAATTCCCTCTCTCTATTTCCATTTTTGTTAGACTCTGCTAATATCAGTAAAACTCATCAATCCATCTACATTTTTAGGTGAAAATTTTCTTTGCAGTTTTCAACTACTTATACACCAACTCTTTTCCTGTTTCTATTAAAGCTAGGCAAGATCAGCGGTACAATTTTTATTGACCACAACTGAAAATAGAAACTGTGTTATGTCTATTTAATTATTCACTCTTGTTGTGTCAGAAATTAATTGCAGATAAGGAATATCTTTTATCTTGGTTTGAAATCAGATATTCCAAGATATTAAAACTAAAAACTATAACATAGATTCCATTTAGATTAAAGTGCCACAACAACACCACATCAATGATTGTGCTTTATTTTCAGTGTGGAATGGAGTTACTATCCCATTGCTTGCTTAGTTATAAATTCAATGTTACTCTTCTCTCAAACTGGTTTCCAACCAAGGCTAGAGAGTTCAGTCTTCCTTGTTATTTTACCCAAGCAGAGAAGAAATGTATCTCTACATTTTCCAAAGGCTTTGGTGCAATGCAGTACTATTTCAGCTGGAATTCAAACCTGGCCGGAGGGTAAGGCTTAGAATATGCTGAATGTATCCCCTACAGAAGAGTAAGACTCCCCAAAGTGGGGTCTGGAGTATGGCACTAAACTGCATCTGGTGGTAATGCTCCATTTCTGAGTGATAGTAACTGTTATAGTCTCATCTATGAGTCAAATAAAATATTTGAAAATTCAGAGAGTAAAACTTGATACCATATAATTGCAAATATCACTTGTATTTAGAATAGTTACTTGAAGCTATAATTGTTTACTAAGGATTATTTCTTGTAACTTGAAAACTTATTAGCATTAAATACCATACAACTGTGTGCAAAATGTCTGTATCAGATAGTGTAACATAGCTAGATATCCGGATATGTGTGAAATGGACATACAATGTTCATATATATATATATACATAGAACATAGGATCTTGAAGCACTTACGACTTCTTAGTTTAGGTACGAAACTTTTTATTACCTTTGAGTTTAAAGGTTCTTCGACATAAGGAGAGAGATACACATTCTTTCTATATTGGCTTTTTCATCTGCCCACCCCAAACATGTGTGGCACCCGCCACAAAGGCCACTGGCCTGTCTTCAGCGAGCAAGCAAAAACCAAGTCTTCTCCCAAGGCAGAACTCAACTCAACTAACTTTTTTCAAAATCCCCCAAATCCTCCACACGGTTTCAGTGCGTGACGTCATTTGCACTCCCTAGCCCCGTTTCCTATCTCAGGTTATTGTGACATCTCTGAGTGACACGTCCACTTCGCCCGTGCACATGTGAACACCTGTGTTAATGTTGTACCAAAGTAACCCATGCACTGAGCTGAAAGGTTCTCAGCCTAACTAAACCCAAAGGCATAAAACGAAATCCCTCGACTATTATATTACAATAGGAATATTTGATAACATATAATTGGGTGCTAAAGTCTTAAGAAATAACAACAAAAATGTAAATATAAGTATACAATGAATGCAGTTCCCTAACCAATAAGCACAAAACAACCCTAAGGAAGTTGACATGCCATTAAAATCAATCAATCAATTAATCAGTCAATCTATTATGGAATTTAAAGTCTGCCAATTCCATTCTCTATGCTTTTAACTTTTTAATTTACGTGTTCCTCAATGCAGGCAAATCCTCTTCTTTTCTTGACACAGATAGTTTATGTCACCTCTTGAGTATTATGTCTCATACATCATCATCAGTTTCCTTCTCCTTTGTTTCATCTGTCAGAGTTCATCTCTAGTCCAGTTTAAGAATGATCCAGAGTATCTTAAAAGGGAGACTGCCAAGGTGTTTATTCCTTTGATAAGATTTCTGCTAAAAGCTTAGTTTAGAGAAATCTTCTTGTTCTTCTGAGGTACTTGTTTTTTTCTTTCATCTCTGTTTGTCTGATGGCATCCAATTTCAATATTACCAGGAATTTGTAATTTCCTTTTCCCCCAATTGCTCTAATGCTTTCCTGATTTGATAGTTTTATTCCTTACCCATGAAGATTCTTAAAGCCTATGTACACTACATCAATAGACATAACCGTTTCTTTGGTAATGTCATTATAGCATCAAAGATCTTTGACATGAAGTCAGTTATAGTTTTGTGAAGACTGACTGATTGAATTTTTTCTATTAATAAATCAATTTCTTATATAAAAATCTGTTGGTAAATGATTGCTTAGTTAAGTCTGACATACAAGTATCTTTTCCCATGTAAGCAAACAAAAATCTTTATTGGCAAAGGGTGTGTTCCTGTACATCTTAAATGAGCTGGAAACAATATACATTACCAAACAAACACAGAAATATGCACAAATACTATATATACTATACACAGAGAAATAGGTGCAATCTCACTTACACATGTAGATTTTATGTACATATATACATTTTTACCTGCCTGGTTTCTTCATTATAAAAAGGCAAAAAGAAAAAAGAAAAGTACTGCACTTAATACTGAATGTATCTTGTTTCTTTCATGTTTTGTCCGTTAAGATTTCTATGCCAGAACCAGCATATTAATGATCTTCATAACCAAGTTTTGTTTGGTAATATTATTGTTATTCATGGTTGATTTTTTTTTACTTCAAACATCCTGATTCCACCTGGTAAATGTCTTTCTAGCATAAAGAAAGTCTAATCAGATATCTTTTTTATAATATGCCTAGGGAAGCACTTGTCAGATAATGGTTAATGTCACAGGAAATGGACCTGGGTACCCAAGTTCAAATTCTGAATGAGGCAGTTTTCTTTTGACATAGTATTTATACCCTTGGGAAAGGTATGAATATAATTATTCTCACTCCAACCATAGTTGAATAGTAGAGCAGACTGATTTCATAAGTCTTGATTTGGCATCTGGTCTAGGAGAATCAAAACTTCAAGTTCAAACCAGTTGTAGTCATGGAGAGTGATGGCTCTGCCAAATTATTTTAGGCCAAGATGCTTTACATGAATAATGCCCAATGGCCAAATATGTCTTCTATGACATAACATGTAAAAACACATGACCTTATATGTTTTTATTACGTAACATTTGTAACATTCCATGACCTAATATGTCTTCGATGATATTATATGCATAATGCCCAAGGACCTAATATGTCTTCTATGACACAACATGTGTAATGTCCTATGACCTAATATGTCTCCTATGACATAACATGTCATGATATGTCTCCCTTGACATAATATGGCAAAAGAAAATGGAATTGCCAAACTGAGTTCAAATTCTTTTCAAAAAAGTGTACATACACTTTACACTGATGCTCTTGGCACTGAAATGAATCCATCTCTTCTGCTTCCTACTATTTATATGTAAAAGAATAGGGCAGTAATTGCAATCTACTTTAGCTAGAAACCAGTCTAAAAGAATGAAAACTCTGAATTTAAAGCTTGGAACTAAAGGCCCTAAGGCATTTTAATGTTGTTTCCAACTTTTATCTTGCAACTCTTGTGATGACTCTGGTGCCACTGATGTTTTGGCCACAGGTCACATCAATGTCATTGAGAGAAGAGACAGGCAGCAGGAAGCCTTGCCAATTGTCCATACAACCTTTTCCAGGTTTGTACTGAGATCTATTCAAAGTCTGAAAGCCCTGCAAGATTACCAAGTGCTATTATTCCATAGTTGAGACATCTCAATTCTTCTTGTTTCATGTTAAGATGTTTTTAGTGTATACCAAATAGTCAAATATATCTTTAAAATTTAAATTGCTCCTTGAAGGCATCTAGATACAAGTAGGAAAATGCTCATACATTATTTTTGTTAATTTTCATTTCAATTTTCTTTTGCTATTTTGTTAATGTCATCTAAACGGTTGGTGTTAGTACACGCAGGCAGCTGTGGTGATGAGGTAACCTGGAAACAACTTCAGTGTCTTTGGGTGCAACATTGGTGTAATGGTTAGAGTGTTCTCCAATGGCCCGGGAGACCTGGGTTCAATCCCAGGCCGAGTCATACCAAAGACTTTAAAAATGGTACTTGATGCCTCCTTGCTTAACACTCAGCATTATAAGGTATGGATCAAGGGTAAAGTGGAGAAATCCTGGGAAAGGAGTTGCGTCCTCCCCAACACCTTGGTGTAGAAGCTATCGAAAAAGGTGCCTTCAGGTCACCCTCGAGTATGGTCGCCAACTTTACTTACTTACTTTTATCAGTGATAAAAATTTCCAGAGATTTGTAAAGTAAACAAAATATCTCAGTTTGGATGCTGGCCATCAAAAAAGCAGTATCATATGATAGGGACAAAAGACGAGACTCCTTGACTAAAAGGCAGAGAGAGAGAGAGAGAGAGCGCTCCAGAAGGAAGTCAAGTGAATCTCATAGTTATTCAGTGGGAATTAGCTGAGAGAGGTGATATTGATTCTGATCAGAGTTAGTATCAATATTTAACAAAGATTTCCTCCAGCAGAAAATCGTGTTGCTCTGTCAGTAGTGTTAAGAATCTAATGACTGTTTCTCTTGCAGAGGAATAAGACCTCATGAAAAAGAGATATCCAGAGAATTAAATAAAACTGCATCTGACTGTGAGGTTCCAGTTCTGGCAATTTGGTGTGTGGAGTACACCTCCATTGCCATTACTCCCATGTCCACTCTGAACTGGAGTGGTTATACTTGTTAGGGTCTCATTTATAGGTCAAACAGTTCTGTTTAAAAATTATTTGTCTTCAATTAGACAATGTGCCAAAAACTCCTAAGAAAAAACTACATAAGAAATGTAAATATAAACATACAATGAATGTGATTCTTTAACCACTTGATATAAATAACCCTCAATTGGTAAATATGCTGTTTAAAAACAATCAACCAATCAATTAATCAACTGAGTCCCGAAAATTTTCATTCCTCTTTCAACCCAGTATTTGCATCCCATATCATTCTGCATCATCCCTGATCAAACAAGACAATACTTTTATCATTTAATTTTTTGCTGCTTTTTTCATCTCAACTTGTTCTAGGCATCATTCTACAACAGAAAGGAAGAGCACAGGCCAAAAATGATAATAAAAGGTAAGGCTTTTCAAAAACTTTAACCTATAAATCATTTTTACCTCTCTGGAAAACTTATTAAACTTATCAGTTTCTATACAAACTGAACTATGAAAAGCAAATGCTCAGAATATACCTATACTTATTGAGTGTTTCCCATTTTCTCTTGTCATCCATATTTATTGCTATTTTGAGGCTTGCTTAGCAAAATGGTTATGGCTGTCGTATACAGAATTGGTGACCCAAGTTCAATTCCTGGATAAGGCTGTTTGCATTTTGCTATTTGCTAATTCCCTTTGAAAAGATGTGAATCCACCTCTTTTTACTATTGCTATGGCTAAAAAGATGGACAGACTGAGTTCTATAGCCTTGGTTTAGCGATCAGTTTAGGTAAAGGAAAACTCTAAATTCAAAGTAGCATTACTCTGCTTAAAATTATCCTTGTGTAGAAAGTTTGGGTAAATACATATTTGTTGCAATTGTTTCTTTTCACACTTCTATTTTGATATTAAGAAAATACTGACTCAAGGAAGTTGAGATTGGTCTAGTGGGTAGAGTGTTTGCCAATGGCCCGAGAGGCAGGGGTTCAATCCCAGGTCGAGTCATACCAAAGACACAAAAAATGGTACTTGATACCTCTTTGCTTAACATTCAATATTATCAGATATGTATTAAGGGTAAGTGGCGCAATCCAGGGAAAGGAGTAGTACGCTTCCCTACACCTTGGTGTAGTAGCTTTTGAAGAAGGAGCCTTCGGGTTGTCCTCGACTACAGTCGGCTAATTTCAACCAGCTCATTGGTTTAGAGGGTAGAGTGTTCGCCAATGGTCCGGTAGACAGGGGTTCAATCCCAGGTTGCGTCATACCAAAGACTTTAAAAATGGTACTTGATACCTCCTTGCTTAACACTCAGCAATATAAGGTATGTATCAAGGGTAAAGTGGAGCAATCCAGGGAAAGGAATAGCACCCTCCCCCACACTTCAGTGTAGTAGCTATTGAAAAGCGAGCCTTCTGGTCACCCTCAGCTATGGTCGCCAACTTTACTTTACTTATTCATTATCCCCTTCTTTGTCCCTTAATCTGTGGGTGCTATACTTATTGTTTTTGCATACTTGATGTGTTAAATGCATTTTTTAAGGGAAATATATCTAATCATTTTAATTATATATTTTCATTTGTATTTTCCTTCAGGGGGTGTCCTCATGGTGTAATGGTTAAAGCAATGAACTGTTGGATCGTGGTAAGCAAGTTTGAAATCCACTCACTCTATTATGTTCACTTTCAGACAAATACCCTTGGGAAAGTTATGAACACCCTTATCCTCCCAATAATGGGTTAAATAGTACAACTACTGTTCTTTTAGAAGGAGGGCTTTGGCATTAAATAACCTACAAAAGCTGATATGCCATTAAATAAAGAAACTAAACCTGTATTTTCCTTCATCTTTTAATCTGAATTGTTTATTTGTTGTTTATTACAACTCACTCGGGTCATTATTATTTTGACAACAAAAAACAACACATATCAAAGACAATAATACTTATGAAAAAAAATACTAATCAGAATTGATCATACTAATTTTACTACGTAAAGAAATACAAGAATCGAATTGTTGTGAATTGATTATTGGAGAAGGATATATCTTCTCTCCTAAGTTTCTGTATTTAATGTTAATCTATCTATAAAGATAATTGTGATATTTTTGTTATCAAAGAAAGATGATGACTTGGAAAAATGAGGTCCATAAAATCATCAATTACAAAATGTTTATCTAAATTTTTACTCATAACAATGTGAGATTAATGTTATTTCTGCAGCCAATAAAATGCAATAGAAAATGTTCATCAAAAGGTACTTAGGCATTTGAAAGTCATCAGTAAATTAAAAACCCTTTTGCTTTTTAAAAATGTCTATAGAAAAAAAAGAACCAGGAAATTGATGACAATTAACCTGAGAAATGACACAGACAGATTCTACATGTCAAGAAAAGAAGGAAGGAAAGGACCCACCAATAATGAGATTGCATAGATGCCATGATTTAGGGAATTGAGGAATAGAGAAAATAGTGAGAAAAATTATTGGAGTAGCCAGCATCAGCAATATCAACAGAGATAACTGAAGGGCAAACAGAAAAACAATCATTAAAATCTAGAAAAAAAATAGGAAGAAAAACAACTGCATTGATACTTCACGCAACAAACAAAGGGAATTGCACACAAGATGATCTGAAGTGGAAACCTTCAGAGAGAATTAAGACTGAATCTATTTTGATAAAAGCATTAAAAAATGTTAGAGTAAGGATCTTTTAATAAAATCAAAACAAAAAGAAAACCAACACTTTTATATTCAACAAGATGACACATAAACCCATAAAATTCCTTTTGTAACTGCTAGGATAACAATAGTAATATATAAGAAGCAAATTTATCAGCTGTATTTGAGGATATAGAGGGCATTGAAAGAAATATTATATGATTTAGAACATATCAAAAAACAAGTTTGAGAGGTGTTTCAAACGACTGATAACTCATTGGGATACAAGTGTTGGCTTAAATGAGAGTATCTTGGTCAGGCAATGAACTTTTCGGTCAACCCTCAAATATAGTTAAATAAGACATGTTCCGACATGTAGATACACATGTTATCATATTAACTTTTTAGCGCAAGTGTTAACATGCTAGCAGCTGAGTTAATCACGAATCTGCAATAAGCATAAGCAGACTTAGAATTTTGTCTGCAGGTGCCATTGCCTAAAGTCATTTTAAGATAATCTTATATTTGCTGCCAAAGGCTTGTCTGCTTGTTTTGTACATCTGACTAGCTTACTAATCACAGTACTTGTAACAAAATATAAGTGTGTAAAGCATAAAGAAAAAAAATCAGGAAATAGATATAAATAAAAGACCGGAAAAAAAAGAAATAAAAGAAATAAAAATTCCAGATTTTTGGTCACTACACATTGCTCTATGAACTAAATGACCTGAGAATTTTAGTAAGATATTGATTATCTTAAAAAATGGTTGAATATCTTTTAGATACTGGTTAGACACAGAGATTTCGCCCTTCTCTTTCAAACATGGAAAACTTTTTGGCAACATTTCTAATATTGTAAAAGGCTACAGGGGGAGAAAAATTGTTTGATCTGTAAGTATTGTCATAAGAGTTACGAATGTTTCAAATCAGGAAGAACATCAATCTAACACTATCCTAAAAAATAATAAACTGCATCTGTCAATAAGTGTGCCAACAATACAGTCAGCAAAGAAGTTTTTATCGCAAATCCATGTTCAAAAATCCAAATGGAAAGAATGATGTCAAAGAATCAGAGGTCCAGCATCAAGAATTCAAGAAGCAAAAAGATAACCAGGAAAAAATCCAACTTTCTCATCCTCACAAAGTAATCACACACTCACTCATGAACTTAAAAATCCTCAACCATCTGTTAAAAAAGTAAGGGTTTTTATTGAAGAGACAAACTTTGCAATGGGTCAGTTGGAGAGATACAAAAATGATCATATTTGAAACTGTACAATTTCTTTTTTCCTTTGGCAGATTGCACTTAGTGCAAAAAGACTTTTTCAATATAGGTAGTTTTTTTCCTCTTTTGCTACAGAGACATGATTATTTTCAATATTGATGATGTTTACACATAAGAGACACAATTTCAACTCTAATAACTGCTATCATTCAACAATTAATGATAAACAAAATCTAAAAACAAGTTTAACATTATTAACGGACAAAATTTTAACTGATAATAATTTAGATATTAATTATAAGATTCAATGAAAATAATTATTTTTATCAGTAATGATAATTTTGACATGAATAAGAAATTCAATCTGGAAAATTCAATATTTGCTGATGGTGACTTCAGAGAGAATTTTTGGTGATACATGAGACAACTTTCCTTCTCCAACAGACAGAACTGTTGATTTGATAACTACAAATTATATTAGTTTTTTAATTCAAAAATCTGGCGATAGATATTTTCTCATAGCCTTATTCCCTGAGAAAATCAAGGAAAGATAACCAGTCTCCTAATCAGGGCTGGCTTTAAGCCAATTAGACAGATTTTTTTCAAATTGTTCCCATGCAGACACTCGCGTAGAGGATACTATGATTAGTTTTTGAATTGTCAAATAACTTATAGAGTTTACAAAAAGCAGAAATCAGAAGCACACTGCAGAGCTTGATACAGCTTTAACTGAAAACATGCTAAAATACAGCACTAATGAAAGGGAAGTTAACAAAACAATTTTCTAATTTCTGCTTTTTGTGAGTTGGCCCTGCTCCAACAATGCCAGCAAGATGGTTTTCTGTTGGTTATTATAAATGGTAGCTTATGCTCATTGGTCTTTCACAAGTTGGACATGTAGAATACGTGTAGGATTTGGAGTGCCATCCCCTACAAAAAAAAAAAAAAAAAAAACTAAGAGTCATAGTCAATGAGCTGTTCCAGTTGGTCAAATAGATTAGACAACTTAAAAAAGAGAAGAGGGATTGGTCAGTTTGGATCAGCTTTGAACATGATCTAGGAAAATGGATAGTGTCAATCTTTGTGGTCAACAAAAAGACACAGGTCATCAATTTAATACAGCAGAAGCGATAGAAAAATATTCTGCAAGAAGAAGGCATATCTTGTAACCTAGTTTGGTCATGGAGGGGGCACCACTCATCAAGTGTGTCAGAATAGACAGGCAGAGCCCATCCCTCTCCAGGTCTACAATTGGGTTGAATTCAGAGTTTCCTTCTCCTATACTTGATACCTAATCAAGCTTCCAGTCTTTCCAACTATTTACTTATAGCTGGAAGGAGAATAACTAAATTCATACATTGTGGGGATTTAGGAATTAACAGTAAAAACTCCCAACCGGATATTGACTCGTCAGCTGCCAGATACAAAATGTATAAACGCATCGCCACGCATAAGGCTCCATGCATCCATTCGGTTTTAAAATCAGAAAAAAGAAAAATAATAAAATGTAAAGTAGCCAATGGGAAGCGGTCGCGCCAAAATTAGAAGGATTTTGGAGTGGCGAATTTGGAGCCGGTGAAGAGAGATAAATACCCAGGTTTTCTGTGAACCGACCTCTTTTCGGGTAGTGATGTCGAACCGACAACACCGATTTTACTATCAGGTGTTTTTGGGCACCACGCTGCGTCTTGGGACGTAGCGTTGGTTCGCCCATTCACCAAGTAAATAAAGGAAAGTATGGAAGAAATGTTTTCGTCTCCTATCTGTTCCTATCTTTTCTTTTTGCATATTTCTTTTGGACTTTCTTTGGGCAAGGCATTGCGCCAGCCAGTCAACGTGGGGTAAAATAATATACCCAAAATATGGAGTCAGATATCTTACGGCAACACAGCCTTGCCCTTAGCCACTGACCTCCTAAAAAACCTTTCAAACCCCACATTGGTGACCTCGACGCTAAAAACCTTTAAAACCCCACAAAATTTCCCAAGTATATTAGTGTGATGTGAAATTCAAACAGCTTCTAGCAGGTTTGAACTATGGTAGCTGAATCTACTTCCTATGATGATAATTGCAATGCCATGAGCACCTCCCTGACCCCTTTCACTGGTAAATCTTTTTGGCCTACAGTTTGATAACATTGACTGCTTCTTTTTTAGAGATCATTTGAGATTTTCAAATAGATCCTACTTTTTTTAGGACCTCTAAGAAGCTAATTCCAACAAGAACTAGAAAAGATATGCAACAGAACCAATTCATTATTCTTTAAAAGGAATCTTAGAAGTGGAAAAAAGGGAAAAACAATTTATTAAATAGTAGAGAGAACTATTTGGTTATACACACATATCATTAAGTTGTAGGTAAACCAATGATTTTGTTTGGAAACATGAAGTTTTTTTAACACATTTCTATATAAGATATCAGACATGAATAACTAGGATATAACGCTTCAGTTCATAATTTGACTTATTCTGAATGATACAAGGATTTTTACCATTACCTTAATTTTGTTGTCATCTAAGTATTTTGTAACAATTCTTATGTTTTGGGGGACATTGTTATATTGAAACAGCTAGTAATGTCCTGAAAACAGCTTTTATGCAATTCGTATCATAAAATTTTAAAGAATAAACAAATATTACTTTTTATCCATGACACATTATAATTTCACTAGTTCTGGCCCAGAAACAGTGAAACATCCCCATAGCATAATACTCCTGTAACCATGCTTAATTGTAAAGAAAGTATTTTTTTGGTTTGTAAGCTTTAATCAATTTCCTCCATACATATTGGGAGTTCATGTGACCAAACAATTCAAGTTTCAGCTCATCTGACCATAAAAAAAAGTCCAATACTCACTCCCAAATTCTAGATGATTTTGAGCACAAGCTAATCTGCTTTTTAGGTGTTTAACCTTAAGTGAAGAAATTTAGTGTTAGGTATCACCCACCTTTTTTCACATAATGAACTAGTCCATCTGCCATATATAGCAGTAGCTACTAATACCAGGGCAGACTAGAAGGTAAATTTTTTGGATCTGTGTACTTTTGAGAAAAGTAAGTGAATATTTTTAAAAAGTTATTGTAATTGTCATTGTTAAAATTATTATTCTTGTTATTGCTTCGTGACCCCACTCAAACAATTGTTATTGTTGTTTAGTTTTGAGGAGAGTCAAACCTCGACTCGACTTCATTGTTTTTATTTAAAAAAAACAACAAAAACAAGACAAAACAAAACAACCGCCATTTTTCATTCACCGTTCATTGTATTACTTGAAGTACATTCGCATTTTAAACACCATTCCCCCTAGTTGCCCTTTTAAAAAGCAACTATCGGGGAACCATCTCGGATTCAAAATGAAACGACTTTATCTCTAACACAGGACATGTTTATTAACATGGAATCCTCCCCGAAGCCGGAAGACTTATCATTATCTTCATTGGCCATCCAACCAGCACAAAAGCCACCAGCAATGCCAGTCTCCTGGTTGTCGCAATTACAAAAAAAGAAAAAATCACCGGAAGACCACGAGAACGACAGAGTCACGAAATACGCAAAGTATTTCAAAGAAAATGAAATTTAACCCATACCTGAATTGGTAGAGGCTGTCAAGCCTAAGACTCTGTCATTCATAGTGACAGATTTAAGGACCAGGAGACTTGCTGGCCTTAAAAAGGAATCATTTGAGGAACTACTCAAAACTGCAGGCATCCCTGGTAAGTATTTTTACCGAAGGAGTTTTTCTACCTGGGATGTCCTGCTCCCATCTGAGGAAATTGCCAAGAAGCTGGCCATAAGTATCATAATTACAAAGTACTTCTGGCTTCAACCTGAATACAGAGGACGAAGAAGAATAAAAGTCACCATATGTAAAGTGTCCATGCAGCTGAATGGAGACATTATCACTGCCAATTTAAGTTCATATGACGGCGTAGAGGATTATATCCAAATCATGTCACCGCATGGCACAGCATACAGTGATTTTTCATTCACTATGATACTAGATAGGGGAGGGTTCAACGCAATACCTCACATCATATCATACAGACACAGCAATGACAGTCATTGTAGAGGGCAGGAAACCGCTTTGCTGGAACTGCATTGTTCAGACACTTCTTGCGGTCCTGCCCTCAGAAAGCCACCATCGCCATAAACAAAACAACAACCACCGCCAATGATACAATGAATACTACTGCAAAAACAACTACGACTACTACTACAGCAGCAAAGAAAAAAATCAACGCAAACCCGGAAACAGGGGTCCAACCCGACAAACAAGAAGGGTGGACCCTAGTAAAAGGGGGAAAAAAGAAAAAATCATCCCCAACAAAACAAACAGCAGAAGCCACACCTACAACTACAACAATAGCACTTGATACAACAATAGCAGCATAAGCAACAATCCAGACACCATTAAAAAAGAAAAAAAATCAGCAAAAACCTGAGGAGATGGAAACATCTTTTAACTTAAAAAGGAGAGAGGACAGTAGGGATTCAGACAAAGTTGGGGAAAAAAAAACAGTGTAAAAACATTCCATCAACACCAAAACCAAAAAAACAACAACAATTAGAAAAACAAAAACCACTGCAACCCATGCCTCTTCAACCATTGATTGGAATCACTCTATGCCCGGAACCCGAACCATCAAAGATCACAGACCATCAACTAAAGACTATTTTAAAGCCATTATCATCAATCAGAACAATTAACAACAAAAACATATGCAACCCATACTTGTTTAGTGATGCAGCCAAGGTGACCACCTTTGTTCGCATGGCTGGTAACCGCACAAGGGAGCTGTGGTGCTTCATTCAGGAAGCCAGTCGTGTGGATTTAAGGCTGGCGGAATTGGAGCATTACTCCCTAAAAAAATGCTTCCTTTTTGTTCAGGCAGGGTCCTGATTTTGGTTAACCCGTCCTTTTATAGGTCCCTAAAGCTGCGGTATCCCATGGATGTCGGGGGAATTACCAGGGACGACCGAGTCAGCACTGAGCTTGGCACCGGTTCCCTGCATCCTCACCCTGAAGGATTTCCAGCCTGTAGTCGACACTGAATAAGGTAAGTGGGACTGATGGCTCTAAACCTTGCCACTTTGAATGTGAGGGGACTGAGGGGTCCAGGTAAGTGTATGCGCTTGCTTGGTGCACTCAAGAACCTTGGAGTAGATGTTGCTGCAGTGCAAGTGACCCACTTCACTTGCAGTGTGGACTGTTGTGTGCTGGAAAGCAATTTTAACGTTTTCTCAGCATACAGCAGCCGTACCAGCATTGGGGTCTCTTTGCTAATTGGACGCAGCCTTAATGCGGATGTTGACATTGTTTTTGCAGGTGACGGGGGCCGACTGGTTGTGGCCGATGTTGCTGTTAAAAGTTTCAAGTTGGGGAAAAACTTTTATGCGCCCAATATCGTTGTGGAGGGGGTTTCCTTTTTTCGTCAGTTGGTGCCGTTCTTGGACAATACGAAGCGGCTAGTTTTAATGGGTGATTGGAACGCGATCCTTGATCCCAAGATAGATAAGGTCAGGAGGGGAGCAAGTAGGTTGGGAAGGTGTGAAAGCAGCCTCGCCGGCCTCATGACTTGTCTGACAGAGTGTTAGCGAGCGCTACAAGGGATACGTAGTTAGATCTAGGTTAAAGAGAGTTCTCAACGAAGCTGTGAAAACAAACGTGACTGCGCGTGAAGAAGAAGTGTGAAGGTTTCCCAATTGGTATATCGATTCTGTCAAGACCCCGGATGGGTGACTGCTGTGATTGAGTCGCAAGATGTGTGATGCCTTTTGGGCGCACTTTAGGGATCGCTTTGCCCGCTGCACTGATCTCCCACTCCGGGAGTTTTGTAGCTATCTCACCGACTTCCCCCCCTTGGGGTGGCTGAAGCAGCTAGCTGTGAGGGCGTGGTTACTGAATGCAAAGTCTATAATGCGTTGAAAGAGGTCGGCCTCAATAAGGCGCCTGGACTAGATGGTTTGCCCTACGAAGTGTACTTGAGGATGTTGCACATGTTTGTACCTATTCTGATGGATATGTTCAACCATTGGTTCGCCCTGGGAGCTATTCCTGGTAGCGTTACCAAGGGCATGATCACATTGCTGAAGAAAGGTGGCAGGCATGTTTGGGAGGGTTTAGATGATTACAGGCCCATAACTCTGCTTAACACAGAGTTAAAGATTTTGGCCCCGGTCTTAGTGAATCGTTTACAGCTTGTCATTAGCGATCTGATCGGCTCCGAGCAGACCTTTGCTGTGAAGGGACGATCGATCTAGGACAATCTGCACTTGATTCGTGAGGTCCTAGAGGGGAGAGAAAATGGCACTGAAGCCGCGCTAATCAGTTTAGATCAGTCCAAGGCCTTCGATAGGGTTGACCATCGGTTTTTGGCGACTGTTTTGGAGACTGCCGGATTCAAACCGGAGTTCCGCAGATGGATTAGCATGATGTACCACAACCCTCAGGCAGTGGTGCAGGTGAACAGAAGGTGTTCGAGGGTGTTCGCGATTGAGTGTTCGGTCTGGCAGGGCTGCCCCCTGTTTCCTCTTCTCTATGTCCTAGCTTTGGAGCCCCTGCTTTGTAGGCTTAGGGATAGGGGGACAAATCCAGCCCTGCGCGGTGTCCCGTTTGCTGGCCCTCTTACAGCAAGGGTTTCCACATTCACTATGATATCACAGTATTTGTATCCCGCTGCCTGGATATAAAGGCTGTGAAGAAGGTGGTTAGTGAGTACGAATGGATTGCAGGAGCCAAGGTCAATTTTGACAAAAGCAAAGTTTTGCGGCTCGGTGCTTGGAGGGGTAGCAATACCCTTCCAGGGCCCTTCCACTGGAGTGACGGACCAGTCCGCATCCTCGAGGTGTGGTTTGGGCCTGACCTCCAACTGGAGTGAAATTGGGTGGAAGTACAAGCTAAGGTGAATGCTTAGGTGGGAATCTGGCTTTCAAGGAGGTTGTCCTTAAAGGGCAGAGGCCTGCACCGTGTACGTCTTCCCCTTGATCCTTTATCTATTGGCTGTACTTCCTCTGCCTAAGGCACATTGGTTGGCACTGCAACGATCCCTCTCCAGATTGTTCTGGGGAGGTGCAAGGCCGATGGTCCGTAGGCAGGTCTGTATCCAACGAACACACAACGGGGTACTAGGTATGCCACTGGCTTGCTGAAAGACTTGCATACTTGGGCTGATCCTTGATGGGAGATGCAGTGTGGAGACTAAAGGCGAGTCGGACTTTTCCTCATCTCAAGTCAGACCCAAAGGCTGAAGGTCGACGTAAGCCTTTGCGCGAAGCACTGTTTGTCCACGAGTGCTGAATGGCCCTTTGTAACCTTCTTGGGTCCAGTGACCTTTCCTGACCTCGAAAAGAACTATATCGGTAGCTAGTGGTGGGTTCTGCTTCTGATCCTCTTAGCAAGCGGCGTGGCTGGACGGCGGGGGAGATTCGCTATCATTGGAATTGGGCACCAGGATCGAGCTTCTTGAACAACTCCGAGTTCTCACTCACCTGGCGACTTGTTCGGAATGTGTTATCCCTTGTCGGCTTGAACTACAAAGCGGGCCTGGCAGACATGTCCGATTGCGCTCGCTGTGGCAGTGGCTTGGAAGAAACGGCTGAGCACGCCTTCTACTACTGCGAGCGAGTTTGCCCGTTTTGGGATCACATCAGCGAGTGGACGGCTTGCATTGAACCCAAACAGCTCATGCTGCTAGGCGTTGGTTATGTCATAGATGACGTTCTTCCTCTGTTTCAGGGTGAGAAGTATGTGGTGTTTCTTGCGATCCTAGCAGTAGATAGAATGGTGATTTGGACGACACGAAACAAGGGATTGTATGATGATGCAAACTTTTCTCATCGTGATCTGGTTTTGTATTTTCGGCATCAGCTGAGGGTCAAAATCAGTTGTGATAGAAAACGCTTGGATCGCATAACATTCAGCAAAAGGTGGGTGAATGCAGCAAGCCTAGTCATGAGAAAGGGGGCAATGTTGGAGTCATCCTTCCCTCCACTGCCGGCCCATTGCGTCTACGGTACGGGTCCTTAGGGACCCCATCCCTGGTAAGCAGAATTGTTTTTTCCCCTTGAAACCTAGTTAGCAGTATGTTGTGAGTCATTGTCCCCGTCATCTAGTCATTAGTTCTCAAAATCTTCCCCAACCCCATAATTTTTGTACCTCAACCCATATCCCAGTCCGCTTTTGTTGAAGATCTTGAAAATTCATATGTATAAAATCATACTACCTGCTTGTATCGACCCATACAGCGCCTAACCCTTTATTTCTTTTACCTCTGTAGATTAGGATACCCATCCCACCTAGGGTAGGTCTGGCTTGTTTTCGGTTCTTTCACCCCGGAAAACAGTCGGCCTCCAATTTTATAGACGGGGGGATGACAGGGCAACCAAATGGGGAGTTTTTCCTTGTTTTTTGTGTATATATATTTCGGGGTTTTTCTCCCATTCCCATCATATCCATTGTAAATAAATCATATATTGCAAATAAAATCATACACCACTTTTGGGTTTTAAGTAGGTCTTCTTCATAGAGCAAATCTGGTATTTTGGTTACTGCTGCGCGCATGGCGATGGTTGAATGGTTCTATATTGTACTGTTGAATGGGTCGGCGAATGTGGCTAGCTAGGTCCCCTTAGAATATATAGAAAAGCATGACCGCTCCCTTCCCCTCCCCCAAAACTTCAAGGCCTTGTGCCTTTGTTGTAAATTTTACAGCAGTATAAAGCAGACTAGAAGGTGAAGAGCAGCTTCTTATAGGACTAGTATTAGAGCGTTGGAGACTAGAGATCGCACTGGATCACTTTACTTGCTACCGTAATAACAGAAGCCAATACTATCATTGGACTATATCTTTATTCTGTATTCACTAATCCTATGTTCTTGTCTACTAATACTCTCTCTATTGTATATACTTTTTCCTGAGAAGATATCTCTATTTCCTCTCATATCGTGCTTTGTCCTTTATTTAATATTACAAGCATTTACTAACCAGAACGCAACATTTAGACTTGTAGTTTTATTTGTCTCTCTAATTTTGTTTCCTTTTGAAAATAACTCACTTGGGTCATTATTTCTTCATCAAAAAAAAGAGTGCTCAGTGAAAGCAACCAAAATTAAGAAGATGAAGAAAAATTCTCGTTAGTAATAATAATAATAATAGAAGTGCCATGTGAATAATGAGCTGAAAATGACTAATGGCAGAAGGAATATAAGTACCTAATCAAGAAAAAAACAGAACTCTTGCAAAGAAGCCAACAAGTTAATGGGGTAACAAGAAGAACACACATGTCAGATACCTACAACAATGACCACTACAATGACCTATGAAACGACTAAATAATCAAACCTTTTTTGCACCATAAAACTACTCAAAACCAAACTATATAGCAGAAATCTCATCAAAAGGATAAACACCTGGGTTGTCCCTCTTGTAAAATACTCAGGACCATTCTTGAAGTGGATGAGGGAAGAACATCAACAAATAGATCAGAGAACAAGAAAAATAAGGATGATGCATAAGGCTTTACATCTGACATAGACAGACTATATGTGTCAAGAAAAAAAGGAGGAAGTAGACTCACCAGCATTGCCAATAAGTGCTGATCTGTTGATACGACAACTCAAAGACTACATAAAAAAGAGCAAAGAAAGACCAATTATAGTGATCAGAAACAACACAAACAACATGAGATCAACAAAACAATAATAACGAGAAAACAAAAACAAGAACAAAGGCAATTGTATGGATATTTTAAGCAACAAGCAAACAAAATCTCCCACAAGAAGACTTGGACATGGCTAAGAAAGGGAAACCTTAAGAGAGAAATTGAATCAAACCTATAAGGACCAACTATATAAAAAAGATAAGACTCAACAAAATAGCAAATATAGATTATGTAATGATAGAGATGAAACGATCAATTATATTATAAGTGAATGCAGTAAATTTGTGCAAAAAGAGTATAAGAGTAGACAAGACTGGGTGGGGAAGGTGATCCTCTGGGATTTGTGCAAGAAGTTTGAATTTCACCATACGAACAAGTGGTATATGCACAACCTGGAATTTGTCCAGGAGAATGAGAAATGCAAACTTCTCTGAGATTTTGAGATACAAACAGATCACCTGAACTCTGCCAGATTATCAGACCTATTGATAGTCAACAAAAACGAAAAAAAACCTGCCAAATAGTGGACTTTGCCATCCTCACAGACTGCAAAGTAAAATTAGAAGAAAGTGAAAAGAGAGATAAATATCTAGACCTAGCTAGAGAATTAAAGGAAACTTTGGAACATGAAGGTTACAGTGATATCACTTGTAATTGGTGCACTCTGAACAATCACTAAAGGACTGATTAAGAGACAGTAAGACTTTGGAATAAGAGGGCAAGTGGAGATTACCCAGACTACAGCATTATTATGATTGGACAGAATACTGAGAAGTGTCCTGGAAACATGAGGAAACTTGCTGTCATTCAAGTGAAAAACCATCAGCTTATGCTGGTGTGAAAAACTCTATGGATTAAGATAATAATAATAATAATAATAATAATGTAGGCTATGCGGTGACAGAGATGAAGCCATCAATCATATAATAAGCGAATGCAGCAAATTAGCACAGAAGGAATATAAGACTAGACATGAGTGGTTTGGCAAGGTGATACACTGGGAGATGTGCAAGAAATTTAAATTTGACCATACCAACAAATGATATATGCTCAACCCAGCACCTGTCCTAGAAAGTAACACACATAAAATCCTATGGGAATTTGACATACACACGGATCACCAAATCTTGGCCAGAAGACCAGACTAAATAATAATCAACAAAAAAAAGAGAAATTGCAAAACTGTTGCCTTTGCTGTCCCAGCTGACCACAGAATAAAACTGAAAGAATGTGATAAGAAGGATAAGTACCTCGACTTTGCTAGGGAATTGAAAAAACTGTGGAATATGCAGGTGACAATTATACCAATTGTAATTGGTGCTTTTAGTTCAGTAACTAAAGGATAATTAAAGGGCTTGGAGGACTTGGAAGTTGGCGGACGTGTGGAGACCATCCAAACGACAGCATTATTGAGAACGGCCAGAATATTAAGAAGAGTCCGGGAGACTTGAGGAGAATTGGTGTCACTTTTTGTATAGTCATACATGCTATACGTACACATATACATGCAGAAACATATTCAACACAATAAGGATGAGCGAAGACACTTCTTTAGAAAATTATACCTCTCACTTTATTTGAAAGGGTTCGAAAGGGTTACAAAGGGTTTTACTGTGTGAGAAGTAAGTTGGGGGCTGAACAGAACTGAAACATATTGATCCCCACTCTTATGGCCATAACAGCGTTTCTTTCCGTTCTCCTGGACTGCTCAATCAGGGGCCTGGGAGCCCAGCCTCTATGGGATGAGGTCCTCATTCCAGCATCTTCTCTCCAACTGATCCAAACTTCCTGTCGCCGGGATTATATAAAAATTTGATGCCCACTCTTCTTCCTGCAAGCGTCACAATTTTGCACTCAATTCAACCCCTCGACAGTCAAGGTTATATCCTGATATTCCTCAACCAGATGCTGCTGTTATTTACACAGGTGCATTTCCTATTTTGACAGCTTGGCTGGGTCGGAGGTTAATATGCAACACATTCAAACTCCAGTGGAAGACCATCAGCTGGTGCTGATGTGAAAAACTCTAAAGGAGTAAATAATAATAATCAATTGAAAAATACTTGAAAGTTGCCAGAGAGCTTAAAAAAAAGGGTCGAACATGAAAGTGATAGTGATTCTAATTACAGTTTGTGCACTATGGACAGTTCCCAAAGGCTTTGGAAAAAGACTGGTGGAATTGAAGATTAGTGAAAGGATGGAGACTATAGCAACCACAGTCTTATTGAGAATGGCTAGAATACTCAGAAGAGTCCTGGATACCTGAGAAGATTTGCTATTAGACTCCTGTGAAAGACCAGCAATTAAAACCGGTGTGAAAAACTTAAGTTGTGAAATAACTGACTATCTTCATGTAAAAAATTGATAAAGACTAATCAACAAATATGGCACCAACAAATGAGAGACAAGACTATAGAATATGACTTGTGTAGTATATGTTAATTTCTGTTGATAGTGCATTTCCTACCCTTTATCAATGGCCAGTTTGGAGTTGGTTAATAAATTTTGGCACTAGTAGATGCTTCTAGTGTACATAGTTGTGTTAGTAATGATAGGTGAATTTGTATTGCAGTTGTGTTGATAATGATTGGTCAATCCGAGGTGACTTTTATTGTTATATAAACAAGATATTCTTCTATGAGAGGTCTTAGGATTTCACCCCAGTTAGTTCTATCACTCAGCATTTATGATGGAGGAATAATTAATCAGCTAAAGTAAAGGGAACTTTCCCCAAGGTGATATCTACCTCCTAACCTAAAAAGAAGTAAAAGCTAGGTTTATTGCCCTTTGCCTGGGGCACCCCTGAATGGAATTTAAGCAGTGTTTGCATCAACTCCATGGGAAGCTAGCTTCTTGTTTAATACTCAACATTAAACTCACCTTGCATTATATTTGGTACTTGCAAAGAGTCAAATAAATAGATTTAGAATCTCATCTTCATTAGACCCACCATCTGGAATTCGTGTAAGTATCAAAGTTGTTTAGTTTACAGCATGTTAACCCTTGGTGGATTATTTAATGCCAGAGATTTTGGAAGCCATAATAAAGGTTCAAGTAACCAATGATCCTTTATAAACAATTATAGCTTCAAGTAACTTAATACAAAAAATTCACACTCTTTTATGGTTTCAAGTATTCCTATCCAATACTAATAATTTGACCCAGTGATCAGACCCTAACAGGTACAGCCAATTATCCAAAAAGAAATTCAGCTTTGTGCATGCTTTATCAAATAACACCAAAAGTATTAAAAGAGAAAATATATAATTAAAACTATATCAAATGCACCAAAATAATAAAATCTTGAAAAGATATGATAAAGTTCTTGAAATAAAATATTAGTATGTCCATCTTGATCCTTTCATAACAAGAGGGAAATCCAAATAATAAAATTGAAGGGTTTTTGTGTGCATTGGGTATCCTAAAAGAGAAAACAAATAGCAAAAAAACCTTTGTAAATAAAGACTAGAAAAGCAACAGTGATAATATAACTTGGGTTTAAGATAAGAAACACCATAACTTTAAGAGAAAAATCCTATACAACAAGGAGAGGCATTAAGAGATGAGACCATATTTATGGGGAATCCAGTGATAATTGAACATGCTAGCATTAGTTTTTTAAGTTATCATTAACGCCTTTATTATCAGGACAAATCATCATCATCATCATCATGACGTGCGGCTAGCATGGATATCCCTGACCCTCTCTCTCCACGTCTCCCTATCATTCATCGCCTTCGGCAGGTCTTCAGGATTACATCATCACATAACTGCTATATGAATGTTCGAGCTGGTCATCCTGCTTTTGATTGGCCATATGCGGGGGTCCGAAGGAGCACATCACTTACGATCTCATCTTTGCTTCTCCAACTAGGTCCGGCATGTCTGGTTCGTCTAGCTTGTATAGTTTTCTTGATAGGTGGTAGGTGGCCGTACAGTTGGCGGCGTGTGGGGTGTTGCTGCCAGGACCTGTTTAATATTGCTCGCAAATAACATAAATGAAACTTATACAAAATATACACAATAGTAAGAAAGTTAAGAGAAGGACCTGGATAGAGAGGGAGACTGATAGCAAAGTTAAAAGTAATTATTAAGAAGAGATAATGATGGCAAATTAAATTAGAACAAGTTGGATGAAAAGGAAGGGATAATTAAGTCAAAATGAGATAATCTAGGTAGAGAGGGAGTAAAGGATAAGGGAAGAAACCAAATTCTAAAAGGCTAATGTGACATCGGGAAATGGGATGGGGGTATTAAGCACACAAACAGGATTTGTGTATGATGGTGGAATAATCAATTGGCTCCAGTAGTTACAGTTCTCTTGCATAAAAAGAGTTAAGGCTGAAAGGGGAATGAGCAAATTTTGCACTAATTCTACTGGATGGCTCTCTTCCAATTTCTCTTTAAAATCCAGAGGAGACCCAGATTGACATATAAGTCTGAATTTTTCTACCAAAAAGATAAAGCTTTAAACTATTTTCCTCATGACTGACCTGCAAAAAAAGCTTTGCTGAGGAAGCTCTTTCTTGTGGGTCTTAAACAAAGTGGGTCATTCCTTCAAAGCTGGAGTGTCTCCTCAAAAAAAGTAGTGGACAATGTCACTGGGTGCCTCCTCAAAAAAAAGAAGTGGACAATGTCACCCAACTTGTAAGAATGAAATGGTTGTTGGTCAGTTTGGATTGGTTTTGAAAAGACTAAGAAAAAAAGACAGTGTCAATCTTTGTGATTGATCAAAAGACTAATGAAATTGTCAAATCCACAAAAAGATACGGTATGTAAAATTCTGGACAGTCTGAGTTTAATTACCAGTTATCATAACTGGTAGTTCTTATCCTTTTTCATCTTGGAGAAATAGTCTGTACTTCTCATAATACGATACATGGGAAATGGAGGTTTGACAGCAGGGTGGATGCTAAAGCCTCCCTCCCCATTCCCAACTCATTGGATGTTGAAATGGGAAAGCTACCAGTTATAATAACTTACAGAAGCCCAGGTTGCTAGCATTGTAGAAATACAAGTCATCTCTCTTCAAATTTCTTAGGAAAGAATGCCCTCGAATAAATGCCCACTCTATCTTTGAATCCCTGTCCCACCCAAGAAAAAATGAGTCTCCCATAGTCTTTTCTACTGTCAAGACAAATAGCCTAAGTTACTCAGAGAAAAGTCAGCACCCTCTTTTGATATCTTCTCTGTTGCCAACATGAAAGGCATAGGATTCAATCTAGAAGTTAAAAGGAAAAGGGAAGGTCCAACAAGTGAAGTTTTTGTACCAGAATGATCCCCAGATGCAGGACACTGACAATACAAGAGAGACTATGCAGTTGTATGTAGTCAAGCACTAAAGTCAGGGAAATTCAAAAAGCTCCTCGTAATTAAAAAGAAGCCTGATGACATAAACTGACTGATACCAGAGTTTCAATCAATTGCACCAAACCAGAAAATGCCTCCCCCTGTTGCTCCTACAACATCACCAAAACTACCATCACCACCTCCACCTTTACCTCAAGTAACTCCAGTAACACTACTGATAAACTACAAGAGACAGTGGTGCTCATCCTTTGGTATCTTAGAAGACAAGCTACACAGACAGAAGAAGAAAGAAAAAACCAAGTTGAAGCACAAACAAATGGAATATATCAAAGTAAAGCAGATTCAAACATCTTGAAGAGGAAAAAACCTTGGGTCTCAACATCATTCACAATTTTAAACCAGTTAATGGAAAGGATGCAGAAGACCCAGTAATATTCTCTATTGTTTCAAAGATTTTGGCTTTTCCTGCCTTTAACCAACTGTCCTGTCAAATTGCCAAAGGTGAAAAAACTAAATCTGTGTCAGGGAGGTAGTGTTTTGCAGCCCTATACCGGGAGGGTGTATATAAGACTGCAAAACTAACATTTTCATGAGATATGAAAAATTCAATCCATTATTCACCCCTTTATAATATATGAATATATGGGAATGCCAATGTCCGGACATTGGCAAATTGGTTAGAGTGTTCGCCAATGGCCCAGGAGACCTGGTTTCAATCCTAGGTTGAGTCATACCAAAGACTCAAAAAATAGTACTTGATGCTATCTTGCTTAGCTCTCGGCATTATAAGGTAAGGATCAAGGGTAAAGTATCATCCTTAACTATGGTCGCCAACTTTACTTTTACTATATGGGAACTAGAGTATTTTGGCTCCTAGTTTGACAGATTTTAAGTATAAATGCAATGTGATGGTGAAAAGAATGTTAGTTTGGGTCAGTAAATGAACTAGCTTAGTGAAAGTTTGGATAGTGAAGAATAGCCTTTCTCCTTCCTTAGTTTTAAGTCTTGTGTCATACTAACACTTTTTAAATGTTAGATATTCCAGAATTTCCTTTCCACTTTAAACTGATCTAGTGTCCAAATTCAAACTTCAGGAAGGGGTTATTAAATAATTCAAAATTTCACCCACAAGCTGTGCACATGTCTATGCTGAATTAAATTGATGGTAAAGTTGCGAGTATGGAAAATGAGTTTGAATCTCACCGGGAGCTTATCCTGTATTGTTGTTCCAGAAGTGTACTGTTTCTCAAATAAACCAAATTAGTTTCAACAAAAGCCAACAAAAATTAAGAAGACAAGTAAAAATATTAGACAAAATTAATAACTGATGTTAGTGTTGCTAATGTTTTTAGCACAATGTTTCAGCTAATCCATTCTACAGGTTCTTCAGGTGTATAAGGCATAATGAAAAGGAAAGCTCTCTCATTCTCTCTCGTCAATTCAAAGAGAAAATGGTAACTAATATATCAGCTACTTTGGCTTATTCCCAACAATGAAATACAGATGATACATTAACAGTTTCCCATTTGTTGCATTGTAAACAAATGTTACCAGAGTGGTAGTTGACTGTTCAATATCTTTTCTATAATATCATATGCTTGATCTAGCATTCTGTGACCAGTTTTGCAGAGGTCACCATTTTAAAGAATCAACCACCCAAAGCAAAATTTTGGGTGAGATGATCTATAAACCCAAGTATATATATAAATAAATTTGGTGACCATAGTCAAAGGCGACACAAAGGCTCCCTTTTCAGTAGCTACTACACCAAGATGAAAGGGCAGGTGCTACTCCTTTCCCTGGATTGCTTCACTTTACCTTTGATCCTTACCTTATAATGTTGAGTGTTAAGTAAGGAGGCATCAAGTACTGTTTTTTGAGTTTTTGGTTTGACCCAACCTGGAATTGAACTCTGGTCTTCCAGGGCAAACACTCAACTCACTAGGCTAATGCATGGATTTTGTGATTCAGTCTCTTTTTCTGTTTAGATGGCTGAGGTAGGAGGAGACAAATGCTCATTATGAATGGAGAAGGAATGAAGCAAAGATACCAGAAGTATTCTGTTCCTTGAAGAACAAATAAGGTAGTCTTTTGGTGCTGTTGACCATTCCTTTCAGCTTTCCAGCCCTAGAGAAATAAAAGAGAGAGAAGGAAACTACGAAAGGTCCTAATGCTAAAACAAGTTGAGATTTTTCTCTCCTCTACCAACAAATTGCCATTACTAGCAAAAATTTTCTGTTACTATCCAACACATTCAATATCACAAAGATTTAATTTTGGAATATAGTATATTTGCACAAGCTTCCACTTTGAGCGAAAAAAAAAAATACACAGCAAAAATAAACCCTTTCTCATGTGAACAACTTGCGACATTAGAAATATCCACTTTTGAATTCTATCTTTGATTATAAAGAGGAATTCCATTTAATGTTGTTTATGACATTTCAGAAAAATGTAATTATTGAAAACTTCAATTTTGTTGCTATGTTTAAGCCAACTTTATTGTTTCTTTGCATTTTTATGTGGAGAAAAATTGGTACCATTTTAAATTATGTTTTTCTATCAAGCTTGGCTTGTAGCAAGAAATGTTTGGCTTTTGAAATGTCAGTAGAATTTTTATGACATTTCCTTATAAAATGACAATAGAGAAAGAAGATTCAATTTTGGGTTTTAGTCACCAACAGAAGACAATGGAAATTTTCATGAACAAAGAATTAATTCAGTTGAATATTATATAATACAAAATGCAAGGATTGAAAAATGCCATTACCTTAATGACTATACTAATTGGTCAATAAATTTGAGAAAAGAGCCAGTTTATTTTGTCTATATTATTTTTGTATATTTATATAATGACAATTCCTCATCTCAAGAAAATCACAGAAATTACCATATTAGTCCAAACTGAATATGAGAAATTGATAGTATCTTTCATCTTAAAATGAAGAATTACCAACCATCACTATCTGTAATTTTAACTAAGAATTTTCTTTTATATCATAATTTGTTCATGAATTTCATAAAAATTTTAGCTCACTTGGATCACCAATCAATAACAACAAAGACCAGTTTGAATCAGAAATAATAATGAAATAATCAAACTCATTTCCTTCTTTTTACTTCAGAACATGCTAGTTAAATGCACCACCTGCTCTACCAAGTGAGCTACAAATAGATATTGGTTTGTAGAACCCCAAATCAAACCTCGAAACTTATCTCTTGTTTTGTTCATCAATATTTTTCAGCATTATACTTATTTTTACATGAATGGTATTAATAGGATCTTCTATTCATTTTTTGAAAATTTTGCTGGTAGAACAGCTGGTATTCTTAATCAGGCTTCCTTGAGGCAAAAATGGCGAGTGAGAATCTCACTGGGAGTTTCTTCTTTATTATTTCTGATTCATGCTGTTTCTCATTGTTGTAGATTGACAACACAAATAAGCTATTAAAAATTAAAGAGAACAAATAAATAAAAATTGTTGGTAAGGCATTTAATGCTGAATTCAATGTTTTCAAAAGCCTACCCCCTAATCTTTTTCTGATAATAACCTAATGGATATGAGTCTTTGTTAAAAGTGTTGAAGTTACTTGACTGTTGTGGATTCAATCCCTGTATCGGGCAACAAAACCCATATATTCTAGTTTAGCAAAAATAATTAAAAATTGTATCATATTGATGAAAGATATAAATCATCTTAATATATATATATATATGTATATTTAGATGATTTATATCTATATGTGGATGACTATAGAGATATATACTCCCCTACCCCTGTGAGGTTGAGTTCTCTGGCGAAGAAGTAATTCGTGTTGCCATTAGCGTTTATTGTAAGCCTCTTCATATATGAATTGAGGTCTGGGTAGCCGTTTGAACGGATGTATGTAAACAATAGTAATTGTGATTCATAACCGTTTAAAATTTACTTTGCAGCTAATGGCTCCTTGTGGCTGAAGGGTCAGAGCTTGGCTTGGTGTTTGAGTCAACCGGGTTTCGATCCCAGCTACAGGAAGCTAATGTCTAGCCACACTGATGAGTTCTGATAGAACAAAACAGATCTGTCTGTGGATGACTAACTATATATATATATACATATATATATATAATTTCAGGAATCTAGATCAATCTAAAAAGATGACTCTTTTTTTTGAAGCCTGAAAGTAAATAAGATTTGAAAACTGAGGAAGGGAGAAATTTCCAAATGAGTATCACATTAATTGTTTTGGTTAAAACTGTATAAGCCATAGGTCAGCGCCACAAAAAAAGAAACAAATAAATCTAAGAATGTACTTTTATTGTTCTTTTTATTTCCTTTTTGTGAGACAAAGTGTGTAACACTTCACAATATGAAGTTGGACTCTGGTCATTTTTCTTCTCCTGTGTCCAACAGCTGACTGTTAATTCTTTCACAAACTGCTCCCATACCAGAAAACTCACAACTGAGTTAGCTATATAGAAAAATACATAAGAAATAAATGCATGTATGGCAAGAAATGTCCTTGTCATCCATATGTGTAAATGACGTTTCTAAGAAATAAAAGTTTGTGTGAGACTTAGATATTTCTGTTTTTTAGGTATTAGTATTTACCCAACTGTCTACTATGTTTGTGACACAAAGTCAATTTTTTTTAAAAGCTAGTTTGAATTCAGAGATTGTCTTCTCCTTAAAGAGCCTTGTCTACCCTACTATTTACTCATAGTTGGGGGTAAAATATATGGATTCATACTTTTACCAAGGGTATTTGTACTATGTGAAATGCAAACACCCTTGTTCCATATTTGAACTTGAGTCTTTGGGTCCATTTTCATTGATGATATCCATAACACTATTTGCACCTCCAAGTTCTTCAGTTTTTGCTTCAGTAACAATTATTAGATGTGCCTGTGTGTAAACTAGTTAGCTTAGATCACTGTTTGCTTGGCACTTAGTGTTATGTTCAATGTGACACAAAGTTTGGTGAGTGATAAAAAGTCAAAGTCTTGGAGGACGAGACAGATCTTGTCTCTAAGGCATTCTCTGAGTCAAGAGGATGAAATGAGTACCTCCTCCTTATTTACTGCTTTGGCAATGCCATCAAGCAGAACTTTTTGGCAGCTCAGGGTGGTAATCCTAAAAATGTATAGTTGCTTCATTAGTTGGATCTATTAGATTGAATTAAGAAATCAGAAATTGTAGATGATACGAGTACCATTCTGTACGGAAAAATTTTCTTGAAGAGTCTATAATGTAAGGCATCAGTTAAGTTGAAATCTGACTGACCTATTCATACACATTTTTGTGAAATTATATTTTTGAACTTTCAAAAGTTTTATACATAGAGAAATCTTAAGAAATGATTGTAGAAAAGGAGTTAGTTTTATTTGAAATTTCCAGACAAGAAATAGTATATTTTTTGTCACAAGAAATAATAAAGCTTAATTCATGAATATTAGAACCTGTTGGAATAGGAATCATCAATGTTTTCCAGAAATGTCTTCCTGAATTTCAAGAAAATAAAATGAAATGTTTTATCCTGGATGAAATCTTAATCATCATCAGTCACATAAAAAGCATGGATTCCCTTGACTTTCTCTCTCACTCTCTTTCTCTCTCACTATTCATCCCTACCATCCATTATGCCCTAGTTGGTCTTCTAGGCTGTATCCAGTGTTTGAAAAGAATATAAGAACTTACTGTTCTGCCAACCCTGGTGGATTGAAATGTAGGAGTCCATAAGAGAAAGTCACTTATGAGTTTGTCCTTAGTTCTCCATCAATGTCACACATGTCTTGTTTGTCATAGTTGGATGGTTTGTGAGATGGGAAGTAAGTGGAGAACCATCCAAGTTCATGAATGTAGCAACCTGTTGGAATAAGAATCATTATAATTTACAATAAATATCTTCTCGGATTTCAATAAAATAAAATGAAATGTCTAGAATGAAATCTTAGGATCACATAGAACAAAATATTGCATCTATTGATGCTCTCAGTTATTGCATCTAATATATTTTTGTCAATAACATTACTCTCAAATTTAACTTTGTCATTATCTCTTCTACAAATTGGTCCAGTTGGTTGGGTCTGCAGAATACACCAACTGCTTCTCTGCAGAGCAGTAAGACCCCCTCCTGGATATGACACTTAACAATCTGATGGTGAGGCTCCAGTAATGGGACTTTGGGGAATGCAGAATATCTCTTTATTGCCATTGCTTGCAGGTCCCCTCTGGTACTGAGTGGTAGCACCTTATAGGGTCCTATCTATGGGTCAAATAGAACTAAACTGTGTGCTTATGCTAAAATGAATTGTTTGAAATAGAATTGTTTTTTGCATTTAACTATGAGTGAACAAAAAACTATACTTATGCTAAACTAAATTATTTGAAATAGAACTGTTTTGACATTTAACTGTATGTAAATAAATGACTGATATTTAATTGAATTGTTAGTGATACATAGCAATACTTGGAACCATTTAACTTTGTTGACTGAACTGAATAGCTTGAAATAGAAATAATTTTGACTATTAAACTGTCTACTTTTACTGAGCTGAATTGTTTGAAATGGAAGAGTTTATACGTATAAAAACGGATTTGGAATTAAATAACCTATAATGCCATAAAACCAAACCAAACCAAATGAAAAAGACTGGAATAAAAATGTAACTTATAATTTTATTGTTTTTACTCTATACAGTTGAATTTTGTTTTATTTAGGAAATGCTCTGAAAATAATACTTCCTATTTATTTCCATAGAAGCTTGAATGCAGTACAATAACACTAATACATCAAGCTTTCAGCAATACAATCAGTCAACACTATTTGGTATGTATTTTTAAGATAAACGAGTGCATTCATACTGTTCTCAGGAGAGAGACACTCCAAACACCATGTCTCCAAGTTTATTTTCTTGTTTCATGTTCAAGGCAAATGATGGTTGTAGGATAACGAAGACTAAACCTTTCAGCCAATAAACAAGTATTTACCTTCTTACAGATGGCAGTTGTGCTGGTATCAGGCAAAATTGCATCTGACATAAAAATATGTGTGTATCATTGAATTCCTCCATGTGGAAATATTTGTAACCATTGACATTCATCGATGCTTGCTCAACTTTTATCTAGACCAAAAAGTGTACTTGGACACCTATAGACTTTGAGGTATTCTAGCAGTGGTGTTGCATGTTGAGCTTTGACAGAGCCGTCAATCAGGGATCTCTGGGGCAGGATGTTCCAGCTGTCTAAACAAAGTGATTACTGGAAAA
The DNA here is from genome assembly GCA_963585895.1 of Sepioteuthis lessoniana. NCBI lineage: Eukaryota > Metazoa > Mollusca > Cephalopoda > Myopsida > Loliginidae > Sepioteuthis > Sepioteuthis lessoniana. The sequence continues at coordinate 75,573,081 of OY757917.1, read as the reverse complement.
AAAGTGGTGCATGGCTGTAAGCAGATCATGTGAATCACAACCAGAATGTGTAGGCATTATGAAATTATATATACATACATTTATATAGGTACCCAAGTCAGATGGTCAGTCACACTGAGTCATGGAGAGTTATGGTCAACCAGTTGGAGCCACAACCAAGTCAGGGCAAAAGCTGCCCTGGGCACCACCCAGGAGAATCAGTAGCCTACAGCAGACTCTGGTTGAGAACCTCTCATAAAGGAAGCTAAGAGGTAAGGCCCTGAACATTGGATCACAATGTAGGTTAAGAAAAGATCAATATAGCAGTCCTTCATTAGCCTGTGTCCGCATCTTTCAGCCTCTGCCTCTCTCTCACACTTACAGGGTATCGATGTTATGAGAAATAAAGATGAGAGAGTTATATTTTTGTAAAGAGAGTATTATGGTCATTCATTCCTTCATCATGTTATACAACAGAGGCGATCATTTCTAGAAAGTCTTACCACCATACTATATGGTATGAATGAAAAACTAGTTTTTTTTCTTGTTCATCAGAATCAAAAAAGCATAGTCTGGTCACTATGTGGAAAAACTGTGTCTTGTATTTGAACACTTGCTCCATCCAATTGTGCTATTATGTTCCCAAGAATATCTGAACACTTGCTCCATCCAATTGTGCTATTATGTTCCCAAGAATATCTGAATGCTTGCTCCATCCAATTGTGTTATTATGTTCCCAAGAATATCTGAACACTTGCTCCATCCAATTCTGCTATTATGTTCCCAAGAATATCTGAACGCTTGCTCCATCCAATTGTGCTATTATGTTCCCAAGAATATCTGAATGCTTGCTCCATCCAATTGTGTTATTATGTTCCCAAGAATATCTGAATGCTTGCTCCATCCAATTGTGCTATTATGTTCCCAAGAATATCTGAATGCTTGCTCCATCCAATTGTGCTATTATGTTCCCAAGAATATCTGAATGCTTGCTCCATCCAATTGTGCTATTATGTTCCCAAGAATATCTGAATGCTTGCTCCATCCAATTGTGCTATTATGTTCCCAAGAATATCTGAATGCTTGCTCCATCCAATTGTGTTATTATGTTCCCAAGAATATCTGAATGCTTGCTCCATCCAATTGTGTTATTATGTTCCCAAGAATATCTGAATGCTTGCTCCATCCAATTGTGCTATTATGTTCCCAAGAATATCTGAACACTTGCTCCATCCAATTGTGCTATTATGTTCCCAAGAATATCTGAATGCTTGCTCCATCCAATTGTGCTATTATGTTCCCAAGAATATCTGAATGCTTGCTCCATCCAATTGTGCTATTATGTTCCCAAGAATATCTGAATGCTTGCTCCATCCAATTGTGCTATTATGTTCCCAAGAATATCTGAATGCTTGCTCCATCCAATTGTGCTATTATGTTCCCAAGAATATCTGAATGCTTGCTCCATCCAATTGTGCTATTATGTTCCCAAGAATATCTGAATGCTTGCTCCATCCAATTGTGCTATTATGTTCCCAAGAATATCTGAATGCTTGCTCCATCCAATTGTGCTATTATGTTCCCAAGAATATCTGAATGCTTGCTCCATCCAATTGTGCTATTATGTTCCCAAGAATATCTGAATGCTTGCTCCATCCAATTGTGCTATTATGTTCCCAAGAATATCTGAATGCTTGCTCCATCCAGTAGTGCTATTATGTTCCCAAGAATATCAGATGATTTCATGAGGTATTGTTGCATGTTCTGGATTAATGGTAATGATGGTTTGACTCTAAAAACATGCCTGAACCAAGGGACATTATCAAATGAAGGCTTTATTTGGGGAACCATGCTGTTTTTATAATAATAAGTAAAGTTGCTGACTGTAGTTGAGAGCGGCCTGAAGGCTCTCTTTTCAATTGCTACTACACTGAGGTCTCAACTCCTTTCCCTGGATTGCTCCACTTTACCCTTGATCAGTACTTTTTAATGCTGAGTGTTAAGCAAGGCAGCATCAGGTACCATTTTTTGAATCTTTGGTATGACTCAACCTGGGATTGAATCCCAATCTCCCAGGCCATTGACGAACACTCTACCTACTCAGCCAAGGACATGTGCAAACTCATGTGTGAATAAGAATGTGTGTTTCTGATGCTTTGTGCTGCATGCTGCTGGAAGAGACAGAGAAAGGACTAATTTCAAGTAGAAGGCTACTTCTACTGCAACAGTTGATAGTAATGCTTTTCATACACCCTTTTCATTGTCACCTCCCATGCCTCTCATGCCACCTCCAACTTCTCTCACACTACTGCTATAGCCTATATTGCCAACTCCTTGCTATGCCAACCACCTTATTGCTCATCATGCCGATGTTTATTTTACAATAGTAGTTGTATGAATTTATTTATCATTATTACATATATATGCATTCTTATTCATTAGACATTGCCCAGTCCACTGGGGCTGTGGAATACATCAACTGCACCTGTGCAGAGAGGTAAGACCCTCCAAACAAGTGTCCTGGATATGACATTAAACAATCGGATGGTGAGGCTCCAGTAGTTCTGAAGCTTTAGGGAATGTGGAGTACCTGTTCATTGCCATCACTCCCAGGTCCACTCTGGCCAAGAGTAGTAGCACCTGATAAGGTCCTATCTACGGGTCCAATAGAACTAAAATGCATACTTATACTAAACTGAATTACTTTAAATAGAACTGTTTTGATATTTAAACTGCATAGTAAAGTAAATAAAGTTGGCGACCTTAGTCGAGGATGACCAGAAAGCTCCCTTTTCAATAGCTCCTGTGCCGAGGTAGGGGAGGGCACTACTCCTTCCACTGGATTGCTCAACTTTACCCTTGATACGTACCTTATATGGCTGATTGTTAAGCAAGGAGGTATCAAGTACCATTTTTAAAGTCTTTAGGTATGACGCGACCTGGGATTGAACCCAGGTCTCCCGGACCATTGGCGAACACTCGTTAGGCCAATGAGCCAGTTTTTGACGAGTAAACTGTGTACTTATGCTAAACTGGCTTGTTTGAAATGGAAATGTTTTTTTCTTTGAAACTACTTACACTAAACTGAATTGTAAGACATAAAACTGTTTTGACATTTAACTGTGTATAAACAAAATCTATACTTACACTAAATTGTATTAGAACTGTTTGACTAAATAGCTTGAAATAGAAATTCTTTTGACAAACTGTGTACTCATGCTAAACTGAATTGTTAGAAATAGGACTGATTATTTTTATAAAAATGGATTTGGCATTAAATAACCAACAAAGGTTAATATATGCCATAGAAACCAACCAACCAACCAACCCTATTCAACAATCTCTGAATATAGAGTTTAAAGGTACATATAAAAATACATTGTCTTGATTAATAGAGAGGAAATCTGATATTTATTCAAAGCAAAATGTTTTCTATATGATTTAGATAAACACCGAATGATAAAAATTAATAAAACTCATTTGCAAAATAAGAGGAACACTAAAAAATAAATAAAAAACTGTTTAGTTCCTTGGAACCTACAACAGATACTGAGAGCAGAGTAACATCATTGGATAGGGCAATTTTTCTGCTACAAAATACTCTTTTCCATACTGCCTCTCACATTGGCTATGTATATTTACCAAGAACATCCTCTGAAAGTATTGTCTCCTAAATATCCCTCATTGGCCTGGTTGTCAGTTTTCCACATTGATGGCCATAATACAATTCAACTTCATTCATAGAGGTCTTTTGAGTTGAATCCAAGAGAACTCTTGACCACTGCACTGGTCTACCTGTTGTTTGTGAACCTTACAACCCAGTGGAACTTCTGCTTTCAGTACTCCTTGATGATGTCCTTCACTCTGCTCTTCTCACAAATTATTTCACTTCAGATGAGCTCAGACAATAATACTCTCAGCATAGATCATGAATCCATGCTGCAAAGATCTATGTGTTCAATTTATATTGTGCAGAAACTACAACTGTGGGAGCATTCTTTATCTATATTTATATTTATACCATTTGGGCAATCTCTAAGCATAAAACTTTTTATGAACAAAGAACATATGTAAACAAAACTGAAAAGAGATGAATTCATGGATGTACAACAAAACAAGGAAGTTTATCAACTACAGTTAAAGACATGCATCCATTAACCAGGTAAAGAACCATTTTAAACTTTGTGTGCCCTCAAAATTTCCATCCACAATGTGCAATGATCAGATTAAAGTCTCTTATGTCTCACACATGTGTCAGTTCTTCCTGTCTCTCCAAATCCCATAATCTACGGGAGGCAACTCTCTTTCTATCCTATTGAGGAAATGACTTGGATATTTTTCCATTAAGTCTGATCCCCAAAAGAAACATACCTTTAATTAACTGAGAATATTTTGCTTATTACTCAAAGCATAATGATAAGAATTAATTAATCTTGTTTGTAAAATATTTAGCTGCTTTAGAGTTTACTTTCTTAACATGAACACTACTAATAATGTTAAAGGGGGTGTCCTCGTGGTGTAATGGTTAAAGCGATGGACTGCGAAATCATAGTACGCGAGTTTGTACTCCAGTCGCGCTATTACGTTCACTTTCGGGCAAATACCCTTGGGAAAGGTATGAACCCCCTAATTCTCCCAGCTATGGGTTAAATAGTACCACTACTGTTCTTCTAGAAGAATAGACTTGGCATTAAATAACCTACAAAGGTTGATATGCCATTAAACAAAGAAACCAAACCTAATAATGTTAAAGAGATTCTTTATGGCTTCTGCACTTCTGATCATTTTGTGTGATAGTTTCTGTGAAGGTGAAATATAAACATGTGATTTTATTGTTAATTTTTTGTTCTTTTTGAAACTTTGTCTGAGACAAGTAAGCAAAAAGAAAAGGTAGACTTCAATACTAAAAGGTCAGTTGCAATAACCTCAGTTTAGTATCTCAGTCTTTTATATGATGTACTATTATCTTTCTTACACAACATCTATCCACTTTACACAGATAATCAATGACAAGTTCATGTCATAACCTTTTGTGGATTTTTTTTATATATACATTTTATTCAGTATTGTCTGTTTCAAATCATTTATGTCTCAAATATGCTTCAGGCAGGAGAAAATTTATTACACTATTCGGATTCCTTTGTTTTTTTTTTTTGTGTTGTCTTTTTGTTAGTTACTAATTAGTGAAATGTTTCATTTAGGTAATCAGTATATTCATAGAAATACTCACTTTTTTGTAGTTTTCTTACTCTGGCTTGTGATTCGATATTAGCAGACATAACATGTTACATGTTACTTGTTATTGGTGCCATTATTATTTGCTCTAACCAAGCCAGCCACTGTTAATATAATTTTTAGTTTAGTTTATTGAACATGATGTTGTGATTGCATCAACTGATAAGTTTGATTATATAGTGTCATCTCACTTGATTTATTGTCAGCAAGTAGAAAGTTTACTGAATAGATTGAAGACAGTTTTTTAAGTGGTGTCTATTTGATTTTTTAGATAAACTTTTATTTAAAAAAAAAATACTATTTGCTTATATAACCAGATGCTAAGCATAAAAGTCTAGATGAAGAGTTGTTGAGGTCCTCCTGGCAGTAGAATTGTCCGTCTTCAAGAGAAATTTCAGCAAACTTAAATAGTGCTTATGGGTAAAATCCATTTTGGCTAGATGAAAGACAACCCTGCTGCTGTTGCTGCTGGGAACACATTAGATTTGGGAAGGAAGAATAATAAAGTAAACACCTCACACAGTGTAGTGGTAAACAAGCTTGATAAGTAGACCATTGTTTGTGAGTTCGATTCTAACAGGGTGCCCCATACTTCTGGCTCTGTGCCACATCTGAGCTTAGCTTAGTAAATAACTGAGTATAACCTATGTTATCATGGGTTATGGTTTATAAAGCAGCTAAGTTAATATTTTCTTTACAGCAAATTCATGTGATAGGAATAAAAAATAAAACAAGACTTATGGTTGTATTTTAGTATTAATTACATTTGAACCACAGTATGTATGTGGTATACTCAAAAAACCTAAGCATTTAAAATTCTGTACCAATGAGATAATTTTGAATGCTCATCACAGAAATATTGCACTGTTGCGATATTGACCTTTAGTATAAAAATTCTGCAGGATACCATGTTTTCAAAATGGCATCTGAATAATATTTTGTGGCTGAAAATTTTCTGTATCCAAAGGCATTGCGGTTCTCTCTGTTTCTGTTGTAATTTCCAAGGAAAAAAATGGGTGGCCTTACTCTTTATAAGAGGCTAGTAAACTGGAAGACTGAGGGTTAACTTAGTTCATTTGTCATAATTTGGGTACCATAACTGCCACTAACATTATTAGTATGAGAAATAACATTTCAGATGCTTAGAGTAGAAAAAATGTAGCTGGTTTAATATTTCCTTGTGCAGAATAATGCAAAAACAATTTACAATCAATTAACAACAATTTATTGTCAGAGAAAACTTTATAGTAAGGATACAAAAATAACATAATAGAACATAAGGGATATATTGAGAAACAAACTTTTTTTAACGCAGTTGAAAGAGTTTTTATTATAAGTTGTATAGTCCTTAATATTTGTACATATAAGAGAGGATAAAAGTTTTGAATGAAGACTTACATATTCTAGAAATACTATCTTGTGCAAAGAGATAAAAGGTTGTTTAGGGCACAAGGTCCCTGTCTGTATAGATAAGAGTGAGCATATGTACTCTCGCTGATTCTGAGAGGGAAAGAGAATATGACTTTAGCATGCTCATGTGACATACTATTTTGGTTATGCCACCGAGTGGTCATTTCTGGAACTATTTAGCGAACATGGGAGGTAATGATTTTCTGTTTAAACTAGCTCCAAATAGCAGAAATATTCACCAGGGAAGGGATGTAATTCCACAATTTTCAGAGTGCTCCTCATGAGATGGGAGGAAAATAAGATAAAATTCCTGATTGTATTTTAGTAATAATTACATCTGTACCCATATTATGTTAAAAAAAGAAACCAGATATTTAAAACTGCACCAATAAGATAATTTTGGATATTCATGTCACAGATATTGTATTTCAGTGATATTAACCTTTTATATAAAAAAACACCCTGCATTATACCATGTTTCTTAGTGTTGGGATAACATGTTTAAGAGTTGAAATCCACGTGTGGAGAAGAGGGTTTTTTTCAAGTTGAGCAATAGAGGATTTTTTATGTCAAATTTTGTTGGCACAGACTTTTCTAATGTATAAAGAGTTTTCTAATTTATTGAGAGTTTTCTAATTTATAGAGATATTTCATATTTATTGAAACATTTCTAATTTATAGAGACTTTTCTACTTTTGCGATAAACCTATGAAAAGGATTGTTTAAGCTTTACACTGTGTTTCAAATCGAGAAGAACCTTCACCAAAAGTTATATGAAGTCTGTATCAGTTGATGATGATCACATTAAGAAAGTTTGGCAAAGCACAAGATAATTTTTATTTGCAAACCACCTCATTATCTGAATTTAGACCCAAGGGATATTTTTTTGTTCCTAAAAGCTGAAATTTATCCTGAAAGGTCATCAATTTCCTGCAAGAGAAGAGATAGGAGAAAAATTGTTATGTGACCAGCATACTATTCCTCAAAATGACATTAATCACAAAAAAAGACAGATAAAACAAGAACAAAGCAAGAAATTTACTGATTTTATTAAGAAAATTTTCTTTTTATTGTTCGAACACCAGTTCATAGAATTTATAGTGGGTATCATAATTTAAATGATTTAAAAGTTTTAAATTAAGGATTTTTGGAAAAGTTTTTTTTTCTCAGAATATTATGGCAGTTGAAACTCCTAAAAATTGGACATCTTTGTCAGCAAGGATTAAAATATGCTGATTATGTTCCTTGCTGTTGAGTAATATCCCCAAGAAAAAGAAGAATCCAGAGTATGAGACTAAACTGCATTCAGTTGTGAGGCTCCTGTTCTTTTGTTGCAATTACACCCAGGTCATTGATCTGGAGTAGTAGTATCTGTTAGGGTGTTATGTTTAGGCCAGATAGATCTGTTTGAGAAAATTTGTATTAGATAGGAATACTTGAAACCATATAACTTTGAACAAACAAATGATTATTATTTCAAAAGGCTTGGTTTGGTTTAGTTTGGTTTCTTTTTAATGCCAAAGTTTTCTTTGTAGAAGGACAATAATGGTACTATATAACCGATAGCAAGCAAGATTAGGGAGTTCATGCCTTTCCCAAGGATATGAGTCTGAAAGTGAACATAATAGTGCAACTAGAGTTTGAACTCATTTACTATAATGTTGCAGTCCTGCATGTTAGCCACCACATCATGAGAATCCTCTCTAAAAAGAAATACTTGAGAAAAATACTTGTAAAATACCCTTAAGACTTAAATATTCATACCAAAAAAATAATATATCATGTTTTTAGTCAGGAAAGACTGAATAAGATGGAAGTATTATCAAGTATTCTGGACTACATTTGGCCTCATGAGTAGAGTGTTCGCCAATGGTTTGGGAGACTAAGGTTCAATTTCTGATCGAGTCATACCAAAGACTCAAAAAATGGTACTTGATGTCACCTTGCTTAACTCTCAGCATTATAAGGTAAGGATCAAGGGTAAAGTGGAGCAATCCAGAGAATGGAGTAGTGCCCTCCCCTACTCCTCGGTGTAGTAGCTATTGAAAAGGGAGCCTTCAGCTCACCCTCGACTACGGTCACCGAATTTACTTACTTATTGTCAAGTATGGAACAGAGAGCAGCATCAAAAAAGATAAATCAATACATTCAAGAACAATTATGGTAATTCATACTGTACAGATTAGGAAAACTGAGGAGAACCAAGACACCTATGACCAGAAGAGATATGAGAAAAAGAGAGAGAAAGAGAGGGAGCCCAGTTGGCTGAAGCTGTAGAATGCACAGACTGCAGTCATTGTTATGTCACTAAACAATCAGATAGTGAAGTACCAGTAATGCTGGAGCTTTGGGGAATGAGGAGTACCCCTTCCTTGCCAATGCTCCCAGGTCCACTCTGGCCCAGAGTGGTAGTAACTGGTAGGCTCCTATCTATGGGTTGAATAGAATTATTTGACATTTAAACTGAATGTAAACACATGACTAATACTAAATTGGATTGTTTGAAATAGAACTGTTTGATAATTTAACTGTGTGTAAACAAATGATTGATGTTGAAATGATGTATATGTCATAAAACCTAACCAAACCAAACCAAACCTGATATTTGATTGAATTGTTAGTAATACATATCATTACTTGCAACTATTTAATTGTATGCAAAAGAATGAGCTTAGGCTCATTTCAAAATGTTATCAGCAAAATGTGTTTACAAATCATATGTATTTAATATATGTCTGTAAAGAGGATTTGGCATTAAATAACCTACTATGGTTCATATGCCATAAAACCAAACCAAACCAAACCAAACCAAACCAAAGAGAGAGAGAGGGGGGAGACAGACAGTGAGTGGATGAGAGAGAGAGAGAGAGAGAGAGAGAGAGAAATAGGAATAGAGACAGAAAGAGGTGGGTAGTGAGAGAAATTTTTATTTTCGCTCTGGTTCAGTCTTAGGATTCTTTTGGCCTGGTAGGTTCTAATTGAAAAGATGAAAAGAAGGAAGAAAAAAAAAGAAAAAAAAAACAGTTCTAAGATAATTCTAATGATGTGTACTTTATACACATCTATCTCAGAAAGGACAAAAAAATATTGGCTGAATTGTGTTCAAAGGAATAAATTTTAACATACTGAAAGATAGAATGATGAAATTCAATGTTCAACTTGAGTACAAACTCAAGCAAGATGATTTTCCTACATAACACAAAACTTGATCTTGCTTGCTTTCTAGAATTCAGTGCCTTTAAAAGACATACATAAAGATTTAATCTTCTGCTACAAAATTTGGTATTGAGGAACATGCTCATAATTATAAGGAGGCCTGAAAAGATTTAGGATTGGTTTGGTTTCTTTGTTTAGTAGCATCTCAACCTTTATGGGTTATTTAGCACCCAAAAAGTTCTTGTAGAACAGTAGTATTTAACCAATAGCTAGGTGAGATGATTTAGAAAACAGCACTTTTGTCAGTTTACCAGAATATCACAACAAATATAGGAGATTTCTGGAGATTTTCTGTTGATTGATCACCAGCTTTAGTCAACAGAAAACTTCTTTGAGAAGTCATTTACTAAACTTTATTGAGTTTGGAACAAGGTCAGAGACGTATGCAGCACCTTGTGAGAATTTAACTCTCTTGTAGTCCAAGTAATTGATCTCCAATATGAGTTCAAAAACTAATGAAAGTTTAGATAACCCAAGACAGAGGCACATCATGAGGATCAAACTCATTGCTCAATAGTTATTAATCAGAGTTTTGTTGTGTTTTTTCCACAGATTGAATCCATCTTCAAGGTTTTTCTTTGATCAATTATTCTCTTCTCCACAAATGCAGATAGTTTCTTGACAGTTGTATCCTTTGAAAACTTTAATAATGCTGTGAATTCTTGAAACAGATACTAAAGTCTTTTGTACAAGCCTTGTGCTCTTTAGAAATCTAGTTTCTGGTAATAAAAGCACTTTTAGCATTCTTAGACAACTCTCATGTTTTCAGCATTATGAAAAAAAAAAAAAAAAAAAAGAAAATGAGGGATTCAAAATGTCTATTTTAATTATCATAGTCATCATTCATTGGCTAATTCCAGTTATTTGGGCTTTAACAATATACTGCAAATCAGTCAAATTTTTAATTTATTGCATCTTAGGTTCATGTAATTATTTTTCTAAACTGATTTGAAGAGTCCTAATACCATTGTTATAGTAATCTTTCAGTTTTTATAGTTTTGCCTCCAATTTTCTTGTTATTATTTCATTATTTGATGTTTAGCAGGCTACAAAATATGTGTTTATCAATCAAAAATTTTTCTCTAGATTCAATTTTTTTATGTATTCTGCAGAATGTACTTTAATTTTATGAATAACAATAAGGATGATGATTACTATATATATATCATAGACATTAAACTGAACAAGAAGATAAACCAAAACAAATTGCAGGGTTCCAACCATCAAAAACTTAGATGATGACACCAGGAATAGGTATGGTTTTGAGATAAAAAAAACATCATAACACTGAAGAGCAACCAAACAGTACCTTTCAATACCACTGAACCTTTTTGGTTTTTGCATCAGGTTTTAGTAATGGTAGCTGAAAATCCAACGCCAGAGTTTGATTTTTATTTATGTATTAACCATCTTAAAATGATCTTCAACTGCTGATAGCTTTGGCATGAAACCAGTCAGGACTAGCAAAGCAAAAACAAAAAAATTCTATCAATGTTTATGTATCTATTCTTTCATTCATACAGTATATCTATTTATTTATCCCAATATCTATCTATCTATCTATCTGTATATATATATATATATATAATTACTTACAATAATAATTATTATTGCAGCGGAACCCCTCTTAAACTAGTTGACAGATTCACTTACCTAGGAAGCAACGTCGCATCAACCGAAAAGGACATCGACACGAGGTTAACGAAAGCATGGACAGCTATCAATAGGCTATCGATTATATGGAAATCAGACCTTACCAATAAAATGAAACGCAGTTTCTTCCAGGCAGCGGTCACATCGATACTACTATATGGGTGCACTACATGGACTCTAACAAAACGGATGGAGAGGAAGCTAGACGGCAATTACACAAGAATGCTATGAGCAATCTTGAACAAGTCCTAGCGGCAACACCCCACAAGACACCAACTGTACGGCCACCTGCCTCCTATCATGAAAACTATTCAAGTTAGACAAACCAGACATGCAGGACACTGCTGGAGAAGCAGGGACGAACTCATAAGTGATGTACTCTTATGGAGCCCCACACATGGCCGTGCAAAAGCAGGACGACCAGCATGAACATACATTCAGCAGCTATGTGAAGATACGGGATGTTGTCCTGAAGACCTGCCTGGAGCGATGAATGATAGGGAGGAGTGGCGAGAGAGGATCAGGGATATCCATGCTAGTGGCACAACATGATGATGATGATGATGAGTGCAGTTATGATTAAAATTAAATGCTAAGAGAGTTTTAAATCTGTAAAATACATTGCTTTTTGCACAAAATTGCTGAGAAATATTTCAATATTTCAAATATGAAATAAAATAAAACAGGGTAAAAAACGTCTATTTCAAAGATGTATAATTTCTTACTCATACTGCCACCAGAAAATAACAGTTGTGTCAACAATTAAGCCTTCGTCAGATGATGACTCTGGGATCAGGCATAGTTTCAAGACATCATTACCAGTAATCAGAGCATTCTAGCAGTACCTAATGATACTACCAGACTTTGTAGGCTTTTCCAGCACACTGCAAAAATGCTAGATGAAAATACCACCTCATCATTGTATAAATATCTCTTATATTCACACAACTTTCCAGCTAACAAAGTTTGTTCGATGATGTAGTATTTAAATCAAATGATGCCGTGATAAGATCAAGTTAATGAATGTGAATTTCAGCTGAAAAGTCAAGACAGCATTCTAAAAACACATATGTATACAAGCAAGTATATATACACACACACGAACAGAAGAATTATGTTGAAGATATTGTTCAAAAGTTTAAAAAAAAATACTTCTTTCGCCTTTAGGCTATAATCTTATTGGTATACAAAGGTGAGTCAAATGTTTTGCAATATTTTGGTAATATGAGACACAATTGTGCATATCTGGATGCTTTTATCAAGGTCGTGAAGGTAATGAATTACACTTGACTGTGTGAAACTGAGGTTGCCTGATACTCTCCAAGTGTTACTTGCCAAATTTGTCTCCATTGCTGGAAGCACAGAATCAGAATCTATGGTTTTAGGTCTACCTGATCTTGCCTGATTGTCAACATTCTTGAAACTTGGGCAAAATTTCTTGAAAGATATGTTATCAACTGCACCTTCACCTTTCGCACAACAAATATTTTTGATTGCTTCCATAGCATCAGGGTCCACTTTGAACATGTAAAGAAGTAGTTTCTAAGTAAAACAATGCTCCACATTTATCTGTGTAGCTTTTAAATCACACATAGAGTGAAGTAAGGCACAACATGTGAGCACACCACCAAGTATAATACTACCAACCACAGTGAGTATCTTTCTGTCTCAAACTGCTTCAGTCAAGTTATACATGTGCTGCAAATAAGCCCATACCAAAATACAGTGAAAGTTTTGACTAACTGTAGTGTTTACATATATTGTTTAAGGCCTTTTTTCTGAAGAACTTTGATTGTATGGTCAACTCATGTAGAATCAAACTGCTCCAATCTGTAGATAATTAACCCGACAGATTTAAAGAACTTAGATGTAGTTGAATATTATTGGAGTTACTGATAGTGACTAGAACTGTTTAAATATATAGATTGCCATTTTTCCATCATTATTATCATTCTTAAAATCTAGCCAGAAGAAAACAATGAAAACAAGGCATTGTAATCAGTTTCCTGATTATTCATTGACAGAAAGAGAACTTGAGAAAAATTTATTGAATTTTGTGAAAGAAAAGCAAAAAAAAAAAAGTCACAACAAGCAGATTCACAGGGCAAATATCTTGAGGTGATAAAATTTCAAGCAATTTTATCTTTTTGTTTTGATGTGTGCAATCATGCAAACAATTAAGATTTTTCAATTTTTCTTTGCATTCATTAAAATGGAGACACAAGGAAACAAATGAGTGAAATTAATTTAATAACCATCATTGTCTCAAGGCAAATAACAAATGCTTCTTTTAATGCAAATCAAAAATGCCAAACATTTTGCAACAAATGGCAGACATTTTGTCTTGAGTTCTGAGATGAGACACCTTCATCCTTGTGGCTTTAAGCATCATTTATTTATTTGACTTGATCTTCAACCTTCATCAGGCAACTGGTATATCCACTAGTGAACTTTATTCTCATACAGAATAAAGTTCAGAGCTCTTTATTCTGGTTTACTTAAAGTTCACTACTGATGGTCATTAATCCTGGTATAGAGCCATATCCTATTTATAATTAATTACAAATAGATAAATACATAAGGGGAAGTACTTTTATCATTTCATAATGCTCTTTCCAGAGAAATGATAATGTGTGGCATGAGAGTGAATGGTGAACAATATAATAGTAAGTTGGAAATTCTATTGGAAATTGCATTATGCTTTTAGGTAAAACAATTATAAATAATAACTTAATAATATTGAGACAATAGCTATAGTTTTACCAAGAATCTCAGTAAAATATGCCTATTTGCAACATCATAATAAATTTTAAACATACAAAAATTAGACCATAATAATATAGATAATAGATTGTATATATATATGGTGCGCAAGATCAGGGTTCAATCCCAGGTTGAGTCATACCAAAGACTCAAAAAATGGTACTTGATGCCACCTTGCTTAACACTCAGCATTATAAAGTAAGGATCAAGGGTAAAGTAGAACAATCAAGTGAATGGAGTAGTACCCTCCTCTACACCTCGGTGTAATAGTTATTAAAAAGGGAGCCTTTGGGTCACCCTCGACTAAGGTTACCAACTTTACTTCATATATATATATATATATATATATATATATATATAACATTGGAGGAAATGGACTTGTTGATTCAAATTCAATTCCTTAACAAGGCTGTTTGCATTTCACTGTGGGCTAATGCCCTTTGGAAAGGCATTAATCCATCTGTCCTCATTCCAGCTATGAGCTCATAGTAGGAGAAGACTGGGTTCTTTTGGCTTGGTTAGGCCACCACTCTCAGTGAAAGAAAACTGAATTCAAACCATCTTTGCTTCACTTAAAAATTGACCTTGTCCCACAACCTGTTTGTCACAAAATGGTTTAGTAAATACATATAATAACAGAGATTCAGAATTCTTGTTGGACCTCTATTAGAATGAAATAAATTATGAATCGTTTATATACATATGTATAAGTGTGGGTATAATCATCATTTTCTACTGTAGGTTCAAAACAGCTTAGAAATTAGCCATATTTCTTTTTAAAATTTTCCATAGGGGATTTCAGTACCCCAGAATCCCAGGATGAATGTGTTCATTTTACTCATACCAAGTGGAACCTTCTATGACCTCCATGTATAAATTCTTAGCCTCAAAAAGCCTTTTCCATCACTGTTATATAGTATTTTCATGATCAACAATTCTATTTTATTTATTGTAGTGATAGAAACTTGTAACTTTATTCCCTTTTTCATTAACAATAAATGTTTCACAAGAGAATTAGTAATAGACTCAATTCTTTTTTGTTGAACAGTATCAGCATTTCTACTGTTTGGTACTCTTCTTTTTCTCCATTGTTTATGCTTTTCTTTTCAATGTCCCAAAGCTCCCATAGCAGACAAGACATTCTTAACACTGACCTCTCTTAATCAATCTTTTTTTTTTTTTTTTGAAGGATTCCCTTATTTGACAACTTCAAAGAGCCTCTTTCAGACCACTGAGACCACTTGAATATTTCATACACTTTGCCGATTCCAACAAGGGATAACTCAAACAGAAGAAAAATCTGTACTAATGTTTCCCTTTCAGACAAAAATGCTTTGTCTTTTTTTATATTCTTTTCCCCGTTTTTATCTATATTATTTTCCCTCCATTTTTTGTCATATAATCTTTATTTTAGTTTTATCGTTATTTTATGCCATCATTTTTTTTATCATCTGACTTCATTTCTTTCTCTTTCCTTTTATTCAATTCCCGTGTGCATAGCAAATTGCATATTCAACAAAATTATCAGTGACACATATGAACAGTCTGCTACTCAATACACACAGCTTTCTATCCTTGTTTGTCTTATGTCTAGCCATCGTTTAGTCATCGTTTGGACTCCCTATCCATACTCATGCCATTACTATTCAAATAAATAAATAAATAAATAAATAATGTAACTTGTATAAAAGGCAGAATAATCCACATTTTTGTTATTTTTTGAGTGTGTATCATATGGCAAAAACAAAAATCATTTTTAAAACATTAAAAAGCACTAATGAACTTTCTGACATTGTTGAAATATACAAAAAGAACTTATTAACAATCAGAAAAAAGTCAGAGATTGATTTTATTTAGAAAAGCATATATATATATATATATATATATATGGGGGGGGGCTGTAGCTATGGAGATCTAGAGAGTGGAATAAGTGTCATACAAGCTTGGGTCACTATAATTAAACAATATACATCATAGTACCTTATCATATTACACAACTTGTATATTTTTCATGAATTGAATTAGTTATTAATCAGGATATTTTAGTTGCAATTTTGGTGCTAAAGACAGCTATTATCAATCAAGATGCAACAGTCATCATATATATATATATATATATATATATATATATATATATATATATGTATATATATATATATGTTGATGTCATCTTAGAATTGTACCAAGATGTGGCCTTTTAGGGGATTTCCAGATATCTATTCCAGTGATAAAGTTTCTGCAGTAGAGTTTGGTTTTCAGTATTATAATCATTTTACACCTTGCAAGTTTTTCACACCAACATTAGCTGGTTGGCTTTCACTGGATTCTGAGTGACAACAAGTCTCCTCAGGTTTCCAGAACTCTTTTCAGTATTCTGGCTGATCTCAACAACGTTCTAGTCTGAATGATTATGATTCTTCCTCTGATTTCCAATTGTTCCATTCCCTTTTCCAGACCTTTGAAAACTCTTCCAAGTTCTCTAACTACAATTTGTATCACCATCACCCTCATGTTGCAAAGTTTTTTCAATTCTCTGGAAACGTCCAAACTTATGACACAAGTATACCTGTTTTGTTGGATTAATGTCAACAGTTTTCTCATGAATTTTTTTTGGTTATCAATGATGAAGTGTTTTTTTTGTTTCAGATGCATCAATCTTAAGCAAAAGTGACAGTTCCTGTAATTAAATTAAATTCCATGCTTATTGAAAAGTAGGATGAAAATACTTATACCTAAATATGAATTATTTGATTGGTTCTGGTTCTTTTAATACAAAGTTATGATTTTGTAATTGCAAATATTGTATGGATCAATTGCTTTTTGTTTTGCTTTTGCTTTTATTAATATTTCATTTTCCATTCACAGATATCAGTTGTAAACAAGAGAGAACAATTTTTAAATTTGAAAATACACATGTAAACTAAATGTATGTTTGTGTATTTTCACCAATCATTGCATACATGAAAAGATACTCATTATTCTTGTTTATCCTGATGGTAAGGTTTTGAATATGCTGACTGTATTCCCTGCAGAGGGGTAATACCACTCCTTATATAAAGGGGTGTCTTAAGTATGACATTAAACTGTATCTGATGTTGAGACTCTAATGCTGGTGATCTGGGGAGTGCCATTATTTTTAGGTTCACCCTGATCCAGTGTCTTAGTACCTGTACTGGTTCCATCTATGGATCAAATAGATCTGTTTGCAAATTATTTATATTTGATTGGACCATGTGCAAAAAACTCTTTATGTAAAATGAATCTGATTCCCTAACATATAGGCATAAAATAACCCTAGATGTGTTGACATGCTGTTAAAATCAATCAATCAATTAATCTATCCTTATTTTTGCAAAGTCTGTACATAATTGTGAATTGTGTGGATCATGGAATTCGAATTTAACAATGCAGACATACACTGAAGAAGTGCATTTTTCATGCAGATGATATTGATCAGTATTTTCAGACAAGAATTTCCTGAAAATACATGCTGTAATGAAACTTCACTCTTGTGAGGTGTGCATATCAACATTTATGCTTGGGGCAAAATCATATTTAAAGGATTTAATATATAAAGTTCATGTTTATATACACGTATCTTCACAAGAAAATATCTTTATATGATATTTTGACTTTTACTATTTTCTTTTAATCTGTCAATAACTTTTGCTTGGGTAAAACTTTGATATATGGGCATCTGGCATTTCCACCAAGGAATAGAGTCCAGTATCTGTGCCTGATTATATAGAACTAAAATAAATGAATACTTAAATAAAAGACAAGAATTAAAATTATCTACTACATACTTGTACACCAGATTTTTTTATTCTATTTAATTTTGTAGAAATTTTAAATTCTTTGCTCTTCACATAATAAAAGTTGTTTTTTTTTCTGAATGTTCCGTATCCTATCATATTTGAAAAATCATATGACTTTCATGGAGATAGATACTACACTCTGATCTGAGAAGTACTGGCAATTTTATTCTAAGCAGCGTAGACATATATAACATTTTAATTTTAGGTAGAATTTATGGTGCATGCATAAGTAATCCTGTTATATTATACACTTATACAATTATATTATAATTGTGACAATACCTGTTGGTAGCATGTCTTACGGTCCCATCAATAGATCAAACAGACCTGTTTGAAAATTATAAGTGTTTGATAGAATACTTGAAACCATTTAGTATGTATTAATACATTTTATTTCACTACATGAGAGTTTTTCACACCAGCATCAACTTATGGTCTTTCAATGGAGATTAAGTGACATCAAGTTTCTTCGGTTTTCCTGACTCTTCTGAGCATTCTAGCCAATCATAAGAACAATAATGTAGTCTGTATTACCGACAGGTTTATTTTTCACCATGGTTTCCCTTATGGTCAACAGATTTCTTCCATTGTTGTTGCAGTGTTTGGGTCTCACTTTTCAAAAAAGTCATCAAAAACTGATATAATGTATTCATATGAACTTTTCAGCCAATCCTCATATGAATGTTTGGAAAAGAACAGACTACATTAATTTTCCATTAAGTAAACTATTTAAAAACTATCATCTGTTTGAAAGATCAATGATGAGAAACAGAGAGAGAAAAGAACAAAACTCTTTCCTAAAAGTTCTGGTCTTTTTAATCTTATATGAAAATGAATATGGTACTAGTTGTATAAGTTTCTATCTTTCTACATCCATAACTTCTGTCATATTAAAGCAAACAGATGCATAAAACTCCCAAGAGAATTCTGCTCTGATTCTAATGTTCAATATGTAGGTAAGCAGACAAGTGGTATATCAAGCATTAGTCAGCTTGAACAGCATGGTAAGAATTAACTCGGAAATACTAAGTTAGTGAGAGTGCACAGATACTATATTGACCCTTGGCAGAAAAGTCACATTTTGGTCCTTGCAGATCACATATATACCACATTGATTCTCATCAGAGGCTCCAGAAGTGGCCATGTACTCGTAGGAAGATCCCACAGATATTACATATAGAACTATACAGATATTACTCATAGAAAGATCCCACAGATATTACATATAGAAATATACAGATATTACTTATAGAAAGATCCCACAGATATTACATAAAGAGAGATCCCACAGATATTACTCATAGAAAGATCCCACAGATATTACATATAGAAATATACAGATATTACTTATAGAAAGATCCCACAGATATTACATATAGAGAGATCCCACAGATATTACTCATAGAAAGATCCCACAGATATTACATATAGAAATATACAGATATTACTTATAGAAAGATCCCACAGATATTACATATAGAGAGATCCCACAGATATTACTCATAGAAAGATCCCACAGATATTACATATAGAAATATACAGATATTACTCAGAGAAAGATCCCATAGATATTATATATAAAAATATACAGATATTACTCATAGAAAGATCCTAAAAATACTCTGAACCTATTTGCATCACATTGCCATATTGTGTCTCCAGCTGAGGGTAAGAACCCTTCAAAAACTGTGTCTGATAGTGATGCTCCATTTCTGAAGTTCTGGGATTGTGAAATATTCCTATATTACCATTACCATTATATTATTAATGGGTCAAATAGATACATTCCCAATTTATTTGCATTAAATAAAAACACTTGATCTCATATGTGTGCAAAAAAACTTCAGAAACTACTCAAAAATGTAAATATAAATGTACAATGTATGCAGTTCCCAAACCTCTAGGCATAAAATAATTCCAAACAGATTAATGTGCCATTAAAATCAACCATATCAGAATCGTATTATTATGCCCATGTTCTTTGGTTTCAACTACATTGTAAATTTAAATTGGATATTCTTAATTAGGCTGAGTGCACAATACTATACTGATCTCGGGCAAAAGGCGAAGGAACCATACACAAATAAAATCTATTAGTTTTTTTGCCAGTACAGTGCTGGTAATTATATAACTAACTTGTTAAATAAAATTCATTATTTCTATATACCTGTATATGAAATAAAATAAAAAGTGAACAAATAAGTGTACAAATACTTATATGGTAGAATGTATATATTAGAGAAGTCTTCTATTGTGAAGTGTGACATATATCATTTTTGGATCTTTTGAAACAATACACACCTCAACATTATTACAGAAAATTATTCATATTCTGAGAAAAACGTGACATGTCCCACTGTTTGCCTTTCCTATTATTGTCTGCCTTTACAAAATGTCACATATAAACCCATCAAAATTATAGGTTTTAATGAAATGGGGAAAAAACAAAACAACTGTCTTCCATTTCACAATGAAATATCAAATATATTCATGAAAATATGTACTCATGAGAAAATAATTCAATGTATAAAAATAAGATATACACAGAAAAGTGTCTGCTTATAGATACGTGTGAATGGAAATATGATTGGTAAATTGAGAACAATTATAGTTGCTTGTGCATAGAGATAGGTAAAAGTATGAAATATTGAAATATAAAAATTATATTTATACATATACATATATATATATATATATATATATATATATATATATAGAGAGAGAGAGAGAGATAGAGATAAAGACAGAGATAATTTTCACATTTTCCTATTTTATACACACACATACCCAAATATAATATACAATTCAAAGTGTGTGTGTATATATATATTTATATATATACACACACACTTGTGCACACACACACACACACACACACACACACACACACACACACACACACATGTATATATATATATATAAGAATAATTTGCATATTTTTTTAAATTTATATATGAGTAATACATATTTATATGTATATGTCTCTAAAAGTGTAGTTCCAGTATTTTCATATTTTACTTACACACACACATACCCCCCACACACATGCACAAACATACACACACACTTATATATATATATATATATATATATATATATATATTCTATTTACATATATATATATATATATATATATATATATGAAATATAAAAATATCAAAATTATACTTTTAGAAAACTTTTATGTTGTAGGTGAGGTAGGGGAAAATGGTTCAACCTTTTATCATGTAAAGAAATAAACTGTATATAAACATTTTTATACATTCATATATCATAAGGGATGTTCTAAAAGTTAAACTTTCTCTTTATTTATATGGATACTACAACACCTCATAATGAATAACACTTCTGATTTTGTTTGATCTCATTTCTAATGGCATATCCATCTTTGTGGGTTATTTAATGCCAAAGCCATTCTTATAGAAGAATAGTAGTTTTACTATGTAACCATAGCAAACAGGGATCAGAGAGTTCATACTTTTCCCATGGTTGTTAGTCTGAAAGTGAATGTAATGACATCAGTTGAGTTCAAACTAGTTTATTGTCAGGTTGCGCAGTCCAGCATATTAGCCACTACACTCTTGGGACTTCACCTCAGCACTGTTGGATATAGCAAGTGTATTGCAACAAAATAGATACCATGATTTTTGACAGTTCTAAATTCATTAGAAGACTACTCCAAGAGTGATATTTACTTTTTTATTATATCATATCAAAATGCCAAAGGTTGATGTTAGTGGTATGGGAGTCAAGGTTAAACATTTCCACATTTTTTTTGAAGGTTGGACAAAAGTAAATTAGTGTTTAATTTTTTATAAGTAAATATTTAGTATTATCCCATATATATATATATTTATATAAGTATTCTTCAATCAAGTAAATTCAGACTAGGGAACAATTCCATCAGGACAAATAAATTATTCAAATTTTGAATATTCAAATATTCCTGGTAGAGAGCTCAATGTAAATAAATTCACAGAGCAAATATTATTTCATGAAAAACCAATATTCGGTCACATTAGGATAAAAAATTTATTTGTTATGTCTTCTTTCCATCATCATCATTATCATGTCGCGTTCCCAGCACGGATCTCGCTGAACCTCTCTCGCCACTCGACTCGGTCGTCCATCACTCCCAGGAGGTCTTCAAGGCTACATCCTATATCGGCACAGAGATTTTGTATATAGGTTCTGGTCAGTTATCCTGCCTTTGTTTGTCCATGTGAAGGAGTCCACAGGAGTATGTTGCTCATGAGTTTGTCCTTACTTCTCCAGCAGTGTCCCAAATGTCTGGTTCGTCTGAATTTTCTCTAGTTATATTTATTCTAATTCCATTTTACATGCACTTCATTTGTTGACTTTTGTCTCTTAGAACATGTGACTTAAATCATTTATTTTATGAATGATGATGTTCAGATATTTAAGGAATGGTAATACTTTTTCTTTCTTTTCAGTTAAATTAAGTTTTTCTTTTACATTTATTTGCTTTCTAATATCTTACAAAATTCTTGGCAAAAGTCATGACTGTCTATACATCCAGTACACTGACACATTCTTGATATTTTTTCATAAAATACTCACAAAATATAGAATAGAAATATTAGCATACATTGTTTATCTATTATCTCCCTGGTTTCTTTGTTAAATAGCATATCAACTTTCATTAGTTATTTTAATGCCAAATTCATCCTTGTAAAGAACAGATGCGATTATATTTAACCCATAGATGAAGGGATAAGGGGATTCATTCTTTTCCCAAGGGTATTAGAACAAAAGTGAATGTAATGGTGAGACAGGAGTTTGAACTCGTTTGTTTTGAGGTTGCAATCTGTAAGTTTAGCCATTATACTGCATTGACTATGATCTATCTATCTATCTATCTATCTATCCATATATATATATATATATATATATGGATCTAAATCAGACAGTATGAAGAAAGTAGAAAAAACAGAATAATCCACATTAGATGAATTTATTTTGATGTAAAGCCAACGTTAAACATTTCGGTTCTAATAACCTTCATCAGGACTTTGATATCATGAGAATTATTTACACAGTGATGGATGCTTGTCGAGATATAAACATTTTCTTTGCTCCTGTTATCACGACAAGCATCCATTGCTGTATGAACAATTCTCATGATATCAAAGTCCTGATGAAGGTTATTAAAACCAAAATGTTTAATGTTGGCTTTACATCAAAAATTCATTTAATTTGGATTTTTCTGTTAAGAATAATTTTTGTTTGAAAAAAGAAAAATTAACTTATTTTCCAAACTTTTTTCAAAAAATTGAAACTGCACACTGTTTGGATTTGGTTTGTAGCTGATACAATTTAAATCTTACAAAAGTATTTCTTTTGAGGCTATTCAAAATTTGGGCTTGAAATGAGTGCTGTCATTAAATTTTTCTGTGGGTGAGAAGTGAAAACCATGTGAAGTTTACTGAAGAATGTGTGATAAGTAGAAAAAAGCTGACTTTAGATTTAAAACGTTTACAAATGAGCTAAATATAGTTTCACCACTATGAGGCTAAAGCAAAAAGACAGTCCATGGAATGGAAACACACTGACACTCTGTCAAAGAAAAAAGTCCGGATGCAGGGGTCAGTAAAGAAGGCTGACAGTCTTCTGCAACATGAAAGGAACCATCAGTATTGATTTCCTTTAAAAAAAAAAGGTGCAACTGTAAACAGTGCTCTTAGCAATTCCATATGCAAAATTCACCTTACATATTCAATGACCCTCATATATAATTATGGTCATGATTAAGATTTAATGTTAAAGTATTTCTAATCCCTAAAATCTTTACAGTGCTTTATGCAAGAAAATGCAGAGCAGCATCACTATATATTTCAAGTATAATATAAGATGATGATAAGATAAGATAAGATAAAAACTCATGACTTTTTTAATTAATTTTATTCTTTGATATCTTTTTATCATGAATAAGCATATACTATTAACAACAATAAAACCAACCTGAGTAATTCTAGAATTACACAGAATTTAAAAAAAATCTGATTCATATGTAAAAGTTATCCGTTGGTGAAATGATTTTTTGGCATAGTGATGTTCAGTGAAGTGAGTTTTCAAGCAAGTGACATTTAGTATAATGAATAAGACCCAGTAAATATTCACATATATGCATATCTTTATATATATATGTATATTTGAGCAAGATATGAAGTTGAAATGTTTCAGACAGATATGTGGTAAAAAGAAGAAATGAAAAGAAAAATACATATAAATGGATAACAAAATTTTCATAAACAATAATCTATTTTCACCAATGTGTTTTGACTTGTAATAGAAACATGAAGATATGAAATTGTTAAAATTTAAGGTGGAAGGTATATCAGGAGAAAATATTTTAGGACATTTTGAGGATATTCTTCTTTTTACTACATATATGTATATATTTATGTATTAATACATAAAATTAATGTTGTCTGCTTCTGTTTGTAAACTTAACTGTATCAGTGAGCTCACTGCTTCTGAATGAAAATGCATTAATTTGATTTTAAAAAATATCTATTTATAAATAGAATATCTTCCTTTGTCAGTGCACTTAATCCTGTGGGGAATTTTAATCACATAAATTGAATATCATAAAGCAAAAGTTCTGGATCAAAATTCAGTTTATAATCATACATCAGGTAACAGGGTGATTTGATCCTTGCCTTATACATCAATGCTAAGTATATATAAATTCATTATTAACATTCACGTGTTCAAAAAATTATATCCAACTTTAGAATAAACTTTTATTCCTGAATTTAAACTGTTTTAATCAGTGAAAATTTGATCCCTGAGCTACGATGCAATTTTAACATTAACAGCATTATTTATGCCTGTACAATAAAACTCTAAAGGTTTTGATGCCAAAAAATCTTTAAATGCAGTTTGTACTTTCTCCTTTGTTTAGCTTGTTTA
The DNA here is from genome assembly GCA_963585895.1 of Sepioteuthis lessoniana. Taxonomy (NCBI): domain Eukaryota; kingdom Metazoa; phylum Mollusca; class Cephalopoda; order Myopsida; family Loliginidae; genus Sepioteuthis; species Sepioteuthis lessoniana. The sequence goes on along the minus strand of OY757917.1, from coordinate 75,548,071 downwards.
ATGGCATATCAACCTTTGTAGGTTATTTAAATCCTAATCGATCCTAGAAGGACAGTAGCAGTACTATTTAACCCATATCTGGTAGGATAAGGGGAGGTCATACCTTTCCCAAGGGTATTTGTTCGAAAGTGAATGTAATAGCACAACTGGAGTTTGAACTCGCTTACTATGATTCCACAGTCCATCACTTTAACCATTACACCACAAGAACACCTCTTTCTCCTTTGGAATGGGTTATTTTTTCATGTAAAAATGTGTCTAGATCTCTTGAAAAAATGGTTGTTAATGGGAGAGATTAAAAGAATATGGTGGATAGGGCAAAGTCTCATATCTCTCGAGTCAAGTGACCTTTGGTGGTGTCATCTTGGCAACATGTGCCTAAGTCTTGTCATGAAGCAAAATTGTGACTAAGCTTGAACTCACGCAAAAATGTAAATGCATCATTTCTTTTTTTAACGTAAAACTTTCAAAATTGTATTCGGAAAGAAGTGATAGAAAACTAACAAAGAGAACACTTTAATCATTAGGAATGTGAATTTTTCATACATCACCATCATCATCATGTCATGCCATCAGCACAGATATTTCTGACCCTGTCTCACTACACCTCCCTATTGTCCATTGCTTGCAGCAGGTCTTCAAGGCTACATCCCGTATCGACACAGAACTGCTGTATGTAGGTTCGAGCTGGACATCCTGCCTTTGCTTGTCCATGTGAAGGTGTCTATAGGAATACATCACTTATCCAGCAGTGTCGCACATGTATGGTTCATCTAATTTTGATAGTTTTCGTGATGGGTGGTAGATGGTCGTACAGCTGCTGCTTTGTAGGGTGCTGAATTACTCTTAGAATAAAAAGAACAAAATTTAAACTGTTTATACAAAAATAAGACTATATTTTCTGAACATCCTAATACTGTTTTTTTTTTTGTATACAAAAATATATTTACCAGAATGTTATTGTTTACAGTATAACCAAACAATTGACTTGCAGTTACCATATCTATAATTCCATGTTTAATACTAAGACAAAATGCAACTTTTTCTAGTGTAGTAACTTTTGTTATACACATATTTTGCTTCGGAAAGCCAGCAATATATGGACTGCAATTCAATCTTTGGAGATATGTAGATTGATAAATAAATAAATGAATAAGATTAATGCTAAAAACAATCAATTTGTATGCATAATAATTGATTTGACATGGCTTTAACTGAATTCGAAATGTTCTTCTGTCCATCTCCATGCAAAGCAGTTCCATTCTTATGTTTTTGTTTTAAAATATATATACATTAGTTTTTGAAATTATTGAAAAATCTTTTTAAAGTTGTTTTAAATGATTAGAAATAGTTTTAGGCAAGACTTTGAAAAAATCACAATGAATATAAACAAATTATTTTCTTCTTGATTCCCTTGATATTACTCAGAGCATGAATATGATAATTTTTGTATTTTTTCCAAAGATTTTAAGATGCATATTTCAAAATGTATACAGAACATGCAGGAATATGTAGCATTTTGCATATAAGTTATTACAAATAAACACATTTAAATGGATGAACTAACGAAAAAAAAAAAAAAACACAAAGCATCAGTATGTCCATTTTTCTTAATTTTAGAAATCTAGCTAGATATAAAATAACAAAATAGTCTACTCATATTTATCTATCAATTTGGCTGCTAACTTCTATCATCCTTATTCCTTTTCTTTCTTTCTTTCTTTTTTTCATCTCTGTTCATATATATCTCACTCTTCATATCTATCTATCTATCTATCTAAGTCTGTTTATATCTATCTCAGATTTGTTAGACTTTCTTAATGCGTTTTCTGCCTTTAAAACCTAAGAAGGCAAGGATCATTCTTTGCTAATCTTACAGTGTAAACCAGTACATTTTGCATACTTCTGGGGAAGGAGATGAGCAAGCAATTCCCAAAGGCCCAAAAGAAAGATTGATGGAGTATCATATTATGCCAGCATAACTGTCTGAATTTTAAGTTACTTGTAAAACATGCAATAAGTATATGATACAAGCACCTATTGGTATCATTTTATACTTATATATATATATATATATATATATATATATATATATATATATATATAAAAGAGGCCTATGGCTCTTACTAGGACACTTGGTAAGTTAATGGAGGACCAAATGTTGCAGTATTGTTAAAAAGTGCTCAAAACTAATGATAGAGCATATATATATATATATATATATATAGTAGTGTCTGTAACCCTGGGTTTCAGGCATTTTGAATTCATCAGAGTGAAGGTTTTAAAAAAAACAATTAATATGGTTAATTTTTTTTTAAAGGTGGGTGTTATTTGTGTATATGTGAGCCTAAGTTTGTGGGTGGGTGTGCGCCTAAGTTTATGGGTGGACGTGTGTGCCTAAGTTTGTATGCCATTGAATGTTAGCATGTTTGTGTATGTACTGTTGCTTGTGCATGCATATATACATATCTTTGTGTATATACTGGCAGGCATCTTTATATATATATATATATATATATATATATATACACATGTTTCTGCTGTCTATTGTTGGGAAGGGGTGAGATGAAGGAAGAGTGTGGGAGAAGGGAAGAGTGGGTGAGAAGCAGGTGGGAAATGGATTGTTGCCATCAGAATGATTTCTTTTTCTTTAATCCTACCTAACTTTATGGTAGCTGAAGGTTTATTTGACGGGAATATGAAATATCTATTTTGTGGTGAATTCCATTGAGTGATGATGATGATGATGATTAGAATTGAAATCATCATCATGTCACTTTTTTATTTTCTTTTTTATATATATAATCATTGTGTTGTCAAGGATTGTGTGGTATAGTATTAATGGGCAGGTAATAAAAATGATGTTAAGTTTTGGGTAGCTTTTGCTATAATGATAATTATAAATAAAACAGTTATAGTCATAATGGTTTTTGACAATACTGATGAGTGCTTATAATGCAATAGTTTGAAAAAATAGTGCTTAAAATTATTGACAATACTAAAAATATTATTTATATTTACCGGCAATACTTGTCGATGTTCATAATGTGGTAATGGTAATTTCTTACGACTGCTTCCATAAGAATGGATTCTTTGTACTATTTGCAAATTTGTAAAATTTGCAACTTTTAACTATGTATGACATTTACCCTTAACCATGCAAAAATAATTTGACAGTACAATGCTATTCTGATATTTTTTATTTGAAAAGGGTATTAGATTGCTAGCATGAATTCAACAAAAAGATTGTTAGAAAATCCATCTTAATATTGAAGCAACAGAGTTTTCAGGGTTCTGCAATAAAAGGTTAACGTTGAAATGAATCATAGATAAAACAAGCAAACAAATAACAGGATGTTGAGGTGAACAGAAATTTTCTTTTATGCTTTATTTTGGCAATGAGTTATGATTTACAAAATGTATTCCTTGTACATATGATTTTATTTTGTATGTTTTCAGTGTACATAAATGTTTTTTGGAGTCATTTTTTAATTTACAACTTGAGTGTCAGTCCTGAAAACCTTTGAGAATAAAATTTGGTCTTCATCTTGAAATTACGGATAAATACATTTTCTTCAGCTAAGGAAGCTAACATCTATCATCTTCAATTACTGGATGGCTGCTGACTACCATGGTGGATTCTGATATTCAGGCCTCTAAGCTTTTTGATGGCAACAGAGGATAAATTTATTTCTGGAAATTATGATACATGTGGATCTTTTTCTATTTTTAGATTTAGTGAAACAGTTGGGTTTATGACTGTTACAGTCTCATTTTGTTAGAATACCACCTTTTCTTTTTTTTTTTGCTGTTCTCCATTGAGCCAAAATATATTTTCTTACTCTCCACAGAGCTCATATTGGCTTTATAGACCATTCAAAAGGTATATTTGCTTATCACAGCAATTACATTTCGGCTAGCTGGTGTTATGTGCTTTAAGAATTCTACCATTGTGACTTGATATCATTTTATGCATGCCACTAGTACAGTAATAACTAACATTCAACATATTTTTTAATAAACACTTTCCCTCTGACACACTTGATCTAGAAAAATGTTTATTGGTCAACCAGAAAAACATTGCTGCCACCTTGGATCACATACTTTGCCTGGATTAAACCAAATTATTTTCCTACCGTACTTCCTCTTTCTATCCACAGTAAAACTGCCATTGAGCTCAATGTCTACACTTGTTTGGCAAGAGTATCTTTTTGCATATGTTATCAAAGAGTTTGGCATTGATAGGTTTCATTGAAAGCCTATAAGAGATAGATTTGCTAATGTTCTTAATTACCACATGACAGTGATTTGAGTTAGAATGTATGTAACAAGGAATGTTATTCACCTTTCTGAAGCAGATGTCAAAAAATTCACTTCCATAATGCCAGGGATTACAATACAATTTTTTTCATTAAACTCAAGTTTTATATGGCTACACAATCATTGGACAGCAATAATAACATTAACAAAAGATGGTTTGAAACATTTATATAGTTTCTGTTCGGAGAAGCATGAGACTGAAAAGGAAAAAAGAAAAGAAGGGAAAAATGTAGAAAGGACATTGGCGGTATGATAAAAGGAAAGCAGTAATGGGAGTAAAATCATGTAAATGGATATAAACAAAAGCCCATAAGTAATTTTAAAATTAGGGTTGTAGAAAGTGAAGAAAGTACAATATTGTAAGTGATTGTTTTTAGATTACATAAATATATACATATGTGTACATATAGAATTATTCGGTCCAGTTAAACCAGAGTTATGAGTAATTCCTTCAGGACAAGAAAATCATTCAAGAGCTGAACATTTAAATTTTGTGTTTTTGGTTCACACCAGAAACGCAAAACAGGATGGAAATAAATTTATAATCCTAAAATAACCGGTCTTTGGTTTTTTCTTTAAAGAAAGTATGTGTATATATATATATATATATATGTATGTACATATGTATATGTATGTACATATGTATATGTATCAGTGGTGACTCTGGGTGTATGCATTTTGGGGACTCATCCCAAACAGCTATTCTCTCAAGTCTATCTATTCTGAAGCAATAAAAAAATCTCTTAAAACAAGTGCTTTGCCCTTGACTTTAGTTGACCTCTATGTCCTGACTCAAACCATCATGTATAATTATTTTAACTCAACTATTTTTTATAGCTTTGTTTTATTTTTATACTTTAAAATCTTGATTTAGAAAAATTTTCCGATAGTGTTCATAATAATTTTACATGAAATGAAAAAAGCATGTCAAGTAATTTTGGGCCTGCAGAAATCAGCCATAAATTAAAAAAAAAAAATCCTTTAAATAACATGAGTAAGCAAATAGATTTCTCACTGAAATAATAAAAATAATCTTTCAAAATCTCAAATGTGTTTTACTCCATGTTTTTCAAAGAATATGTTTTTTTTTCAACTTTTGACTCTACTTAATTTTTTCTGTTGATTTGATTATATGTCATCAAGCCCAAAAGATTCAACCCCCATCTAATGTCTGAGTGTACTTTTGTGTGTATGTGTGAGTGAGTTTGATACATGGACAGACACAGATGTCTGTCCATGTATGTGGGTCTGTTCCAATGACCCAGATATCTAATTGGTTATCATTAAATATTTTAGTGATTATTCTGGGTCAAAGACATTTGTTTTCAAAAATACAGCCTATAAAGAGAAAATATTGTTGTTTTTTTTTGTTTGTGGAATGGTCATTTGTCAAGTATTAGCTGTGCACACCTGCACAGGCAGAGAATTGATGAATTGTAATTAAGAAAGAAATGTAGGTGGATGCTAATATTCTTATATTCAAAATTATATATATTGAAAATTGTGTTTAAAATAGGAGCTTCAGTACATTGAAGACCAAGAGTCAAAATTGATATATATAGAGACAGAGAGAGATTAGAATGAACAATTATTTTTTAATGTATTCACGCAGATCAAAGTAAGTGATCAATACTGACTGGCAGGGCAGAACAAAACTATAATTTTCAGATGAGGCCTGTCCTCGTAGAGATTGGACTAGACTTGTAGTAATAAAGTAACCTAAGAGAAGAATGAGAACTATGTTTATTTTAGGTTTTATATATATATATATATATATATATATATGTGTGTGTGTGTGTGTGTGTGTGTGTGTGTGTGTGTATGTGTGAGAAAGGGAGAGAGAGAGCATAGTATGTATATAGGATGATAGTTCTTTTGTCTAGGGTTAGAGCATCAGGACATTCTTACCAGGCATCAAAGTGTCACTCACTCGCCCTTTGCCAATGGTCAGTGTAGTTTCTTAGTGCTCTGCCCAACTTAGTATTTCCTTCATAGTTGTACAGTGCTGTTCAAGCAGTTGATAAATCATGTAGTAAGAATGTAATTTGCCTGTTACATGTCAGACATTCAAAGTAGAATTCACTAATTAATTTCAGATATATATTTGCTTTAGCAAGACAGAAGTTACAAAGTAAAAAGTCACAAAGAACATTTTATATATATATATATATATATATATATATGTGTGTGTGTGTGTGTGTGTGTGTGTGTGTGAACATCTATCAAGTGCAAACATGAGAAGATTCTATGTGCATAGAAAATATTTCATTTACATGCATATTAAATGGTTATTTTTATAATGTATATGTTAACCTTTTATTATTATACATTATATACCAAATTTTAAACATATATGTATATATGAAATTTACATTTCTCTCTGCATTATATATATGCATATGAGTCTTATCATTATCAATGTTCTTATTCCTATACTAAACAAGGCAAACATATATCTGCATACATACATATATACTTGTAAATGTATATGTATATTCAAGTCATTCTTGACAACAACAAAATTTCTTATAAAAAAATACTAGCATTTTTATTTCACTTTTGGAAATATTTTTAAGAACTTATCATTAAAATCAGATTCAAGCTAAAAGACCTCTTCATCTCACCTTTTCTTCCTTCTTCCCCTCAGGGTTTTATATATATATATATATATATATATATATATACTTTTTACTCTTTTTCAGTGACTTACATTAATTATGCATTAATGCAGAGTTAACATGATTCTCCACCCCCAAGGGCACTCACTAGAGCATCAGCATATTAAAAACCTTTCTAACTTTCTTTACAAGTCTTGCAAATAAAGCTGTACAAATTTTGCTTATTATTTTTAACTATTTTGATGAATAATTGAAAAAAAAAAAGATTAATAAATCTCTTAACTCATTAAACCAATTTTATATCGGAATCAATTAAAAATGTCTGATTTTTAGAAAATAAAATCTTCATGCGAATAATAATAATAACAATAATAATAATGATAAAAAAGAATCAATGGATTATATTTACAAACTCACAAAACAGAATTAAGTCTATCTAAAAGTTGCAGCAAGATCAACTGATTTATATGTAGATGTAAAATCAGTAATTCCTATAGGGTACAACTCATAAAGGCAACCAGAAGTTCTGCTCACAATTATGTAAACAAAGACCAAATCTATTGTTTTTTTTATTGCCATTAAAGATTCTGAGTAGTCAAAGAATTCAAATATAATTACCATTTTGTAACCCTTCCAAATAACGGTGTGGAGTCCTATCTATGGGTCAAATAGAACTAAACTGTGTATTTATGCTAAACTGAATTGCTTGAAAAAGAACTGTTTTGATATTTAAACTGTGTACTTATGCTAGAATGAATTGTTTGAAAGAGAACTGTTTTTGACACTGAAACAGTACTATGTTAAACTGAATTGTTCAAAATAGAGCTGTTTTAACATTTAACTGTATGTAAACAAAAACTATACTTATACTAAACTAAATTGTTTGGATTAAAACAGTTTGACTAAGCTGAATAGCTTGAAATAGAAATGTTTTTGACAATTAAACAGAGTACTTATGCTAAACTGAATTACTTGAAATAAAACAGTTTATTTGTATAGAGATGAATTTATCATTAAATAACCTACAAAGGTAGATAAGCCATAAAACCCAAACAAACAAACAAGAAAAAAAAATGTTTTTTTCAAAAATTTTAGAACCACAAAGTATGTTATTTGTCTATGTAACCTCTCCATCACAGACAGGAAGTGACACAAGGTAATTTTTTTGTGGAGTACTGCTGGTTTGAATTCAGAGTTTTCTTTCTCCTAGACTGGTTGCCTTACAAATGCTAGAGAACCGAGTCTTCTCTTATTTACCCATTGGTGCAGGGAGAATAGATGGATGCATACCTTTCCTAGAAGCATTAGTGTGAAGTGAAACACAAACAACCTTGTCTTGGATTTGAACTCAGGTCTCCAATACCATTTCCAACAATGATATTTATTATGCTAAGTGTGCCTCCCAGAACCAAAAAATTTGAATAAATGCCTTTTTTTATGAGACAGAAAATAGTTCTTTTTACTTAATGTCCTTTCTTTTAACTCTTAAGACCAAGCAATAAAGAGTAAAATGCATCTTTGTGCAAATATTGTTAACCAGCACTGCACATACAAGAAAATAAAGTTCAATTTCTGTTAAAGCTCTTGATGTTTATTTCATTGAGAAAGGCATCAATCCATCTTTTCTCTTCCTTAATTATGGGCTTATAGTTTGATAAAGTGTGAATAAAAATAATCTTAATACATTTGAAGTTGTTCGCTAGTCATTGTCCTGAGAGTTTAATCTGGTCATAGAGTTTAATGTACAGGGAATATGACAATAATTGGAGATAAAAAGATTTATATTTTTCAGAATGAAATTCTCATAATTATTCCTTTTAATTTTCAGGAAAAAAACTGTGGTCATACCATGGTTAAGTAGTAAATAGTAATTTACTAGTTGGCCACGGTCACACATATTGTAGAATGTTCAAAATTAAACTTGAATATAATGGGATTTGTTTTAATATTTACTTTTTCTCTGGATAAAAAAACCCAAAAAGCTTTCAAATTGCAAATGACTTTTGGAAAATTCATAACTTTAAAATTTTGTTAAATAACTTTATAGAAATATACAGAAATTGTAATGAAAATGTAATAAGGTATAAAGTGCTATCGATCTAAGAGATGAATAACTCCAAATTCACCAAAGGTAGGTGTCAGGTTATTAATTCCACTCTGTAAAAAATAGTGGTCATTGAAATTGCAACATCATAGTTGATGCAGTGAGACCACGACTCTGTGAATCAATAGATTTTTGTAGTTGGAATTGTAGTAAACATAGTTTCTTCCACAGTACTTTAGAATATATGTACATAACTCAAGAATGTATTTGATAAATAAGAAAGTCCAATTATTTAGGACTCCAGCAGACCTTTGTGCTAAGAAAAAAAACCCCAAAAATCTGGATATTTGCCAGATGAAAACTTTGCAAAAAGTTTTATTTCCACTGTCAAAGTGAAGTAGGGTGTGTCGTCAGAATGGCAGACTTCCTGCAATATTTTTTCCTGGTGTTCTCACTTGAATAACATGGATTCTACTATGTTTCAGGTCTAGACACAAAGTGATGACCAGACAAATGTAATCTCCGTTGGATGTAGCTAAGTCTCCAAGTTCATTAAAGATTCTTTTCACAGTCAGCCATACTAGCAGGTGTGTTAAATCAGAATTCAGCTTGTATAATAGCAAAAATTAAAGACACAAATAAAAAATAATTTTCTTTTCAATAAAGAAAAAAAAAAGGAAAAATTTAGGAACTGATAGGAAATTTACTTTCAAGTCTTCAAGATTATTTCTCACACTGTTTTCTTCTTTTTTTTTGTTAATCTCAAAAATATAAAATTAAGTTGAACATGAGAAGCATGTTTCTGTCCCATAATAGTTGTTAGATTTAATGTATGGAATTTCTCTGGTAATGTAACAGTTATTTTGGAGCAAAAATATAGTAGTGCTTTAATCTGTTCTTGCAAATTATGTGTAACAACAGAATGTAGTTCGATATTTTAGAAGAGGGATATTACTGTGATTAAAAAGGGTTACATGGAATTGGATTATAAACAAAACAAGCAAGTATTAAAACAATCAACAGGAGTTTGAGTTGAAAGAGATATCTTTTTATGTATTACTTTTGGTAATATGAAACTGCTTACAAAAATATGTCGTGTGAGCATTAGTCTATGTATGTATACAGTGTATGTAAATGTTTTAGTATTCTTTTTCTATACATACTTGCATGTCAGCACTGAAATTCCATAGAGAATAAAACTTAAGTATCGTCATGAAATTTTGAGGTTGATACTTCTGGTTTCTCTGTAGGCTGAAAACTGCTGGGTTGCAACTGGCTATTGTTAAGGATTTCAAACTATTTGTACTCACTCCCATTTTGGCAGCAAAATAGGGAGAAGTTATTTCTGTAAACAATGGCACACTTGTGTTTTTTCTATTTTTAGACTTGTATTTTCCTTTATCTTATAAATACTATTTACTTTTTATTGCAATTTACTTGTATAAAACAGTATGCATTATAAAAAAAAATGCAAAAAAACAAGACCTGGTGAGACTCATACTCACCTATCCTTTTTTTGGATGAATCATAGAGGTTCCTACTTTACTCTTCTGAAAGGTAAATAAATTAGCTGTGAGATGCCATTGAGTGAGTTTTTAAGTATAGTGTAATCACTACAATAATAATGACTGAGTAGATCAGTGAAATCACATACTGTGTTTTTAGTAAAACATCACATTGCACAGATCTGCTAGCCTGCCTACACTTTATATTTAGCTCTCTCCCTAGAACTTCTGACTTTTTCCAAAGCAAAAATCAATGTTGAATAGGGGATTTCACATCATGAATAGCATTTATGAGATCATGGCACAGTTGTTGATGGCAATCACTAAACAGGACATCTTCTTTTTCTTCTTCTTCTTCTTCTAATTATTATTACTGTTATAGAGTTTTTCTCACAGCATTAGCTGTTGGTCTTTCAATGGAATCTGAATAATAGCAAGTTTCCTGAGGTCTTTTGGACTCTTCTGAGTATTCTAGCTAATCTTAACAATACTGTGGTCAAAATGGTTTCAAGTATTCCACTGATTTCTAATTCCTCCAGTCATTTTTCCAATCCTTTTAGGACCATTCCAAGTACACCATCTAAAATTGGTACCACCATCACTCTCATGTTCCATACTTCTTCTTCTTCTTCATCTTCTTTTTCTACTTCTTTTTAAAATTATTACTATTATTATTATTGAGAGCAAGGTTGGAGGTTGGTGTTGGGTTAAGATTCAAATATGAAAAAAAAATAATGAACATTTTATTTTTATTTATCTTTTTTATTTATTTGAATAATTCTATTAAAGCTTTAAAATAAAGATTCTTAATCCCTAAAAATCAAAATATCAGTAAAAAGTTAAAAAAAGAAGAAGAAAAAAGAATAAATATAAAAAGGAGGTTCATTATTTTGTATCCTTACTTTTATAAGACAGACAAAAGGTCAGAGTTCACTTTTCTGTAACAGTCAAATTATAAACTGAACCCTCTCCATGTGACGTAAAAAGTTAATGTTTTTAAATCTAATAAATCTTTTCGAGGATATAGATTTCTTATTGGTTGAAAGCACCAAAAATTACTTTTCTATGAAAACATCGATCAAATATTAAAGAAAAAAAATGTATTTTTACATAAATTAACCCTACGCAATTAAAGTTTAAAATATACTAAATATTATAAAAAAGATTATATGCTACAATTTTTAATCTTTGGCAAATTAGATATCTTAATATTATTTTAAAAATATTTTTTCAGCATATTTTCAGCTGCTTTTCATTGCAGTTATTCTACAGGTAATAATAAAATGTGTAGGTTTGAAACAAAGAAAGAATAATGAATTGCATGATGACATTTGATTTCTTTGTTTTAAGATTTACACAAGTAGATTTTCTTGAATAGTAAGGAGAAAGATTTATTCTCTTCTTGATTGACATTAATGGCAGTTTATTAATTACTAGTATCCAACCGACAAAATATGCAGTGAGAAAATTCTTGTTTTTGGAATGGCTAAGAAGATACCAAGCAAGAAATTTCTTTGTCCATAGTCTTCTTGCTCTATCAGTAAATTGATTAGTGATACAAGATGATTAGTATGAGGTGACGATGTCCGTGAAAGCAATGATTGGTGTAATTGATAAGGTATCTTGTAAGAAAATATTTAGTTCTGAGTCTTCTTGTTCTGGCATGAGATTCATGAGTGATTCGACGCAATTTGCAGACAATGATGAAGGAATGGAAAACAGTCATTGTCCTGGCAAAGCTAAAGAGATATTTTGATAATATTCTATTGATTATATGGCTACATTTATAATTCCACTATCAACAGAAGATGTAAGCATTCTTCATTATCTCATACCGAAATGTAAAACTTGCTTACTTTTCATTATAAAAGTTTCAGTTTTGGTTTCTTTGTTTAATGGCATATCAGCCTTTGTGGGTTATTAGATGCCAAAGGGGATAAGGGGGTTCAATACCTTTTCCAAGGGTATTAGTCCAAAAGTGAATGCAATTGCATGACTGGAGATTGAACTCGCTTACATTAAGGCCACAGTCCAGCACTTTTGCTATTATACCACACAGACTCCTATTTTCTTTATTAATCATTAATAGGTTCACATATTGTGAAGATTTCATGTTGTGTAGTGATTATCATTATTGGAAATGGAATCTGCAATTTGATTTCGAATTATAGATGAACCTGTTTGCATTTCACTTAAGACTAATGCCTTTATGAAAGGTATGAATGAATCTATCAATTCTTGCTCCATGAATGGGTAAATAATCGGGCAGACAGGGTTCTTTTGCCTTGATAACGCAGTCTAGAAGATGAAAAAAAAGTGAATTCAAACCAGTAATGTTCTTTTTAAAATTTGATCTTTAGGCACATCCTGCTTAGATAAGTAAAGTTGGCGATTTTAGTTGAGGGTAACCTGAAGGCTCTTTTTTCAATAGCTACAACACTGAGGTGTAGGGCAGGGCGCTACTCCATTCCTTGGACTGCTCCACTTTACCCTTGATCCTCACCTTATAATGCTGAGTTCTAAGCAAAGCAGCATCAAGTACCATTTTTTGAGTTTTGGTATGACTCAACCTGGGACTGAACCCCAGTCTCCCGGACCATTGGCAAACACTCTACTCATTAGGCCAATGGCTTAGATAAAAGACATATATTGTGAATAATTTTGTAATAGAATCAAGAGAATATAAGTATGGAATATTTATCTGGGATTGGTTTTGGTTTGGCTTCTATGTTTAATCCTATTTACCAACCCCTCCGCTCGGGCAGGATATGATACAAGGTCAATTTTTAAGCAGAGTTTAACAGGTTTGAATTCAGAGTTTTTCTTCTCCTAGACTAGTTGCCTCACCAAGGCTGAAGAACTCGGTCTGTCCTACTATTTACCCATAGCTGGAGGGAGAATAATTGGATTCATACCTTTCCGAAGGGTATTAGTGCTATGTGAAATGCAATCATTCTCGTCCAGGATTTGAACTCGAGTCGCCGTGTCCATTTCCTATGAAATAACCATTACACCACGGGCACCTCCTCCAATTATAATGGTATATCAACTTTTGCAGGTTATTCAATGCTAAAATCATCCTTGTGGAAGAAAAGTATTCGTACGACTTAACTAGGGGAGATAAGAGTGATCATACATTCACCAAGGGTATTAGTTCAAAAGTGAATGTAACAGTGTGACTGGATATTGAATTTGCTAACTGCAATGTTGCAGTACAGCATGTTAGCCAGTAAACCTTATCTAGAGTTGGCACAAAAATTTACTGGGATAAATGCAACAATCAGTTTGTATATTAGCCAAATTTTCTCCCATTCTTTAATTTTAGTATCAAATTCTAATACTATAGAACAGGAGAAAAATTCTTATCAAAAGGAAGTTAGACAATAATCAGGATAAAGATAAATTTTACAATAATTATGATTAAGAAAAGTTTTACAATAACTGCAATAAAGTTTTACAATAATTACGATTAAGAAAAAATTTATAATAACTGCAATAAAGATAAGTTTTACAATAATTACGATTAAGAAAAGTTTTATTATAATTGCAATGAAGTTAAGTTTTAAAATATTCACAATAAAGATATGTTTTACAATGTTTGCAATAAAGATAGGTTTTACAATAATTACGATCAAGATAAGTTTTCAATAATTGCAATAAAAATAAGTTTTACAATGTTTGCAATAAAGATAAGTTTTACAATAATTGCAACTAAGATAAGTTTTACCATGATCACAATTAAGATTAGTTTTACAATAATTACAATTAAAATAAGTTTTAATATATTTACAATAAAGATAAGCTTTACAACAACAACAACAATAATAATAATAATAATAATTATTATTATTGTTGTTGTTGTTGTACTAGCTATACCAGCATGCATTGATCTTTTCAGATAAGTGCATTAAAGTTGGCTGTTAACTTTTTAAATTTCCATGATCTATTTGGAGTAGTGTTCTTCTCTTGGTTGTTATACTTACAAATTTAGATTATCTTTAAGATGACAGATTAATATTATCATTAGTAGTAGTATTTGTAGAGAACATAGTAGTAGTAGTAGTATACACTGATCTTTTCTGATGAATATCCTCATCTTATTTATCATATCCAATTCAATAGATGCTTTTTATGCCTGAACTTTATTCTTTGTTTCTGTTTTTGAGGCAACCACAAACTAATTGATAAGAAATTATAGGGTGGTGCTTTCATGAAAGCTTTTGATAGTCTATTCCTTTTTAGAAACTTTCATCCATAAAAAAATGCGTATGCATGCATGCCCACCCCACACACACACATACATATACACACATGTACATAAAAAATGGAAGTGCTTCTGTTTGTTCAATGGAAACAACATTGAATCAATGTGGTTCATTTAACAATACCAACAATTACAGGATGACAATAACAATTATGTTGACCTTTTCTTATCCAGGAACCTAAACAAATAGCTGAACGATTCCTAACATCTTTGAAATACCACATGCAATGCATGACAAAAAGTCAAGTCAAATATAATGTCAGGAAGGAGGATTACAGGAATTAGATCTTTTGGCATTGGAAAGAAATAAAAATACAAAATCAAATGAATAAAGTTTCTTTTAGACAGAATCTTGTGATTCGCTTTGAAAAAAAAATCACCATTTTATTTATTTTCTAATGGCTCCTAGAAAAAAATATATTCCCTTTAAATATCCCAAATAAGAATTTTAGAAAATGTTATCGGCTGACCTTTTTTTAGTCAGTTACAGGAACCACCGGTATTTGGTTTTTATTACTACTGCTGCCAAAATCAATTACTTCTGTAATTATTGCTAAATTTAATCTATGTGATTTTTATGCAAATGTAATAACTATTATTTGAAGGAGTTTGTAAGAATACTATAATTATTTGTGTATAAGATGCACTATTCTTTGTGCTTTTTCTGCCTTAAATATTATACATGAAAAGTATATAATTAATCACAGGACAGGATGACCAAAAGTTAGTTATATCTATTACCCAAACTAATGTATTTTTACTTCATTTACAGAGTAATGGAGTGTGTGCTTGTTTATAATTTTTTTATCCTGATGTGAGGTTATTTTCACTGCAAGCTTTTAACTTTCTTTTTGTGTGAGCATGTCCACATGTTTGCTGTAAATACTGTGTAAATGCTGTTCTTTTAGACATGTAAAGTATTTATTATTTTTTCTATTTTTAGTCAGTGTAAACTGATAAAAAAATTAAACAAATGCTAAATTTGGGTTAAATTGAACTGCAACTAATTCTAATAAGTCAGGGTATATTGTATAAAAGGATTTTCTTACCGAATTTTATTGTCGATTCTGGCTTCTGCAAATGTTTTTTTTTATTTATATGTATGTTTTATTTCTATGTGGAAATATGTGTCTGTGAATGTCCTATTGCAGTTTATTTTCCGTTGAGACTTTAGGTTTCTCTCTCTCTTATATATAGATATATATATATATAGTGCAATTTGATGGAGACTCAAACTCTGTTAAGTCGTCATAATAAATTTATTTCGGTGGAGAATATTTCTATACTCTCCGTTTCGTCAGATGACTATTTACATGCTTCTCTCTAGTCGCAGAGTTGCAAATGTGGAATTACAGTTCGTATTCAGAAGATAAAATAAAGGAATTAAAAAATAAAAGTAAAAAATAAAAATAAAAATCAGAAAAAAAAACCCCAAAAAAACAAAACAATAAAAGTAAAGATAAAAATAGAAATAAGAATAAGGTGGAAATCAAATTACAAATTATTTCATTCATAGGCGTAGGCAGAGGGGGTTAACATGTTGTGTGTTAGAACGATTAAGAAACAGGAGTGGAATTAATCTACTGGTCAATCCCTTCTAATTTTGCGTTCTTGTAGTGGTTTCTTCTTCTTAGCAGGTGTGATTTTCTAAACAGACTAAGATCGTTTAACTAATGGCTATCTCATACATGATTTGATGTACATATATATATATATATATATATATATATATATATATAAGTATTTATTCTCTTTGTGTTTATGTATGTGTGTGCACGCATACACACGCATAATCCAGGTTCTCTGGTAGGGGGACATGTTATTTGGTAGATATGTTTAGTCCCCCAAAATTTATGTTGTGGTTTAGGTATATGTTTAGTGGTACATTATTTGCTTAGTTCAGTGGTATGTTATGTTTGTAAAAAGGCACATGGAAAAAGGTAAAATAGGTACATGGAGACAAATGTAGTAAATGAAGTAAATGAGTAAAGATATGAAACGGCGCGGACAAAAGGAACATTCAAAACAAGGCGACAAACAAAACAAATTTATATTCATAACAAAACATGCAATGATACATTTGAAATATTACTATGATTCTATATTGTTCGCAGAATAGTCCTCTGTGTGTGTGTGTGTGTGTGTGTGTGTGTGTGTGTGTGTGTGTGTGTGTGTGTGTGTGACTAACACAACTAAAACTACAGAAAGGGTTAAATAATAAAAGCGTCCTATTCACGTTGACTACGTATTTCTAAATGTTCGTTTCTTTCTGTGGTTTGACGCAATTGCTGTTTCCGAGGCTAGAAAAAGTCTCATAGTATACTGAGGAAAGGAATGTTTGCGTGGCTTATCCATTTTGTGGCGTTTGACGTCTGTTGGTGAATAAGAGTCACACTGGAGAGAGTGTGTTAGCCCTGCAATTGAAATAATTGGCTCCAAAAACGCGGGACGAAATTCAAAATGAGACGTAGTTTTAAGCAGTGATCACGTGGTTCTCCTGGCCAATGGTTTCCCGAGACTGAATATTTGCTTGCGTCCGCCATATTTGTTATGGGAACAAGTGGCATATCGCCCAATTTAAATTATAGGAGTGTAAGTCCTATACTCTCATGAACACACACATATATTTTCAAAAGGTTTTTACAATTTTTGTCATTCTTCTTCCCGCCCCCATGCACACAAGAATGTACATCCATGCATATATACACATATATGTTTTTTTTCAAAGGTAGTGGGCGGGTTCAATGTCTTTGACAAGATATTTGAATTAAAACATACATCCATTTTAAGCTTGTCTGTGTATGTATATACCTGTATGTGTGCGCGAATGTGAGTGTACTCCATTTAATGTTGATTTAGATTCATCTATGAAGTTTTTTTTTATAGTACATGTTACACACAAATAATTATGGCTGTTTAACTTCTCAAAATATTTTTCGTTTTATCAAAAAAACAATCTGACTAGTAAATTAATTGAAAATCTAAAAACAATATTTAAAAAAACCCAATGAAATTAGCATTAATTTGCAGACCTCTAATGATCTGCAAACCACTAATCCGTGGACCACTAATAACACTGGACAACAATAAGTTTGTTGTCTGCGTTTTTTTAGCTGATTTGGGACGAATCAAATGCACTGAATCAAAAAGTCACATTGGTTTTGCTTAGTTAGGTCAAGTTTTTTTTAGCTATGGCCACATGTTTTTTTTTACGTTTTTGTTCACATGTACGCATGTGTGGAGCATTTTAGAAGTTGGTAGCGGTGAAATGCCATGTCGGATAATTGTTTTGATTGGAAATGATTATTTTAATGACAAGAAGTATTCAGGTCCGATAGGTCTGGGTGATTATATCGAAAAGGGATAAGTTTGAAGTCATAAAACCTCGAAATCTTCCAAAATTTGGTGCGGCAAAGCATAAAGTTGGTGGATCAAAACCAAAGTTAATGGAGCAGCCGCCCCAGGAAGTGTAAAGGAAACTCCACCCACGCATGTACGGGTGTTTTCACTTCATGTGTATTGCGGAATATTTGCGTTGTCGTGCTGGTGGCGCCAAATACGGAACGTGGTGGGCTGTGGTCGCACCAATTAATGACTAATTTTTACCAATTTTTTGTTTTGCAGGTGAATGGGATGGCTTTAGCCAGAAGATCGTGCAGAAATAAGCCCAACGTGTTCTGCTACATATGTGGAGAATACATCATTGCTCCTAATAGAAAGGCAGTCACAAGGTTCAAAACGCGTGCTTACCATGCTTATTTTGGTATTAAATTTGTTGACCAGTATAAAGCTTGGGTGCCACACATGGTGTGGAAGGCATGCACCGAGACTCTGCGTGGGTAGACCAATGGCAAGAGGAGTCTGAACTTTGGAATTCCCATGGTTTGGAGGGAGCTGACAAACCATGTCACTGACTGCTATTTCTGCGCTGTTGATGCGACTGGAATCAACAAGAAGAACCGGGGTAGCCTCAATATCCTGATCTTCAATCAGTACGTCGTCCTGTAGCTCATTGTGACGAAATTCCAGTGCCTATTTTCGGAGAACTTCCTGACATTAGTGACGAAGATGCCTCCAGTGTTGAAGGACATGAAGACGAAGAAATGGTCCCCATTCATTTTCCCAAAAGGAGTTGAATTATCTTGTTCACTACCTCAGCTTGTCAAAGGACTCTGCCGAACTGTTGGCATCCAGATTGAAGGAAAAAACCATCCTCTCTGACAGTGCTCACATCAGCTTTTTCCGCAACAGGTATCAAGAGTACCTCCGTTTTTTTTCTCTACAGTGAAGAACTTTGTGTACTGTACTTTATTGCGTAGTTTCTGCTCAAGCTTGGAGTGCCACAGTACGAACCCAAAGATTGGAGACTGCTCATTGACAGCAGCAAGCGATCACTGAAATGTGTTCTGCCACACAACGGCAACCAATTTGCCTCTGTACCCATCACTCACTCGACTACACTGAAGGAGAAGTATGAAGTCGTGAAGTATGTGCTGGAGAAAATTGGTTATGATCAGCATAAGTGGTTTATTTGTGTTGACCTGAAGATAGTGAACATTTTGTTGGGACAACAGTCTGGCTTCACCAAGTACTCATGTTTTCTGTGCATGTGGGATTGCAGGGACCGTGCTCAGCATTAGACGAAGAAGGACTGGGCTTTGCAGTAGGTATTAGTACTTTGCAAAGAAATGAACGTCATCAACGACCCTCTGGTGGACAGAGACAGAACTCTCTTCTCACCGCTGCACATCAAGCTCGGCTTAATCAAGCAGTTCACCAAGGTTCTGGACAATGATGGTGACTGCTTCGCTTACTTGTGCCAGGCTTTTCCAGGATCAATGATGGAGAAGTTGAAAGCTGGCATCTATGACGGTCTTCAGATCCAGCAGCTCATCAGAGATCCAGAGTTCGAAAACTCAATGAACGAAGTGGAACTGGCAGCGTGGAAGGGATTTGTTCTGGTAGTGAAGAACTTTCTTGGCAACAATAAGCCCAGAAACTATGCAGAACTTGTCAACAACATCCTGACTGCTTTCAGAAACCTGGGCTGCAACATGAGCGTCAAGATGCACCACCTATTTTCACATATAGACCGTTTTACCTGAGAACCTGGGTTCAATGAGTGACGAGCAGGGGGAGAGATTCCATCAGGACCTGAAAGAGATAGAGACCAGGTATCGGGGCCGCTGGTACGCAGTCATGATGGCTGACTACTGTTGGAATCTGAAGAGAGACCACCCTGCCGCTGAGCATTCCAGGAGTTCGAAGAAACAGAAGTTCAAGCCCTGAAGTTTGAACAATGGTGAAGCAACATGCAATTTACATGTACTTACCTTTATCAATGCCCACCATTCAGTTTACAATAATCGATGTTTCTATCAGATAATCAATATATGTTGTTGGAAAACTATTTTTTTTCTCTTAAAAAAATATTTAGGATGATATGTGTTGACAAAAATCAGCCGATAAAGTAATCGATTTTGTCACGAGATCTGATTTTTTTCAAATCAACTTAGCACAAAACCTGACCTGATGGAGTGAAACGGATGTAATTTCCTGATTCAGCAGTGCAAAAAATACCCTAAATCACTTGTAGAAATCTAGACAACATTCAAAAAGTAAAAAAATGTTGCCCAGTGTAATCTGCTGACCACTAATAATTTAAAGATTACTAATCTTGTACCACTAATAATCTGCAAATCACTAATCTCCAGACCACCAATTGTTGTATACAATACATATACATATGCAAAACACAGGCGGACTCTGTTGTTTCAGATATGAATGGTTTTATTTATTTCTGTCTCAGTTCATAGCAACCTGAGGAGAGAGACACAATTCTTAAAAGTCTATGATAACTATACTATGCTGACGACCTTTCAAAATCCTAAAATTCTCAAGACCATCTCTTCTTGGCATAACATCATCCACACCCCAGCCCCATTTCTTGTCTGGGGTTTATTATGACAAATGGTGATTGTCATATCCTCTCCGTGCGAGTATCAAACTGCACCAAATTACTTAAAGCCTTACCAAACTGAATGAATATAATTTACAAAAAATGATTAATATAAAAAAATCATTCCTTAATTATATAACACACTAATCTCCTGACTGCTAACCTCTATGGCAAATGATCCGTGGACGTAATGGAGAATGCATCACATAATATAAAAGTGACTTGGTTTTGAAATCAGGACTCATCAAAAACATAACCAAAAACTTTTATCTGATCTCTTGGCCACTCACAAAATGGATAATACAGACATACTGATGCTACCTCTCAGTAGCCAACCACAGTAAAGGACAACACTAACAGATCTACTATTTACTCTTGGCATCAAATTTATGTATTGACAACTTTTTGGTTTGTATCATCAACACTCCACATGTCGTCTGTTAAAGGTTTCAGTTCTTGTTACTGTCACTTTTCTCTTTTATTTTCAAACTGCAGATTTTATTCTATCAAAAGAAAATATAAACATTCTCATATACAAAAGCATCACATCTTAACTCTCCAAATAAAGCACTCATTTAACTCTAAGTGTAATCCTCTTTATGTTTATATTTATAAATATATCTATAAGTCATTGAAATTTGCCTCTCTTTATTGCATTCATTTATTTCAATTTGCTCATCTCACCGGATCTCTCATCTGATAACTCATTCTATCTCTTTGGCAATCATCTGAAAGTCCCATTGAGGTTGGACAGGGGAAGAAGAAAAGTCATTACCAAATATTGCTCTTACATATAAGACCTAGCTCAATTTGATGCATTTATCTAAACTAAACATAGTCACATAATACATATGTTACCTTGGACATAATAACTCATCTAAAAAACAAATATAAGAAGATAAACAAGACCGACAACCAACAATTCCTATTACATATATGACTAAGCTAAATGTATTGTGTTTATTTGAAGTAACTAGTTTTAAATTTGTACATGGTCCATATTAGTGTATCATATTCTATATTCAGATAATCGAAAATGCTTTTTTCTTTTTATTCCTTTTTAATATGCAGAATAAAATTTTCTTTCAGAAAATGTTATTGTCTGACCTCCTTACTTCTTCATCATTTTTATTCTGTCTTAAGTATTATCACTCTCCTTTCAAATATTATTGCTTTCCTTACCATCACTGTCCCAAATTAATTGTTACTTTTCCTGTATAAAATCTGTATAAAAATCTTTAAACTATGCTTGGACAGTATGCAATTGCAAAAGTTTTTCATTAAACTACTCTTTTCTCTAGGCAGTTACGAATAACATTAATGAAGCAACTGAAATAAATGAATAATTCTAAGCTTTTCCGGTTTTGAATAAGGAATGAGTTGCCAAGAAGTGAACCAAATATATTTCCTCATCCTATATTACAGGATATACATTTTGGAAAATATAGACAGTTGTTAACCAGTTGCCATGAGTTAACAGTAACCAGAAATAACTCTTTTGATAAAGTTGGTGGTGACAGCCAAGACAAACTACTGCTATCTAAACTAAGCTAACTTTTATCATGAGCTCCATACTCAGACAGGACAGTAGAACAAGGTTGCTAATTATTCTTTCATCTTTTTGTAAGATAATAGAACTATGGTTGAAAAGTAAATACAGTGACTTGTAACAGATTTATTTTATATTTAACTCTCTTGCGTTTAGTGCAGTCTATTACATATGGTCAGTTTGAAGAGAGAGCCAACATACACACATAGCCAAAAGAAAATTAATCTAGTTTTAAAGACTATTTTCAGACTGGTCTCATACTATTCTGACCTATCCATCTCTTGGAAGTTATAAGGAATTACTGCCTCAGAGATTGTCTACCCAGGTGCAAGGTTGATTTTTACTGATTTATTTATTTATTTTTTGGTGTATTCTACACAAAAGCAATTGTACAGCTGAGGAAGATGAACAGGTACCACACTCTCCAACCTGTTCAGTCAGACCGTTACAAAACTTAACTCCAATAAGCCTAGAACTGCTATCTTAAAGGACAGAAAAATAACTAAACTTTCTAGGCAACAATCATTATTCATTAATGAGACATCTGATATTATCTGCAATCACAAAAAATTAGATAAACAAAAAGTTAGGCAGAAGTAGAACATCGAACAAGTGATGATTTGACAGTTGCAAATGCAGCGCACTCTTAGCATACTTCCTCTTGGAGAACAACTGTTTATAATAGTATGTAGTTCCAGACAGTCTCACAACTTGTAGGTTGTTGGTGATAAAGGTGGAGAATTGTGTGGCTCTTATAGAAATCAAAGAAACTTGAACTTCAAATCTTTGGAACACTGAAGATCAGTGAGTTCCATCTGCAGTTATAATGTTACTTCTTAACAGATAACATCAAAAGACAAAGAGAAAAATTTTAAAATTTGTTAAATAGCTTCCAAGATTGGCCTCAAAGGCCATAGGTTGGCTAATGCTACAAGAAGACTTTAGAGTTTAGTTGCTTTTTTCTTGTCTCATGCCTACCATGGTAAATGATTGATGGTATGATAAATTTCTCTATAATAGTTATTCAAATCTTATCTTTTAGTAATGATGAATTTAGATTTTATACAGATATTACAGGTAGTGAAAAAACAATTATTTCAATTGTTCACCTATATCAAAAGTATTTTATTGGGAGACTCTGGAAAGCTTTTTATTTTTTAAAGCTCATTTGATACTATATCCAGTATTGCTCATTAATAAATGACCATGTACCAAGGTGGAACTTTAAAAATTCCGAATCATTACATCCCTAACAATTTTTTCAAATAAAAAATCAATTTACTTCCAAGCCAAAGATTCCAGGATTTTTTTTTTGTCCAATGTGAAAAATTATACCATCAAAACGAATACTCATTACCAAATTCTACATATGTGTAACTGTAAGTAGAAATAGAATTACAAAAACTCTATAACCAAAAATAATATTGCCTGATTATATATAAGAAGTGTACTTAATTTTGGATTCATATATATTCATGTTTTGGATTACACAGTTTTAGAAGTAGTCCTGTGATGTAATGGCTAATGTGCCATACTGTAACATTAGAGAAAGCAAGTTCAAATTCCAGACATGCATTAATGTTTGCTTTCAGGCAATAACCTTGGGAAAGTTATGAACTTTCTTAACTCCCTATGGCTTAAATAGTACCACAACTTTTCTTCTACAAGCATGTCTTTGACACTAAATAACCCCTGAAGGTTGATATGCCATTAAACAAAAAAAAAAAACTAAACTCAGTTTCAGTGAAGTAGAATTTGCTAATTTATAATTATTAAACTCAAAATAATCAGTTTTAATTGTTTAATGTTTGATTAGAAATAATGATATTCTGATATCTTTTGGTTCGGAACAAAATTAATTTTTGATGAAAAAACTTTATGGGTGATACTGAATGATATCTGCAGGAAGTTTTTGCTGATCTTCACTCTCCTGAAAGTCTTTGATGATCTACACACTCCTGAAAGTTTTTGAATGCTGGTATTTCAATTCTCTTCTTACTTGTTTTTAATGCATTATATTCAACAAGTGATGGCTATCTGCATTTTTTTTCATGGGACAATTGATCACCTTTAAAAGACTTAAATTGTTATATAATGGCCGAGGGATTTTGTTTAATATATCTTGCCTTTGTGTTTAGTTAGGCTGAGAACCTTTCGGCTCAGCACATGAGTTACTTAGGTGCAAACTTGAGCGCAGGTGTTAATGCACACATGAGGAGGATGTCATTCACAGATGTCAAAATAAAAATCCCAGGACCAGGGCATGTGAACGACGTCATGCACCGAAAGTGTGCGCGGAGGATTTTGGGGGATTTGAAAAAAGTCATCAGTTTAGTTGAGTCTTGCGGTCCGAAGAAGAAGGGTGACTTTCGCTAGCTTGCAGTGGCCTTGTGGCGGGTGCCACATGTGTTGGGGGTGGGCAGATGGAAAAGCCAGCATAGAAAGATTGTGCCTCTTTCCTTATGTTGAAACCTTTAACTCAAAGGTAATAAAAGGTTTCGTACCTGAACTAAGAAGTCGTAAGTGTTTTCATGTATCGGGATTCCTATGTTCTATGTATATATGTTATGTACATTCTATGTACGTTTCTCATATTCATATGTAACAAAATCAGTTTTGAGCAATAGAATAAAGTATTGTTTCATTTCCTCTCACTTCTTGAATTTAGTGACTTTGGGTTCCAGTTTAGAGATAATGCTACAAAATTATTATTTTGACATACTGTTGTATAGTGGCTCGTACTATGTGACTTCAGGTATCGCACTAGTATAAAAGACGCCATGTTTCTGAAGCATGCAGAAGCAGAAAGAAAGAGATGCAGAGAGAATCAGAAAGAGAAGCTGAGAGACAGCTCTAAAGGATGTCAGACAGTAGTAAGACCAACTTCAGATGTAATACTAGCAGTGCGAGACTTATAATACTAGTCAGACTGTACCACTTGAGTTAAAAAATAATTAACTCTATTTCACTGTGTATATCTTCCTTACCACGATATAACACATACCTTAGCATTAAAATCTTTACTCTTTTTGATGACATGTAAGTACCACTTTTCCACAACAACAAAATTCAAACTTAATATATCTTTTTAACTATAAATTCTAGATTACTTATAGTCAACTTAGTCTATAGTATTTTAACCTTTAATATGAATATTAGGAATCTTATATGCCAGCAAAGATCCTTCAATTTTTATTCCTTCTGTTATTTCTGTATATCATCAGCAGCCTTTTCTATCTTGCTCTCAATAAATGATTTAGCCTTTCATTCAGATTAGTAGCAATTATTTCATTGTAGAAACCTTTTCTAACTAAAGTTGCAAATCTGCCATTCAAAACCATAGAAATTTCTGGACTCCTACCCAACGCCAACTGATTTGCACTATAACCATTCACACTGTACAATGCATTGTTCGCAGTAAAAGCCTCTGCAAGTGCAATATTAAAATCATGTTTAATATTAGCCATTGTTTTTATC
Source organism: Sepioteuthis lessoniana (assembly GCA_963585895.1). Classification (NCBI taxonomy): domain Eukaryota; kingdom Metazoa; phylum Mollusca; class Cephalopoda; order Myopsida; family Loliginidae; genus Sepioteuthis; species Sepioteuthis lessoniana. The sequence goes on along the minus strand of OY757917.1, from coordinate 75,522,335 downwards.
ACCCTATCCTCTAGAATAGTATTATAACTTTCACACTTTGCAAGATAATATCATAATAATATTTTGTACACATACTGAAAAAATAGCTGTGTAGTCAACAAAGTTTTCATTAGGGATGATTAGCTTCAAGTCCTTAGATGGCAACCTCAGATTTTACAGCCTACAGTCTTATGCTCTACCAGTGAGTTATGCCTACAAATTCTAATAATAAAATCACATTCCTCATTATGGTTTTTTTTAGGTTTTATCTGTATATTTTTTATATGTCAAAACCTCAAAATAAAGAAAAAAAAGACAAAATAGGTATATTTGTAATGTTAGGTAAGTAAAGCAAATGGAAATGGTTATGTAATTGGACGTTCATCAGGGGTCCTCAGCATCACTTCTTGAAGGATCAGTGAGAGAGAGTGATCTTTTGAAGCTGATTCCAGTTCAGTGGTCATTCTTTGGGAAAAGGCCAATGGGCAACAAAGTATCTGAAGAACAGTCATTGATCTTATAAAAAAGAGATCAAACTTTTAGAAAAATGTCCCCATATCAAAGGATTTTTAACTATTGAAGAGCTAGATGCTTTTGGCAAGAAATCTGTCATAGGGGATGTGCCAAAGAGCAGATTGATTTTTACAGGCCTCTGTAAAGAATAGCAAAATTATAAGAATCTCATGTTTAATGAGGAGGATCCATCCTCTTTGTTGGTTTCTAAGATATTCAGAAGTGCATGTGTTGAAAAATTGCTTGAAAAGATACACATGAATGGAAATCATATGAAAGGATTTTTAAAAGCAATTTTTTTTACAATGCAGAAAAATCCAGAGTCAGAAAGAGTGCATTTAAAATATATATAATATATTTTGTGAAATAATTGCAAGTGTTTCATTATTATATATTATGTATATACAGTATTAGTTTGTATATAATATGATTTCATGTATAATGCAACTCTCTTCTATTTATACATAAAAAAAAAAAGATATATATTATTCTTATATATGAGGGATATTAAAAAAGTAATGCCTCATTTTCATTTCCACAAGACTATAAAACAGAAGGAACATAATAACACTATTAGATAGAGCAAGTTTTAAGCTACAAAGCATAGCATAGTCATCATTTTTTGTCAGTGATAAACAAAAGCATGTATACCATACTTGTAATAATTTCAATCCCTAATTAATGCTTTCTGTTTTATAAGATCATAGATGTATGTTCGCAGTATAATAGAGAGGCTAAACCTTCTCACAAATGACCAATATTTTTCTTTGCCTTGTTACAGATATCAATTTAAATTCCTCCATGAAGAAAATATGCCATGCATAACGCTTGCTGAAGGTTTACAAAGACCTAATAGCACAGTTTGGTGGTGAGTAATGCATTTCAACATAGTTAACAGTGGTACAAGAGAAATTGTTCTTTAATTTATCCATCTGTGCTATTCGGGCTGAGGAAAAATTGACTACATGGACAACAATTTCTTGTCAAAGATGATGTTTTGTTGCAGCTGTGAAAAATTGGAATGTGTCTCCTGATACGATTTTTATGAGTGCAGCTTACATACCCATATTCATTTGCTGGCCAAAATGCATTGCTAATGGTTGAGACTCCGTTGGAAAGTATTTTATTTGTTGAATACTGGATCTATTCAAATGTGTTATCAGAAATAATGACAATAAATAGGAAAGCATTACTTTTTGAGTCTCTTTATATAATGCATTACAATTACGTTTGTGAAACATCATCTTACAGAGATGTTTTGAAACCAGTGTAAACTCGGAATTTGTATATGTCTGGTTGCCAAAAAAGGGGGACAAAAATGAAGGGTTTTGTCTGGCTGTATAAGCAAGGTAGTAATCAATTTGTTGATACAAGTAAACAAGAAAAAATCTATATATGTAATTCAATTTATTTGCTTGTCTGCTTGTATTAAACATATATTTAATTCAAATTGTCAATTCTAACTTTTGATTCTGATTCAAAAGTTTTCACATTGTATATGAACAAAGATAGAATTTTTATTATTCAAAGAACACAGAAGAGTTCTCAGCCCAAGCAAGAAGGGAATCATTTTTTTTTTAATTGATCTTTTTTTTAAGGGTCAAAGAAACCTCCGAAAAATGTGGCAGGCATGTTGGACTGTAATGTGAATCAATAGAATAGAATGTAGGTTGTTGATTTCTTCTTTATCACCCACCTCCTATATATGTATGTGTGTACATGTGTATGTTTTTGTGTGTTTGTCTAAATTATAACAATATTTTGTTTAAGGCCAAATATGGCAACATTTCAAATCTCTTGAGGTCCAAGTAAGGATTAAACTCCCTCAAAATGGTTTTACGGAACCAGGATGCTAACAACTGTACATCTTTAACCATAATGAATATTTTGAGACTGATTGCATTTCACATAGCACTAATACCCTTGAGAAAGGTATGAACCCATTTTTTATCCCTCCAGCTAAGGGTAAATAGTAGGGCAGACTAGGTTCTTCAGCCTTGGTGAGGCAACTAGTCTAGGAAAAGGAAAACTCTGAATTCAAACCTGTTAAACTTCACTTAAAAAATTGACCTTGTGTTATATCCTGCCCGAGTGGAGGGGTTGGTAAATATGATAATGAATATTTTGTAATGTCTAATAAGTTTGTCACACGGTCACTAGTTCTTGAACATTTGGAAGAGATATAACTGATACTTTTCTAATTGCCAGGGGGTGCCCTCATGGTGTAATGGTTAAAGCGATGGACTGCGGAATCATAATAACTGAGTTCGTACTCCAGTCGTGCCATTACATTCACTTTCGGGCAAATACCCTTGGGAAAGGTATGAACCCCCTAATCCTCCCAGCTATGGGTTAAATAACACCACTACTGTTCTTCTCGGAGAATGTCTTTGGCATTAAATAACCTGAAGAGGTTGATATGCCATTAAACAAAGAAACCAAAACCAAACCAAACCAAACCAACCTAATTGCCATAGTACCAAGCAATTTGTCACTCTCAACTATGAAATAATTTCTCTTATTTAGTATTTAATAAAATTGGTGTACAATACAGATAATTCAAAGGAAACAGAGTACATACTATACGAGTCTGAAATAATCCATGCACTATTTATATGAAAAATGTATATGTGTATACACACATTCTAATATATGTATGATTGTGTGCAGCTGAATGTTGAAAGAAGAGAATGAATATTAAAAATCATCTTTAGCACAAGATTACATTTATTGAGTGTTTGGTGATGACTGAAGTCACTCCAGATTACTTGCTAGAATAAATTCATAAAAGGTGTTCATTAGACTTGACTTGTTTCTAGAGAATCATTTGATGAGCATTAGTTTCAGTGGCTTGTAAACTAGTAACCAATGACCCCACAAGTGCTTTCAAAAGAAAGTAATCTCAAAGGAAAGACTATCTATTAAAGCTTGCGTGAAAATCCATACAAATCTGTGAGAAGTTTAAAAAAAATAATGCAATTTCAATTTTAAAATCTGAAGAATGTTCATCGTTAAAAATAGATCAAAATAAATTCTGTATCTATTAGTATGATAAAGCCCTTTCTAAACTTATGGTCCCCCCACATATGGCCGAGCAAAAGCAGGAGAAACCAGCTCGAACATACATACAGCAGCTATGTCAGGATATGGGATGTAGCTCTGAAGACCTGCCAGAGGTGATGAACAATAGGGAGAAGTGGCGAGAGAGGGTCAGGGATATCTGTGCAAGTGGCATGACATGACGATGATGATGATGATATATATATATATATATATATATATATGTACAAGGGTTATTCAAAAACTTCTAAGGCTTACCCAGATTTTAGAGTTGTTACATAACTCTCACTTTTATATGGACCTCACCTACACAGAAATTTAGTCTGAAATCAAAATTAGTTTTACTAGTTTTATAACAAGTACTGTATTGCCACAACAAAAATGTTCACCTATAACTCTTCTTTCAGGTTTGGTTTGGTTTCTTTGGTTAATGGCATATCAACTTTTGTAGGTTATTTAATGCCAAAGCCATTCTCTAAGAAGAACAGTTGTGGTACTATTTAACACATAGCTGGGAGGATAAGGGGGTTCATACCTTTCCCAAGGGTATTTGCCCGAAAGTGAACGTAATAGCGCGACTTTCAGGGTGTGACTGAGAAATTTTCAATGACTCATGTATATATATTGGGTTAAGTTATGAAGAATTTTCATCTTCAAAATATATAATGAATTCAAGAATAATTTCACAATGAACTGATTTCAATTAATAGTATATTCATCATTATTTTGAATCGTCTCTTGCCCTTTTTCAGGTGGCTTGTTGATTCCTCTCAAGTAAAATTCAGCTGGTTTTGAACTCAAAAGTTTTCAACAAATCTTTCCACCTGATCTTCTAAAGAAATTTTTTTGTCATTCAGAGCATTTTGATGAGAACGAAAAAGATGGATCAAGGTCTGGTGAATATGGTGGCTGGAGCAGAAAAGACCAACCTAAATCCAAAATTTTTTCCTGTGTGATTCTTACAAAAAGTGAACGTGGATTATCACGGAAAAGCACAACTTCTTTCTTATTGATGAATATGTGGTGTTTTCTTCATGGTTGTTTTCCCAATTTTTTAAAAAATGTCCACATATAGTGGCATATTGGAATGTTTTAAGGTCAAGTGCTAATTCTCAAGTACTCAGTGTGGGTTCATTTCTCAATGATGTATCACCAAAATGTAAACAAATTTTGAACTAGGAAGTCAGCAATGACACCATGGCCATAAACACTAGAAATTTTCTGAGCTATTTCTGTAAAGTGTTTGATATTCTTAAACTAATATTCACAACAATACATGTTGAATATGCACTTTCAGATCCTCTATTTTAGAGGCACGAGACCATAAATTAAATTTATAATGTTCACTCTTTCACTGCTGAAATAAGAATGACTAATGAAAACACTCTTTAATCAGGTAATTTTTGCTGTACTTAAAACATTGAAAGTGGGAAATGCATAGTTAAGGTTTGCTTTTAAAAAACCAGTCCATTGGCCTAATGAGCAGAGTGTTTGGCAATGGTCCAGGAGACTGGGGTTTAATCCCAGGTAAAGTCATACCAAAGACTTAAAAAACAGTACTTGATGCCACCTTGCTTAACACTCAGCATTATAAGGTAAGGATCAAGAGTAAAGTGGAGCAATCTAGGAAATAGAGTAGCACCCTCCTCTACACATTGGTGTTGTAGCTATTGAAAAGGGAGCCTTCTGGTCACCCTCAACTAAGGTTGCCAACTTTACTTTTACTTTATATATATATGTATATTTATATATGGATGTAAACATCTTCAAAGATCATTAAAAAATATAGTGTGTTGTTTAAAACATTATATATTCACAGCAAAGATATGCCAAAGTCTATATAGAAGTAAAATTCTAAACAGCCCAAAACATAAGCTATGACTGGTCCTCACTTTCTAACCGAGATATTAGCTATAAATACACGGTAATAGTAAGAAACTTATTTGATACTTTTCAGGAGATATCTGAAACACATACACCAAATGAAAAATACAAAACCTTTGTCAATGACTACCTGGAAGCAGCAACAGAATGCATACAAACCAAACTAAGAGCCAATCATATAATTCCATGAGTGACTCTAGCAGATAGGAAAAACAAAATAATATGAAAATAGTATCCTTACATAATGAAAGAAACCCAACAAATGCCGATGCATAGAAACTTAAGGCACATAGGAAACTAACTAACAAAAAGTGCAAAAAGAAAACATTCAAGGTCAAATCAATAAAATAAGAAAGTCAGTAGGAGATAGACAATCATAGTAAGCATGGCAAACTGTAAATAAAGTGATCAAAAGGAAGAATACCTTGAAAGCAAAACTAAAAGCTGCCAGCCAAGAAGAACAAATACAAATGTGGAAAGAACATTTCAAGAATCTGCTTGAAAACTCCCCTAAAGTCATGGGTAAAGCTATCACAAAAATTATTTATAGCTAACTCAACATCAAACTCAAGAACTCAATATTGTACAGACAAAAATCAAAATCAAAAAAGCAGCAGGTGATGAAATACCCACAGAAGTATGAAGACAATGAAATTTGATAACCTACTACTTTGATTTTGCAATACCATATATAAACAAAAAACAATAGAAAGATGGACAAAAGGCTGTATCCTCCTCTTCTCTAAGAACTAGAGGCGTCACTCTTACTTATTTAGTGGCTAAGATTTATAATGCTCTGCCTATCAATTGCATTGAATCTAAAATCGAGAAAATTCCTAGGAACAATCAAAACTGTTTTAGGAGAATTTGATTCACAACATCACAAATTTTTACAATCTGTCTACTCATCAAAGGAATTCATACAAAAAATCTCAAAGCAGCACTATTGTTTGTAGGTTTCTCCAAGTCATTTGATTCTATACACAGAAAAAAAAATGGAGCAAATACTTTGAATTTATGGTCCCCGCAAAAAATGATGCTTTATAGAAACACGAAAGTCAATGCTCAATCACCAGATGCAGATACAAACTGATTTGATATTGTTGCTGGCGTTCTATAAGGAGATACAGTTTCACCATATCTGTTTATAATCCGCTTAGATTACATACTTCAAACATTGATTGATCTAATAAAAGAAAATAGCTTTAAATTAAAAAAAGGCAAAAAGCAGATGATATTCTGTAGAAATTATAATGGATGTGAACAATGCAGATAACATAGCAATTCTTGCAAATACACCTACCAAAGCTGAATCCCTGCTCGACAGCCAGGAGCAGCCAGCAGGAGGAATTGTCCTCCATGTAAATGCAAACAAAACAGAGTTAATGAGTTTTAAGTGGGAAGGAGCTGTCTCCACTCAAAATAGCTGTCCTCTGAAATTCGTAGAAAAGTTCACGTACCTTGGCAGCAGCATCTCATCTTCTGAAAGTGATGTCAGTATGTGGCTAACAAAAGCATGGACAGCTATGAATAGTTTAGGAGGTGCCCGTGGTGTTTAGGAGGTGCCCGTGATGTTAAGAAGGTGCCTGTGGTGTAATGATTATCATCACTGAGAATGGACACGGTGACATGAGTTCAAATCCTGATCAAGATTGATTGCATTTCACATAGCACCAATACCCTTGGGAAAGGTATGAATCCAATTATTCTCCCTCCAGTTATGGGTAAATAGTAGGGCAGACTGGGTGACACAACTAGTTTAGGAGAATGAAAAATCTGAATTCAAACCTGTTAAACTCCGCTTAAAAAAATGATTGACCTTGTGTCATATCCTGCTCGAGCGGAGGGGTTGGTAAATAGGATAAATAGTTTATTGATCATATGAAAGTCTGATCTATTCTATGAAATAACATGGGATTTCTTTCAAGCAGTGGTGGTGTCAATACTACTCAATGTATTCACCACATGGACGCTGACAAAACATATAGCGAAAAAGCTTGATGGGAATTGCACATGAATGCTACAAGCTAAATTGAACAAATCCTGGAAGCAACACCCTACGAAACAACTGTACAGCCACTTATCTCCCACCTCTAAAATCATTCAAGTAAGACATGTGGATGCTGCTGGAGAAGCAAGGACCAACTGATAATTGACATTTGTCTATGGACCCTTTCATATGGTTGTGCCAGTATGGGCTGACCAACAAGAACTTAATTACAACAGCTCTGTACTGACACAGGATGTAGTTTTGAAATTCTTGCCAGGAGCGATGTATGATATGGATGGATGGAATGAGAGAGTCAGGGAAATACATGTCAGCTGTGCAACTAGATGATGTTGATGATAATATTTGTACATAAATGTTCCTGTATTGATAATCATATTTGTATTTTATAGTTGCTGACTGCAAATGTTGTCACTTCCACATTTATTTATAGTGGACTGATACAGTCAGCTCATGCAAGGTGTAAATAGAAAGAGAATTCAGCTTTTGGAAAGAATCCTATTATATGTCAGATAACTGAGAAAACCTAATGAAACTTAAACTTTATGAAAGTGTTGGCATAGGAAGTCAAATTTTAATTTGTAACAATTGATGGTTTTAATTTTGAAATTTTAAGGTTTCACAACAACGTGGCTCTATCTTTTGCATTGACCACTTAAAAAACTGTAAAATACGAAGGTGATGGTGAGAGCAAATGTAATTGGTGCTCTTGGAACTGTCTCCAAAGGTGTTGAAAAGAGACTGGGGAAACAGGTTATCAGAAGAAGAATTAAGACCATCCCAACAATAACGATATTAAGATCAGCTAAAATATTTAGAAAAGACCTGGAGACCTGAAGAAACTTCTTGTCATTCAGATTTCAGTGAAAAATCATGAGTTAAAACTCGTATGAACAGCTTGCAAGGATGGTAAAAATAAAAATCTTAATAAAACCGCAAACTTGTGCAAAAAGAGTACAGGACTTGGCATGAATGGGTAGGGAAGGTGATTCACTGGGAATTGTACAAGAAATTTAAATTTGATTATACGAACAAGTGGTATATGCACAAACCAGAATCTTTCCTCGAGAATGAGACAAGCAAATTCCCTGTGATTTTGTGATACAAATGGATCACAAAATCCCAGCCAGAAGTCCAGTCCTAGTGATAGTCAACCAAAAAAGAAAACCTATTGAATAGTGGAATTTGCAGCCCCAGGAGACTACAGAGTGAAAAATCAAAGAAAACAAAAAGAGTGACAAATACTTGGACTTTGTCAAAGAACTAAAACAGCAATAGATCATGAAGGTGACTGTGATACCAATTTTAATTGGCATGCTCAGAACAATCCCTAAAAGTTTGGTAAATGGACTGGAAGACATAGAAATTAGAGGACAAGGAGAGACCATTTAGATTACAGCATTATTAAGATTAATCAGAATACTGACAAGAGTCATGGAAACTTGCTGTCACTCAAACTCCAGTGAATAAACTATCTGCCAATGCTGGTGTGAAAAAATCTCAAAGGCGTAAAATAATGATAATAATAATAATAATGCAATCTTCATAAATCACAAGAAAAAATCAACTAACTAATGTTTTCCAAAAATGATAAAGGATTGGAAACCCTCATATAGACAGAGAGGATTTACAGTGAAGATATAGGGATTGGATTTGGCATTGAAAAATGTGCGATGCTAATTATGAAAAATGGAAAATGACAAATCACAAAGGAATAGAAAAAATCAAGAAAAGATCAGATCTCTCAGAGAAAAGGAAACTTGGGAATATTGGAAGCTGATACCATCAAACATGCAAAGATGAAAGAAAAAATAAAAAAAAAGAATACCTCAGGAGAATGAAACCAAACTACATTGCAGAAATCTCATCAAAGGGATAAATACTTGGGCTATCCTTCTAGTAAGTTACTTGGGACTATTCTTAAAGTGGACCAGAGAACTTCAACAAATGGACCAGAGAACAAGAAAACTCATGACAATGCATAAGGCCTTACATCCCAGAGATGATGTACACCGACTGTATGTGTCAAGAAAAAAAGAAAGAATAGGTCTCACCAGCATTCAAGATAGCCTTGATGCACTGAAATAACAACTAGAAGACTACATAAAAAGCAAAGAGGAAGACTGATGACTGCAACCAGAAACAATACAGACACCTCAAACACTAATAGAACAAAAATAACCAGGAAACAAAAATGTGAAGAAAAACAACTAAATTGATATTTCAAGCAACAAACAAGTGAAATCTCATATGAAAGAACATGAACATGGCTAAGAAAAGGAAACCTTAAAAAAGAAACTGAATCTCTTCTGATAGCAGCAAAAAACAACGGCATAAGGACTATTTCAAAGCAAAAATAGACAAGATGCAACAAAATAGCAGATGTTGATTATGTGGTGACAGAGATGAAATGATTAATCATATCATATGTGAATACAGGAAATTAGAACACAGAGAGTATAAGACTAGCCACACAGGGTGGACAAGGTGATCCACTGGGAACTGTGCAAGAAGTTTAAATTTGACCATACATACAAATGGTATATACACAACCCAGAAATTGTCCTTGGAAATGAGATGCACAAAATTATTTGGGCTTTTGAGATAAAAATGGATAATTTAATGTCAGCCAGATGATTAGACCTCATGATAGTCAACCAAAAAAGAGAACCTGCAGAATAGGGGACTTTGCCATTTTGGCTGACAACTGGGTAAAACTGAAAGAAAGAGAAACAAGAGATAAGTATCTAGACCTTGCAAGTGAAAAACTATGGAACATGAAAGTGACAGTGATACCAATTGTAACTGGCATGCTCAGTACAGTCACAAAAAGATTGGTACATGGACTGGAGGACTTGGAAATAAGAGGAGAAGTGAAGACCATCCAAACTACAGCATTATTGAGATCATTCAGAATACTAAGAAGTGTCCTGGAGACTTGAGGAGACTTGCTCTCCCACTGACTCCAGTGGAGAAACATTTGCTAATCCTTGCATGAAAAACTCGCAAATGAATATAAAAAATAATAATAAACCTGGAAAATAGACTGGTAGTGCAGAATATCTATGGAGGGTTTGACACTCTTCAGACCATAGAACTACTCAGACTGGCTAGAATACAGATAAAAGTCCTAGAAGACTAAGATATCCGTCAGAATCTAACGAGGGCTGCTGACTAGAACTTCTGTGCAAACTCACAAAGAGTATGATAATAATAATATATCATATATCTAAAAAATCTTTATCACATGATGATTCTGGAGTCAAATGAGGATTGGGAACGAAAGTATCATTATCTCTGACCCAGGATGCCCTAGAAAAACCTCACAATGAACCCAGGATTTGATGGGATTTTTTCCCAATGCTGGAGGACCAGATCCCAGCATCATTGGGCTCTTTTTGAGATTTCTTAAGATATTTCATCTTTTCAGTCAATGATAAATCAATTTTAGTCTGGTATATGAAGGCTGAGTTGGCAATAAAACCATTGCATTTAACTTGAGCAGGAAAAAATAATGGTTGTCTAGTTACTTCTTAAACATTGCTCTCACAAATCTTCCTACTTTTTCAGCTTATATATATGCCCAGTCAATATTTCTTTTAAAACGAACAATTAATTCAACAAGGTAACTTTTTTTTAATCAACTGATCAGATCATAAGATCAGGACACTGGACAGTTAACATGATCTCAGCTGGAAAGGCAAGAGGAAGTTTCAAATCTGTTATGACATACCAGTCAAGCAACAATGATTTGTACTTATTTGTAAAAGGAACTCTCTGAATGTTTCCTTCTTTTATGATATTCATTTTTAATTGTGTTCAACAGGAAGGTTTATTGGCAGTTTTTCAATGCCTTTTTTGTAGCCTTGGCTGTGATCTTTAACATCTGATTGTATCTACAAGTGTAGCTTCCAAGTGAATAATCACAAGGAGTAAAAGTAGGTGAGGACACTACCAGTCTTTTCTTTGCGTTTTTCATTAGGGTCTTTGACTTACATGATATCAGATGAACTAGAAACTATATATACATATATATATATATGAGTGCATGTGTGTATAAACACACACATACACACGCACACACACATACACACGCACACACACATATATATGATGCATGCGTGTATTTGAGGTGTGTATGTACACAAACAAATGGAAGTTCAAATAATTTGATTCAATGAGTATGTACATAAATAAGTAAAAAGTAAAGTTAGTGACCTTAGTCGAGGACTACCTGAAGGCTTCCTTTTCAATAGCTACCCAACCAAGATGTAGGAGAGGGCATTACTCCTTTCCCTGGATTGCTCCACTTTACCCTTGATCCTTACCTTATAATGCTGTGCTAAACAAGGCGGCATCAAGTACCATTTTTTGAGTCTTTGGTATGACTCCACCTGGAATTGAACCACAATCTCCTGGACCAGTGGTGAACACTCTACTCATTAGGCCAATGGCCCGTTATACTTATAAATAAATTACATAAATATATTAATATCATTTTACTCTTTGTAGCTTTTTCAAATCAGCAGTAACTGTTTATTATTATCATTATGACTATTTTAATCTGTGCATGTTTTTCAAAACAGATTTAACTCATGGTCTATCACTGGAGATTGAGTGACAACAAATCTCCTCTGGTCTCCAGGACCCTTCTCACTATTTTAGCTGATTTTAACTTTGATGTGGCTTGGAGGTTCGCAATTCTTTCTCTGCTCTTCAGTACTTCCAGTCTTTTTTCCAAGCCTTTCCAAATGCAGAAACAATAATTAGTATCATTATTGTCTTCATGTTTAACAGCTTTTTTGGTTCTCTGGAAATATCAAGATATGTGTCTGTCTTTTTGCTTTCTTCTTCTTCTTCTTCTTCTTCTTCTTCTTCTTCTTCTTCTTCTTCTTCTACTAATCATTATTATTGTTATTATTGTTATTATTTCACTTCTTAGTTTTTTTTTTTCCACCAGTTTTCACTGTGGGTATTTCACAGGAATTTGAATGACAGCAAGTCTCTTCAGATCTCCAGGACTTCTAAGTACCCTAGTTGATCTTAAAAATACTTTAGTCTGGATAGTTACAATTCTTCTTGTGATTTCCTATTCCTCCAGTCTTTTTCGAAGCCTTTAGGGACCATTCCAAATGCCACAATTAAAATTGGAATCATCCTTGCCTTCATATTTCTCAGCTTCTTTAGTTCTCTGGCAAGATCCAATTATTTCTTATTTCTTTCATTTTCACCCTGCTGTTCACTTGGACAGCAAAGTCTACTAAATGCCTTAAATTTTAATCCCTTATGTAAGAGGTCGCAAATCACATTTCTCACTCAAACATGCTTAGTTTTGTATTCCTTTCATGCTAGTATGCTGCATTATCAATTTCATTTCTGTCTTCACATAATCTACTCTTGCAATTCTGTTGTGTATACTCAATTTTTCCTTCGATGCAGTTGGTTTTAAGGCATTATTTTGTACTGTTATTAAAAGAGATTAAGTTTCTTCCCTTTGTAGCCATGTCCAAATCATCAAGTGTACAACCTCCTCAGTTTGTTTTATTATTATTTTACTGTTTTGAGAGTTTTTCCCACCAACATAAGCTGATGGTTTATTCACAGGAGTCTAAGTGACAGCAAGTCTCCTCATGTCTCCTGGACTCTTGTCTGTACTCTGGCTGATCTTAGTTATGCTGTAGTCTGGATGCTTTGATATCAAAGTCTTCCACTCCCTTTATCAATCCTTTAGGGGTCGTTCCAAGTGCACCAACAACAATTGGTATTACTAACACCATGTTCTATTGCTTCTTCAGCTCTCTAGCAAGATCCAGATATATATGGCTCTTTTAAACTTCTTTTAATTTTACTCTGTGGTTTGCTAGGATGGCAAAGTCCACTATTTGGCAGGTTCTCTTTTTTTGTTGACTATCTCTAGGTCTGGTCATCTGGCCCAGATTAGGCAATCTGTTTTTATCTAAAAAAACCCAGAGAAGTTTTTTAGGATGGATTCAAGGTTCTGCATTATCATTATTGTTATTATTATCTGTGTAAACCTGCAAAAACTCACTGTATATATGTGCTCACACAAAATCTCTATTTTGTCTTGCCTTTTGCTAGTCTTTCTTCTCTTTTCTCTTTATGTCCTCTCTTATTAGGTTACATCATCGAATTGATTGTCATCCTCTGAGTGTTCTTTTGGTATAATCATTCTTTTATATATATATATATATATACGAGGATCATTAAATAAATTCCAGACTTTTTTCGTATGGGCACTTTTATTGATAATACACACATGAAACTCTAGTCCCCTTCGAAGTAATCTCCTCCGGCTGCAATGCACTTGTTGTACTGTTCCAACAACTTCTGGAAGGCCCCATCAAAGTCCTCTTGTGTGAGTGTGTCAATGACCTTTGTCACAGCCTCTTTCATCTCCTCAATTATCTCATAACAACAGCCTTTGAGCTTAGGGAATAACCAAAAGTCATAGGAAGCAAGGTCTGGACTATAGGAAGGGTGAGCAACTGTCTTGATGCCTATCTTGGTCAAATAGTCTGTGACAAGGATGAAGTTGTGAACTAGTGCATTGTCCTGCTGGAAATGCCACTGACCAGATTTGAAGAGTGCTGGCCTCTTCCGATGGAATCTCTTCCTGAACTCCCTTAAAACCTCAACATAGAAACCCTAACCCTAACCCTTTTGGCCAATCAACTCTGGTGTATTGACTTCCTTACTCCTCCCACACCTCTAATCATCCCTCCCTGCCTTCCTTGAATCTCTTATGCCACTCAAAAACTGATGCTCGATTCATGCAAGATGCTCCAAAAGCAGTCTGAAGCATTCCATACGTTTCTGTGGCATTTTTTCCAAGTTTACACCCAGAATCTTATTGCATATAATTCTTCTAAAGTGTCCTCCCGTCCAGATTGTATTTTTAAAATTCACCAGCTGTGACAATCAGGCTTTCCAATTGCTGCTGTAGCTGTTCATTTAAACCTGAAATCATAAAAATTGGTCAGTCATCTAATAAGATGTATAGTAATGACATACTGAATTTTCAAGTGTCTATGACAATTTGAAATGTATGTACAAAACAAGTCTGGGAACTTATCGAAGGCACCACGTATATATTATAATGCTTATACTTCATGAATTATAGCTGTAGTTGTTGTTGATATTATTTTGCAATTATTATTATTATCATAATTAATGTATCTTAATTTTCACTGTTCTGTGAATTTAGGATTGGTTGTTGAATAAAAATTTTGCGTGTGGGGGTGGTTGGGTTTTGATTTTACAATGCCGGATATATCTCAGACATGCATCTCAAATCTTCTTGGAAGTCATGTGACAAACATTCAAATAGATTTAAGGAACTCTGTTTCTAAGCTAGAGGTCAACTGTGGAAATAAAGAGGAAAAAAAATAGTTTGGGACTTTCACTAAGTTAAAACTTCACAAACGTAAAAGGGATTTTTTAACCCGCACATAAAACTTCAGAAGCCATGGGAAGCAGCATAGTGGATGAGAAGTAAGGCAGATAAACCCAATGTCAGGTCAATGGTGTTCTTCACTTGGTGCAAAGTGGAAAAACCCCACAGATCAATGGTCAGGACCAATGGTTCAGTTAGGAAATTACTGCTACTCATCTATTAGGGTGGCATCTATTGATGAGACAAAATACAGCCATCGAAAGATTACCATGACTCTTATTCAAACCATATGTCCAAACTGCATTGCCTTTTGTATAGAAGGGGCATTTTCTCCTGAGGCTGGAGCTTCAGCCCCAGTGTTTGAAAAATCAGCTACTGAACTCAAACTCATACCCAAACAAAAATTAGCATCCCTATATAATAAAAAGTACCCAACTTATGCCAACACTCAGAAATTTAAGAAGGCACAAAGAGAACTACTTAATGCATACCAAAAAGAACAAATAGAATACATTCAAGGTCAAGTCAATAAAATTAGAAACTTCGTAGAAGATAGCATTGCAAACAGTAAATAAAGTGAATAAAAGGAAGTTCACCTTGGGAGCTGAACTAAAAGTTGCCAGACAAAAAGAATGAATATGGATATCAAAAGAACATTTCAAGTATCTGCTTGGAAACTCTCCAAAAGTTACAGATAAACCTATTATGAAAATTGATAATAACCAACTTGACATCAAACTAGGATAGTTTACTCAAGAACTCAACATAGTACAAACAAAAATTAAGGACAGAAGAGCAGGAAATTCAATAATTTACAGCTATAATAATGTAATGCTGTATATAACCAGAACACAGTAGAGAGATGGACAAAAGGCTGCATCATCCGCTTCCCCAAGAAAGGCAATCTTGGAATTACTGACACATAACTCTTACTTCTATAGCTGCTAAGATTTGTAATGCTCTTCTACTCAAGGTTGATATGCCATTAAACAAAGAAACCAAACCGACTGATAAGTCACAAGTTTTGACCACTTGCATTGGGCCCCTATATAGCCTTCTTTTTATTCCTGAAGCCATTCTCAAATAAATGACGCCGTTAAGTAGGGAACATTGTCCCTAGTGAATGATGCCACATCAATCATCTAAGGTTTAGTTTGGTTTGCTTTATTTTCTTAATGAGATATCAACTCCTTCTGGGTTATTTAATGCTGAAAGTTGACTCAGTTGTTAATGCTTGACTGTAATCATAACTATTTTCAAAACTATATCACTGTAAAGTCTTTATATCTGAGGTAATGGATACTTGCTAGGTATGGACTATTACCAAGGTGAATCGATAGGATGGATGGTGATTAAAGACAGAGCGAGAACGAACCTCTGCTGCTATGCCTGGTACATTCCTTTATTGACCAAATCCCCCGGATATGGTAGGGGCTGTAACCCCTGTGGCATCAGAGGTTATTTCCCTTTTGTTAGTTAGGATATTACAATCACCATGATTTTTTATTTGACTATAACTTTAATCATTTTTTTGCACTGAAACATGGTATCAAGTATTCCTCTTTTTTGTTTCCTTGTTTAATGGAATTTCAACCTTTGTGGGTTATTTAATGCCAAACCATCCTTGTGGGAGAAGATTAGTGGCATTATTTAACCCATAGTTTAAGAGATAAGGGAGTCCATACCTTTTCTAAGGAAATTAATTGAAAAAGGAACATAACAGCATGACTGAAGTTCCAATTCACTAAAATGTTGCTGTTCAGTAAGTTAGCCAATACAGCACAAGGAATCCTCCTCAAAGTATTTCTGTTTTTATACAAATAATTTTGGAACAGATCTACTTGATTTAACATGCTGTACCACTGTGGGTCAAAAAGGGACATGGGAGTAATATTAATAAACACACACTTAACACTTCTCACTCCACAGAGCTTCAGAACAGGAGCCTCACCATAGGATGTAGGCAATTGTCATATTCAGAACTCTCTTTGGAGAGAGGAATTCTAAGTCTCCCTGCAGAGCATTCAGCTGCCATATTCCAACAAAACTCCTATCATAAAAGCCATGAAAATATATGCCTGATATTAAATTACATTGTGATACATGTTACATGTGATAATAACTTCAAGATAAATTATAGGACTCAGTGTTTACTAGTCAAATTTTGCCCAGATAATCAGGCTGCATCTACCTATTAGCAGGTTGTTTACCTATAATGCATCCAGGTGACATTGTTTCCCTAGGTTAGAGACACACATATGTTCAGATTAGGTACATGGCCCAGTCAGCTGAGGCTGCAGAATACCCCAAGTGCACCTCTGCAGAGGAATAAGACTCCCCAAATGAGTCTCCTGTGACCCAGTCAGCTAAGGCTGCAGAATACACCAAGTGCACTTCTGCAGAGGAATAAGACTCCCCAAATGAATGTCCTATGACCCAGCTAAGGCTGCAGAATACACCAACTGCACCACTGGAGAGGGATAAGACTCCCCAAATGAGTACCAGATTATGACTCAAAATAATCTGATGATGAGGTTCTAGTAATGATGGAATTTTGCGGAATGGTATCACTCTTACTACTCTGGCCCTGTGTGATAGCATCTGATAGAGTTTTATCTATGGGCTAAATCGAACTAAACAGTGTACTTATATTAAACTGAATTGCTTGAAATAGAACTATTTTTAAATTCAACTGTGTAAACTTAAATCTGTACTTATGCTAAACTAAATAATTTGAAACAGAACGATAATATGTATAAAAATGGATTTGGCATTAAATAACCAACAATGGTTGATATGCCATAAAAACCAACCAAACCACATCATATATATTTAAAATATATGAATAAATTGGATTTGGCATTAAATAACCTACAATAGTTTATATGCCACAAAACCCCACTCAAACAAAGCAAATCATATATAAGATTAGGTACATATATATAAGTATATATATGATTCAGATATTCTATTTTAGCTTGACGTTCTTTTGATTGGCTTTAAGGCTTGTAGTGCAAATCTTGCAGAATGTATACTGCAACATTTTAAAAGTCTTTTATTTTTTCCATGTATAAAAGTCCGGAGTTTGGAACAATATCTCAATTCCTGTAGCTAATACGTATCTGTTTTTTGGTGGGTGGGCATTGAATGCAGTTATTTATCTGTTATATACTTATTGTATTTGTTTCCAATGCAATCTAATGTATAATGTAACCCTCTGTTTTTATATATAAAATGCATGGGGATATTTTTGCATTTTATGATGTTCACAATGTTATTAGTGATCTCAGATCAGATTTCCTTTGCTTTTTGCACCATCCTATTTAATATAGTGTCATATTACACACAAAACACAAAAGTGGCAAATGATTTAGATGTGTGATCATGCTTTTTAAGAATCGGCTTGATATTTATGTAAAAATGCTCAAATATTCAACTACAGGAATAACTTCCCGGTGATAATCAAAGAGATGGTTTTTATGGCATGTATGTATGTATGTATGCAACTATCAATATATCTATCTATTTATCTATGTTCATATTTATGTCAATTCCTTAATATCTATCAGTCTATCCATCTATCTATTTCAATTTGTTACTATCTATTGATGTATCTGTCAATGAAAAAGAAAAATAGGTACTTCATCTAAATCCTAATCCTAGCAAGGATTCTCTTTATCTGGGACCAGAGGTTCGGAACCTTCATATTTAAAGGCCATGTTGAAAGTTATTATCTATTGATTGGTACAGTCTTGAGTATGTGTGCATAAAAATCTGCATTTAACTTACTCCAAATTTAATTAAAATGAAAAATTCATTCAACTTTATAAAGACATTTTTAGATTGTTATTTTTATCATGAAAGGTTTTCGGACTATTGTCTTCATCTTTATTGTTATTTCCACAACGTTTCGGTTGATATGTCCTCCAGCTTTTTTCAGGTGTTTGTTGAACTCAGAAAACTACACAGAACTTTGAACTACATCTTTAATTGAATCCATGGGGGTCGCCTGTTCTGATTCTATTAGCCATAACCGAGTACAAGTGTTAAGTATTCCTGTATTGTTACTTGCCTGTAGTCAGGATTGAGCCAGCAACCACTAAATGACTGTCTCCTTCAAAGCTTAGGGGACCACCCCCTATAACTGTTATGTTATGTGTCCTGCTAGACAGTTTTAGAGTGAATTTTTGGGACTTATAAACCTAATGTTCTTACTTGACTTTTATAAATGATCTTTTGCCTATGCTCATATACAGTTTTTTTTTATATAACCTTTTTAATTTTCAAATTTTCAGATTGCTTTTTTGAAATAAAATATCAAGATATCAAATTATAAAGCTGTAGAATGCAATTTCTAATTGGTCTTTTGACAAGACTAAAACTAGCAACATTTTGCCTTAAGTCCAAACAACCCCTACTCCTGATCAAGACCATCATACTGTGATTTAGAGTGAAATTATCATTTTGTGATGATATATTTATCAACAAGAAAAAAACTGACTCAGACTGGAGAAATGAATATTCTTATCAACCTTCAACTTCAATCGTCACTTAAGAGATGGTAAGAATTAGGGTTCCTGGCAAGAAACAGTATCTCCCAGCTGTGTATGAGTGGTCTATGAAAAGTAAATTAAAATTGCAAAGTAGAGTCACTTTACATAGCAATTACTGTACCTAAATATTACATTTATACAAAATGTGTGTTGACCCTTCATAAAAAATAAATTAAAATAGCAAATTGGTCCAGTCAAGAGAAAGCATTTCTATATACCAATTTGATGTTTATGTTTATTTTAATGTAGGGCGGCTGAACATAGCAATTATCTGATTCACTCAAATACTATATTTACATCAATATGAATCTCTTATTTCACCCTTTAGTTTTGATACAAAATTTCTTATATTGACATGAATTAATAAACTATTACAGATTATTCTAAGTTTTTTGTTGTCCTTCCTTTACAAAGTAAAGATAAACATTTTTCCTGTTCCAATTGCTTTATAAACATTTAAGATACACAAGAAAAAGATCACCAGTTAGTTGGTGGAACCTGTACTGTATCCTCAGCAGGAGTATCCTGGCTATGATACTAACCTTCATCTGATGGTGAAGCTCCAGTTCTGGAGATTTGGGGAGTGTGGATAATCCTATCATTGCCAGTATATCCAGGTCCACTCTGACCCAGAGTGGTTGTACCTGTTAGTGTCCAATGTATGGATCAAATTGATCTGTTTAAAATTTATTTATGTGATAAGAATATGGGGAAAAACCTCTTAAGAAACAACACAAAAAATGTAAATATGAACATATAATGATTGCAATTCCTGAACCTTATGGCATAAAATAACCCTAGATGGCTGGACATGCCATTAAAATCAATCAATCCCTCGACAAGAGAGAGATAGAAAGAGAGAGAGATAGAAAGAGAGAGAGAGAGAGAGAGAGGGAGAGATCTTATTTAATGCAAGGTTACAAGTTAACCTCAGAATATAGAGTAATATTTTCAAGGAAACAAAATTGTAAAGATATCATACGTATATATCAACTATCATCCACTTTTGAGTTTTGGTTTTGTTATATAAAACTTCTCATATTTTCATCAATAAATATAGCACTGACGTGAATGCTGTACAAATTTTGTTGCTTGAATTTAAAGTTTGCAATGATTTTATTAAGTTCTATATCTTATAAACTGAACCAGAAGTTTTTTTCCCTGTATTGTGACACATAAAGTGGATAATATATACATTAACCCAACCTTTCTGCCATTGGCAGGATATCACAACAGGTCAATTTTTCTGTGCAGTACTGTTTGCTTGAATTCAGAATTTTCCTTCTCCTAGACTGGTGGCAAAACCAAAGCTAAAGAAACAAATCTACTCAACTGTTTACCCATAGCTGAGAGGAGAACAGATGGATTCATGCCTTTGCTAAGGATATTAGTGCAAAGTGAAATATGAATAGCTTCATCTGAATTTGAACTCAGGTTGCTAATTTCATTTTCAATGATGATAACTGTCACACAAAGTGAACCTAAAATTGGTGATGAATGTTAAAAATAAAAGCAAATGACAGGAGTTACCTCTTTTTTTCAAGATTAGATTTAGTAGTCATCTTCCACTATCAGAGATCCTGATATCCATCAATGTGATAGACAAGAAAAGGTCAATCACTTTTGTTGTTGGGGCGAGAGGTGGTCACATATGAGATGTGCAGATTTTTGGAAAAGGTCCATTCATTAGTTACTGGGAGAGCAAAAAGTCATAACCTATTTTTTTAAAATCTATTTGTAAAGTACAGAGACCTTTTTCATGAAGTCATCATATAGGCTTCCTTTTTTGCGCAAATGGTCATTGTTACTCTTAGGTTGGACTCCCTGTGACCAAAAAATCTTGTTTTTTTTCTACTCTAAGATAAGAATACAATGCTACATTCCTCCTGATAATGAGAGCAAACATGAGACAAAAGGACAGATGTTAAAATTCCTATTGTAAAAGTCAGTCACCCTCAGGTGCTGACAGTGAAAGGAAGCAGTGACTTAGATTCACCAAGCAAGTAGCTAAAAAGGTATTTAACCGACTTCTCACCAAGTCAGTACATGACACAAGATTATTCTATATTAAGTAGACATGCACAAATCTAAATTCTTGTACAGCTTGACCAAAAAATGCTTAGTTCTGTTAGTATTCCCATTTTTAGGTGTCTCAGGCACTGACCAATAAACTCAACCTGGCAAAGCAGGTAAAGTCAGCAGGAAAGCCCCCACCCTGAAACCAAGCAATCATTAACCATTCCCATGTCTGACAGGGCATTTGGCAGGTAGTTAAGAAAAAAACTGATACCAAAAAAAAAAGGTCTATTTAACATAAGTCATTGGAATAGTCCATTTCATGGCTAGTGTGGTCTATACCATTCCCTAAATAGACACTTTAACATTCATTGTTTAACAGCATACTCTGTTCTTTGATCCCAGCCTGACTTACACTACAATATATTTTTCTCCAGACTCGGATACTATGTTTTAGAGTCAGATTTCCTTTTATTTCTGCTGATGTGTTTAAGAAACCAAGAAAACACATGCTGTAACTACAGTAATGAAGATTCTTATCAACCTGGGATCTACCAAAGTTGAAACTTACTGAATGTAAAGATTAAATGACCCGATGTCTGATAACATTCAGCTTTTCTGATGACATTTAAGATAGTGAGCAAATAAAACCACTTTCAAATAAAGAAGGAAAAGGAAAAGCTAAGAAAGACAGAAAAACAAAAAAAACCAAAACAAAACAATCCATTCAAACCCCACAGAAAATATGTTAAGCGATAACATTCCAGGACAGACTTGTTTATGTATTTTATCGTAGGTCAGGGACTTGATTAGTGGATAACATTGGTGATTGAAGAAATGAACAGGAACATAAATTATGCATAAGTGAATTACAAAGATCTTTTTCTCCTGTTTGTTTGTTGATAGGAATCAGTTATATTGGCTGGAGAATAGCTTTAAATGAATTAGACGACCCTTACAAAATTCTTTACCCAAAGAATTATGGTTGGATTGTCCAGGAAGAAGTGAATGTCCAGTTATGAACAAAGAAAAAAAAGAAAACCAAACAAAACCAAAAACAGAAGAGAATTTCTGAAGTGAAGAGAAAAATGTTGAGAGGAGATATGCTGACAAAATGAAATACAAGCTGATGAAAAAAAAGGAAGAAAAGACAAAAATAATAAGACTGCTGGTTCCAGAACATTAGCTTGTGCTTTATGAATAGAAATTTAAATAAAAAAAGATTTGGCTATAAAGATTATCTTATCTCGCTATATGAAACAGTTTTCAGCATCCTGAATGGTTTTTAAATAGTTTTAACATTTAGTTTTGAATTTGTTGCATTTTATATTAACTGTTTGGAGAATAATATTACATTTAAGATACAAAAATTTGGAGCCAACCCACTTATGAGAAATCATGATTAAATAGATTTAGATAAATAGGAAGGTAGAGGTTGAAAAGTTTATCGGCTGAAAAGTTTATATGATGATTTCATCTCGGCAGTGGACAATTTTTGGGCCAATGGCATTTAAGGACTACAACACGGATAAAAGAAGTGTATGAAGACTATGTTGAAAAATAAACCTTTTTTGATCACATTTTATCAGAGTATCTTTGCCAGCTTATGAACTTTTAAACACAAACTTGATCTCATTATCTTGGACTGGAATCAGTCAGGTTCGGGTCTTTGTGTGAGACAAAGCATAAAACTGAAGCATATTTGTCTGGCTCCTGAAGAGCCCTACAGAATAGTATATCCCTACTGCACTAAAAAAGCACTTTCCTACTCCTTACATATATGCATACAGGTTTAAATCATTGACAAGACTGTTTGCATTCTACTTCAGGATTATACTCCTAGGGAAGACATTTTCTGAATGCTAGTTGATACAGAAACAAGAAAGATTCACTTTGCTAAGCATTCTTTTCATTGAAACCCCCAGAATTTTATCAGCAAGGAATAAAAAGGGTTTGGGTTTGGGTTCTTTGGTTTGAAGCCATATCAACACTTGATGGTTATTTAATGCCAAGTCTTTATATATATATATATATATATATATATATATATGTATATATATATATACATATATATATGGTTTGTAAAGGAATAGTTTGTTGGTAAGTTTACTTTTAAATGAGTTCGGGTACATTTATTTGTACATGTTAAATGATTTCAAGTATTCCTATTTGACATTTATAATTTCATTTAATATTAATTATTTTTTTCAACACAATTAAATTGTTTCAAGTATTCCTCTTTAAATCTAATAAGTTTTTTTTAATATTAAGCAATGGTTTCATTTACTACAGTTTAACATTAATAATTCTATTTAAGATTAACCTTTTGTTTGCCCACCATTAAATGGTTTCAAGTATTGCTATTTAACATAAGTAATTTTATTTAATATTAATCATTTGTTTGTTCACAGTTAAATAGTTTCGAGTATTGCTATCATAATGTTGTTGATCCTTAGCCAATACCTTCGGGTACCTTTAAGAGTTGGGTAGTTATTTGCCACAGAGCAATTTGAAGAATACGCAAAAGGACAATTATATTGGTGCTACAGCTTGATATGATCCACTGATTGATCAGATAAGTCTTCTCTGACTACCTATCTAGCCCAGTAAGACCCAAAATGGATTATTGCAAGTCACTTGACGACTTCCGTTGCTGAGTCACAGACTACTTAGCTACTAGCATCCCATTCTCAAGCATTACAGGTCAACACACCTTGCCAAAAAGTAGCCTCATAGGTAATTGGGGAGTACTCCTCTGAAGAAGAATAGTTGACATATTCTACTGCCCCAGCCAACCAGGCAAGAAATAGAAAAGATTCATTTATGATGGTCAATGGAATTACTAATTTAAGCGATTATTCCATTAATAAATAAAATTTAAGCAATCTAAATTTAATGCTATTTTTATTTTCTTTTTTGAAACTGTGATATGTATGTGTGCTGAAAAGTTCTCAGCTCAACTAAGATGAGAGTGATCTAGAGTCATGTGATTCAATATATTCAATCTGCAGTTCAATACAATTGGTGCATCATTCTTTATGTCATCTTTAACCCTTCCCAAAATACATAAAGTAAAAAGTAAAGCTGGCGACCACATCGAGGATGACCTGAAGGCTCCCTTTTCAAAAGCTACTACACCAAGGTGTAGAGAAGGGTGCTACTCCATTCTCTGGATTGCTCTACTTTACCCTTGATTCTTACTCTTTAATACTGACTGTTAAGCAAGGCAGCATCAAGTACCATTTTTTGAGTCTTTGGTTGGACTCAAACTGGGATTGAACCCCAGTCTCCAGAACATTGGCAAACACACTACTCATTTGGCTAATGACCCAGTTTGCCAAAATACATAGTTAAAGATTATTCCGTTCTTTGTTGTGCTGAGAGGTTTTCATCTCTTTCCAAACAAGATAATGTTATTGTTTTACATATTGCCTTTCAGTGGTAAATTGATCGATATACATATATATATATATATATATATATATATTTTTTTTTTAATGACTTTTTTACATTGACAGGGGTTTACATTTGTTTCATTCACAATTTATCTTTATTATCCACAATAACAACATTATATATCTAAGGAGCCTTGAGCCTTACCAAAATAACTTTTATAAATTCTGATTTTAGATGCAGAAAAACCAGAGTGTTGATATAATTTAATCTATGCAAATTTTTGTCTGAATTTTTGACATGATGAATTATCATTACAATACAATGTTCTACTTGGACTAACACCAGAACAAATAAATAATTTGTTCTGTATATATATATATATATATATATATATATATATATATATATATATGTATATATATATACATATATATATATATATATATATATATATATATATATATATATATATATCGCCATCCACAGACTGACTGTTTTATTGTATCACAACTCTTCAATGTGGCTAGACACAGGACACTTGAAGCTGGGATCGAAACCCGCCCAACTTTACATTAGACTTAGTATTATACCGCTCAGCCAGCAAGTGAACTGCGTCAAAGTGCTCAATTCATGTATATATATATATATATATGTATATGTCCGCTAATGTCCAAGGAGATCAGGATTTAATCCTGAATCATACCAAAGAATCAAAAATGGTGCTTGATGACTCTTTGCTTAACACTCAGCATTATAAGGCAGGAATCAAGGGTAAGTGGAGCAATCCAGGAAAAAGAGTGGGCGCCCTTCCCTACGCCTTGATATGGTAGCTATTGTAAAGGGAGCCTTCAGGTCACCCTCAACTACAGTTAACCATCTTACTTAACTTACTGTATTTATATAAAAGTAAAAAAACAAGTAAAGTTGGTTACTGCAGTCGAAGGTAAACCAAAGGCTCTTTTTTCATTAGCTACGGCTTGTTGGGGAGGGTATTACGCTGGATTGCTCCACTTTACCCTAGATCTGCTGAATGTTAAGCAAGGTGACATCAAGTACTATTTTTTGAGTCTTTGGTATGACTCAACCTCAGGTTGAACCCTGGTCTCTCAGACCATTGGCAAACTATCTACCCACTTAGCCAATGGGCCAGTATATATATGTGCAATTATGGTTAAGATTTAATTCTGACATTGTTCTTAATCAATAAAACATTTACATTGCTATATGCATAATAAAGCAGAGTAATAATTCAATATTTCAACAATAAAATTGGATAACAATGAAAATAAGATGGAAACCATGACTCCCAGTTTCACATCACCAGTCTTGAGTTGAGCCAGTCAAAATATGTTGATTACTGGCTGAACTGAAGATCAACCTTGAGAAACTCTGAGTTATGAGTTTTTACTCAATTTTATTGCATCTTATCTTACAGTTGATATATATATATACATATATATATATATATATACACACAGAGGTATATATATATATATATATATATATATATATATATATATATATATATATATATATATATATACATATATATATATATATATATAACATACAGAGACTTTGCAGATGATCAAGTGCATCTCACAAATGCACCTACCCAAGCCAAATTCCTACTGCATAGCCTGGAGCAAGCAGCATCATCCGTTGGCATTTACGTGGACACAAATAAAATTCATTTGTTTTAAACAAGGAGCTTTCTACACACTAAGTGGCAAGCTTCTGAACTTTGTTGACAAGTTCACATACATCAGTAGCAATATCTCATCTATTGAAAGTGATGTTAACATATGTTTAATATCAGCATGGACTGATATAAACAGTTTTATAAGCAAATGGAAATCTGATCTATCCAATAAGCTAAACTGTAGTTATGTCAATAATACTTAATGGATACACCACATGGATGTTAATAAAACACACAGAGATGAGATCTAGACAAGTATGCTACATACTGTTTTGAACAAATTCTGAAAGTAACATTCCACAAAACAGCAGCTATATGGTCACTTATCTCCCATCACAAAAAAAAACTTTCTAAGTGAGACAAACAAGACATGTGGAATATCACTGAAGAAGCAATGGACCCTTACACATGGACATACCAGTATTAGTCGACCAGCAAAAGTTACTTACCTTAGCTCTGTGCAGACACTGGTTGAAGTTTGAAGGACTTAGCAAGAGCAATTGGTGTGCTGTCAGTGTGATTTGAGGATGATGAGGATGAAGATATATGTGCTCTCCCTTATTAAGCTTTGCTTAGTATGGCACAAGGACATAAATATGGGTCACCAAGTTGAAATTAAACGCATTACAAATGATATGCAATATATATATATATATATATATATATATATATACATATATATATATTGTAGTTAAAATTTACCGAAATATTACAACTTATGTATAGTTCTTTATTTTAAGTACCTCATGTTAGAAGTGCATTATATATATATATATATATATATATCATCATCATCATCATATCGTGCTGGCAGCACGGATATCCCTGACCCTCTCTCGCCACTCCTCCCTATCGTTCATCGCCCTAGGCAGGTCTTCAGGACAACAACCTGTATCTTCACATAGCTGCTGAATGTACGTTCGTGCTGGTCGTCCTGCTTTTGCGCGGCCGTGTGTGGGGATCCATAAGAGTACATCTCTTATGAGTTCATCTCTGCTTCTCCAGCAATGTCCTGCATGTCTGGTTCGCCTAACTTGAATAGTTTTCGTGATAGGGGGCAGGTGGCCGTACAGTTGGTGTCTTGTGGGGTGTTGCTGCCAGGACTTGTTGAGGATTGCACGCAGCATTCTTGTGTAATTGCCATCTAGTTTCTTCTCCAGCCGTTTTGTTTTGTTAGCGTCCATGTAGTGCATCCATATAGCAGTATCGATGTGACCGCTGCCTGGAAGAAACTG
The DNA here is from genome assembly GCA_963585895.1 of Sepioteuthis lessoniana. Classification (NCBI taxonomy): domain Eukaryota; kingdom Metazoa; phylum Mollusca; class Cephalopoda; order Myopsida; family Loliginidae; genus Sepioteuthis; species Sepioteuthis lessoniana. The sequence continues at coordinate 75,494,575 of OY757917.1, read as the reverse complement.
CGTTTCATTTTATCCGTTATGTTTTTGTGTGTAGAAACTGACCAGAACCATTTCGGTTCTTGTCTTTTTTCACAGTCACTAAATAAACATTTTTTTAATGTCTGAAGTTTTGACATAGTTTAATTTTCTTTTAGTTTCTTCCTTCTTTTTTGGCTTGGAGTTCAATTTTGATAATAATGTTTTTGGCCTTGGTCCTTTCCAGCCATCATCTGATGTCTGTAGTAGTTAATAGCTTTTTTAGGAATTTTGAGGTAAACCCTTTATTCAATCTACAAGAATAGATTATTACCATTCTACAGCTTATGCCTAAAAGATAAACGCATTGGTTACAGTGCATCTTGTTATCTGATATGAGTTCAATTCAGCTCTTGGGTAATGCCAACTCTTTGTTGGTTGGTTAATTTGTTGGTTTTCAGCTGGTGTTTTATGGCATATCAACCCTTGTTGGTTATTTAATGCCAGATCATTTGTGTGTGTGTATATATATATCTATATATATGTATATATAATTTGCAAATGAATTGGCTGTAGATGGATAATAGTTTTAAATGAGCCTGAGCTCAATTGTTTGCACACATTTAAATGGTTTGAAGTAAAGTAAATGATAAGATGTTTTTTTAGCCTTCAGATGTATTTACAGTTCAGGTCAGGCTGGACCTGGGAGTAATGACAATGAATGGGTACTCCACATTCCCAAAAGCTCCAGGACTGGAGCCTCACTATTAGGACAGAGATTCAGTTGGTATATTCTACAGCCCCAGCTTACTTGGCAGATGCAAATTCTTTTCTAACCCCTTATATTGAACAAAAGCATGCAACCTCTCACGTTACCTAACACATAATTTGAACTCATATCTGATAACACGATGAATTTTAAATTTTGTCTTTATCCTCAAATTAGCTTTAATAAGATTTGTTTTCTTTACTTAAATGGCATTTCAACCTTTGTGATTTATGTAATGCTTTAGCCATCCTTGTAGAACAGCAGTGGAACTATTTAACCCATTGGCCCAGCGGTTAGAGTGTTCGCCAATGGCCCGGGAGACCTGGGTTCAATCCCAGGTCGAGTCATACCAAAGACTTTAAAAATGGTACTTGATACCACCTTGCTTAACACTCAGCATTATAAGGTACGGTTCAAGGGTAAAGTGGAGCAATCCTGGGAATGGAGTAGCGCCCTCCCCTACACCTTGGTGTAGTAGCTATCGAAAAGGGAGCCTTCGGGTCACCCTCGACTATGGTCGCTAACTAACTAACTTTTGGAGGGATAAGGAGTTCATGCATTTCCAAAGGTATTAGCCTAAAAGGGAATGCAATAGCATGACTGAAGCTCCCACTCATTTACTAAGATGTTGCAGTTCAGCATGTCAACCACTAAACCTCTAGAACCCCCTCCTATCTCATTAGGAGATAATTTGGTAGTCATGGTTTTAATTGTTAAGCCTAATCATGGCCAGCACATACACCCCTGAACCCCTTAACCAAAAACAAGGGAAAGACACAAAAGTTTGTGTTTCATATATTTTCTATGAACTCTACTTTATGAAAATTGACATGAATTAGAATGAAGTTTCATATCATTGATTCCAGGGGTAAAAGGCATGAAACCCTATCCCTGACCTTGAGCCTAAAATCATTTGTCTGTCTTCTACAGTTTCCCATCCCAATATGTCTTTTTGCTCAATCTGATCTTCCTCAAACCATTTACCCTAAAATGCGCATACACCCAATTTTTTTTAGAGTCACTTGTTGCATAATGGTTATCATCAGAAGTGGATACAGTGACCAGGGTTCAAATCCTGGACAAGGCTGGTTGTATTTTACATAACACTAATACCCATGGAAAGTTATGAATCTACCCCATCTATGGGTAAATGGTTGGGGAACCTAGACTCTTTAAACCTTCTATTGAAACCAATGTCAGGAAAGGAAAACTGAATTCAAACCAGTTGTACTCCACTTGAAAAAATGACTCATGTCATATCCTGTCTGTGGCAGAGGGGTTGAGTAAATACCTAACCTCAGTTTTTGATCATAATGAGTTGTCTGTTCAAATAGACCACCAAACTTGTATTTTTATTTATCTAATGTTATACTGACCCCTGAATTACACAGTTTTCATCAGTTGTGTTTCAATTGACGCTGCATCTTTTATTAACTTTACAAGTCTTAACTGAGATACTATTTTACAACAAAATAGTTTTTAAAATGAAGATAAGTCTGTTAAAGGTGAAGATATCAGTGAAAATTATTCAGAAATGAGTTGCATGATATCTAACGGCAGTAAATTCATTAGTATTTGTATCTGTAAGATGCAACAGGGAAAAATGAATCAAAGCTTTTAGATTTTTTTTTAGCTCAAAACGTCACTAATTGTTGTCAGCACCCAGAACCAACACATTCATCTGGATTATATTTGAATACTCTATCTGTTAAGCTATCTTGAATTCCCCACCGAGAAAGAAAGAAAGGTTAACCTATCCAATAGGATAATGGAGGTATGTTGATCTGTCTTTCCTGCTGATTTGTTTCAAGATCATATCATCTACATTTGTTCCAATCGACAGGAGGTAACCAAAAAGAAAAAGAGTTGATGAATGTAAGCCATGCTTATCAAAATACAGCTGGTATTAAATGGGGAATGCCAAAAAAGATCAACTTTTGAAGGTCAGTGGTGTGTTGAAATATCCTTCCAGCTGTTTCTCAATCACTTTGTATCATTAGTAACTGAAAAGGTTAATAACAGTTTCGAAAAAGAGTTCATACAAGCAAATGATGTTTATAAATCGTGTGTTGCTAAAGAAATTAATTCTTTCTGTAAATGAACAATATGATGATATCTCCTGCTGATAGAAAGTTGTTAGAGTGAGAATAATTCGTTCAAATTCACACTAATGAACAAGAATCTCTAATTTGAATACACTATGACATTTAGGCTTCACCTACTATGCTTTCTTGCCGACTATTTATTATAGGTTTAGTTCTAAGTAACTCTGGATGCAGGAGTAGGTAGGGATTATAAATTCACTTTGTTTATGCAAAGGACAATTAAATTTTTGTATTATTTAGAAAAACAAATTTCATAGAATAAAAATAAGTAATAATAATATTAAGAAATCATTAATAGATTTTAAAACAAAAATGTATCATTATATCACTGTGAGTGAGTTTTTCATAGCAACATTAGCTGAGAGTCTTTCACTGAAGTTTGGGTGACAGCAAGTCTCTTCAGGTCTCCAGGACTCTTCTGAGTATTCTAATTGGTGGTCTTTCACTGAAGCTTGAGTATCAGAAAGTTCTTCCAGTCTCCAGGACTCTTCTGAGTATTCTTGCCAATATTAACAATGCTGTGGTCAGAATAGTTTTAATTCTGTTCTTTTTTACCAATTCCTCCGGTCCTTTTTTTGGGCCTTTAGGAACTGTTCCAAGTGCACCAGCTATAATTGGTATTACTGTCACCCTCATGTTCCACAGTTTTATTTTCACTCTTTGGTCTCTTGGAATGACAAAATCCAAAGGATGTCAAATTCTATTTTTCTTTTAAGTTGATACAAGGTCTGTTCTTCTGGCTTGGATTAGGTGATTTGTTTGTATGTCAAAATCCCAAATAATTTTATGTTGTATTATCTAGGAGTGATTCTGGTTTGTGCATATACCATTTGGTAATATGGATGAATTTTGATCTCTTGGACAATTCATCTTTCCCATCCAGTCATACTAAGTCTTGTATTCCTTTTGGGCTACTTTGTAGCATTTGCTTAATGTGTGATTAACCACTCTCTCTACATAACCTATACTTACTATTCTGTTGGCTTGGTTTAGTTTCATTTTTTTTTGTTTAATGGCATATCAACCTTTTTGGGTTATATAATACCAAAGCTATCCTTCTAGAAGAACAAGACTGATGCTATTTTACCCATAGCTGGAAGGATAAGGGGGTCCATACCTTTCCCAAGGGTATTTGTCCAAAAGTGAACATAATAGCGTGACTGGTGTTTAAACTCACTTACTATGATTCTGTAGACCAGTGCTTTTAACCGTTACACCATGAGGACACCCCATGCTATTCTCTTGTGTATTTTCATTATTATTATCACTATAATAATGATAACGATGATTATTATTAGAATTTTTGGTTTAGTTTCTTTGTTTAACGGCATATCAATCTTTATGAGTTGTTTAATGCCAAATCGTTCCTTGTTGAAGAACAGTAGTGGTTCTATTCAACCCATATTTGGGGGAATAAGGAGTTCATGCCTTTACAAAGAATATTAGATTGAAAGTGAATATAAAAGTGTGACTGGAATTCGAACTTGATTACAACAATATTGCAGTTCAGCACATTAGCCACTACACCAAGGGGCCACTCTCTATTAGAGTTTTTCACATCAACTCTATCTGATGGTTTTTCACTGGAGTCTGAGTGACAGCAAGCCTCTTGTTCTCAAGGACTCTCCTAAGTATCATAGCTGATTTTAGTAGTGATGGTTTTTGGATGGTTTAAATTCTTCCTCTAATTTCCTGTTTATCAAATCTTTTTTCCATGTTCTTGGAGACTGTTCCAAGGGCCCCAACTTGGAACAATCCTCAAGGAACACTTATTGTAATATCCTTATTATCATTATTATTACAATTGTTGTTGTTGCTGTTTTTATCTAAGATGCCTTCAGCTGTATCAATTACGAGACAGCCCATAAAACTGATTTGTCCCTTTGTAACTGCAATCCAATATAATATTGATATTTCTGTTTAGGAAGGATTGAAAGTTTCTAATTAGCATTTTATAGTTATCTCCATCATATTAAAAATTTGAATGGTTAACAATTGACATTCAGCACAAAAACGGGCTCCAAATGTAATTATTCCATTGCAAATTGAACTGGAAATTCCGATATTTTCTATATTAGAGCATTATAAGTGCATTGCCGTTATAAAAATCTTGCTTTTTTTCCCCATTTTTGCAGGGTTATGGTTACACACACACACACACACACACACACACACATACACACATCTTATGTATAAATTTTCACACACAACATGAAGGCTCACACACAAACACCTAAACATCATGAGAAGTTTTATATTATACTTCTTTTTTTATTTTGTGGTTCAGTCAGAAATTTCCTAAGATATTGTTTTTTACAAAATCATTGATTCTAACATGAACTGAAGTGAAAAATGCCAAACCTAACAAAACCCCAAATGTCCTGCCATATCATTGATCATCAGTTGTACTTTTCATGCATTTTTTAAAATTTAGAACGCTCCACTTCTGCTGGATTCACCCTGAATTACACAAATGAGATCTAAGGCTGAGACTTAGTTTAATAAGTATTTAAAAACACTAAATATGAATTTTTCTGTAATTGCTGACATTTGAATCAATGTAAATTAAAAGAAAAACAAAAATAATCTGCAAACAGTATATTACATGGGTGATATGAAAAAGAATTAAATGGAAAATTCCCGGGCTTTGATCACTTTCAGAGAGGAATCGTTCCTCAAGCACCCTTTTAAATCATATGTTTTATAGATCTTTGCATACAACACTTTATTTCTCCTGTTTTAAAGCCCATTCCTATGTTCATTCTATTGAGTATTGAAATGAGAAAACTTGAACATCAAATAACCAGAATCAGAAAAACATAGCTTTTTTTTTTGTTTTCTGAGGATTTGAATTATTTTTCTGCATCTTTGATAACATTTTCAATCATTACAATTTTTGATTTGTTTGATGTGAAGTGATTACTAGAAAAACAGAAAATCTGTGTGGCACATGTTACACTTCAACAAAATGGCTATTTTCATGGGAAATGGTATCAGCAACACGAGTTCAAATCCTGTACAAAGCTATTTGCATTATGCATTACTATAATGACCTTGGGAAAAGTATGAATTCACTTTTTCTCGTTCCCAATAATTAGTAAATACTTGGGCATACTGGGTTCTCTAGCCTTGATAAGACAAAGGAAAATTCTGAATTCAAACTGGCTTTCACTTGTTTTCACTGCACTTGTCTTGGGCTTGGTTGTCATGGTGTTACTCATATAGCAAGTCTTAGACATGAATAGCCTGATGAAGCCAATCCCGCTCTAGGCCTACAACTAGTTTGAATTAAGAGTTTTCCTTCTCCTAGTTTGGTTGCCATATTAAAGTTAAAGAACCCAGTTCACCCTATCTATTTATAGATGTAGGGAGAATAGTCAGATTCATACCTTTCCTAACAGTATAAGGGTTGTGTAAAATGCAAAGAGTTTCACTCAGGATTTGAACTCAGGGAGCCAAGTCTATTTTCGAGGATGATATCATTATGCTTTGACCTTGAGTTACATCCTATTCATGATGTAAAAGTTGGGTAAATATATATACCTTATAAAACCGATAACTGTTTGAGTTAGATATATCACAGGTGTGTGAATGATTAAACATCAAAAATTGTCAATTCTGTTTTTTAGTGTATACTTCTTTTATACTTTATATAAATTGGTCTAATTTCAAAAGTTTGCAGGAAGTAGAACCTCATGATATTATTTAATTTTCTTCAGAATTGATGGACATCTTTTTCAATATCAGTTGGAACAAGGCCATTAGCAAAAATAGCCAAAAAAATACCTATCTAATTTTAAGTTACTGTTTTGAACTATTCCACTGCAAATCCTTTAAAAGTTGTCCCTACACTGGAAAAACACATCCCTGGGAAGGGGCTAAATCTCATTAGGTTGTCAATAAGAATTTACCCAACCCCTCCGCATGAACAGAATGCAATAAATCATCAATTTTTCAAGAGAACATAATTGGTTTGAATTTAGAGTTTTCCTTCTTGACCAGTGACTATACCATAGTAAAAGAGCCCTTTCTGTTCTATTATTTATTCCTAGCAAAGAGGAGAATAGCCAGATCCATACCTTTACCAGGGGCATTACCACTATGGGAAATACAAACAGATTCATCCAAGATTTGAACACGGGTAGCCAAGTCTATTTCCTATTATTATAACCATTACACCATGGTCATCATCTTAAGTTTTATGTAAAGCTATAAAATTGTTTTGAAAAAAATTTGGTTTCTTTCTGGACACACCAGATATATATATGTAAAATTGTTCTTAGAGAGATGTTTTTAGGGAGAATTGTGGTTTGCACAATCAATAACAATAAAATCATTTTGGATTTGGTTGTGTCATAGATCCTCTGAGACAAATCGAATATATTGTGAAAGGCAACAAAAAAAAGAAAGAAAGAAAGCAGTTGAAATAAATATCTAAAAACAATTTTGGCAAACTATGTGAGAATATATAAAAAAAAGTATAAAAAGAAGTAAAAGATCCTAATTTTTAAAAGTGATTTTGTCCTCGAGATTTGATACTTCTGATTATCCATAGCCTAATAAGCAGATTGATGTTTGTCATACCTGACAGACAGTCTGTGCTAACCATTAGATTCCATTAAAGATCATACCCAAGTTTGCTAACGTTATTTCAGTGTGCAAGGGAGGAAGAAAAAAAAAAGCCCCAAACAAACAAGTGATTCAACTCAAACATTGGTGCAAAATTGCATTTGGCATGTTTGAAAATTACTAGAGTTTGATCATATCATCAGTTCACTTTTTATTTGTTATGTTTTCCCTGGGGAAATCTTTTTTTCTTTCTTTTTTATATGCATGAATGTGTATGTGTGCTTCTGTATGCATGTGTGTGTGTGTATGTGTGTGCATGCATGTGTGTATGTGTGAGAGGCTAAGCAAATTGATGACATTAGTACTGATTTTATTGGCCATCCCAACACTGCCTCCTGCACAAGTTAAGCGTTGATGTCCGTACATAATCACTCACAATTTTATGGACAGTGATATTCTGTTACGGGTCATGACACCTTTCAGATGTCATCTTTTTTTTTTCTAGTTCATGAAAGTGGCAGGAAAATTCTATTTGTTTCCTGGCCAATAAAGTTATAATTTAGATTTGGACTAGTCTCTAGTGCTTCCGTCTTTTTCTTTTTTTTTGTTTTTGTTTCAAATATGAAGCAAGGCTAATTTTGCAACTACAGTGGCCACTCAGTTTTGTTTATAACAAACATATGCTAATGTCACCAGATGGAGAGGCAATACTGTAAAACAAGGCTGTTTATATTTAAAAGGAAATTTTCAAATTTAACAATGCATATAACTATATTTATTGAATGGTATGGCAGAGTAAATCAGGATTGAATTTGCATATATGTATGGATTTGTGGATTCAGTCAGAGTGAAAAAAAGCAGTATGTATTTACCCAACCCCTTTGTCACAAGCAGTATGTGACACAAGGTCAATTAATAAGTGGAGTTCAACTAGTTTCAATTCTGAATTTTCTTTTTCCTTGACCAGTTGCCTTATAGAGACCCCAGTTTGACCAACTATTTACCCATTACTGTGGAGGAGAAAAGGTAGATTCATGCTTTTCCCAAGGGCATTAGCACAAAGTGAAATACTAACTGCTTTGTTTAGGATTTAAACTCAGGTTGCTAATTCCTATTCTTGTCAACTTACACTCAGCATACATCTACAGTAGAAGTATTAGTTGTCTCAGAGAGTGATTGCAGATCTGAAAACTGGGATGGTCAAAGCTGCTAAAGTAGAGCACAGAATAATAGCCAAAAAGGATTGAACAATTTCACAAATGTAGTTTATCATTATCTTTATTGACCTAAAAAACACCTTTCCAACAATCTCTAAATGAAATTCTAAAGATATATATGATGACTAGAGTTCTATGTTTAAGAAAGTTGCCATTGTTAGGGATTCACTTCCTAACCACAGAGTTAACTGCCTAGTCGGCTGGGGCTGTAAAATACACCAACTGCTTTTCTGCAGAGGGTAAAAAAAAACCGCCAAAAAGTGGCCTGGATATGACAAAAAATCTGATGGTGAGGTTCTTATAATGCTGGAGATTTGGGAAATACAGAGAGCCCCTTCATTGTCATTGTTCCCAGGTCCAGTCTGGCTTGGAGTGGTATCACCTGATAGGAGCCTATGTATCAGTCAAATAGAACTAAACTGTGTACTTATGCTAAACTGAATTGCTTGAAATAGGACTTTTTTGACATTTAAGCTTCGTACTTATACTAAATTGAATTGTTTGAATAGGAACTGTTTTTGTATGCTAAACTGGTTTGTTTGAAATAGAACTGTTTTTGACATTGAAAATGTACTTATGGTAAACTGAATTGTTTAAAATAGAACTCTTTTGACATTTAACTGTGTGTAAACAAAAATTATACTTATACTAGATTGAATTGTTTTATTAGAATTTTTTGACTAAGCTGAATAGCTTGAAATAGAAATATTTTTGACAATTAAACTGTTTACTCATGCTAAACTGAATTGTTTAAAATAAAACTGTTTACTTGTATAAAAATGGATTTGACATTAAATAACCTACAAAGGTTGATTAGCCCATAACTCCAGCAGAACAGAGCAAGCAGAGAAGAACCACCTCTCCAGGCCCCCAAATGCAGCCCTTTCCTCTTTAGTATGTTGATCTGGTCTCCTGAAATCTTGCACCATACAAGTGCCTGCTGCACAAAACAGCATGACACAAATAGGTAATGTCATCAGCATATGTGGAAATCTTTGCTCTGAGCCTTCAGGAGCCATCTATTTGAATCTGGTTAATAGATTCAAATGGATACAACTAGATTAGTGACTTGTTTTATTTATAAGGTTATAAAATGTATTTACTTTTATTCTTTTTTAATTAGCTTGTTGACAATGCTTAGAATAGATGGACTGTATCCTCTGCAGAAGAGTAAGACACCTGCAAAAAAAGGGGCTGTCCTGTGTAAGACACTAAATAGCATACAGTAAACAGGGTTCAATTATGGATCTCTCATAGCAGTGTGGAGGAATCCATAATTCCCAATACTCCTAGGTCCATGCTGACCCAAAGTAGTAGTATCTAATTGGGTTCCATCAATGGACCAAATACAGTGAAGAAAAAAGTCATCCCCTGATGATTTTCTGAGTTTGCCATCTTACAAAAATAGGAACAGTCTTTAATTTTCAGGGTAGTTCCATCTTGAAAATGAGGGATAGAATTTGAAAAAAAAATCTAGAAAATCACATTATATTAATGTTTGAACATTTATTTGTTTTTATTGAAAAAAAAAAATTTCATCTCCTACCAACCAGCAATGATTCAGGTCTCACAAACTGGTTATGTGATCAGGAGGCATATAGACTACTCCTATTACTTAATCATTACTCCTAATCAAGTACTCATTAACTGTATAAAAGACACTAGTTCACAGAATCCTTCAATGAATTAGAATCTAATCTCTCCACAATAGGTGAGACAAAAGAATTGTCTGAAGACATCCGGGAAAAAATTGTATACCTGCACAAGACTGGAATGGGCTACAAGAAAATTGGCAAGCAGCTCTATGAGAACGAGTCAACTGTTGGTGCAATAATAAGAAAATTGAAAAATCTCATTTGGTTTATAGCACTATGCAAGATCTCCCAATGATTAGTAAATTTGATGATGAGAAAGGTGAGGCAACTACCCAGAACTATATGGCAAGAGCTTGTTGATAATCTCAAGGCATCTGGGATCACAGTCACCAAGATGACTCTTAGTAACTCGCTATATCGTAGTAGACTGAAATCATGTTGTCCCCTTAAGGTACCCCTACTCAAGAAGTCATATGTACAGGCCTGTCTGCAGTTTACAAATAAGCACCAGGATGATTCAGAAGAGGGTTAGGAGAAAGTGTTGTGGTCAGATGAGACTCAAATTGAGCTTTTTGGCATCAACTTAACTCACCATGTTTAGAGGGAAAAAAAGCTGATTTGGACCACAAGAACTCTATCCCCAGTATTAAGCATAGGGGTGCAAACATTATGCTTTGGGGCTGTTTCTCTGCTAAGGAGATAGGACAGCTACACTGGATTGAGGGAAAATATGTATTGGGCCAAGTACAGGGAAATCTTGAGTGAAAACCTCATTGCCTCAGTCTGGACACTGAAGATGTGTCATGAATGAGTGTTCTAGCATGACAATATGTAGCTAAAGCAACAAAACAGTTGTTCAAAAAGAAACATTAAAGTAATAGAGTGGCCTAGTCAGTCTCAGGATCTTAATCTCTTAGAGAATCTATGGAGGGAGCAGAAGATTCGAGTTGCCAGATGACAACTAACAAACCTTGAGGATTTGGATCGGATCTGCAAAGAGGAGTGGGCCAAAATCCCCCCCACCTGGGATCTATAAAAACTTGCTTACCAACCACAGAAAACATCTGGCTGCTGAGCTTGGCAACAAGGGTTTCTTTACTAAGTACTAAGTTATGTTTTGCTATAGGACAAAATACCTATTTTTTTCAATAAAATACAAATAAATGTTCAAAATTATTATAATGTGATTTTTTAAAATGTTTTTTAATATTCTATTACTCCCTTTCAAAACAGACCCACCCAGAAAGTTATAGACTGTTCCTATTTTTGTTAGGTGGCAAACTCAGAAAATTAGCAGGGGATGAAATACTTATTTTCCCAACTGTAGATCAGTTTAAAAACTATCTCTATTTGATATAAATACTTAATATAATATAATTGTGTGCACAAAAATGTAGAAAGAACTACATAAAAAATGTAACTATAAACATACAATGTTTTTATTTCACAAGAAAAACCTGAAAAAGGCCAGGTGAAATGTAAATACAAAAGATGAAGACAATAGTGCAAAAAAATTAAATGATAAAAATACAATGTTTGTAAGTACCTGACTATTCTGCTATGACTAGGATGTGACACAAAGTCAAGTTTTAAGCAGAGTTTAACAGGTTTTAATTCAGAGTTTTCTTTCTCCTAGTTTTGTTGTCATCCTAACGTTAAAGAATTCAGTCTGTCCTACTACTTACCCGTAGCTGTGGGTAGATTAGTTAGATGCATACCTTCCCAAAAAGTAGTCGCTTTGTGTGTCATATAAACATCCTCATCCAGGAATTGAACATATTCATTTCTTATGACCATTACACAATAAGCATCTTGTAAAATGTACATAATTTCCTAACCTCAAGTTATAAGATGACCCCACACAGGTTGATATGCTGTTAGAATCAATTAATCAATTAATTAATCCTTATTTTACTTACAATTTGGAAGGTTGATCATTGGTTCTCCTTCTTGGCTATTATAGTCCCAATGTTTCAGGTATCTTTTGTCATTAGTAACATTCTAGAAAGTGAGTCCTTTCCCATGACAGTAGATTGATCTCATTCTGTTGGGCATGATGAAGGAGGGTCTCTTAAGGGTTCATCCTTTCTAGTTAATCTGTCCTTCTGATGTGGCTTGCTTGCTTACCTCTTCTGAACAAGAATATAAGACTTTTGACACAAGCACATTTAAGAATGTTTGAACAGGTCAAAAGTAGTTAGCAGTTTTAGATTGGATATTTCTCACTCAACAAGTTAACTCATATTGAAAGTAATGAAAATATTTGGTTGATTTTACAACTTGTCAAACTTTGCAGCATTATTTCAAACCAAAGTCAATTCTACAATTATGGTTTCCAAAAGCATAAAAATGTATTTTCAATCATTTGAAACAGGTAAACACTTGATTATCTTAAACGAGTCTATTTAACCAATAGATAGGATGCTAACAAGTACTACCATTCTGGGTTAAAGTGGGCCTGGGAGTAATATCAATGAAAGGTTTGACTCTACATTCTCCAGAACCTGTCCTGTTGACTGGAGCTGTAAAATATACTAATTGCACTTCTGCAATAAGGTAAGAACTTCTTGAATAACTGTCCTGGGTATAACACTAAACTGCATCTGTGGTGAAGCTACTGTCCCAGAGTTTTGGGGGATATGGAGTACCCTTTTATTGCCTTTGCTCCAATGTTCACATTGATCTGGATTGGTGGTACCTGTTAGGGTCCCATCAATGAGTCAAATAGAACTGTTCAATCATTTCCTAAGGCTTATTTTCCTTAGTTATTCAAAACTATACAGCTGAGTGCAAATTACATACATTTCATAAGAATACCAACTAAATAGAATTATTAGTGTTTAATAAGGATACTTGAAATCGTTTAACTGTGCGCAAACAAGTAATTAATATTAGATAGAATTATTAGTGTTTTATAAGGATACTTGAAACCATTTAACAGTGTTCAAATAAATGAGCTACCTACAATTTATTTGCTTACAAATCATATATATATATATATATATATATATATATATATATATATATATATATATAGGAACAGGATTTGCCATTAAATAAGCCACGAAGGTTGATATGCCATAAAACAACAACCAACTAGCCAACCCATCAGTTCTTCAGGATAAGAGCCTCACCACCAGATGCAGCTTAGTATCATATACAGATCTCCCTTTTTTTAGAAGGAGTCTTGACCAAATCATTGTAGTAGAAAAGGGAATAAAACACTGATCTACAAATTTAATGGATTATTTCATTAAATTGAATGAAAAGTTTGTTGAAAAACAGAAGTTGCAAAGTTTTTCTTTTTAAGAAAATATAATATTTGAGCATAAATATTCTCCATTATTTACAATACAAGAATTCATGAATTTCAACATAGCAGTTTGTGATTATCTAACTCTAGTCAATATATTATGTGCGTGTAAAAGATCAGTGTGTCACTATGTAGGGATGAAAGTATACAAGGTGCCTTCAATAAGTTTCCAGACTTTTTTGTACAGGCATTTAGCATTGTCATAGACTCTTGAAAATTCCCTATGTTATTGTTATACATCTTATGTGATGACTGACCAATTTTTATGATTTCAGCTTAAAATGAACAGCTACAGGAGCAATTGAAATAAACCCTACTAAAGCCTGATTATCATAGCTGGTGAATTTCAAAAATGCAATCTGGATGTGAGAACACTTTAGAAGAATGATATGCAATAAAATTCTGTTTTAAACTTGGAAAAAATGCCACAGAAACATGTGGAATGCTTCAGACTACTTTTGGAGCATCTTGCTTGAATTGAGCATCAGTTTTTGAGTGGCATAAGAGATTCAAGGAAGGCAGGAAGTCTGTGAGGGATGATGAGAGGTGTGGGAGGAGTAAGGAAGTCAGTAGACCAGAGTTGATTGGCCAAATAAGGAATTTCATGGATAAGGACCATCATGGGTCTATAGAGACAATAAGTGCGCAGTTTGATGTCAGTGTGGGAACTATACATACAATTATTTGTGAGGAACTGAAGATGCGGGAGATTTGCTCAGAGAAGATCTAAAAGAAAGACGTTGTCATGACAGTAGGGAGATGGTCGAGCTGATCAATTCAGATCCCGCAGTTCTTGATGCTCTGATGACCTGCGATGAAAGCTGGATCTACTGCTATGACCCAGAGACCAAGAGACAGAGTTCCCAGTGGAAGCATGCTGGCTCTCCCAGACCCAAGAAGGCCAGATAGAGCAAATCTACCCACAGACTTTTGATGATCCCTTTTTTTGACAGCACTGGCATGATCTACATGTACTGGGTTCCCACTGGACCGACAGTCAACGAGGAATACTACGTTGAGGTTTTAAGGGAGTTCAGGAAGAGATTCCGTCAGAAGAGGCCAGCACTCTTCAAATCGGGTCAGTGGCATTTCCACCAGGACAATGCACCAGTCCACCACTTCATCCTTGTCACAGACTATTTGACCAAGATGGGCATCAAGACAGTTCCTCACTGTCCCTATAGTCCAGACCTTACTCCCTGTGACTTTTGGTAATTCTCTAGGCACAAGGAAAAACTTAGAGGCTGTCGTTATGAGACGATTGAGGAGATGAAAGAGGCTGTGATGAAGGTCATTGACATGCTCACACAAGAGGACTTCTATGGGGCCTACCTGAAGTTGTTGGAATGGTACTAGTGCATTGCAGCCGGAGGAGATTACTTTGAAGGGTACCAGAGTTTCATGTGAGTACTATCAATAAAAGTGTCCATACGAAAAAAGCCTGGAAACTTATTGTGTGCCCCTTGTACTTATGTGCTAATATATAAATGGGAACAGTTAAAATATTTCATCAGTAGAGAAAGACAAAAACTATAATTGTAGTATGAATATATATGTAAACAAAACATATTTGTTCAATTTAAAATAATTTAGTGATGTTGAAATTAAATGCCCTTGAAGGTACAGAATGTTAGATTTTCACTCAAGTCAAAAGTTTTGAATAGATTTACATAATAATTCTATAAACCGATGGAAGTTTTATCTATTTCATTGCTTATTTATAACATTGTGGTAGGCTTGAAATTAGATAAGAAAAAACATTGGTGTTTTATCTATGATTCTAATTGGTTAAAAGATATATTTTTAACAATTGAGACAGAAAAAGATTTTTTAAATTATTTTAAGTTTTGATTCTTCAAATTTTGCATGGCTAATCAAATATTGCCATCTACAAATCTCAAAGAAAGTTTAAAATGGGTGGGTAAATGCCAGTTGGTCAACATATGCAAAAATGCAGATATAAAAACTAGAGCTTCTTAACCCTTTTTTAGCACAAAAATTAACATTTTTTTCCCTGAGAAATCAATTGCTTTTCCTTAGTCAATATGTACTTGGCCGTACCAATAAGGCCATGTTATTAAAAAAAAAAAAACTTAGACCAGTATGTGAATCCGAGTGGACCTGGAAGTAATTACAATGAAGACATACTTGACATTGTCCAGCTTTTCAGAACTAGAGCCTCACCATCAATTGCTGTTTCATGTCATACCCAGGAACTCCTTTTGTTGGGGTGGTCTTACTCCTCTACAGGAGATACAGTCAGCATGTTCTAAACTTTTCTTGCAGTGTGGTATAAATAGTTTAAAAAGCAACTGCAATATTCCATTTGGATAAGACTGGATAGCATGTTTTGTAAGAGCTCAGATCAGGAAAGTGTTCAGTCCTTTTCATTTTTGGATGACCACTTATCAATACTTCAAATGAAAAAGAAATCCTGTTCCCTGAAAGGCATTAAAAAGAAACTGGCACAGTTCTTTGTAGTTGACAGGGTGGCTCCTGCTCTCAGACCACCAAAAGAGGTAGGACAATTACTCAAATTTGGAAAAGTTGTTTAAAAGAAAACTAATGAGAAATTGACCTTAAGAATGAGTAAATTCCATAACCAGCCGACCCCAATGCTGGTTAGACACTGAACTCAGTATAATCTGGAGTTTTTGACACTTCAAGTAGAGTTAGACAGAAGGTCTAAAGAGAAGTCAGAGTTGAGAGAGCAGTCAACTGAGTCAGTCTATTACCACTTCTGAACAGAGACCTTGGGCCAGACTTTGAATACTTGCTACTTGACCATTTACCACTGTGTAGCATATGGCAGTGTCACTTGACTAAGACTGAATGGGAAGGGTTAAAACTGCTCTATATGACAAATAAGTAAGTAAAGTTGGTGATCTTAGTCGAGGGCAATCCAAAGGCTCTCTTTTCAATAGCTACTACACCAAGATGTAGAGGAGGGAACTACTCTATTCTCAGGATTGCTCCACTTTACCCTTGATCCTCACATATTGCTGAGTTCTAAGCAAAGTGACATCAAGTACTATTTTTTGAGTCTTTAGTATGACTCGAACTAGGATTGAACCCCGGTCTCCTGGACCATTGGCGAACATTCTACTCATTAATATAAACAAAAATTGTAACATTTCCAACTCCAATGTTGACTTTATTGTTTTTGGGGTTTGTTTTTGTGTGTGCGCTGGAGAATTGTTTTGATGTAACCACTGTCCGTCAACCTGTTTATCACTTTGCTAACTTCTTCAAGCAACTCTCCCACCTTCTGTGAGCAAAACACAACATGGACAGAGAGATGGATGACCATGAAGAATATCGATACTGACAAATGAAGTAGAACTGTGCCTAACAATACAATACTGGTGATGGCCTTTCATCAATGAGTTGCATTGACTGGTTGCTGTGACTAAGTAGGAAAAACATGGTTAAGTAATTGCTCAATAAAGTCAATATCAACGGTTTTTTTTTTAATTATTTAACAAACTTTTTATCTTAACCGATTCAGTATTTGCTATCTTGCATACTTTCAAAATATTATCCCTATTTTTGTTGTTTTTATTTTATCTGATGTACCCTTCAGCATTTTGTCATGTTTAGTTTGCATCTAGAAAGGTGAAATAAAACTTTATTTGATCTGCTGAAATATGCTACTTTCACTTCTATATCCGTTATATCCAGTGTCCTTCTAAGAATATTTTCGGCACTTGTAGCTATTCTTTCTCGTGCTGATCAGCCTCTCCTCTGAGTCCTATGGGACATGGTTTAGTAGATAAATCTGGTTTCCTGGGAGTTATGAGTTCAATCCTTGGGTCAGATAGTCCAGAAATATATATTGGCTTAACTGCGCTAGACCAACATCACAGGAAAGAATGGACAGAGTGAATTAATCAATCTATAAACAGAAACAGCTTTTCATCTTTGAAATTCAGACAAAAAAAAAGTGCTGTTTTCTCTTTTAAGAATATCCACTTCAGAAGTTAGTAACTTTCATGTTTAGTTGTTCCTTGTTTTTAGAAATTTTATCATAATTAATCGCAAATAAATAAACAAAATTGATTGATTGATTGATGGATGGATTTTAATGGTATATCAACATGTCTGGGGTTATATTACGGCAAGAGGTATAGAAATTGTGTTCATTGCATGATCATATTTACATTTTTAGAGTAGTATATTCTTAAGAGGTTTTTTTTGCACATAGTCCTACCAAATAATTTCTAAACAGATCTGTTGAAGCCATAGATGGGACTCTAACAGGTACTACTTCTCTGAGTGAGAGTGTAACTGGGAGTAAAGGTAATAAAATGGTATTCCACACTCCCAACATTTCCAAAAGTGGAGGCTCACCATCAAATGTAAGTAAGTAAGTAAAGTTGGTGACTGTAGTCGAAGGCGACCAGAAGGCTCCCTTTTCAATAGCTACTACACAAAAGTGTAGGGGAGGGTGCTACTCCTTTCCCTGGATTATTCCACTTTACTCTTGATATGTGCCTTATAATGCTGAGTGTAAAGCAAGGAGGTTTCAAGTACCATTTTTAAAGTGATGTAGTTTAGTGTCATACTTAGGAAAACTCTATTTTTGGAAGGTAGGGGTATTACACTTTTGCAGGGCATAGGGTCAGTGTATTCTAAGTGCCACCAACTGGGTGAAAATAAATGGGCTTACAAACACTTTGTACTTATCATTGGTGTGAAAATATATGCAGACTTCACTTTATCATTTTTAAATAACAACTGAATTTTAAATTGCCTTGTTTTCTAATTTAGAAAATTTTAAAGCTATTGAACAACAAAGATCTTGTAACAATTTGTCATTTTTTGCTGTTTTGTGGAAACGTAGACATTAAAATCAGGTAATTATAATATAGACATGAGAATTTTGAATCATTTCAATATATATTAATACAACTGTCATTTTGAGCACTGGTTGCAGAATTCTAGAACATTCCAATTAGAAGGTTGCCTGTTCTGATCACATCAGGGTCACTCGTTATTGGGTTGCTCGGAGATCGGGAACATACTTAGTCAAGTTTCCACTCACCAAGGACCAATATTAATATTAGTATATTTGTAATATACAAATACTGAATGAGTGGAAGGAAAGACAAAATAAGTTCATTTACATATGCGGAAATAATTGATATATACTTAATATTCCAACAATTGGTAATGCAAAGAATACACTAGTGTGTTCCAACAGATAAAATATGTACATATTGTTTTATGAATTAGCAGTATGTGAAAGAAGTACAAAAACACTTGTGATTGATGTACAGCTATGGCCATGTTGGCACTACTGTTCAAACAGGGTAAGAGGAAAAAGACTTACTTGACAAATGTGGGCAATATAACCATGTAGCTTTACCAGTCCTTGGCTGAGTCAAAGTCAACGTCTCTACTGTTCAACGAACAGAGGCAAAAGAGAATGAGAATAAATTTCTGAAATTGTCATGTGACTGTTTATGAGTTACTGAATGGACATTCGCTTAAGGAGAGAATTATTTACTGTCTCCCTAAAACACCAATAAATGAAAATCAGATTATTCTAATATAGGTACTTACCAAAACCTATACTTGAGCAGGATGTGACACAAGGTCAATTTTTCAAGTTGAGTTTAAAATGTTTGAAATGAGACTTTTCCTTTTCTAATACTGGGTGCCTTACCAGTGTTAAAGAGTTTAGTCTGCCCTACAGCTTACCCATAGCTGGATAGAGAATAGTTGGATGTATACCAAATCCATGGGTATTGTTATAATGTGAAATACAAACAGATTCATCCAGGATTTAAATTTAGTTTACCAAGCAACTCATACATATATTTGATGGGGAATATGAAGAAGGTTATATTATTCATGGTAGTGGTGGTGGTTGTCAGTGAACTGTTGGGTTTTGTTAGGATGATTCTGAGTTTCATACCTGTCTCCTTTTTCTTCTTTGTACCCCATTCACCTATTGTCTTCTTTTGTCTTTAGAAAGCTGCAAGAGAATTAAAGACAGAAGGAAAGAGACAAGGATACTTTTAAAGTCAGGACTTTATTTTGGTGTTTAACTACTATTCTGTGGTGGGAATATTTTTGCTGAACCAGTGCCACCTGCTAGCAGCTGAGAGAAATAAGTCCTTTCAATATAAGTGATAATTGCTAACTGAGAGAATTTCTCTTATGGTACCAAGAAGAACATCTTTTTAGACATACACAGATTTCACTTCCTGTCAGAGGCATTCAGGGAAACTGCTACTTTTTTCCTTTTTTCCCCCCTTTTTTAATCCCTACATATCTATGTGTTTATGTGTGTACACATGAGTGTGCATATATGAGTATTTTTAAGCAGAATTCAAAAGGTTTTAATTCAGAGTTTTTCTTCTGCCAGACCAGTTGCCATACCAAAGTTAATGAGTTCAGTTTGCCCTACTATTTATCCCTAGGTGGAGATAAAACCGTTGAATACAGATTATATTATCGTATAAATGAAATAATTTTCTCTTTCCTAAAATGTACTTTATTCCTTTTTAATTCTACTTTGATCATGAACAGACAGTCTTTACAATCATTTTGAGCACTTGTAGAATGCTTGAAAATGTTGTCTCTCTGCATCACAAAATTGGAGATGTTTTTGAGAGATGCATGTACTGTATATATGGTTTTATCTTGCTTGTATTTAGTTGTTGCTATGATGAGAAGTGACCAATTTTCATCAACTGGATGAAAATGAAGTAGAAAATTAAGAAGAAAAAAAAATGGAAAACCTTCAAGACCAACAAGTATATGCAGTGGCAATTTGCCAGGTGTACTGTACATCTATTACTTTAATAAGATACATGCCAACTTAGCAGGATACCTATTAATGCTCAGAACATAAGCTCGCCAAACTAAAGACACTCTTTTTTATCCTTTAAGAAAAACAAAATTTTGTTCAAGCACACTTTTTATTAGGTTTCTTGCTTTATTTTTTGTTTGCTACATTCTTCACAATGGGGAAAAAAGGATCAGATTAAATATTTGTTATTTGTTTGCAATTAGGCAATAATTATGCTTCTCTTCTATTAATGGAAACTAAAATGTATGGTCAGGTGATTTGGAGATACAATTCATTGATTACATACTAAGTGCCCAATAAACACAGTGGGTTTTTTTATTTTTTGCATTACATTGATATGTCTGCAGGTTAAGACATTGCCAAGATACAACGTTTCTTTTTTGTCTATTTTTGAAAAGTTTGTTACTCTTCCTAATTGGTAAAAATACATTACCTTCTAGATTTATATCAGGGTGGTCCTGATTGGAGGAAAATACAAAAAAAAAAAATCATTAAAAGGAATGTGCAGTTATAAAAGAATGGGACACATAAGAATCAGTCTAGTAAATAATGAGACTGATTATTTAACCCTTTTGGTATGGAGAGCAACTTGAGATACCCAAATATATATACTTGAAACAAATCAGATCAAATTATTTAAACCAAAAGTATTATTTTTTCCAAATCATGCAAAGAAAAATATAGCATAATCCAATATTGAGAAAAAAATTATAGAATCTACGGACAAAAATATAAAATTAATATTATAAGTTAATTTGAATAAAGTCAACAAAGTTAAATAGTTCCAACTACTGCTATTTATCACTAACAATTCAATTAAACATCAGTCATTTGTTTATACATAGTTAAATGGCCAGACAGTTCTATTTTTAAGAATTCAACTTAGAATAAGTTCACAGTTAAATGTCAAACAGTTCAATTTGACCCATAGATAGGACCCTATCATGTACTGCCACTCTGGGTCAGAGTGGACCTGGGAACGATGGTAATGAAGGGATATTCTGCATTTCCAAATGCTCCAGTATTACTAGATCTTCACTATCAGATTCTTTAGTATCATATAAAGAACACTCATTAAGGAGAGAGTATTTGTCCTCTGCAGAGATGTAGTTGGTGTTTTCTACAGCCCCAGCTGACTCAACTGCAATATTTTAAGAAAACTTAGTGAATTTATTTATACCGATCATAATGAATACTAGAAACTTACAAGCAGGTATTTATCTTTAAAATTTTGTAACTCTTATATGCAAAATTCTGTTTGTTGTAATAATTCTACTATAAAATGATATGACACTTCCAAACGAATTATGGAGTAAATTAATACTTAGTTTCCCCAACTTAAGCATTTATATAAGCTTTTTTTAGTCATTATTCTATTTATATAAAGTGATATTTTTCATCAGTGTTTCAAACTTTTCTGAATTGCATTTAATAGATCTGTGGTGGATGGGAGACATCTAATGGACCATTATCTAAAAATTTCCACTATAAATTTTCAATTGGATTTAGATTTTCTGGTCATATCATTGATTTTATATGCTTTTCTTGAATAAAAGCTTTAATCCTCTTTGCTCATTTACAAAATGCATTATTATCCTAAGAATGATGTGATTATCACAAAACCTATTCATAGGATAAGAAAATTATCTAGGATTTCAATTTACCCATGTGCATTGATTGTTGTGGAAATAATGACCATTTCTTCTGGTCTTTAAATGATATGCAACTCTATATCATGAATTCCTTGGGAAATTTACTTCTGTTCTTCAAGCAGTCATCTTTTTACGTTTCATTTGAATGGCACCAGACAAAAGTTCCTGCAAGATCACTTTGGCCAATGCAGGTTGTTGATCCATCACAGAATATCAATTTTACCCAATAGTTCACTCACTATGACTTTTTCTCTTCATTTTGTTTGAATCTCATTTTCTCCTGTTTATGAGTTAGGGGTAGTTTTTGTTTGGCTTTTCTGTATGTAAATCTCATTTTATTCAGTTGATTTCTCACTTAACTTAATTACAAATTAATCAAAACACTTCTATAAATCCTCTTCTGCTATGGGGTAATATAAATTCTATATTCCAAATTTTTACCCTTGAGAAGAATTTTTGATTTAGCAATGAATCATGAGTCCTCTGGACACATTTGCAATTTTCCAGGGTTCTTTCAAATTCATTTTTGACAGAGGAAATCATTTAAGTATCTTCTTAATAATTTACAGAAATGTTGCTTATTTTGTTTTGTTAATGTTAGAATTCAAACAAAATCTTTTTAAGTAAATGCAAGCTGATATAGTAGGAATCAAAATACAATCAAAGTCCAGTTTTGTGAATAAATATTCCGCATACTATCTTACTATAAACTAAACACTGACTCAGCACTTAAAGTTGTACGATGAAATTAGATATTAACTGATACAGGTTATGTTTAATGTGTACTTATAACTATGAGAAAGGCATGAAACCATTGCTCCTCTATTTATCCATTAAATATGTTGACAAAATGTCTTGTTATTTGAATCCCATTATGCCTGATGAAGAACAGGATGATTGTCTCAGCACATCAGCTAACCACTCTCCCTTAATTAACTTATATCCCAAGATAGAAGGAGTAGAACTCCTCTCTTTATAGAGAATTAAAGAGTGCTAACACATTTCTTTTAATGTCCTCTTTATCAATAACTTTTTCATCCTTTGGATAAATATTCATTTTTAGAAAGCAAAAATAGTTGCTGGGAGTTTGGTCTGGTGAGTGTGTTGTTTATTACTTCCTTATCGATTATCTTATGTTAAAATCTCTAATACTAATCATAACTATATTTTCAATGTTTCATTACATTTGTTTTTAAATTACACATTTTTATTTGTCAAAAAACATTTGTTTGCACAGAGTTATATGATATTAAGTATCCTTATCTAATGCAAATAACTTGCACACAGTCATATGGTTTCAAGTATTCCAATGAAAGACTAAGATTTTATACTCAATTATATGGTTTACAGAAACCATTTCATTTTAATAATAATCATTTGTTTGCATACAGTTTTTTTTAACTAACTAATAATAATAATAATATAACAGTTAGAATTTACAGTCAGGACATAGGAATGGAATTTGGCATAGAAAAATGTGCCATGCTCGTCATGAAAAGATGAAAATGACATATGACTGACGGAATGGAACTACCAAATCACGACAGAATTAGGACGCTGGAAGAAAATGAAACCTACAAATACTTGGGCATCTTGGAGGCTGACACCATCAAACAAGTACAAATGAAAGCCATGATCTGAAAAGAATATCTCAGGAGAACGCGAAAACTCCTCGAGACAAAACTTTCCAGCAGAAATAAATACTTGGGCTGTACCACTAGTCAGATACTCGGGACCCTTTCTCAAGTGGACCAGAGAGGAACTTAAACAAATGGACCAAAAGACAAGAAAACTAATGACCATGCATAAGGCATTACACCCCAGAGACGACGTTGACAGACTATATGTATCTAGAAAAGAGGGAGGAAGAGGACTTGCCAGCATCGAAGACACTGTTGACGCATCCATACAACGGCTCAAAGACTACATAGAAAAACACGAACGAGGACTAATTACAACCATCAGAGTCGATACAGACAACACGATAAACGAAAGAATGACAACAACTAGGAAACAAAAATGGGAAGGGAAACAGCTCTATGGCTGCTTTAAGCGTCTAATAAACAACATCTCGCACCAGAAAACCTGGACCAGGCTAAGAAAAGGAAACCTTAAAAGAGAAACAAAATCCCTCCTAATAGCAGCACAGGACAATGCCATAAGAACGAATCATATCAAACCGAGAATAGATAAGATGCAACAAAACAGTAAATGTAGGCTATGCGGTGACAGAGACGAAATAATCAATCACATTATAAGCAAATGCTGAAAATTAGCACAGAAGGAGTACAAGGCGAGACACGACTGGGTCGGCAAGGTAATCCACTCAGAAATGTGCAGGAAATTTCAATTCGACCATACAAACAAATGGTATATGCACAACCTGGTGCCTGTCCTAGAAAATGAATCGCATAAACTCCTATGGGACTTTAACATACAAACAGATCACCTAATCCCGGCCAGAAGACCTCATAATAATCAACAAAAGAAAGAGAATCTGCAAAATTGTTGACTTTGCTGTCTCGGCGGACCACAGAATAAATCTGAAGGAAAGTGAAAAGAAGGATAAGTACCTCGATCTTGCTAGAGAATTGAAAAAACTGTGGAACATGAAAGTAACAATTGTGCCAATTGTGATTGGTGCATTAGGCACAGTAACTAAAGGATTATTAAAAGGCCTGGAGGACTTGGAAGTTAGCGGATGGGTAGAGACTATCCAAACGACAGCATTGCTGAGGACGGCCAGAATACTGAGATGAGTCCTGGAGACTTGAGGAGACTTGCTGTCACTCAAACTCCTGTGAAAAACCATCAGCTAATACTGATGTGAAAAACTCTAGAGGAGTAAATAATAATAATAATAATCCTTCATCATTATTATCTGGCCCAGTTTGCTGAAACTGCAGCGGGGTAAGACACCTCCAATGAGAGTCCTGGATATGACACAAAACAATCTGATGCTGAGGTTCCAGTAATACAGAAGCTTTAAGGAATGTGGAGTACCCCTTCATTGCCATTGCTCCCAGGATTGGTAGCACCCGATAGTATCCTATTTATGGGTCAAATAAAACTAAACTGTGTGCTTATGCTAAACTAAATTGTTCAAAATAGTACTGTTTTTGATATTTAAACTGTGGACTTATGTTAACTGAATTGTTTGAAATTGAACTGTTTATATGTATAAAAATGTTTAAATAATCCGCAATAGTTGATATGTTATAAAACCAAACCAAACCAAATCAAAACAAATTATTATTATCATCAATTCAAAAATTTAAATATTTAAAGCTTTAGTCTTGATACTTTTTGATTTTGGAAATGAGACTAAATGAGTAAAGATTTTTGATAATCAACTAAATTATATAACACTTTTGTCTCCTTCAAAATTTAACTGATACAGTTTATGCTTAATGTGTACTTATGACCTTGAGAAAGGCATGAAACCATTACTCCTCTATTTATCCATTAAATATAGGAAAATAAACTGATAAAGATACTGTTTCTATTTTTAGAAACAAAATGAAAAGTATTCAACTTCTACTGCTAGCAGTTAATTCAATATTACATGCTGCATATGGTCAACAGTTCCTAAATGGCAACTCCACAACTGAATTTTATCTTTAGCATTAAGGATATCATCACAAGAATTCTTATCAAAAGAATAAGGGGACTATTGCACAACAGGAATATCATTTCTGGTTAACATTTCTGAGAGAATGTAACTCAAATGTAATGAGTGATTTTTTTTATTTTTGTATTTGAGGTTGGTTTTGTTTTGTTTCTTTGTTAAATGGCATAATAATCTTCATGAGATATTTAATGCCTAAGTTATCCTTACCAAAGAACAGTAGTGGTACTATTGAACCCTTAGCTGGTGGTGGGGGATAATGTGTTTCATAGCTCTCCCAAGGGTATTCATTCTCAAGAGAATGTCATAGAGCGGCTAGTGTTCAAACTCACTTACTAGGACGTAGGAGTGCAGTACTTTAGCCCTTACATGACAGGGACACCTCCAATTTTTTAGGTTGGCAATCTCAATTACAAATCAATTGATCCATGTTAATTCATCTCCAATCCTTTTCATCATCAAATGTCAGTCAGATCAGAAGAAAGTCTGCACTTTATTTCATCTTCCACAGTTAATGAAGTGACCATTTGAGTAAAATGGGGTTTATCTTCAACAGTCTTTTGCTCATTCAAACATACTCAGTGCCACCATAAAATCTGTGCCTAGGATAGAATTTGATCTTAGATTGTTAAATGCTTCACTCACTTTTTACAGAAAATTGACTTATAATTTGATCTAGTGTTGCATTTTTGTGACACACTTAAACAGATTTCTTATAATTCAAAATTACTGAGCTGAGAATGGATTATGAAAGGCAAACGTACAGTGAATGTTTCCATAAATGTTCAAGGTCAACCTTGATCAGATGATTTTCAACCTGATAAATAAAAAATCAATCCTATTACTTTCTAGGTCAACCTTGAATGGTGATTAGAGTCACATGCTTTTCTATCATATTGAACCTACAACTCTGACAGATGTATTACTTAAACAGTTCTCCAAGGACTTATCATTATAGAAAATTACATATTTTTATTTTGGAAATAATATCATAGAGAGATTTCAGTGCCATTTTGGTATGCAATCTATGAAGCTGTTATGGTAAACAATCTACATTTTATACTGCGATCTACAACAAGAAAATGTACACTTTTTTATTTTTATAATCAAGAAACAAATTAAACATTAATCTTGGTTTCAAGAGAATGTCTGGTTAGAGGGTCTAAAGTATAAATGAAAGTCTGATCCACAGATAAAATCAGAACATTTATTTAAAATTTGCATCATTTTAATTTCTTTATCAACAAGTGTATAAAATTTTTGATCATTTTTTTGAATAAAGATTAGTATATAAATGGTAATTATTTTTTGCTTGTTTGAGTATTATGGCATATCAACTTTTGTAGGTTATTTAATGCCAAATCCATTTTTATACAAATAAACAGTTCTATTTCAAACAATTCAGTTTAGTAAAAGTTCACAGTTTAAGGACCAAAAGCATTTCTATTTCAAGCTATTCAGTTTAGTTAAATAGTTCTAATTCAAACAATTCAGTTTAGTAAAAGTATAATTTTTTTTTACACAGTTAAATGTCAAAATAGTTTCATTTCAAACAATTCACATTCATGTAAGAACAGTTTCATTGTCAAAAACATTCCTATTTCAAACCATTCAGTTTAGCATAGAAAACCAGTTCCATTTAAAATGATTTAGTTTAGCATAAGTACACAGTTTCAATGTCAAAAACAGTTCTATTTCAAGCAATTTACTCTAACATAAGTACACAGTTTTGTTCTATTTGATCCATTGATAGCATCCTTTCAGAAGTTATGACTCTGGGCCAGAGTGGACCTGGAAGCAATGGCAATGAAAGGGTACTCTGCATTCCCCAAAGCTCCAGCTTTACCAGAACCCCAGAATCAGAGTGTTTTCGACACTCATAAGGGGTCTTACACTTCTGCAGAGAAGCAGTCTGTGTATTCTACAGCCACAGTCAACTGGGCAATACACAGTTAAATGTCAAAACAGTTCTATTTCAAATAATTCAGTTTAGCATAAGTACACAGTTTAAATGTCAAAACAGTTCTATTTCAGGAAATTCAGTTTTGAATAAGTACTTAGTTTAAATGTTAAAACAGTTCTATTTTAAACAGTTCAGTTTAGCATAAATACACAGTTTAAATGTCAAAAACAGACCCATCTCAACCCACATAGTTTAGTTCTATTTGATCCATAGATAGGGCCCTATCAGGTGCTACCACTCTGGGCCAGACTGGACCTGGGAGTGATGGCAGTGAAGAGGTACTCTGCATTCTCCAAAGCTCCAGCATTACTGAAACCTTACCATCAGATTGTTTAGTGTCATATCAGGGCACTCGTTGGGAAGGTCTTACCCATCTGCAGAAAAGCTGTTGGTGTATTCTACAGCCCCAGCTAAGTGGGCCATTGTTTCACAGAATTTGTTTTTGCATATACAATAGGAATCATGAATCAAAGAGAATTTGTGCTGGTTAAAAGTTACACATCCTTTGACCCTTACTTTTGTCACTCTCCCATTATTTTGCCCTTCACTCAGAGATGAATGATTCAACTCGTTCTCGAGGTGTAAGTGCTATTTCAGAACAATAGCAAACTATTTAAAAACAGGGGATACAAAAATTAGATTAATGTTATGACGTAAGCTTAGATTAATGAATGCATTT
Organism: Sepioteuthis lessoniana; assembly: GCA_963585895.1. NCBI lineage: Eukaryota > Metazoa > Mollusca > Cephalopoda > Myopsida > Loliginidae > Sepioteuthis > Sepioteuthis lessoniana. The sequence goes on along the minus strand of OY757917.1, from coordinate 75,466,310 downwards.
AATAATTATAATAAATTTGTTATGTGTTTTGGGTACAGTTGTGTTCACCTAGCTCACCAAGAATATACACTGCTAATAGTTATAAAGAATTTGAATTGAATTCTTAATGCACCATCATTAATTGTGCATAAACATGTACTTAGGTATAACATGCACCCCTAATTTTGGACTACAAAATTCTGTAAAAAAATTATCATGTATTATATATAAGAGGTGGGACTAATGATTTGGGTTGATTTGTGGATCTCATAATTTCAGGTTAGTTTTTAATAATAATGATAATAATAATAATAATAATAATAATAATAATAATAATAATAATAATTGCCGCAAACTGAAACAGCATAATCATGACTAGGTGGGAACAGAGATCCTCTAGGAATTATGCAAGAGATTAAAATTTGACCAGACTGCCAAATGATACATACTCAAACAAGAATCTTTCCTAGAAAATGAAGCTTAAAATTCTTGGGGGCTTTGAGATATAAACAGATCACCCAATCCAGGCCAGAAGTCTTGACCCAATGTTTATTAGTGAAAAGAATAGAACTGGTCGTTTGGTTGATTCTATCCTTCCAGCAGATCTCAGAGAAAATAAACATAAGCAAAATAATGGAAGAATACCTAGATCTTGTCAGAGAGCCGAAAAGATTATGGCAAATGAAGAGGATGTTGACAACCAACATAATTGGAGCCTTTGGAACAGACTCTAAGAACCTGTGAAAGAAACTGGGTGAACTGAAGATCAGAGGAAGAATCATGACCATCCAGATCTCAGCACTGCCAAAATCAGCTTGGGTATTTAAAAGAATCCGAAAGATTTGAGATGATTTGCTGTCACTCTGACTCCTTTGAAAAACCACCTGTTACACCTGGTGTATAAAACTTCCAAGGAGTAATATAATAACAATACATTTTTATTTAAAAGATCAACCCTACAAATCATTCAAAGAGGTTTATGGTAATTTTTTCTCAACTCCCCACGTACAATCCTGATCATTATTATTAGCACCCTTTCATTTTTTTGCTAAATATACAGAAATAAATGGGAAATAACCAAATTTATATAAACTTGCTGTTTTATAATTAGTATTTTTTATCAAGTTATTAACAGACCAAAGCTGTTGCACAAGATTCTTTTTTTTTTTTTTGGAGGTTTTCTATATTATCTTCTGAAAGTTTATTGGTGCCAATAATTGTGAGCAGAACTCTACAGTCACTCTTCATAACCTTCCCACTAGAATTGTTCTCAAAGAAATTTTTGATGAAAAACTACATTTAGAACATTCCATGTAAGTAAGTTTGGAAAAGAATAGAAAGGAAAGACTGTTCATCCCCTCAAAGCGAAACAAGAACATAGAAAGGCCACATCTAAAGAAATGGAAAAATCTGGAATGGCAGATCATATCTTCAGGGAAAAGCATGCACATTATCCTCTCTGGAAGTAAGTCCAAATAATAGATAGAGAATATCAATGAAGAGTGAAGAACCTAAAAGAATAGGCATGCATCAACTTGTTGGCTAGATGCATAACACTCGTATGAATTTCAAAGTGGTGTCCTTTTCATTGCTCAACAGTGATATGGTATAGAATTCTTTGTTAAACAAAGAGAAAGGAATTGAGAACATCTCCACATCAAAAGTACTGTATGCATTGCTGAAAACAGATTAAATTATACACAAGTATTTACATTTCGATTTTTTTTATTTTTGGCTGTTTTTTTTATTTATTTTTGTTCATACAACCAGAAAGAAAAGAAAGCTACAGTTTCTGTATGGAATGACACACCTAAAAAAAGTTGGAGAATAAATCAGCTGAAACATTTTCTTTTTCCATTAGATGGTATGCCTAAAGAGGGCTGGGGAATGTATCGGCCAAAATATTTAACAAACATTAAATTTTTTTTTTTTAGATTAGTTCAGTTGTACAAAATGACCATGCTGAACAATGATCCTGATTATCCAAAGTCCATATTTTGCCCAAATCCAAATTCATATCATAAAAAGAATATGAGCATTAAGTAATCAATGAAAGTGAAAAAGCAAAAACAAAACAAAAAAAACAAGAAAAGATGAAATGAAACCCCCAGGGTAAAAATGTTATTGGAGAAAAGCTTGATTATGAAAATTTACTGTTGTCAGTATGAATAGAATTTTGAATAGATTTTTCCTTGACAGCAAAGAAAATTCTTTTTTTTTTTAAAAATATTTCTTTCTCCTTTCAAAATATCCCAACATATTTTGATCAGACAGTGAAATCTCAGGATTTTCCCTTAGAACTTGGCACAGCTGTTTCAAGAAAAACATCATGCATTTAAGTGACTACAATGACTACTGTGAAAATTAAAAATGAAAACTTGAGATGTTTAGCTCCAAGATAATTTTATTATCTTCTATAAAAGTAAATAATAATAATAATAATAATAATAATAATAATAATAATAATAATAATAATGCAAAGTGCCCATCCTTTTCAAGACTTCAAAATTTGAATCACAATTAATTATTTTTAAGTCTTAAAGGGATTTTTGTCTCAAACTTCTACCATTCAAAAATTCTTGCAATTATTGCTCAAAGAAAAACAAAAAAGTGATTACAAATAATTTAATCAATAAAAGTGCTTTTAATCATTTTTATTTCTTAATATATGAATTGTATATTGAAAAAAATATATGTAAGGAACTGAAAAAGGAAATTGGAAAGCATTTTGAAAAAAAAAAGAATTCTTTTGTCTTTCATAAATGAACAAAACTTCATTAGAATCAGGTCTACCTTGGGATAATTGCTTATCAAGAATTTCTTCTTTATGAAACTTTTTTTACACCCACTATCGAGTTAAATTTAATTTCAAAGCAAAATTTTAAAAGAAAAGTATGTTATGATAAAGAATATTTGTCCTTGTCAAATCAGAAAAGGTTTTAAGTATTGGAAATCTAAAGAAGAATCAAGCTAATCCAGATTACTGCAATGGAAAATTTGCTAGAGAGTTCAAGAAACTTACTGGCACCTGATCTCCACTGATGAACTTGTGATATCGTTGATAGAGAAATACAATACTGTCAAATAATAGTATAATGATATATGATTTCTTACCAACATATACTGTCTGCAATCCTGTAAAGTACTTTGACTCTTATACCACCTACAAAGGTTGATATAACATTAAACAAAGAAACAATCAGAATGGTTTGTGCCAGTTATAATTTAAAAACTACTTGGTGAAGTGAAGGATATTTAATCTTTTCTGACTCACAAGGATCCAATATTAGCATGAGTACAACTATTGTTACACTTATACTGAATAAATGGAAAGAAAGATGAGACAAACCCATGGCAACATTCAAAACATTTAATGAATACGTAAAATAAAACATATAACAAGTATTGCCACATTAAACGTGTCCCAAAACAGATTAATTGAATATTTTGCTCCAAGAATAAACAATATGCAAGGAGAAATAGGAAAACGGTGAAAACATTTTACTTGTCTTCAATGGTTTTCATGGTGAGGTGAAGTAAAGTATCTCGCCAGAGTTAGTTCAATGAACAGAAATAAAAAAACGAAACGTCAGTTTGCTCCACAGGCAAGGAACAAAACTAGTAGGTCTTATCCATTCAACAAATGGTGTCAAAAAGAGAATTTTTTAAATTCTCATGTGACCAACAGACACGTGATGAAAAAAATCATGCTTCCAATCCGAGGGAAGACAATTATCTTTGTCTCCTAGCAAAACCAAGCTAAACCAATCTAATATTGCGTTTTTTGAGAATCAATGGATCTATCTTTCTATACACTCCACTCCCATGTACAGTATCAACTTATAAATAAGTACAACCTTTACTTTTAATATCAAGTTAATTTTCTTCTAAACCGAAGATATCAGGGTTTTATTATTTTTCATAAAAATGACAAAATCAAAATTAATATAATTAACTATCATGTATAGCAGACTTTGCAGTATTGGAATTCTGTTAGCAAGAAAAAATCGAGTTTGGTTTGAAAATATTCTTACTATATAGAACAATGGAGTCAAATATATGACTTACTGCAGGATATCTTCTAGCTGATGAAATGACTTTGAAAAGTGTACAAATTCTGGGTGAATAAAAAAAGAAACAAAACATTATTTGGATTTTTATGATAAAAATGTATAATAGGCCATATTCATTCATGGTGTAGAGGAGACTTTGTCCATCACTGAAGAGTTCCTTGTAGGTTTGGTTGGTTTTCTTTGATTAATGTCATATTAACTTGCATTGGTTATTTAATGCCAAAGCCTTCTTTAAGAAGAACAGTAGTGGTACTATTTAACTGATAGCTGAGGTGATACAGGAGTCCATACCTTTCTTCTGAGTATTAGTCTGAAAGTGGACGTAATAGTGCAAGAGGAGTTCTAACTTGCATACTGTGATGTTGCAGTCCAGCGTTTTAGCCATTGCACCATGGAGATTCATGCCACCTTGACTGAAGTTACTAGAGTTGGTGCCTCTAATGCACACCACAATAGCAGATGTGAAGAAACACACTGAAAAGTGTTTTTAAATGTTTTTAAAGCGATTTCTTCTTCAATTAATTATTCGTAAACATTTACAATCAGTCTTCTTTAGAATTCCCATTTCTACTTGTTCAATGTTTCGCAAAAATAATTGTTCTTTAAATGTGAACGTTTTCAGAATGCACTAAAACAATGCAAACATTTTGAAATTACTACTTATAAGTTCCTATGCGATGGTTTTACTGGTCCAACCTGCTTGAGATCAAATTGGATAGTATGCGGCCCATGAACTAAAATAAGTTTGACACCCCAGTAGAGAATTTAACATAGTGGTGTTCTTTCTTTTTCCTATCAAACACAAGGCTGCCTATGGATAAACAAGTAGGCTGGCAATCATCATCATCATCAACATCATCAGTGAGTTGTGCTGTAAAAACAGATTCCCTTAACTCTCTCTCTTTCTTGTCCCTATCAACAATTACTCCAGGCAGATCCTCAAAACAGCGTCCAGTGCCCACACAGCATTTATATATGTAAGTCTTTGCTGGTCAGTCAATACTAGTGTGTCCATGTGTAGGAGTCCATAGGACTTTGTTCTTACTTATACTACTGTGCTCCTTGTTTCATATAAAGAGGTCCTCTTTTTTCCTTATATGCACCTCTAAATACAATAGCACAATATCTACATCATCAGATCTTCTGAATTTTGATCCTTAAAATGTCAGACATCTCTAGCCTCCAAAATTTCATGATTGTGACCTTCTCAGGGTCAATCCCAAAAAGATTTCCTAATTTCTTAGAGGAAAGAACTTAAGAACAACTGCAATGTTTAGTCATCAACTCCTTAATGGAGTTCGGACTCCAGTATAAACCCTTTTATCTCACCAACTATGGGCTAAATAGTACCACTACTGTTCTTGTATGTAAATTTTGCCATATTTGTGGATTCTATCATTGTTTCTTACCGTGTCTTCCACCCTGCTATCCAGCATCCAATTCAATATTCTTCATCTGAGTTAGTTGCCACTCATTCAAGAAGAGAGGCTTGTCCTGCACAACTCTTCACAACCATAAACTAATCATCTGTGTTGGTAGTCAAACAGTTCACATCTATAACTGAACTGTTGGGCTCCCGCATGTTGAAAGTGACAGGAGAGTCCACATATATATATATATATATAAGAAGCAGTGAATGTAACTCTGAAAAGTATGTTAGTTGGTACCAAACAGATATGTGTAATTGTGTGCATTTAATGGTAATAATTCTTACAACAAAATCACCCCAAATTCTTTGTAAAATTGGCTACAGTGGCCAGTATGATACTAAGTGTCATTTTTATCATGTCTATCTTGAAATATGCATTGATGTACATAATATATCTGTTGTTTTTCGTATTAGTTCAAGCACCATACTATGTTCATTTGCCCAGTCAGCTGGGGCTGTAGAATGCACTGACCCCCCCTAACGAGTGTCCTGGATATGACACTAAACAATCTGATGATGAGGTTCCAGCAGCGTTGGAGCTTTGGGGAATGCGGAGTATCCCTTCATTGCCATCGCTCCTAGGTCCACTCTGGCCTGGAGTGGTAGCACCTGATAGGGCCCTATCTTTGGGTTAAATAGAACTAACAGCATACTTATGCTAAAATGAATTGTTTGAGTAAACTGAATAGCTTGAAATAGAAATGTTTTTCACAATTAAACCATACTTACATTTAAACTGCGTGCTTATGCTTAACTGAATTATTTCAAATAGAACTGTTTTTCGACATTAAAACTGTATTTACACTTAACTGAATTGTTACATATAACTGCTTGAATAGTTTGAAATGGAAATGTTTTTGACAATTAAACTGTGTACTTATGCTAAATTGAATTGTTTTAAATAGAACAGATTATTTACATAAAAATGGATTTGGTGTTAAATAACCTACAAAGGTTGATATGCCATAAAACCCAACAAACCATACCAAACCAAACCAAACCTGGCACCATAGTATGTGCAATTATAGTCAAATTCCTAGCATCATCTTTAAAACAGTCAGTTTGTGGAAAAAAGAAACTAAAAGAGCAGCCAAATCTGGGAAATGTGGCAGCAAGAGTATTACTGTCATTTATCAAATTGTCTCTTCATGAAATTTGCTCTGAATTTCAAAATATTACTTTTAGAAATACTGTATGTTTAATTTTTTCTGGAAATTACAAAAGGCTTTCATAGGATAATATCAGCAGCAGCAATATTAGTTGATGGAAAACCTTTTATGACTGTTCAAGAATAAACGTTTAAAAATCTTATTTGGTTTTCAGAAAGAGAGATTAATGAAGATGCATTTTTGGAATGTTCAAAATTTTCTTTCAAAATTGCATTTCTGTTGGTGAACTGAAAACAGTGAAATTTGATTGGCCTAAAAAAATATAGTTACATGCAATTGACAAAATTACTTGAGATGTTATAAAATATTAAATTTCATTTCTCAAGAATGAAAAAGTTTAATCTGGATATAAGTTGTAGGCAATTTTATTTTAAAAATGATTTATATTCCAATTCTATTTTTAAAATGATTTATATTCCAAATCCAAATATTGGCATTTTACTTGGTTCAAAGTCTGTTGAAGAATTCGAAGATGGGTCCTAACTTTTGCAGAGAAAGTTTTCATCCCAAACACTGTCACTGCAGCAATTTCCCAATACTCTTGTAACACTCACTGTCAACAGTATACTCCGTCCTGCTCAGGAGCTCGTGTTTTCCTCTTTTATCTTTCCTAACTCACCCCCTCCCAAGAAATAATGAGACTTCACTATTACAAATGATTGCTAGACAAATAAATTTCCCTTTTTCATGACAGTCTGTCAACAGGTAAGTACTCTCAAGCAAGCCAATGTCATAAAATAAACAATGTAATGTAGCCCTAGGTGTAGTCTACTATGTTTACTTGGAGCTTCTAAACATACAAAACTCTCACCACTGATACACAATATCATTGATAATATAAGAATTATGCATGAAATTGATTAAGTACAATTTCAAGGTATTATTTACTTTTTGCTTTTGTTAAGATATAGGCTATGCAGAGATGCTTTGGGTGTTTCTTAAACATATCTTGTACAATGAGCAAACTGTTACGTGATATCCCACTGAGACGATGGAAGTGGGATGACTACTATCCTCTCGTTTGAAATAACAGTAGCAAGCCGTCAAAGAATGGTCGTTAAAACATGAAAGAATGTAGGTCAATCCCAAAGTAACAAACCCAGGTCAGAATGGAAAAAAACAAATGTTTGTACTGGGTGACCTGATGGAAAAAGAATGGGACTTGGGTGACATCTAGTAGCCCTAAAAAAATCGCCTGACCAAGGGGAAGAAGAGAGAAGCCAAATGATTGGCTGAGACCCCAAAACGGAAGTAGGGACTCCTTCCCGTCAGCGGAAATAGATAATAAGAAAGTCAGTCGTTGGACAGGGTTCGTAGGAGACAGAACCAAAAGCCAAGTACTCCGGGTAAAAGAAGACGAAGAAATTCTGCGAGACACGAAGAAGCCATTTTCTTCAAGCCAGTGTTAAAAATAGCATCAAGTCTATTAGCCCGTAAAAGAAGAAAGATTCTCCAGTAGAACCCCGTCAAAAAATAAGATAAGTAACTTTGGGACTATCTCTCCTTATACCCAATTTTATATACCACTCTCTTTCTCTCTCTCAATTTGAAGGAAAACGAAAGAAAAGAAAAGGAGAAAGACATTTATGTTCATGGACTGTTCATTTATTATATATTTTGACACTTTGAAGGTGTATATAAGTGTAGTAAAAGATTCTTGTATTTTAATGTTACCACGTGGTCTAAGTTGTTATTTGTGGCGTCTGCTACGAATTTGTTACTTCATGTTTCTTTTCCAGCTTCTCTTCACCTTATGTTATCTTGCTTAAAATTGTCCTATAAATTCCTTTAAAATATCACACGAGAAACCGGAGTTGTCGACTACTACAATATAATATTATTACGTCTCAACCTAGAGGTCCATATCTTCCATTGTCTAGGGGAGGAAGGAAAGTGACCTGGTGGGTATGTGGATAGTGTGAAATTTGGCACCCCTTGCCAGCGGCGGTCAGTCTAGCCCTAAATTAATCCCTCACATAATATGCCAGTTCTTATATGCCTGAGAGAAAAACTCTGAACGAGGACTTATTCTACAAGGGATCAAGTGCCAACCCACCCCGTCTTCACACGTGCGAAAATATAAAGTCCCGTTCTGGGATAAAAGTAAAGTTTTCGCGTCACAAAACCCTTGTTTTCTTGGTGGAAAATTTGGTCTTAAAAAGTCGTTCATTTCACAAGTATATAAAGTGGGCCAATTCAAAATTTGCAAATCAGGAGGTTATTGCTTTTACAAATTTGAAAAATCTATATCAATAAGTAGGAAATGTTTGTCTCTTTGTCTCCAATAGATGGACAAATATTTTATTGTAGAGCAACAAAATGTTTTTGGACTCAGGGGGAAAATTAAATGTGAAAACACTATATAAAGTAAGAGTGGCTATTATTGGTCAATGTTAGCACTAATACCCTTGGAAAAGGTATGAATCCACTTATTCTCCCTCCAGCTATGGGTAAATAGTAGGACAGACTGGGTTCTTTAGCCTTGGTGAGGCAACTAGTCTAGGAGAAGGAAAACTCTGAATTCAAACTCCACTTAAAAATTGACAATGTGTCATATCCTGCCCAAGCGGAGGGGTTGATAAATAGGATTATTGGTCAATGTTAATGAACTGGTAATTGTTTAATATAAAATTCAGTGAGACCATATTGTATGATTGCAAAATATGCATGCAAAATCAAATTGCACTTTATATATCATCATAAAGATATACCAAGAACATAGATTCCTTTAACTCTCTCTTACCATTTGTCCTTGTCAGCTTTCACGCATGGAAAGTCTTCTGGATGGTACCCAGTGTCTATAAGATAGCTGATGAATAGAAAGTTCTTGCTGATTGGCCAACACTAGTGTATCCATGTGTAGGAGTTCATAAGAGAATGTGACTTATGAATTAGTCCTTATTTATTCAGCAGTTTCCACCATACTTTGCTCGTCTTTCATTGATGGTTTGTGAGATTTGAGATAAATGGCTCTACAGCAGCTGTTTTGTAGGGTGCTACTTTGTGGATTTGTTTGAAACAACACACATCTTTATGTAGTTCCCAACTTGCATTTTCTCCAAGAGCTTCTTTAGAGTCTTAGTGGTGTAACCATGCATAGTATTGACATACCTTCCAGATGTGGAAGCAAAATTAGGAATATTCTAGTATAATAATAAATGACTCTATCATGAGACAAGATTAATTCTGCTCTTAAAAAATAAACCATGAAATAAGAAGATAGACATAAAACAGTAAATTTATTCAATATGACTGCCATTTTTTTCTATCATTGTATCAAGACACCTTCAAAATGATTGGCATCCCTTCAAAATAAATTCTTCAGACATTTTATTCCATTCCTCCTCAATAGCAGTCTTAAGTGACCCAATATTTGGATGGGAAGTTGTATTTGTTTTGTTTTCTAAAATGCCCCATATGATGTAATCAACGGGTTTAAGGTCTGAGTATATGTTGGCTATAAAGAAACTCCATTTAATTTTGACATTCTTTTGGCATGGTTTCAGTTTTGAGCAAATCATAGATTCTTTATTGTTTCTTTTCTTGCTCATTCATATTGGGCTAAATTTTAATGAAAAGTGCTTGAATAATAGAGCTAATCATGAAAATTTAGATTTATTATGTTGCTTTTTTTCAAAAGTTGGACTAATTAGACAAAAAGAAAACGTTTTAAAAATTATTCTGTATTTTGCTTCTGCACACTGTACAAGAATGTATAGAGCTTGAATGAATTTTAGAGAATGTATGCAATGCTTATAAAAATCTTCAGAAGAGGAAGTGACAGACTTTTTTGTGGCGGTGGTAATGGTATTGTTTTTAGGCAACACCTTACTTGTAAAGTAGAAATTAGAAGGTTTTATCTGCTTACTGTAGATTAACTTAAATTTTTTTGAAACAAAAGCATTTAAACCCTTGTGGTTTTTCTTCAAATATCTGTATATATGAGATGAGAATTTTTCAAGATTAAGGAATATCATGCATATATGAACTGGAAGAAAATTAAAAAGAAAGAAAAAAATATCAGAATTTGACACTAAGAACATTTCCATATTAATAAAGGATTAATTTCATAATTATAATTTTACTCTTGAAATGCAGTGTAGCCTTGAACACTTATTATTGCTGGAGAAATTACTTCAGATCCTCAAAGGATGTAATTTTGGATATGTAAAAAAAAAAAGAAGGAAAGTTATATGCTAATGATAAAGATCATAAAAAGAAAATATACAAAAATATTGGTGATGCTGATAACGAAAAAAAAAAACTGACAATTATGATGATTATGATTGCAAATGGATATTGTAAATGTACTGGGGATGATGAAATCATTGATGATTACAGAAACACTGACAATTATGATGATAATGATTCTTAAAAGAAAACATTTTTTAAAGGCTGATGATGATGATGATAGTGATGACATTGATAATTACAGAAACATAGACAATTATGATGATAATGATTCTTGAATAAAAACATTTTTTAAAGACTGATGATGCTAAAACAAGATGAAATAACTGTCTTTGGAAAAACTATTTAAGAAATAGGAATGATGATAAGAAGAAAATACAACAAAGATGATACTGACTATAAAAGGATATTTTTTGATCAATTTATTTTAATGGCATGTTGAACCATATGGAGTTATTTTAAGCCTTGAGTTTATTCATATTTAAATTTCTGTGCAGTTTTTTAAGAGTTTTTTGCTCTTGTTTTTCTGATATCAAGTATTCCTATCAAATTTACAAACATAATTTGAACCATAGATAAGATACTAACAAGTACTTATAGGTTAGAGTGGACCTTGGTATAATGGCAATAAATGGGTACACGACATTCCCTAGATCTCCAGAACTGGAGCCTCCCCACCAGATGCAGTTTAGTGTCTTATGTAGGGATTAAATAAGAAATAAAAAAACAATAACATTAAGAAATTTAATGAATACAAATGAAATAAATAATTTAAAAAATAATAATTTCCTAGTTGGCCTTTGACAAGAAGAGCAATCCACGCTTGTCTGAAAAAGTTGAGCTTCCCGGCATCAAAAAGAAAGTTTCTATCGGATCTTTTTACACCACTCTCTGGTGTAGACAGTTTTTTCCTAGCTAAGTAAGAATATTCCTCTCCATCAAATATTTGAAGATCTGTGGAATAAAAATTAAGTTTAGAGGTATCCCTGTCTTTTTTCTTTTCCATCCTTAATTCCTTCATAGCTTTGATAAACAAAAAGAAGATAGCCAATGAATGGGGATAAAAAGGAAGCAGTCAGTTACCAATGTTAGAATTTCCCAACAACAATTCACTACTACCCAAAATATCTTCTTGTGGCCCATAATGGTGATCTCTGAAGTGATACGAACAGCCATCATGATTTGAAAAAAATATACAAAATGAAATTAACAAGCTCAACAAAAAAAGCAAAAAAACAGACAAAAACTTTCAAAGAAAACCAGAAAATATATGCTTATGAGAAAAGTAGAGGAACAAAGAATCAACGCTTCCATATTCTGTTATTTTAACATTTTTCCACCACCAATGGTCAAGTTTCTGACTGCTGAAAAAACACTCCACAAGCAAGCGAATTCAGCAAAAGAAAAAGAAAAAAATGTAAGTAACTTTATAATGTTTCTTTTTGTTGCTATATTCACCTATATTGATAAAAAAAATCCTTCATACCCAAAGAATTCCTATATTCAACTACACTGATAAAAAAAAAGAACAAAAATGACGTCAAAAATTGCCGAGGAGATGTAAGAGTAAGATACATAACCCTCCTTTCAGAAGGACAGTTACATTCAACTCAAAAAGTCTTCATACATAAAATAATGACACATGTATGGTGCGAACAGACAGAATTTGAAAACATACAAGAAGCTCCATATTCAGGGTCATACAAAATCAAAAGAAAAAAAAAGAAAAACTATATATATAATATATCTTGAAAAGAATAACACACACACACACACACGTCTCATTAGAGACTGGCTTTCTTGCTAACGCATCCTTGTACAAGCTCAGCTACTTTGGGTCAGAAAGTATTTGTTGGGGTTAAATTAGACATCACAAACAATGACTTGAAAAAAAACATGAAATAAAATGAATAAATACAAAAATAACAAGTTCCCAGGAGGACTCTTATAGAAAGAGCAATCTGCCTATGCTTGAAAAGATAGGCTTTCTTGCGCCAAAGAGAAACTCTTTCTCAGTTATCTTGAGATGACTTGATGGAATGGACACACCTTTTTTTTTCCTGGCTGCTTAGTAGGAACACACATGCTTACTAAGGCCTGAGGACTTAGCATCACTTTGTGTCTCCTGCCAGTAGCAACCTCTGCTAAACATACCCACTGAATATAGAGACACATGGTAGACCCTCAAACTTATAATTTGCCAAAGATAATTCTATGATATTCTTCAAACACCTTAACTGGGGGAGCATAGCTATTTTTACTGGTTCAGGAAAACATTCATTACAATGAGGTAGTCATAAACCTCAAAAGTAAAAATTAGGTATAAAAGGTACCCTGTCTTTTTTCTTTTCTATCCTTAATTCCTTTTCAGCTTCAATAAACAAAAACAGATAACCAATGAATGGAGATAAGAAGGAAGAAGTCAGTAACCAATGTCAGAATTTCTCAACCACAATTCACCACTAGCCAAAAATCTTCTTGTGCTTTGTATCATATGCAGAACACCCTTAGAATATTATAAATCATAGCAATAGGCAGCTAAGAACATATTGACAGTGATGATGATGAAGATGATGTGATGAAAAAGAAAGAGGAAAATGCTGTGAATAATGATGATGATGATGATGATTGCAATATTGATATTAATTAGGATAAAGTTAATGATTATGACAAGTTTAAAAAGGCTAAAAATGTTGTTTAACCTTCAACCAAGTGAATCTAATAATGACTGAGTAATGTTATGAAAAAAGATTTCATCCACTGATATTTTAAAGAGCAGGAACACTTTTAAAATTATCTTTAATCTTTATCAGGTAATTTTCTTTTGCTTGATCCACTATTTAACATTGCAGTAAATGAAAATGAAGCTAATGCCCAATAAATACAGAAGAGAAAACTACTGAACTTTTTCTTTAGATATTTCTAAAAGTTAAATTTTTTTTGTTTTGCAAAGTCTTTCTTATTCTTTTATATTCAATAACTTACCTACTCAACCAATGACAATTTCAAACCTGGTTGTGAAAGAAGTAAGAACAGGTGTAAATTTACCTGGAAGATCCACATTCTAGTTCTGAAGATTTGAGGAGTATTAAGTCACCCATTCATTGTTATTACTCTCAAGTCCACTCTGAGAGGTTGTATCTGTTTGTGTCATCAAAACTATGAGTCAAGAAGAGGTATTTAAAAATGATTTGTTCTCAATAGGACTGTGTGCAAAATAAATCTAAAGAAAAAACTTATCAAAAAACGGAAATATGAATCTACAATGAATATGATTCCAAGCAGCGGTTGTGTCAATTCTACTATATGGATGCACTGCATGGACGCTGACTAAGCGTATAGAGAAAAAGTTTGATGGGAATTGTACAAGAATGCTTCAAGCTATATTGAAAAAATCCTGGAAGCAATATCCCATGAAACTGCCACCTACCTCCCATCTCTAAAACAATCCAAATAAAATGAACAAGAGTGGGTCACTGCTGGCGAAGTTAGGATGAACTCATAAGCGATGTTCTCCTATGGACCCCTTCACATGGATGTGCAAGTGTTGGATGACCAACTAGAGCTTGTCTGCAACAGCTCTGTATGGACACAGGATTTAGTATAGAAGACCTGCTGGAAGCGATGGATGATAGAAATGAATGGCGTAATGGAGTAAGGGAAATCCATGCTAGCAGCATGATATGTGATGATTTCTTAACCTCTTGACATAAAATGACCCTAGATGAGTTGACATGCCATTAAAATCAATTAGATAATATTGATGATCCACGGAAATACAAACAAATCAAGTTATTAAATTCATTTCCTTAAATGATAGATAACATTTTAGAGGAGGAGTCACTTGTTGAGCAATGGTTAATATTGTAAGAAATGGAAATGGCAATCCAAGTTCAAACTCTGGACAAGGCTGTTTGCATTTCCCATAACACTAATACCCTTGGGAAAGGTATAAATCCAACTATTCTTTCCCTCTACCAATGGATAAATAGTAATTCAGACAGCGCTCTTTAACTCTAAATTCAGACCAGTTAAGCTTTGCTTAATAATTGACTTTAAATTACATGGAGCTCATGGGTAAATATATATATTCGAGATGCTAAGGTAGAAGCTGCTCAGGATTTCTCAGAAATTTGAGAATATAAGAGTTGCTATTGTATCTCTACTTCCTGATGTGTAAAGAACCTTTTTGATATAATTAAGATCACAGAAAGTAAACATAGATAATACTGTAGAAAGTAAACAATTTGCAATCAGTGAAAATAATTTAAGTCTCTTGAAAGTAAACAAAAAAACACCACACAAAGTAAACAGGAATAAGTCTACAGAAAACAAGCATAAAATAAGGACACATAAAGTAAGGATAAATAATCATCATCATCATGTTGTGCCGCTAGCACGGATATCCCTGACCCTCTCTCGCCACTTCTCCCTATCATTCATCGCCTCTGGCAGGTCTTCAGGGCTACATCCCGTATCCTCACATAGCTGCTGTATGCACGTTCAAGCTGGTCATCCTGCTTTTGCTTGGCCACATGTGGGGGCCCACAGGAGTACATCACTCATGAGATCATCCTTGGTTCTCCAGCATGTCCTGGTTTGTCTAGCTTGGATAGTTTTCGTGATAGGAGGCAGGTGGCCATATATAAGTCTGCAGAAAGTAAACATGAAATAGAACCACAGAGAGTAAATATTAATGAGATGAAAGAAAGTAAGCATAAATAAGTCTGCAGAAAGTAAACATAAATATAACTGCAGAAAGTAAAATTGAAGCTTTTGAGCCATTGTTTAGTTCAAGAGGGCAACAATATTGCAAATCAAAATGGAGAGAGAGAGTGTGCTGTCCCTGTAAATCAAAATGGAGAGAATGAGTTCTTGGAAGATGAGAGTATATATAGGCAATCCTTGTCATGCAGTCTTCTTCAAATGCACAGGACAAAATCAAAGTTGCGTACAAAGTTGTGAGCAGAAATCACATGATTTTCATGACCAATAGTTTCCCGAGACTGATTAGTTTACCAACGTCCACCAACTTCATTTTAGGAACAAGTGGTATCACGGCCATTTTAAAAGTATATGAGTGTAAATCTGATCAAATAATAACAATAGAAACTATAATAATAACAAAAATAAAACTAAGTAAATTAACAAAAATTAATAAGTTTAAGTACAAATAAAATAATTCTTGAGAAGAAAAAAAAGGACAAAATTGGGATAAACATTAATAATACTATAATTAAGATAAAAGGTGAATAAATATTCCCTTGATTGAACTGGAAAAGCAATAACTGGAAACTTTGCAAATATTCATGTTATCAATATAAAATTAAATGGGGAAATCAGAAACTGTTCTAAAAAAAACAAAAAAAAAATTAGATCCTCTGAGAATGTCAATTTGACTAAATATTTTTCCTTCCACCAAGGATTCTACAAGCAAGATGCTAACATTAGAGCATTAAATTCAGCATAAAAGACATTCTTTCTCACAGTTTCCAATTTGTATACATCTCAATACCAACATGTTCACTGATTACTACCAGTTTAAATGCCACCTGTATTTATCTTATTACAAAGTTTGCAAGGGTCATAACTCTTTCAGTAATATCAACAATAGATAAGATCTTAACTAAAATGAGTGCGGTTAATTGAATATATATAAAAATGGAATTCACTAACACATTCCAATGTAATTAACTGTAATACACAATAAAAAATAGAATTCCCCAGTATGGGATACTTAGAAATTATTATCTCATTATTTCAGAATTTATTCAACTTGTCCTTTGACACAAATCTCTATATCTACATTAGGATTAATCTTACAATATACAACTTGAGATGAACATTGTAACTGCTGTATAGATATAAGTGTTCAACAAATTAACTGAAAGCAGCAATGAACAGTTTTTGATTTGAGTGATTCTTTCATTTTTATGGTATGTCAAACCATTTATAGTTATATAATAACTAAAGTTTAGAGAATCATGTTCATTGTATATTCAAATTTACACTTTCTGTGTTGTTTCTTAAGAATTTTTTAAATACTTTCTAATTGAAAATAGATAATTTTTAGATAGATCTATTTGATTTGTAGATGAGAACCTAACAGGTACTACAACTCAAGTAAAGATTAATGGCAATAAAGAACTTTGGAACTGGAACCTTACCATCTGATACAATTTAGTGTAATACCAGGATACCTTTTTTTGCGAAGGAAGTCTTACAAAGTTAACATATTCTAAACCCCAATGTCAACAGTTTTTGAGTTTCTTAATAAAAGACAATTCGCTGTAACCATTTGAAAGACTATCAAAAGTAACTATTTGAAAAACTATAAAATGTAACCATTTGAAAGATCATAGAAACCATGAAAACAATATTACCGAATCTATACTACTGTGCCAAAGTGCACACATTTGTTTGTGTGTGTGTGTGTGTGCCTGTCTGTCTGTCTGTCTGTCTTAAGATCAAATGCAAAAATCGCTTCAGCCAAATATTTTGTATTGCATATTAGCTTCTCCTCAAAGACAAATTATTTGAACTTTATCTCTCAGGTCATTTCCCGTCACTAGGATCACTAAATCACAAAATATGTCAGTTAGAATAAAACAGACTTTTGAGTGAAGTAAATAATGTTTTTGATTTTATTTTTCACGTGGCAAACTATTTTGGATATTCATAAGTCACGCGAAAGAATTCCATAAATTTACCTAAGACAGAAGAACATGAAATAGTCTGTACAAAATTGTTCAAAACAACAAATCAGAATTTTTCCTTCTGTGTAAAACTCTTTTTGTTGTTTATATATGTTGTGTTCATATTTTTGTATCAAAAAAATCTTGTTAAAATATATGTCGGAACTATTTTGACAAAACATTACCTTTTATCTTTAACCCCAAGGAAAACCAGTCAACTCTGTTAGTATGTTTGATGAGGTGTGTGAAAAAAGGAGTATTTAAAATGAAGCTGTATTTACTAAGAAGACAGAAAGAAGCAATGAATGAAACATTGATTTTTCTTTAAACTAGTCTCCATGGAATTCAGTACAAGTTTTCCATTGATCAAATCACATCTGAAACTTCTCTCTTTAGCTATAGTATGAAGCTGAATTATTGAATTTCTTTTAATGTACTCCATGTCTTCAAATCTGTTACCCTTGAGATGAATTTTTAATCTAGAAATCAAGAAAAAGTTCCTCCTTTTGGTATGAACAGTACTTCACTTGCACAATTTTTTTTTGCCAAAAACTGCTGATGGAGATTTATCAAGTCTTGCTTCCTGATTAGAAAAAATGGTACAGACTAGTCTAGATGAATTTAATATATCTAGACATCAGTCCAGTTGTCTAAACATCATCACTTAATTATAGACCTTGTTCAGCTGTGCACATGCCTTTATCTAAATTTAAAATCTTAAAATTTAAAAAAATTAAAGCTTGTCTTGATACTTTTTTAAAAATATTGGTACAAACTTGTCTAGATGAAGTCTATTTATCTAGACAGAAACCTAGACATCTAAACATGATCACTTAATTATATTTTGTCTTGATTCTTTTTGATTATACCTTGTATAGCAATTGATTATTGCTGTTTTCAAAACCTGAATTGCATTACAAATGATGTTGGCACAATTTAACATTTTTTCTGGTTGTGGCCATTGTGGGCTTAAGAAGGCTTCATTAGTTGATTGGAAATTGATTTTCATACATTCCATTTACTCATATCAGATTTGTTTGTACTTTGTTCACCTTGATAAAATCAATAGGAAAACATTTCAGAGATTTATCTTTCAAACAGTGCTTCTAATTCTGTAATGTTTTTTCATCTTTAAACAGTCATCGGCATGACTGCAAATTTTACCTTTCTCATTTCCTTAGACGCTTTAAGAAATAATTTATAGAAATGAACAAAAAGGTAACTTATATGATTTATATTATGGAGGCAGTTATGATCTAATGGCTATTGTAATATGTAATGTACACAGTAACGGAGGTCCAAATCCGGGAAAACTTTGTTTGCATTTCACACAGAGCAAATACTTTTGGGAAAGGTTTGCATTGAACTATTCTCCTTCAAGCTACGGGTAAATAGTAGGGCACACTCGGCTCTTTAATCTTGGTATGGCAACTAGTCTAAGAGAAGGAAAACTCTGAATTAAAACCAGTTTTAAAAGTTGATTTTCTTTTTCTTCCTGCTCATGTAGAGGGGTTGGGAAAATGCCTAAAAGGTTTTACTCAGAGGTTCTCATGATTATCGTTGCAGAAAATAGACATGGTGAACAGAGTTTAAATTCTGGACAAGACTATTTGCATTTTACGTAAAGTTAATACCCTTGTGAAAATTATGAATTCAACTATCCTCCTTCCAGTTATGCGTAAATAGCCGAGAAGACAGGGCTCTTTAACCTTGCTATGTTAACAGTCTGGGAAAACCTGTCAAACTCTGCTTAGAATTTGACCTTGTGTCACATCCTGTTTGTGTGGAGGGGTTGGATAAACACTTATATGGCGTGTATTTTATGGTAACATTTTTATTCTTTGCAACATTACAAACTTAAGATTTATAAATAATTTAGTGCACAGAATAATAAGTTTTAGAGCTTTTTTGTGCTACGTCCACGATTTTTTTACATAGTTACTTAATTTAAATTCTCTAATAAAAATCTGTTTTTATTCTACGTCAAAAGCGTTCAGCTTTTATTAAACTCTTGAGAATCAGAGAAAATTGCTTGAAAGATTCTGTGCAATTTTTGAAGTTTATAAAATTCTCCGCAGAACATTTGCATTTACCTTCATGCAAAAAACCTTGCAAAAGGCAATAATACAACATTTCTCTTCCCAAAAGAGTTCAAATCCAGGACAAAGCTGTTTACATTTCACATGTAGTTTATACCCTTTTGAAAATTATAAAATCAACTATTCTCCCTCCAGCTATGGTTAAATAGTAGGGCATACTGGGTTCTTTAGCCTCAGAATGGCAAGCAGTCTAGGAGAAAGATATTTGTGAATTTAAACCAGTTGTACTTTGCTTAAAAATTTACTTTGTGTTACATCCTGCCCTTGGAAAAATCGTCGGGTCAATCCATTCATTTATCTTTAAATGATTCCTAACTCTTCTCAGAGGTGGTCATGATCACCTCAGTTTTGCATTAAAAAGTATATGACCATGAATACATATACATATTTATCTTATAGTTATCATTATAATTGATATATAGATATGACATAGTTGGTATTATATTATAATTGTATAATTTACTGTGTATATATATATATATATATATATATGCACATTGAATTATACAATCATAATATAACACCAAATATATATATATATATATATATATATATATATATATATATATATGCACAGGGAATTATACAATTATGATATAACACCAAATATATATATATATATATACACATATATATATATATATATATGTAAACTAGTATTGCATAGTAGTTATCAATAAAGAAAAATGGAATTCTGAAGTGAAGTTTAAATCGTGGCTAAGATTAAATTCATTTACTTTGCACTAATGCCCCTGGAATATCCTCTCTCACCCAAGTAAAATAGTACAACTGTCTTGTCTTTATGAGGCAACCAGTCTAGGAGACAGACTAATGCTCATTGTTCCCCATATCATTCAAATGTTAGTGGGCTGAGAAAAAGGCTGCTGCTGCTGCTGATTCTGTCTCACACACACACACACATACACACACACACACACACACACACACACACACACACACACACACACACACACACAGATATGTTTAGTTTCGTTTGGTTTGGCAATAAAAGTGATCTGTACATTTTCCAACTCTTCAAGGCTAAAGTATTGCCATCAGGTTGTTTAATGTCATATCTTAGACACTCATTAAGATGCAGTCAGTATATTCTACAGTCCCAGATGACTGGGCTGACAGAAATGTGTGCATGTTTGTTTTTTATTTAATATGACAGCCTGGTATTGTTAATTCAGTTTTTCTTGCTGGGTTTACAAGATGCCATAACTCTCCAAACACTTCATACCTGTTATATGTGTTGGAATTTTGGTAGCCAACTTGTTACTGGTTGAGCAATACAAGATACTCCTTCTAAGTAACAAGGCTACATTAAGTCAGTATATGTCATACATCCCACCAACTGGATGAGTATGGCAAAAGGCCTTTTTTAGGTGGATTTAGGTGCAAGGCTGTAGCCCAGACATGCCCGGCGGCTCCAAAAATGCCTTGACCCCTGTCGGCATTCCCCTAAAAACAGGTGCCTCAGGCACCAGGCGATAAACTCAAGCCCTCTGAAGAGGGTTAAAACCTGAAGAGACAGCACTCTGAGGCTCCAGGATACCAGTCAAGGTGCACCTCGACCGACTGCCAGCTGAACCAGAACACAACCAACTAGATCTGTATACCAACCAACACAGCCGACCGAGGTGTATATCCTAGTTCAAGCGGCATTAAGTCTGTACTCTGTTAATTTGCCATTGTTTAAATGTGACAGTGGCATCTGATTGGCTAATCTACTGCTTCTATTTTTGTCACCTTTCATTGGCTAATGTACTGACGGAAAAGTCTATAAATATTTGCTGCCAATTTATAGATGGCTGACACCAATAGGAGACACCCCCCCACCAAACAATCCAACAATATGTATTCTTTAAACCATTATTGGTCTTTATCAAGAGCATAAATGTTGTGGCGTTATGTTTGAAATTAAGAAAATTGTGTTGTTATCAAGAAAGATTGTAAGTTTTTAAAAGGTCATTTTCATCACTAAACCATTTAAACCATAATGTCAGATTTAATGTTAAACAACAATAAGAGGTCACATTACTGTGGCTTCATCAAGAGTTTCAGATATTGCACGTCTTAGATGGCAAAAGCACACCCAGGTCAAAAATTATTTTGTTCAATGCAGCTTGTTTTATTCAATAAAGACTGTTTATTGTATTTATTTATTGCAATTAGTGTGATATAAACATCTTGTGTTATCAACAAATAGCTGTTGAATGATAGTTGCCATATGATGGTTGAATGTAATGTATTGATTCATTTGTATACAAATAACTTAAACTTTATAAGTTTTATGCTAGTGAATGGGAAAGTGTAGTGGTCATGTGATTAACATTTAACGTTCTTGGTGATCATTTGACGATCACCATTAAACTATGAATGACAAAAAAATACCTTAGTACTGTTTTTGTACAACTTTAATCCATATCATGACATCAGCAAGAAAAACTTATTTAAAGACTGAGTAAACAATCCTTGTCTGTTATATTTAATGAAACCCTGAAAAAAGAATTTGCAACCTTAATACACATCATATATGTTGTAGAGTGGCTTGTACCATGTGACTTCTAGTATCTCAGAGGTATAAAAGACGTGTTTCTTAAGCACGTCGGTACTGAAAGATCTTGATCAATAGTAAGACCAGCTTTGGACATAACACCAGCAGTGCAAGACTTATGATATTTGTTGGACTGTATCACTTCAGTTAATAAATAAGTAGCTCTATTTCACTGTGTATCTCTTCCTTACCATGATACAACAATACACACACACACACACACACACACGCACACGCACACACACTCTCTCCTATATATATATAAATTGTTACCTTACTTCATGTATGCTTCATTACTAAAACTTTCATGTATTTAAAAAAACACAATCACCTGACAATTCTTCTTTTCTTAGATGCATGAAACTTTTACAAATGAAGCCAACATGAGGTCAGATAAGAATTTGATTTGGGTTTTATGATCCTTTAAATTTTTATGACCAGTATTTGAGCATCTACTTGATTTAAGTTTGGTTTAATTTGGTTGATTTGTTTAACAGCATATCAACTCTTTACGGGTTATTTAATACTGATGTTGCTTGGTTTGGTTTCTTTGTTTAATGGCATATCAACTCTTTTTAGGTTATTTAATGCCAAAGCCATTCTCCTAGAAGAACAGTAGTGGTACTATTTAACCCATAGCTGGGAGGATAAGGGACTTCATACCTTTCCCATGGGTATTTGCCCGAAAGTGAACGTAATTGCGCAACTGGAGTACGAACTCGTGTACTACGATCCTGCAGTCCATCGCTTTAACCATTACACCACGAGGACACCCCCCTGCTGATGTTGCATTTATTTTTAAACATTTCAGTAGAATCAAAATATTTGTCTTTTCAGTGTTCCATTGCTGTAACTTTTTTTTTTATTTTAGTTATTTGGTATGAAGTAATCCTATTTTATATGAGTGAATTATAAACAGATCTGTTTGACTCATAGATGGGGCCCTGACAAGTACTACCACCCTGCATCAGCGTGAAACTGGAAGTAATGGCAATGAAGAGGTAATCTCCTTTTTCCAGACCTTGAAAACTAGAATCTCACCCTCAGATGTAGTTTAGTGCCATAGTCCGGACACCCTTTTTGTTTGTGATGATGGGTGTTAGCCCCACTGCAAGGGATACATTCAGCATATTCTAAACCCCACTGACCAGGCTTTCTTGATTTTAAGAAAGAACGTTTTAAAAATTATTTGTTGATTGACTCATATATAAATGAGTGTGCAAGTGTGTATGTGTGTGTGTGTGTGTGTGTGTGTGTGTGTGTGTACATTCATATATGCATTCACTTCTGGTTGATATTCACTGTCCAATTACTTCTGCCCTGCCTGTATATTTAGAAAGAGAAGGAGAGAGAAAATGTGGAATACGTGCATAATTTGTCATGTATACATCTAACTTTTCTATTAAAATTTTCTTCTTTTAGAATTCTAACTTTTTAAAAATTAAACATACTTTTTCCATAATTATTCATATGATTTTTTGTATGTGTGTCATTTATTTATGGACTGAGACAATGGATAATTTGATTATATTCCAGCATATATATGGTTGAGTGGATGATGTGTAGATATAGATATAATTGCATCAGTAAAAGAAAGAAAATCAAACTATATCAGTCATTATAATCTTTCTTTTACTTTTTTCAAATGGTCAGCCATATTGTTCACTGAACCATTTTCAGATGTACTTTCATCACAGTTACACCATTTTGGCCCATATTTTTCTTTAATCAATATATTTTTAGCTTCATATATTCTATCAAAGTTTTGAAAAGTTTTTCAATAATTCAATAAGTAATTTAAGACACAAAGTTAAATTCTAAGCAGAGTACTGCTGTATTATTTTGGTTGCGATTATTCAGACTGCTGTCCTCATCTTTGTTGTGGTAAATTGAAATACGCTATTTTGGCCGCTGTATCCTCTAGCTTTCTTTAGATAAACAAAGGACACCTGAGGAAGGCTGGAGGATACAACAGCCAAAACATTGTGTTTCTGCTCAACTCTATAAAGATGAGGACAACAGTTCAATAAATCACAACTAAAATAATACACATCAAGCCTCGTCTCAAACATTTTGACAGACTACATCAGGTTTGAATTTGGAATCTTTCTACTCCTAGACCAGTTGTCATACAAAGAGCAAAAAGCCCAGTCTGTCCAGCTATATATCCATTGCTAGGAGGAGAACAGATGGAGTCATACCTTTCCTAAGGACATTAATACAAAGGGAAATGTTAACTGCTTTGTCCAGAATTTGAACCCAGCTCATTGTATCCATTTTCTTCTATGATAACCATTACTCTCTGCACCTCTGACCTGACTTTTGTTTATGATATATATTTTATGAAAATCTGAAAAGATTTAGAAGTAATTCAGATAGCTGAGAGTTTCTGTTCAATAGAGAACTAATCCTTTAAAAAATCATCATCATCATCATCATATCGTGCTGGCAGCACGGATATCCCTGACCCTCTCTCGCCACTCCTCCCTATCGTTCATCGCCCTAGGTAGGTCTTCAGGACAACAACCTGTATCCTCACATAGCTGCTGAATGTACGTTCGTGCTGGTCGTCCTGCTTTTGCGCGGCCGTGTGTGGGGATCCATAAGAGTACATCTCTTATGAGTTCATCTCTGCTTCTCCAGCAATGTCCTGCATGTCTGGTTCGCCTAACTTGAATAGTTTTCGTGATAGGGGGCAGGTGGCCGTACAGTTGGTGTCTTGTGGGGTGTTGCTGCCAGGACTTGTTCAGGATTGCACGCAGTATTCTTGTGTAATTGCCATCTAGTTTCTTCTCCAGCCGTTTTGTTAGCATCCATGTAGTGCATCCATATAGCAGTATCGATGTGACCGCTGCCTGGAAGAAACTGCGTTTCATTTTATCGGTTAGGTCTGATTTCCATATAGTCGATAGCCTATTGATAGCTATCCATGCTTTCGTTAACCTCGTTTCGATGTCCTTTTCGGTTGATTCGACGCTGCTTCCTAGGTACGTGAATTTGTCTACTAGTTTAAGAGGGGTTCCTTCTAGAGTGGAGATGTCCCCCGTTTGGTTATAGCACATATATTCCGTTTTGTGTGCATTAACATGGAGGCCTATGCTTGCTGCTGCTCGTTCCAAACTATGCAGAAGTGTTTCGGCTTGGTCAGGTGTATTTGCCAATATCGCTATGTCATCGGCGTAGTCGGCGTCGGTAATTGTTGTTGCGGGGTATCTTCTGCTTCTTTTCTTCGTCAGTTCGAAGCCATTCTCTTTGATTTTGTCAATCGATGTTCTAAGTACGTAGTCTAGACAAATGATAAAGTGATACGGAGCCAGCGTGTTCCCTTGTAGTACTCCTGCTACAATGTCGAAGTATTCTGTGTCTCCATCTGGTGATCGTACTTTTACTTTAGTGTTTCTATAGAGAATCGTTATTGCCGCTACGGTTTCTTTAGGTATGCCGTACGCTAGTAGGATTTGTTCCATCTTTCCTCTGTGAATGGAGTCGAAAGCCTTGGTAAAGTCGACAAATATTAATGTCGCTTGTAGGTTCTTTGCCCGTACACCTTCAAGGATTCTGCGGATGGTTAATATTTGTGAGGTCGTAGATCTATTTCTTCGGAAGCCATTTTGGTTTTTTCTAAGTATGTTGTCGATTTTGGGTTCTATTCGGTTTCGTAGTAGGGCATTGTAGATTTTGGCAGCTATGGATGTAAGTGTTATGCCTCGGTAGTTTTTGGCTAATCCGAGGTCCCCCTTTTTAGGGAAGGGGAGTATGCATCCCTTCGTCCATCTATCTATCGGATTTTGATTGTATACTGCGTTGCAGTGTCGGAGCAGTATGTCGTCGAATTGTCTGGTCTTCCATACTTCCGGGGGAATTTCGTCCAGTCCTGCAGCTTTCCTATTTTTAATTTTTCTGAGAACCGAGTCGAGTTCTCCTTGTGTGACCGGTCCAAGTTTAATGTCTAATTGTTTGCTAATTATTCTGGTGATTGGTTCATGCGTTATTTTTGGTGGGTTTCCAAGTAAGTTTTCGAAGTGCTGTTTCCACAGTTTTATTCTTTCTTGTTGGTTTGCTGCTTTAAGTTTTGCTTTGGCTGTGTTCTTTCTTCTGCTCACTTCGTTTATTGTTTGCCAGGCAATTCTAGATTGTCTATCTTCCACCGAGTCTCTAATCTTATCTATCTGATTTTGAATGTATTCTGTCTGTTCCTTTATATATATGCCTGCTAATTGATATTGTGCCGTTTTTAGTTTTAAGGCATTTGTGTTTGTTGGGTTTTTTCGATAGTTTTTGGAGGCTGTTTTCACTAGTGCACGTTTTTCTCTCACCGCTAAAGTTTCCCATGGGACTCTATATTTAGTTTTAAGTTTTGTTGGAATGTATTTTGCTGCTGCCTTAAGGTGTGCATTGACGAAATTTTTGTATTCGTCGTTTGGTGTACTTTTTTCCGTCTTTTCTTGTAGTGTTTCGAATCTGTTTCTTAATTCTAATGCGTATTTATCTCTGACATCTTTGTTGTTTAATAGGGCCCAGTTATAGTGTTTGGTGGTCGCTGTTCGTTTGTCGTTTTTTCGTAGGCTTAACCGTATTTTCGCTGTGACTATTCGGTGATCGGTGGACACACCCTCAAAAGAGGAGTATGCCTCGCAATTCAATGCACTATTCTTCCATTTCTTGTTTATAAGGACGTAGTCTATCTGAGCTTTAGTATTGTTTGCGTACGTGTATGTCCATAGTTTGCCCTCTCTTTTTTGGTAGTTTGTATTGAGGCATGCTAATCTATTTTCTATCATGAAATCTGTTAGATGTTGCCCATTTCTATTTGGCGTGTTGTGGAGGCTGTATTTGTTGTTTCCGTTTTTCCCGATTTGTGCATTCATGTCTCCGCCAATGACTAACATGTTGTGTTTCGGGATGCTACGCACTAATGAGGATAACTCATCGTAGAAGGTGACTATTTCATTTTCTTCACTAACATTGGTGGGGCTGTAGCATGAGACGATTGTTGCTCTGGGGTTTCCGTTAAATGTAGCTACCATCATTCTAGGTTGTATTTTCTCTATGCTATTAAGCGTTTTTAGTGCTCTAGGTCCTATAAGCAATCCTACCCCTCCCACTGTGGCGTTGACAGAGTTTTTCCATGCGGATACAGTGGCGAGCGACCATCCATTGCCAGTTTCGTGATATTTGATATCTTCTGTGTGCGTGTATCTGTGTTCTTGTATGCATATTATGTCTATTTTATGTTCTTTGGCCGATGCGATTAGCTCTGGGAGTTGTCCTATTCTATTTAAGGTTCTTACGTTATATGTGGCTATTTGTAGTGTTTGCTTGCATTTTAGTAGTTTTGATTGTTTGAGCTCTGTAGCTGATTTTTCGAACACCGAGGCCAGGGCTCCAACCTCAGCAGGACGCGCCCCTTTTTTACCCGCGCGAAGAGCGATGCGGTTTGTGTATGTGGTTTGAGTGTGGGTCATGGTTATCTTTCGATGGCTGTTTTATTCTCTTCTATAGAAGCCACTCTTATAGAGGAGCAGCAGTAGTTCCCCGATCGAACTGTCGATCCTGAGCGAAAAGTCGTCAAACTCACGTCCAGGACCCATTTGGGTATTGAGTTTGGTCGTCCATTGGTTTATTCAAATACCTTAACGTACATCATGCTGCTTCCCATGTGTACATAATAAAATAAAAAAAAATAAAATAAAAAATAAAAAATAAAAAAATAAATAAAAAAGGGGGGGGGATTTGTTTTAAGTTTTAAAAAAAAAAAAACTTTAAAAAATAATCTCTTTCAATTCTTCTAAAGTCTTCTTTAGAATCAATGAAAGACATGAAAAAGTTGAATTTAAATCTATTTTGACTAATTGCTAAACAAGTTAGTCAATTTGAAGCCCATTGGTCAAAATCCTTTGTGAATGCTGTAATCATAGGCAATAAAAAACAAATTTTGAGCAAGTTAAAATATTTAAGATCAATCCTTTTACTGACTATATGAGCATTAACCTATAGTCAGTATTGATCATAAGTATTTAATAGAGTACAAAATCAATTTCTTTATATTTACTAGTTTAAAAAGAATAAAACCTGGTCTTTGAATATTTCTTAAATTGGCTCTAACAAGTCAGGTATCATGGCTTCAAAGAAAAAAGAAAATCAGTTGAAAGTGATAAAGCATCCAAGGAAACTTTCTGCCAGTTAGAATACTGGAAGAGTTGAAAAGGTGTTCCGTCTGGTGAAGGGAAATAAAAGATTAACAACCATAGAACATTTTAATGAGGTGGGCATTTCTGTTGGATCATGTCAGACCATTCTGGCTGTAGATTTGAGGATGTGTAGCTGTCAAGTTTATTCCACAACTTCTGATTCTGAAGGAGAAATTGGTTTCAGATGATACCAGATAATGATTAGCACCTGGAGGCAGAAAGCAGTGTATGATATTTACCCAACAAAATCAATTTTTAATTGAAGTACAATTGGTTTAAATTTGGAGATTTCTTTCTTGGCTGGTTATGTCATGACTAAAGAATCTTGTGGGTTTGGATTTGGGTTTGTTGGGTTTTATGGCATATCAACCTTTCTAGGTTATTTAACGCTGAATCCATTTTTATGTAAATAATCTGTTCTATTTAAAACAATTCAGTTTAGCATAAGTACAGTTTAATTGTCAAAAACATTTCCATTTCAAACTATTCAAGCAGTTATATGTAACAATTCAGTTAAGTGTAAATACAGTTTTAATGTCAAAAAACAGTTCTATTTGAAATAATTCAGTTAAGCATAAGCATGCAGTTTAAATGTAAGTACAGTTTAATTGTGGAAAACATTTCAATTTCAAGCTATTCAGTTTACTCAAACAATTCATTTTAGCATAAGTATGCTGTTAGTTCTATTTAACCCATAGATTGGGTCCTATCAGCTGCTACCACTCCAGGCCAGAGTGGACCTAGGAGCGATAGCAATGAAGGGGTACTCCGCATTCCCCAAAGCTCCAGCACTGCTGAAACCTCACCATCAGATTGTTTAGTGTCATATCCAGGACACTCATTGGAGGGGTCTTACCCTCTGCAGAGAAGCAGTTGGTGTATTCTACAGCCCCAGCTGACTGGGCAAAAAGAATCACTTTTTAACTATAGTTACAGAGAGAAGTGATTACTTCATGCTTTTTATACTTTCATTTTGTGTCATGACAAAGTAGAGGTTAGTAAATCTATATATAATTTTTGAAGTAAAGGTAGAGACAAACAATTTTAATCATAACCTAAGCTTTCCAGATACTAACTAGTCTATTGAATGTAGATCACTGGAAAGTGCATGCAAGAATTGACCAAATTATTTAAATCAAGCATTTATAATATTGATAAAACAAAATTTTAAAAATATATATAAAGACACAGAGAGAGAGAGAGAGAGAGAGAGAGAGAGAGAAATGGAAATCAATCTGATGGTGTATCAATGTAAAATATCATCATCATCATCATGTCATGCTGTTAGCATGGATTTCCCAAATTCTCTGTTGCCATTAGTCTCTATCATCCATGACTTCTGGCAGGTCTGTAATAGATAAGTTCAAATTGGTCGTCCAACACTTGCGCTTCCGTGTGAAGGGGTTCATAGAAGAATGTCACTTATCAGTTTATTCTTACTTCTTCAGCAGTGTTCCACACGTCTTGTTCATCTAATTTGGATGGTTTTTAGAGATGGGAGGTAGGTGGCCGTACAACTGCGGTTAAAAAATATTCAGAGGAAGTATTCTTTATAGGGAATTTGCCCACATTTTAGTCCATACAACCATCTTCAGGAGCAGTGTATGAGATTTTGAATGTTTCATCTGAAGAAATAATAACAAAAATAATTTATTGCACCTTCATCATTTTCATAATAAAAGCTTTTGGTAGTTTTCTTAGTGTTATGGCCTAGTTTGAACTTGAAAAGCTTAAGTTCCTGAATTAGACCATGTTGTATGTTCATCTATGTGGCTTACAAATTAGACAGAATGCACCACAATACTAACTTCCATGTCTTGAACTGCTTCAGGTGATATTCTTGCAATAAACTAGTATGTACCAAAATATTGCAAAACTTATGACACAACCTCGTAATTGTATTACATTATTAATCTGGTAGAACTAACTGGATATTTGAGGATAAACAAAGGCTTTCCAAAGAACAACTCTGTTGAAAACAGTTTGAATACTAAAGAGAGAGCTAAGTTATTGAGAAGGCTTGTTGTAAAGGAAACAGCAGAGATTGGTAATAAAAAAAAGCATGCCTTTTGGTAAGATTTGTATTCACATTCCATTTTTCCTTAGAGAAGCTTTTTTTTAAATGCACTGGCTTATTCTAAACAACTGAATGATAAGAGTTGATTGGTTGGCAAAAGTCCAACTGTAAGTTCCTTTGCACTATTTATTCATTTCTCGTGGAATTATATTTATCTGTGTTTTTGACACAAGTAGTGTTACTCGTGTCTTTTGTTTTTATTTTTAGATAAAGCTCTTGGGGAGATTTGAACTCATGTCTTCTCTGCTTTACAGAACCTTTGTTAAATACAATCATCATCAAGTTGTGAAGGATTGTAAGAAACTGAAAGTAAGGCTGACAATTAAACTAATCATAATAATAATAATAATAATAATAATAATAATAATAATAATAATAAGAAGAAGAAGAAGAAGAAGAAGAAGAACAATTATGAGAAAAATTCATAAAATTGTCATCAAACCATCCCTTCATTTTTGATCAGGGCTAGTCATGTATTTTCCCGATTTATACTGTGTGATATACTGTACAGATTCTGAAACCTTTCCAAATGATAAAAGATTTAAGATAACAAAATTCAGTGGTTAAATCTTGATATCTTTTTAAGTCATGACTTTCATTCTTTAAATAAGCAGTTCAGATCAAAATTAAAGAATAATCCTCAAGTGAGATTTAAACTTACATCCATTATCCTTCAGTGCTTGCTACCAATCAAAAATTAATAATACTTAACAATGCTTTATTTGATAAATTCTTATTAAATTTGATACATTGAACATGGATAGTAATCATTAATCACAAGTCATGACTTAATAGAAAATGTTTAGATCTGTGCAACTCAGTCAGTGGTATCTTTATTCGCACAAAATATATACTGAAAGTATGCAATTAATTTGAATATCTTTAATGAGTTTTACAGTAAATATTGCTATAAAGAGGAGCTGAAAAGTTCCCAGTTCCACCAAGTAAGGAATAAACCCAAATAATAAAATATGCGTGCTATTCAATATATTCTCTCCAAAGTATAACACACTTGCTACATCATTTCTCAAATTTCTTTAGCTCTTAAAAAAATAGACAAAAACTTTAAAAATGCAAAAAAGTATCTCCTGTTATGTTTGGACAGAGGACTTTTCAATTTATTCTTGTAGATAATTTCCTTGGTACATTTGACCCTTATTTTACAATTAAGATACTATACAAATTTCTTATACTGTTGATATGAAATGGTTTTCTACAGGGTGTGAAAGCAAAATATGGAATGATTTTTAAAACTTTTTTTTTGTCTGATTAGTCCAATTTTTGAAAAAAAATGTGAAAAATCTAAATTTTCATGATTAGCTCTATTATTCAAGCACTTTTTCATTAAAATTCAGCCCAATATGAGTGAGTAAGAAAAGGAATGACAAAGAATCTTTGATTTGCTTAATGCTGAAACTAAGCCAAATAAAATATCTGAAATAATTGGAGTTTTTTTATGATGTCCATCAATCCCAGACCTTAACCCTCTTAAGGCATTTTAGAAAAAAAAACGAACAAATGCAACTTCCCATCCAAATGTTGGTTTGCTAAAGACAGCTATTGAGGAGGAATGGAATATAAAATGACTGAAGAATTTATCTGGAGGCATGCAAATTGTTTTGAAGGGGTGTTATTGCAATAATTGAAAAAAAAATAGCAGCCATATTGAGTAAATTTAGTGTTTTGTGTCTATCTTCTTATTTTAATGTTTATTTTTTTAAATCAAAATTAATCTTGTTTTATAAAAGTCATTTATTATAATTCTAGAATCTTCCTAATTTTGCTTACTCTTCCTGTAATGATTATTTACTATTTTATTAATATCATACATCTTCATTGATGCATCAGGATGGGTCATCAGTGATGTTTCCTTTGGGTTCATAAGGGGTTTCAGGTCTTGCAACATCAAACCCCCACACCCAAATGACCCAGTTGGCATTGATCTTACTCCAACTCCCATCCCAGCAGCTAACTTGTGCATCCACACAAGAAAAAAAAATGACCACAGAAATGGCTCTATATATAATTTTGCAACAGCCAATCAGAGCTAAGCTCTTCTGATGACTTCTAAATCTTTCCTTTAAAATCAGGAGGCCACTTTACTCTTGCTTTTCAGCCGCAATGACATTCACTCCATTATGTATTCCTTCCTTTTTCCTTCTTTCCCCCCACCCTTTTTTTTTCTTTTTTTTCAAACTTACAAAAATATAAAGGAATAAAATAAATTAAAAAAAATTTTTTTTTAAATTCTGTACATAAATATAAAATTGCGATTAAAACAACAAACTCCTATGTAAAATTAAATGCGTATTTGATTATATGATTGATTTCAATGACATGGCATCCCCACTTGGGTTATTTTATGCTTAGGTATGAAAGAATAACATTCATTTGCATTCATATCTACAAGTTTTTATTGTTGTTTCTCAAGAGTTTTTTTTTTTACAAAGTCCAATCAAATCTGAATAATTTGTTGTTGTTCCTGCTGCAGCTGCTGCTGTTACAGCTATCTAGCATTCCACCCCTGGTTTACTCCAAGGTTTTTCTCTATAGTCTGTGTTACAAGTCTCCTCAAGTCTCCAGGGCTCTTCTACATATTCTAGCTGATCTTAATGATGCTATAGTCCGCATGATTCTTCCTTGAAGCAGAGAACAAGTGCAAGTGACAACAACACTCGTGAATTAAAAGTATAAACTACTTTATTCGAAACGCTGTCATGGTTATGGGTACAGAGACAGAGTCGGGCTGCTACAATTTACACCATGTGGAGATAGACATATTCAGTGCTCTACTTCTTGCTTCTTTGATGGGAGTTTTTATTCAAAGCCGGTTCTCAGCCTGAGAGCCACCTGTCCCACCTCCAGGTTGGTGTGTCTCCTGGCTGGCTGCTCTCCGAATGACAGACCGCCTGACTCTCTGGGTTCAAAAAACTTCTGCATTATATATTCTCTGAACGCCCACACATATTTCCTTCTCACTCAATTCTCATGATTCATTTCCGGTGTCCCTTGTTTACCCTGAGACACACCATCCTGTTTTGAAATCTGCAACTAACATTCTGTCAAAGGTCAGTATATAACACTAAGCCCTAGGGGACAATTCCAAAAACACCAACTAAAATTGGTACCACCATCACCTTCATGCTCCACACCTTTTTTCAGCTCTTTGGCAAGATCCATGTATTTGTCTTTTTTTCACTTTCTTTCATATTCACTCTACAGTAGGTTGAACCAGCTAAATCCATTAGATGATAAGTTCTTTTTTTTTTCTTGTGAAGTAACACTAGGTCTGGTCTTCTGGATGGGACTATCTCAAAATCCCAGAGAATTTAATGAGTCTCATATTCTAGGACAGATTCTGGTTTGTGCATATACCATCTGTCAGTAGGATCAAGATTTAATCTCTTTCACAATTCCCCATGGATAACCTTTCTTACCCAGTCATGCTCATTCTTGTATTCCTTTGGTGTTAGTTTGTTGCCATTGCTAATTGTGTGATTAGCCATTTCATCTCTGTCACCATATCATCTATTTGAACCCTTGATTGGGCCCTAACAGATACTACCATTCTGAGTCAGAGTGGGCCAGGGATTAATAGGGTAATTGAAAGGGAACTCCACACATTCCAGATTTCCAGAACTGGAGCAAACCATCAGATGCAGTTTGGTGTTATATCCAGAATACTGTTTTTTTTTTTGTTTTTTTGGCAAAGCTATCATATCCCTTTGTAGGGAGTACAGTCAGTATATTCTAAGCTCACCTGATAGGGCAGATTTCTATTTTCTAGAATAATGTTGATTAATATTATAGCTTGATATTATATATTATTATTTATATATCATAATAATCACATATTACATTATACTTATCATATTTTTCATTATTACTAAAACCTAAAATTTACATTAATCTGTTTACTATTTATCATATTTTCAAGTGAAAAAAATTACTTTATTTTATATTGGAAAGAGTGTGCCTTTCGATAGCTATCTTTGACAGGAACTTTTTCACTAAGAATGTTAGATTAATATTTTAGTGCTCATTTACTATAACAATTTGGCATAGATATACAATGGGTCACTGAAACTTAGGAAAAAGGACATTTCTGATGAGAATATAACTTAGTTTTAGATCATATTTACTGCCATGCAATAGATATGAACTGAATAGGGTATATGAATTTCTTTTTTTCCTTTTCATTACATTAAAATTTCCCTCAACCAGACATGAAAGTTATAAAACCATCATTGATGAATCTTCTTGCTTTTCACTTATGCTTTTGTCTAAAAACCTATTCAAATAAAACAGTTCTATTAAATTTACAACCTTCTCTAGAATAAGAGTCAGCAGTGTTAAATGGATTAACTGGTGATAAAATATACAACAAAGCAGTCACTCTTTTTCCTCTTTTATTTATTGTTGAGACCTTGTGAAGTCATTACTTCTGGCCTTTATTGTCCATCAGGGTGAGGCCAGGTGATCAAAGTCAAAGAGATTGCACAAGTTTAAAATAGTTGATGGACAACTAGGAACTGAAGTGTTCCCTTGAGAGAAGAAGCAGATACAAAAAAGCAATATACAATTCTGACAATTCTATTGTACAGAGTTGTATAGAAAGAGAAGAAAAGTAAAAATTGAACAAAAAAAAATGTGTGCTTCTTTTTTTCTCTTTTTGGAAGTATTCTTTAGACTTAATATATCTATTTCAAAAAAGATAAACTCACAGGCTAAGAAAATGTGACTATGACACAATTTAAAAATGGTACCATTTCCCTAAATGAAAAGTATCACAGCCTGGAGTGGAAAAATGGCTCTGAAATGAAAACGTAAAGATAAGAGGAAATAGAATATAATAATAATAATAATAATAATAATAATAATAATAATAATAATAATAATAATAATAATAATAATAAGAAGAAGAAGAAGAAGAAGAAGAAGAAGAAGAAGAAGAAGAAGAAGGAAAAGAAGAAGAAGAAGAAACAGCCTTTATACAAAAAAGATTACCTGCTATGATTGGTACAGAATAAAGGGTTAGATCTCATAGATGAAAGAAGCGGTATTTTCTACCAAGACAAATCACTTGTTTAATATAAAGATGGCTGCCATTAAGCTATAAATAAAAGATTATTCCTTTATACAAAAAAGTTCATGATACATTGCTTTTCAATCCATGTAAAAAGGTGTTAAACTTAAATATTGTTATATAACACTTAATCTTTTCACCTTAAAAGACTATAAATGTTTAAGTTTAAAGTATTAAATCAGTAGAGATATCTGACTGAATAGTTTTCTTTGCAGTAAAGAAAATGAAATCCTTTAGAAAATTCCATTTCTGGGGGCGAAAATATCCACACATTAAATTGAATAGAAAAATCACAATATTGAAGAACAATTGAGTGAAATTATACAGTGAATTTTTTTTTTATACAGTAAACCTTTCTTATCAGAAAAGAGTGTAAGGTAAAAATGTTCTTTGAGAAAAGGATAAATCTTCTTGAAGTTCATATTAATAAAAGGTTTTATTAAATATAAAAGTAGGAAATAGTTTGATTCTTAAAAGGGAAGTTACGTCTACAGAAGGATTAATGTTTTCAAAGAAGAAAAATAAACTTTGTATTCAGTAATCATGTAAAAGTTACAAGAAAAGCATTTCATGTCTTCTGTCAGATTTAGTTATAATACAAAATTTGTAATATGCCAAATCAAAACAAGTAATCATTTAACAAGAGAAATGTTTTACAGACAAAAACAGTTCAATCTTGGAAAAAGATGAAAAAAAGATTTTATCTTTTGTGTTGCAAGTATAAAGAATTTACTCATTGAAATTTATCCATTGAAATGAAAGATAGAAAAGATATTACTGATATCGCAAGAAGGACTTGAATGAAAGGACAGAAAAAAAAGAACATGAGAAACAAAATTAGGGCCATGTGAGCAGGGAATTTCCCACACGAGAATTTGAATAAGTATATTTAGCCTGGAGGCACTTATAGTATAACAGTTATAATCATAGAAAGAGGACTCATCTATCTGAGTTCAAATCCTGAACAAGGCTGTTTGCATTTCACATTGAGCAAATACTTTTGTGAAAGTTACGAATTCAAATGTTCTTTCCCAGTTATGGGTAAATAGTAGGACAGACTAGGCTCTTTAATCTCGGTAAGGCAATCAGTATAGAAGAAGGAAACTTTTGAACTCGAACCTGACCTGGAAAAGGATGGTATCTGCTTGGATATTTCTGTCCAAGACACGCTATATGAATAGTGCTCTATTGTATTCATCTTTATTGTTATTTCCACAACGTTTTGGCCAATATGTCCTCTGGCCTTCTTCAGGTGTTTGTTGAACTTGGGAACCTTCACAGAACTTCGAACTACGTCCTTTATTGAATCCACGGGGGTCGCCTGCTGAACACATAGCGTAACGGTTATAGGCATTAGTTCCCTAAGCTTCTAAGGAGACAATCATCTGGAGGTTACAGGTTCAATCCTGACTGCAGCTGAGTAACAATACAGGAATACTTAACACTTGTACCCGGTTATGACTAACAGAATCAGAACCGGCCACCCCCGTGGATTCAGTAAAGGATGTAGTTCAAAGTTCCATGAAGGTTCCCAAGTTCGACAAATACATAAAGAAGGCCGGAGCTGAAACCTTGTGGAAATAACAATAAAGATGAATACAATAGTCCAAAAACCCTTGATAAAAATTTAAGGTTCTTATATGAAAGTTTGTTTTAAGCAAATAGTTCTTAAAATATCCAATAATGGAATTTTAGTTCTTTGACTTATTTTCTTCCTAACTTTTAGGGAGGTATAATCCTCATGGTGTAATGGTTAAAGTGCTGGACTGCTGAATCATAGTATGCATGTTTCAACTCAGTTGCACTATTACATTCACTTTCTGGACAAATACCCTCAGGAAAGGTATGAACCCCCTTATCATCCCATCTATGGGTTGAATAATACCCCTGTTGTTCTAAAAAGATGGAATTGGCATTAAATAACCTGAGAAGGTTGATATGCCATTAAATAACAAACAAACAAACAAACTTCCTAACTTTTAGGCTCAGTAAACAGTATAGTAATCCAAATAAAAAATCTTAGTCACAGGTTTTTCTTTTCAGTAACTTCGAGCAACATCTAGAAATAATTGAATATTTTTTCTGTAATATTTGGAAAGCTTTTAGTGTAAAATGCAAGAGAATAACATTAATTTAAATTTAGGGATTTAATAAGATCAAATATAACCTTTACTGGCAACAAGAAATAGTGAAAATCTATAGAAATGTTTCAACATAAATCTAACTTTCTGCTAATTTTGATTATCTCTTTGATTACCTTAAGTGACTCTAAAGCCACTGAAATCTTAAAATCTATTTAATGTCCTTTGCTCACATTCTCATATGATACATAGCTGTTAATACAAAATTTAATAAGAATGTTTGAAAGGAAAAAAAGGACTGTGTGTATTTGTTAAACATGAGCAGCTACCAAGATATAAAGAATAAGTCCATTGAGGAAAGAAAAAGGTATAGTCATATAAATGTAAACAGTTAATACAATATTTGAACAAAATGTTTAAAGAGAAAGAAAAGGTAGGAAACAAGAATGTTTTAGTCTAACCAAAAAGAGGATTATGTAAAATTTCAAAGACTGAAAGTTTTCACAAAAGAAATGTCCATCTTTCTTTGGCATGACAGTTCATGTGGCACTTCCAGTATATATAAAAATGTTCAAGTGACTTTGTCATATTGTTTGTTTGCATGGAAAGATGGACGTGATAAAAACAATATGTGCAGTAAAATTGAAAAGAAAGTTTGAAAAGTTGAAATAGAGGCTCAAAGATTGTTATCACTGTGTGTAGAGGGAGTGAAGGAAAAAGCCATGTCTAATATTAAAATCAATATAAAAAGTGTATAAGGTGTGTATCCTCTCCATATCAAATCTTATATCTTTCTACACCAATGTTTGACATTTATTACTGCTTTAAAAGACATTTTTGTAATAATCCTGAACAGAAAAATGTACAGAGCACAACTCACTAGGAAATAGGAAGAAGAGATCATACCTTAATAAAAAGGAGGTGTGGCTAATATTTGGAATGTAAGAGAGAGAGAGAGAGAGAGAGAGAGAGAGAGAGTGAGTGTGAGAGAGAGAGAGAGAGAGAGAGAGAGAGAGAATTTATACTTGTCATACTTTTACTGTCCAGGAGAAAACAGATGTGACTACATGGTTCCTATAGCAACATGATATTTTCATTTCTGTTTTTAAAGGAAAGAGAGTTAACTTAACATTAGAAACCTCAAGGGAGTTAATTAGTCTTCTCTGTCTTGGAAACTTAGTAATATTAATCAATTTAGCAGAACATCTATTTAGCTGAAAATTCACTAAATTAATTCACATACACAACAGAAGATCTGAAATTTACTGAATGGAATTTTTATAAGTTTTTCTTTGAAACAGAAGCAAAAACCTATTTTTGAAAATTAAAACTAATTTGTAAATTCATATGCAAATGTAACAGTTATTATGTAATAGTGGAAGGATCTTTTTCCGTATGATATGGTGAGAAATTTTGCAATAAAAGAGAAAGATGCACTGCTCTGTTTAAAAATGAGATGCTTCTTTTTCCTAAGTTACTAACCAAGCAGTTCTTAATAATCTAAATAACTCCAGGAATGTATGTTTTCCCAAACATATTAAGTCATCAGGGTGCCATGTCAAATAATTCCTCTTCTTGACATCTCTCAAGGTAACAGAGACTAGTTGGCTGCATTCATCTTCTTTCAAAGTAATATGTAAAAGGTTGCATGAGGTTATATGGTACTAACAGCAAGGATGAATCTGTTTCAAAATTAAAAAAGATATGGTGTATTTTTTCTTTACTAATTAATTCAAATGAAATGTCTACTTTTAAATATACACAGATTTAAAAGCCTAAATTCATGAGACAATCTTTTATATGATTTGTCTTAACTGTTCAATTCAAATGAAACATCTTCTTTTAAATATACTTATACTATTAAATATATATTAAATATAGATTAAATATAAATAAATATAGATTAAATATGCATAAATATACATCCATATACATAAAGTAAGTAAAGTTGGCGACCTTAGTTACTGAGGTGTTGGGGAGGGTGCTACTCCTTTCCTCAGATTGCTCCACTTTACCCTTGATCCTTACCTTATAGTGCTGAGTGTTAAGCAAGGAGGCATCAAGTACTATTTTTTGAGTCTTAGATATGACTCAACCTGGGATTGAACCCCAGTCTCTCGAACTATTGGCAAACACTCTACTGATTAGGCCAATGACTCGAAATATACATAAACATACATCAAATATACATACAATTAAATATATATATACAATACATATACATACATTTATTAAATATACACAAATATATATGAATATACAATAGTATATATACTATTAGATATACATACGGGAGGTGCCCGTGGTGTAATGGTTATCGTCGTTGGAAATGGGCACAGCGACACGAGTTTAAATCCTGGACAAGACTGATTGCATTTCACATAGCACTAATACACTTGAGAAAGGTATGAATCCAATTATTCTCCTTCCAGCTATGGGTAAATAGTAGGACAGACTGGGTTCCTCAGCCTTGGTGAGGCAACTAGTCTAGGAGAAGGAAAACTCTGAATTCAAACCCCTTAAACTCTGCTTAAAAATTGACCTTGTGTCATATCCTGCCCGAGCGGAGGGGTTAGTAAATAGGATTAAATATACATATACTATTAAAGCCTAAATTCATAAGACCATTTTTGATATGATTTTCAAGATTATAAAAATCATCAATGTCATCATCATCATCATCATCAGCTGACAACATGAATTCCTTTTAATCACTTTAGCCATCCATCAACTATCTCTCTTGGTAAGTCCACTTGATAGTATACAGTGTCTCTATAGAGCTGATGAATGCAAGTTTTTCTCAGTTGGCCAACACTGGTGTGTCTATATGAGAATGATGCTTCTGAGTTCTTCCTTATTTCCTCAGCAGTGCCCGACATATATTGCTTGGTTTACTCAGACGGCTTGCATGATGGGAGGTAAGTGGCCGTACAGTTGTTTTTTGTTAGATGCTCCTTATAGGATTTGTTAAAGAGAGATGCAGCATACTGTGCAGTTTCTATCTAGCTTTTTCTCTTGTCATTTGATTAAACCCCAAGTGGCGCAACCAAACAATTTTTCTGAAATGGCTTGGGAGAGTTTTATTTTATTAAAGAGATATATGGTTGATAGCCTGTTGATAGCAGTCCTTGCTTTATCTATGCATATGTTGACATTGCTTTTAGTAGATAAGATATTCCTACCAATGTATATGAAT
Source organism: Sepioteuthis lessoniana (assembly GCA_963585895.1). Classification (NCBI taxonomy): domain Eukaryota; kingdom Metazoa; phylum Mollusca; class Cephalopoda; order Myopsida; family Loliginidae; genus Sepioteuthis; species Sepioteuthis lessoniana. Next base: position 75,425,484 of record OY757917.1, on the reverse strand, counting down.
TCTTCCACCAATTTTAGAGGATTGCCATTTAAAGACAGATGGCGCCATCTGGGTTAAAATACATGAACTCAATTTTATGTGAGTTCCCATAGCAGCCAACATTGCCTTCTACTGGCTATGGAAGCAGAGATTTGCCTTGAACAGATGCACTTGCAAGAACTCCTCGATCATCTGCATAGTCTGCATTAATAATAGTTTTCAGGAAATATCATCTGCTTCTTGTCTTTTTATATGAAACCATTTTCTTTCATTAGATTTACTGACATTTGTAATGCATAATCTAAGCAGATTATGAATAGAAATGGAGTTAATGAATCTCCTTTTTAGACTGAAGCATCTTCAGCTTCTTCATTAAATCATAAATTCATAAGGCAATCTTTCATTTGATTTTCAAGATCATATCAGCAATTATAAGGTAATTCTTTATACTAAAACAATTAATAAACTCGCACTTATTCATTTATTGTCCCAGTAACTCTATTTTGTTTGAATATCTATTTGTTTATTGACTCTGTATACTCAAAGGAAACATTAGTTATTTGAACACAGATAATTTGATTATTCAAAATTATCTGAGAAAGAATTATTAACATTTGCAAAAAATCAGTAAAAGAAGAATTTCAGTTTTTTTAGCTTCTTTCTTTGATGGCATATTAACCTTCATGGGTTATTTAAACAAAGCCATCCTGGCAGAAGAACAGTAGTGATACTATTTAACACAAAGCTGAGGGGATGAGAGGGGTTCATCCCTTTTTCCAAGAGAATTAAGTTGAAAGTGAACAGAATTTAAACAATTCACTAATTTTGAGGCTGCAAACCATCATGTTAGTCATTATGCCATGAGGACTCCGCCAAGTAAAAGAAGAAAAAAAGTTACTAAATTATCATAAATGACAGCCAAACAAAGTGGGATCAACAATAGATTATGATTAAGTTTATATGTTTGGAAAGAGCTGAATATATTGGATGTCCCTATTTGATATTTATGAGATCAGATATTTTGGTATACATTGATAAATCTCAGTTGTGACTGATTATCTCATATGATTTGCAATGATCTTCAGAGATGATATCGTATGAATAAACATATATGAAATGAAACCTGGTCTGTAGGCTATGAAGCTTTATTAATTTAGAACAATTGTACAAGATTCTAATTTGCAAGATCACTCTCCCTTGGGGTATTAACATAATAATTTAATTCACAGTCATGAATATATGAATCTATTTCTGATGTTGCAAGAGGACACAATAATGAAGTGTAAAAATTCCAAATATTAGGTTCTATCAAGATTAGATTCATTTTTTAAATAATTTCATGTTTCTGAAGCTGATATAATGCTCTTCATACAGTATCTATTTTGTACATCAGCATTCATTTGATGACTGATTCTATACTCCCTGCTCCTCTTGGTGATATATTCTGTACAACTATATGCATTTAGTGACCTATTATGTACACGCACTTACACCTGGTGTACTTGTACCTATTTTATACACACATGTCCCTCTGGTGACTTATTTTGTAGACCTGATGACCTAATCTATTCATCATCTTTTGGTTTGGTTTGGTTTCTTTGCTTAATGGCATATCAACCTTTGTAGGTTATTTAATGCCAAAGCCATTCTCCTAAAAGAACAGTGGTGGTACTATTTAACCCATAGCTGGGAGGATAAGGGGGTTCATACCTTTCCCAAGGGTATTCGCCCGAAAGTGAACGTAATAGCACGACTGGAGTACAAACTCGCTTACAATGATTCCGCAGTCATCACTTTAATCATTACACTACGAGGACACTCCCAACATCTTTTGGGGACACATCCTGTACTCATACTTTCTTAATCTGTACATCTGTAGATCTGTACATTTGTTAACACCTCGTGACATATTCTATATGCCAACAACCAAATGAAAACCTATTCTGTGCATTCACCAAAATCTGGTGACCTATTCTGGTCACAAACATTCTTTATTAACCTATTCTGTACAAGCAACTCCCACTGGTGACCTATTCTGTACTCACTCTCCTTCTTTTGACTTGATTCTTTGTATCTTATTATTTTGGTGACCTATTATGTACACGAACCTCTATCGGATGATCTATTCTGTTCTAGTGCCTCACTTTGGTGACTAATTCAGCACACCAGCATCCAGTTAATGATGAGTATATGTACACACAAATAAATTTAGTGACCTATTCAGTACTGTTGACATATTTTGTTCACTTCAGGGTGAGGAAACAAAATTAGAAATATTCACGTTTAATAATAAACAACTTTATTATAAAACAAGATTAATTCTAATTTAAAAAAAAAATAACAAAATAAGAACATGGACACAAAACAGTAAAGTTACTTAACATAGGTGCCATTTTTTTCAATTATTGTATCAACATGCCTTTGAAATGTTTTGTATGATTCAAAATAAATTCTTCAGACATTTCATTCCATTTCTCTTCAATAGCAGTTTTAAGCAAACCAATATTTGGATTGGAATTTGCATTTGTTTTGTTTTCTAAAACACCTGAAATAGTGTAATCAAGGGGGTTAAGGTCTGGGCTTAAATCTTGTTTAATTCTTGTCCTCACAATTTTGTCATGGACTTCCACTTCATTAGCGTTCTTTCTTATTGACATTGTGGGGTCCTTCTTAATCGTCATAGCAAGAGCAGTTAAAAAGCCTTCTTTTCATTTTCCATTCAGTCGTCCACTCTCTCTTCTCCTTAAAAAGCTCTTATTCTGTAAAAAAGTTTTCTTTGCTTTGTATACAGTAGAAAAATTGGTTTCAGTGTTGTATACAGTCAAAAAATTGGTTTCGGTGTTAAGCAATCAGAGATTGTTTGTTGCTTCTTTTCTTGAATATGCATATTGGGCTGAATTTTAATTTTAAAAAATAAGGCTTGAATAAAAGAGCTAATCATAAAAATTTAGATCTACTGCACTTTTTTTTCCAAAAATTGGACTAATCAGACAAAAAAAACGTTTTAAAAATCATTCCATATTTTACTTCCACACCATGTGTGATCCAATTGGTGACCTATTCAGTATATCAACATCCAGATGGTAAATTATTCTGCACACTCACTTTCCTTTGGTGACCTAATCTGTACCTACACATCCATATCATCATCATCATGTCGCACTGGTAGCACGGATATCCCTGACCCTCTCTGGCCACTCCTCCCTATCGTTCATCGCCCTAGGTAGGTCTTCAGGACAACATCCCGTATCCTCACATAGCTGCTGAATGTATGTTCGTGCTGGTCGTCCTGCTTTTGCACGGCCGTGTGTGGGGGTCCTTAAGAGTACATCTCTTATGAGTTCGTCCCTGCTTCTCCAGCAGTGTCCTGCATGTCTGGTTCATCAAACTTGAATAGTTTTCGTGATAGGGGGCAGGTGGCCGTACAGTTGGTGTCTTGTGGGGTGTTGCCGCCAGGACTTGTTTAAGATTGCACATAGCATTCTTGTGTAATTGCCGTCTAGCTTCTTCTCCAGCCGTTTTGTTAGCGTCCATGTAGTGCATCCATATAGCAGTATCGATGTGACTGCTGCCTGGAAGAAACTGCGTTTCATTTTATCAGTTAGGTCTGATTTCCATATAATTGATAGCCTATTGATAGCTGTCCATGCTTTTGTTAACCTCGTTTGACCCTTTATGTACAGAAGCATCCAACTGATGACCTCTTCTGTACTCTCATTCCCTCAAGTGACAAATTCTAATCACACAAATCCCTTGTTTGACTCATTCTGTACACACATCTCCTTTAGATGACCTGTTCTCTACTAGCATTTTACTATAGTAACTATAATAAGTCACTATAGTAAGATGATGAGTCACCAGAAGAGTAAGTCATCAGGATTCGATTGTTAACTTTTACTGTAAATGCACATTATCTGTTGACCTATTCAGTATGCCAACATCTAATTTATGATGTTCTTTGTACATGGAACTCCCTCTGTATTTATATTCTATACACCATCATCCAATTGGTGATTGACTCGGTGCAAGTACCTCCCTATGATGACTTGTCTGTACACCAGCATTTAATTAGTAACCTATTCTGTATTAATGCTTTTTCAGATGACTCATGACTCATTCTTTTGGCCTATTCATACAGATGCTGACCACTCCTGTGCAACACCATCCAATTGGTGACCTATTCTGTACACACACCTCCTTCTGGTGACTTTCTCTATACATCAACATCCAATTAGGTGACCTAGCTATATATTCACAGCCCTCACTCTTGACCTATTCTTTATAAAAGTATTCATTAGTTGACCGATTTTGTATATGTACCTTCCTCTGGTGTCCTATTCTGTATATTGAAATCTAATTGGTGTCCGTACATTTCATTTTTCTGACCAATTCAGCACTTGGACATCAATCTAGGTACCAATTCTCTACCTGGACTCCTTCTGATGACCAATTCTGAACCTACTCTACCTCTGGTGACCGCTTCATCATTTCAATAGGTCACTAATTTGATTATGGTATACCATAATCTAGTATACCATAATCACTGATTGATCTGGTACACCATAAAATAACCAGGAATGCAATAATCTGGTACACCATAAATTGACCTGGTAAACTATAATCCCCTTATTCTATACATGCACCTCCCACTCTTGAGCTATTATGTACATATAATTCTCTCTGTTGACTTATTCTGCACACCAGCATCCTTTTTGTCGTTTTTTACTGCATTCAGACCACCGTCTGTTGGAACAGGTCACAGTAACTAGAAGGACCTATTTTGTAAACCAACATCCATTGGTTAACTTATTCTCTATACACATCTCCCTCTGTTAACCTATTCTGTACATCAACATCCATTTGGGGACCTATTCTGTACATACTCTTCCTTGCAGTTGTAAAGTCTTTATATCTGAGGTAATAGATACTTTCTAGGTATGGACTATTACCAATATGAATCGATAGGATGGATGGTGATTAAAGACAGAGGGAGAACGAACATCTGCTACTATGCCTGGTACATTCCTTTATTGACTAAATCCCCCGGATGTGGTAGGGGCCGTAACCCCTGTGGCATCAGAGGTTATTTCCCTTTTGTTAGTTAGGATATTACAGCAGGGATCTATTTTGTAGACTAATATCCATTTGGTAACCTATTCTGAACATGCCCAAGTGGTTTGTTCACTCCTATAATTTGTGTTGTCAGGATTTTTCCTTTATTCATTGCAAACATTGCATATTTGTCAATTTCAAAATCTATAACAATGACTTGGCTGAAGATTCCCAGTATTTAGAATTGAGTTTCCAATTTGTCATTCATACACATGAGGTGTATTTTCCTTTATTTCATTAGGATATGATTTAGCAGTATAAACACAATAATGAATACCAAAAGGAACTGTGAGTCTCCATATGAGAGGCCTTTTTTGTATATTATTTTCTGCTTGATTTGCCATTATTTTCAATCCCCTTTTGCCATTCATCAGGTAGCTTGTAGAATCCTCTCAATTAAAATTCAGTTGGTTTTGAGATCAAGAAGTTTTCTGCAAATATTTTTACATATTTTTGTCATTCAGAAGACTTTTTTGAGAAAGAAAAAGATAGAAACTACTTGGTGCAAGGTCTGGTGAGTATGGTGGCTGGGGGTAGAATAGACCAGCCAAAATCGAATATTTTTTCTTGCTTGATTCTTATGGAATATGGCTTGAAGTATCATAGAAAAACACAAAGTTTCTCCTTTCGACAAGTGCAGGGCATTTTCTAAGAAAATTTCCCTGATCACTTTTCCTATATTTTTCAAGTGGTGACAGATTGGAATGCATTGAAGTCAAGAACTAAACCTTAAGTACATTTGCATGGATTGCATTCTACTAATTGTCTTAAAGCATCTTAATTAAAGTCTGAAGAGCATCCTGGTCTGGGTTCATTTCTCAATGACATATTACCAGAATGAAACTTTGAAAACCATTTTTGGACTTGTGGCAAGTAGTGACACCATGGCTATAAACACTAAAAATTTTCGTTGGTGTTTTTATACAATTTTTGTAATTCTTGACATTCCACAACACCACATATCAAATATGCACTTTCATTTCATCCATTTTAGGGTTGTGTGATCATAGATTAAACTATGATGTGCACTCTTTCACTATTGAAATAAGAATGATTGATGAAGACACTCTTTAATCAGGTAATTTCTGATCACATTCAAAATATTGTAAGTTTGAAATGTATTGTTACAATTTGCTTTTAAAAACCCGAAATTATTTATATCTCATCCAAACAAGTTCTCCATATCATTGACAGACTTGTTATCAGTTTGTGGTGCTTAAAGTGGCTGCATTTTTTTATATTCTTGACCAAATCTGGGTGTATTAAATGTTTTTTTCATTTTTTAAACAATTGAAAGTGTATGGAGAACATGTGAGGTTCAAATGTATGTTTCTTAAAGTTTATTTAATGAATCTGGCTTGTATAAAAGTTTTGGTAAGCTAGTGGTCAGATTCTTCTTTATTTTGCATTTTAAAACACCATAATCACAGAGAGATGGTCATCTGCTTCTGGGCTTTAATTCAAAGATACCATATTTAAAACACTTGCGATGAAACAGATAACTTACCCCCTCGGGCAAAGCACAGGAAAACGAGTCTAGCTTGCTAGGTTATTTTGGTGGAAAAAATTGCTGCCGCCAACCCAAGACATTTTAAAAGAGTGCAGCAGAAGTGACATCACATACATGCAGGTTGTGCTCCATTAGAAGCAGTATTTAAAGAGGTCATTCCAGCACAATAATGAGACATGTGACAGAAAAAATATCTACAATAGCAAAAGACGTGAGGGAATGAAGATCCAAGATAGCAAATGACGTGATGGAATGAAGATCTATGACAGCAAGACATGTGAAGAAATGAAGATATACAATAACAAGAGGTGAGTGTGACAGAGAGAAAATCCACAATAGCAAGAAGTGAATGTGACGGAACAAAATGCTAAAAGCTATTTCAGTCTATGATGGCAAAAACATTCGACCCAAGATTTATACCCGAGTTTAGCAGTGCCAATCCAGACCAATCCATAATCTAATATGTCAAATATGCAAGGTGGAAAAAACAGAATGTGCAATCACTAAGTGGTTGACGAAAGGTGTATTCACCATTTACCAGCAATTGAACGAGGAGAAAGAGGAGACTTTAATGCAATAAAGGAGGCACTTTTCATTTCATTGGCTTTGGACTCATTTGCTTGCTCCCAGGAGAGATGGTGGATATATTTTTGGTGGATTTGAAAAGGATTTCCATACTGTTTGGAGGCATGACAGGACAAGGTCTCAAGGCTGCCTTTGTCTAAGGGTTGCCTTAACTCGTCTGGCAGAGACGTAACGGAACAAGGATGTACAACAGTGAAGGACATGAAGGAACAGGGCAAGTATGATGGAGTGATAATCTATAACAGCAAGAGGCAAGTGTGACAGAACAAAAGACTATAACACTTAAACCAGTTTTGAGTTGAATCATTAGATATTGTTTCATTTCCTTCAATTTGTTTGAAATCTGTGAGTAGCTTCAGCAGTTTTGAAGCTCAGTTTAAAGTAATGCTTCACTCTTGTCATAATCTCAATATTTGTACCTGCTATTATGACATCTGTAATGAAAACTACAGCTGAACAGTATTGACAATGATATGATATATATAACAATATTAAACTGTAAGTTATTTTACTTTGTATTACAATAAATTTTTAGGATCAAAAAGATCATGCACATACTAATGATAAAAGTCACAATATAAGAATATATTAATATAATAGTGACGAATGGCCTAATGAGTAGAGTGTTTGCCAATGGTCCTGGAGACCAGGGTTCAATCAAAGGTCAAATTATACCAAAGACTCAAAAAATGGTATTAATGCCACCTTGCTTAGCACTCAACATTATAAGGTAAGGATCAAGGGGTAAAGTGGAGCAATCCAGGGAATGGAGTAGTGCCATCCCCTACACCTCGGTGTAGTAGCTATTGAAAAGGAAGCCTTCAGGTCACCCTCAACTAAGGTTGCCAACAATATATATATATATATATATATATATCATGTAAATATTGATCAGAAAAATACATCAGTCAAATTTCCAGAAACCAAAAGAAAAGAAAAATGAACATAATAATCGTTCTTAGTTTACCTGAGGATGCTGAAACAAAAATTAGAGAGAAAATTTTTGAATAACTATAGCTCGATGAATTGAAATGGGAGGATGGACTAAACACATTGATTGAATTCATGGATAAAAACTTTGCCAGAGGCGATCTTTTGGACTCTTTTAAGAAATTCGAAGCTTTTGAGGATTTTTCTCGTAATGAACAGCAATCAATACATGAATATATTACTACGTTTGATGCAAAATACAGGAAAATTAAAAAAAAAGAACCTTCCACCTGAAGTTTTGGCATTTAAGCTTCTAAGGAAAGCTAACATTGCCAAGGAGCAAAAAATGCTGGTATTAACAGGAATGAACTACGAAAACTGGCAAACATTTTATGAGGAGGCTGAGCAGTCATTAAAAAATTTTAAGTGCGATTGAATCAATGAGAAAGAAAAAGCAAAGGCTTAGAGCCAGCCTTTTGTGCAGAAAAACGAGAGGCTCTTCTAGCATCAGGCTTTGTTAGAAAAAGCTCTCAATGAAAAGAAGGTAATTTCAGAAGCAGTGGAAGCAACTTCAGGTACCCACATCCTGATCATCGCAACGGAGGTTCAAAAATACGAATCTTGTTGAACCGGATGGATAACTCCTTACAAGTAGAACTTGTGGGTCCAAAAGTCATCTAATGGTAAAATATCCAGATAGCTGGAAAAATATGGCCCAAGTAAATATAACTGTGAAAAATGTTGTTCTCTTCATTGGATACCAAAAACTAGGCATAATACAATTAGGTAAGGATGTGAATAATTGTGCAGTGCTGACAGTATTTGTAGTTTGATGGTATATGGAAAGAACTGGTTAAGAAGCTATTTGGTGTCACTGGAGGAAGTGGACCGGAAAAAGATCACCCTCAATGAGGGCCAAAAGGGGTCTAGGTTCAGAGGAAGGGTGAAGCTGAAATCAACCAGAGAGTACAAACTACCAGTATGGATTGTTGGAAAATATATTTACATCCAGACGAATGTGGTAGAATTTTACATTATCTGGGCACTACTGCTCACCAATCGATAAAAATGAAACAATGCAGACAACAGAAGTTAGTTTGGTTGTTTGTGTTTTATAGCATATCAACCTTTGTTGGTTATTTAAAGCCAAATTCATCTTTATAAGAATAATCATTTCTGTTTCGAATATTTCAGTTTAGCTTGAGTACACAGTTTAATTGTCAAAAACATTTCTATTTCAAGCTATTCAGTTAAGTCAAACAGTTCTAATTGAAACAATTCAGTTTAGCATAAGTATGCAGCTTAGTTCTATTTAAGAGCCCAATCAGGTGCTACCACTCCGGGCCAGAGTGGACCTAGTAGCAATGAATAGAATTTAATCCAATGAAATTGGATAAAATGAATATAAAGGACCTCAAATCAACAATGCTCAATGGTTGCTCAGTGGTTGCACTATTGAAGGATGCTAAGGTTTGGAAAGATGCACACGATGAATTATTATCAGACATAATGTTGAAATGCCAACTGTGTGAAACTTATGCAAAAACACCTCCCCGGTCAGTTGTGTCTATGCCAACGGCGAAAGACTTTAATGAGAAAGTAGCGATCGATTTCAAATACTACAAAGGTTAATGGATTCTCCATGTAATTGACATGTGGTCCAGATGCACTATACCTGTGTACAATCACCAAAGAAAAAAAAAAAAACAAGCTATGTCATTGAAGAACTCATGAAAAACTGGGTGGGAGTATTTCGAGTTATGGAAGCTTTAATAATGGACAATGGAAGGGAATTTAATTCAGACGAAATGAAGATGTCCTCAATTTTGAATGTACGACCTTACACCACAGTAGGTATGAGCCCATACCATAAGGGAGTGTGTGAGCATGTGCATTTAATTCAGACGAAATGAAGATGTCCTCAATTTTGAATGTACGACCTTACACCACAGTAGGTATGAGCCCATACCATAAGGGAGTGTGCGAGCATGTGCATGCTGTCACGGATATGATGCTGACAAAGCTGGAGGCTGAAAATAGCGAAGTCGAACTTGAAACACTTTTTTCATGGGCCGACTGGGCAAAAAACTCACTGCAAATGTAGAATGGTTTTAGCAGAACCAGCTAGTGTTTGGAAAAAATCCAAACCTACTGAACATCATGCAAGCAGAACTTCCTGCCTTGGAAAGGAGCAACAGTAGCAAAACATTCCACAAACTCATGAATGCACAGCATAAAGCCCACAAAGCCTATATCAAGTTTGAGGCTGACAAAAGAATAAGGTGTGCTTTATGGTTAAAAGTGAGAATGTCGGAGCAGTTTTTTGACAATGGAAATTTGTTCTTCTATTAACAAGAAGGGAAGGTATCATTGGCCCAGACCTGGTAAAGTGATCTTCTAGAATGGTAAAGAGGTTTTCATCAGACATGGAGGAGTATTCATAAGAGTCTCACCAAACAGACTCTGTCTGGTAAATTTAGGATTTGACAACCTCGAATTGAAAGAATAAACTGCACTACAAGAATGATAAGCCCGAAAAAGAGAAAAAAGTAATGGAAATATCTGAGATTATAATTTGGGGTCATCAGAGAAATGAGTCATGTGATAAGACAGAGTTATGCAGCTCTAAAGAATTAAATCTGAAGAAGAAGGATCAAATTCAATACAAGTTACCAGGTGAGGAGGACTGGATAATAGCAACTATACTAGAGAGGGCTGGTAAAATTACCGAAACAAATAAAACGTGGTTCACTGTTCAAAATCAAGTGAACAGAAGAGTTTAGATTTGAAGACAATCGAATGGAAAATTTCCCATCAGGAGGACAATGAATATGTCACTTTGACAGAAAATGACACCATATCTAACCATGAAATAGTTAAGCAGGACGAACTTTGGAGACTATCTGATTTTGGAACCTATGATGAAGTGGAAAACCATGGCCGCAAGATAATACCAACTCTGTGGGAGACCACCTCAAAAGATGGAACCATCAAAGTATGCCAGGTTACAAGAGGTTTCAAGGAAAACTACTTCATCATGACAACCTGACAGTAAGCAAAGGAGAAATGAAAGTGTTCCTCACAGTTGCTTTGAGCAAAAAATGGAAAATAAAAACAACAGATATAAAATCTGCATTCCTGCAGGGACAACAATTGGACCATGATGTTTATATAAAACCCCTATTGAAAGTAAAACTCCAGATGGTCTTATTTGAAAACTGAGACACGGACTATATGGCCTTAAGAGAGCGAGACAGTTTTACCTAAGAGTGCATTAGGAACTCACTTCTTTGGGATGTACACAATTAAAATTAAACCCCACTGTATTCCTCAAGATAGAAAAAATGGACACCTAACTGGTATCATATGTAGCCATGTTAATGATTTTCTCTATGCAGATGATGAACTCTTTGAAATCAACATGCAAAAATTGCGTGAGTGGTTTATTGCTGGAAAAATAGTTGATGTGGACTTCCAGTATATTGGTTTCCAGATGGTGCAGGGGGCTGATGGTATCAGACTAGACCACTCTAGATATATGGTAAACCTGGAGCATAATCATCTTGAACCTGATAGAACATTACAGAAAACAGACCAGTTCATTATGGCAGAACAGAAAATTGTAAATTGATTGGGCAACTAAACCGTGCTGTACAAGGTTCATGGCCTGATTTGGCATTTGAATTGGTTGACATGAGCAACAAGCTTAGCAAGGCAACAGTAGCAGACTTAGTGCATGCTATCAAAGTCATTGGTTGTTGGAAGCAAATCAAGCCTATCGAATTATTTCATCTTTTGAAAGGAAACATAGCCAAACACTGGAAAATCTTTGTCTTCACTGATGCTTCACAGGGAAACGTAAACAAAAGAAAAGATAGAGTTCGTGCTTATATTTTGTGAACAAAGGATCAAATAGGTAACTGTTGCTCCATTCCTTGGTAGGCAAAAAAGATCAAAAGAATGTGATCTATTATAGTTGATGAAGGCCTGTTTTTATTTGAAGGACTAGAGGCTGCAAAATATTACAAGGAATTTACTATAGATTTGAACATGCTAAAACCAGCAGACATACCATTAACTGCCTTCATTGACAACTAAAGTATTGTTGAAGCACTGAAATCAACCAAACTTGTGAATGATATGCATATAAGGATTGATGTTGCAGCAATCAGTGAAATGCAACTCAACAACAAAGTATTCATGGTGCCCTGGAAAAATACAACTGGCAAATTTATTTACTAAATGTGAGGCATCTGGCATTGAAATATTAAATGTACTACAAAAAGAAAAAATGCCTGTGGAATTTGTGTGATTGTCATTTTAAAAAATTGGGTAGAATAATCCCCTATGACCCAAGGGCAGTCTAACCCAGTGACAGCCTCTTTATTCCCATATAAACATCCAGCCTTTAATTTCAGATACAAAAGATAAAGAAAAAAAAGGATATTGAAATTAATGTTGATGTCATATAACAAAGAAAGATAACTTGAGTTATCTTTCTTTAAGAGAATTCTCCTCTTTCGGGGAAAACCCTTTTCATATGCCCGTCTGTCCTCTCTATCCTTTTTCTGTTGGCAAGTGGCATGAGTTTGGTGTGTTGAAATAAATGTAAGTAAAGTTGGTGACTACAGTCGAGGGTGACCCAAAGGCTGTTTTTTCACTAGTTACTGAGGTGTTGGGGAGAGCACTACTCTTTTCCCTGGATTGCTCTGCTTTACCCTTGATCCTTACCTTATAATGTTGAGTGTTAAGCAAGGAGGCATAAAGTAACATTCTTTGAGTCTTTGGTATGACTCAACATGCAATTGAACCCTGGCCATTGGCAAACACTCTAACCATTATTTCAATGGGCCGGTAACCCAAATATATTGTTGGTTTTGTGTGATTTGTTAAGTGTTTCCTCAACCTATTGGCACTTAAACAAGTGTGTCACCAAATTTTAAAAAACATTTGTGTCACCAAATCAATAAATAGAAACTTACCCATAAGTGTTATGGTTTCTGGAAATAACTTTTCTCAATTTTACTGCCAAAAAGCTGGTGAGTATAAGTAGACAAAAACCCCAGTCACTACAGTGACAGCCAAACAGTTCTCAGAAAGCAAATGAACCAATAGTAATCCACTCCCAATTTTTCGAATGGTAAGTAAATAAGATTTACCCTTTAAGAAATATAACTAGCAAGGAAGTAAGTATCTAAAAGGTAATTCTAGAACATTTACATAAATTGTATACATAGAAAGATTAATACTTACAGAACATATCTTTTGTAAGCTGTTGTTCATTACCAAAAATAATAGATAAAAAGACAATGCCTCTTTCAACACAAACTTCAGTTTTTTTGCTTTTATGTTGGTTTTATTTATGATTAATATAAGTATTAACTTTATTTTATCATGGCACCTAGAGAACTTTTCTGCTACCATATTTTGTTATATTTTGTGAACATGAAACATATGATTTGCTACAACTCTTACACTAACCACATAAAACATTCAATAGCTTAGCTACATAGTTGAATCATAGATAATGTTTAAATGTTTATATCACATTAACTTTGGAATAAAAGTCAATAAAAGACAAAATTTATTAGACGGATCCTAATAGTTTAAAAGTTGATTTCCTGTGATCAATTTCAGAGACTTTAAAAGAAAACCAAAAACTTTTTAAAACTTGTTCTTGATTGGGAGATTTTCTGAAAATGTAGTCAAATCAAAATTCTTCTATAAAAAAATAAAAGTTAAAAAGGGAAAGGTGTGCTAATGCTTTGGCAGTGCTTTTAGAATTTCAAAGAAAAAGAATTATCATTCAAGAAGATAAAAAAGCAAACTTTTGCAGGGAGCCAGCACTTCATTAATCCACACAAAGGAATTGATGAATACTCAGGTCCTTCCCAAGAATAAAAACACCATTCATATAAAGATAACAAGAAAAAGCACCTCAACCGATGTGCTTCCTTATTATATTCTCTCATGAATAGAACATAAAAGTTTTCTTCTGTGTGGAATTCATAAATGCATCTAAGAATATGGCCAACAACTTCAGACCATAGTAAAACAGTTAATAACCAATCAAATAGCAAGTTAAAACCTTTCAGTTTTGTAGTGTGTAAAAGGATGCAACTGTGAACATTCAATTAAAGGAATGCAAAAGATGAGCATTATTATTCATTCACACTAATGCAACTTTTGAAAGTAAAAATTAAAGGTCTAATTCTATACAACACTCATGAAACAGGAGTGTCGGCTTTATGCAACATTTCTTTAACTTATAAAGAAAAGTCTAAATGTGATGGAAAATTCAAACTTTCGGCAAAAGGTACTGGAAGATAGATTATGCTTTAGAAATAAGACTTGCCAAATTTTCCATTTTCTTTCTCAATAATACATTGAAATTAAGTAGAAACTTCCTTAATTGATATATATATATATATATATATATATATATATATATATATATATATGCACCATGAGCAAAAGTCTTGGGTCACTTTGTATTTCTTTAAAAAATACCTTCAAATGAGATATTTTTCACATTTTTTTAGTATGAGATAAAATTTGCATTTATTTTACTGTCAACTCATGTGTCTATAATACATTTAACTGAATTATGAATATTCTCTTTAAGAAACATATCTTATTTTCACTGTTAACCACTTAATAAACTTTTTGAGATTACTAAGATTTTCACCTAAATTAGATATTAATAAAAGGTCTAAATTTTAAGTCAGCACTGACTAATGTTGAAACATTAGTTGCTTTTGACAAAGAACACACATTTTGGACAAAATATAGCTATCTCATTTTGGATTGTTTTTTTTTTTTCGTTTAATGACATATTAACCTTCATTGATGATCCTTGTAGAAGAACAATTGTGATACGATTTGACCCATTGCTGGAAGGTTAAGATGGTTCACATCTGTTCCACATCTGAAAGTGAATGTAACATGGATGAACTTGCTTACTTTAAAGCTGCTGTCCAGCAATTTAGTCATTATGCCACCGGAAATCTCTTGTCTTTGTTTGAAAAAACAAAAGATTTTGCTAGAATTTTTGTTCGTATTTTTCTAATTTTTTGATTTTGAAGTAATTTGCACAAAATGGCAAAATCAAAAAAGCTAAGCATAGTGGTGAGAGCACAAACTGGAATTATATACAAAGAAGGCTCCTCTCAAAGACAAATTCCCAATGAAGTTGAGGTTTTCTAGACATGGGGTGCACCATCCATAAGAAAGGTAGTTGGAAACTGGTGCATATTTTTGACAGAAAAACAGCAGGTGCACTGAAAGTGACATCTGCTGCTGCAAATAAACACTTGATTATTTAGAGAAAATGACAGAAAAGCATAAATGAAGAAAAACTGCTCCAAAGTTGATGGCTGAATTTAATTTCTCTCCAGAGAAATCAGTGTTGCTCTCAACTATGAAAACTCAACTTTGATCAGTAGGGTTCTGGGGGTGTATAGCCATCAAGAAAACCCTATGTTATGGGCAAAAAAGCATAAGAACTGGACATTAAAAGAGTGGTAAAATGTATTGTGGACAGATGAGTCAAAATTTGAACATTTGTGAGAGAGAGAGAGAGAGGAGAGTGAATGTAAGAAGTAGACCTAGAGAAAGATTGAATGATGAATATATGCTTCCAACAGTTCAGTATGGTGATGGGTCTGTTAATACGGAGGGTTGTTTGGGAGGTAAAAAAGAGAAATTTGATTCAAGTCAAGGGAATCATGGAAAAAGATCAATATTATTCAATTTTGTTAAGATATGCTATAATATGTGCTTTACTCATAATTGGAAAAAAATCACCTTTCAACAAGACAATAATCTAAAACACACAAAATTACCACCAGGCAAAAAAAGCAAAACAATCGGGGAAATTATCACTTGGCCACTTTAATATCCTGACTATTCTTCAATAAAAATATAATGAGATGAACTGGATTGAATACCTAAAGAGAGAGAATGAGCTTTTTCAGGGCTTGAAAAATGCTGGGAAAGGTGTGACGTTATCCCCTCAACCCCCACGTTACATCAACTTCTTCGAACCATTTCGATCTTCTTGGCTGGTGATCAACTAGTGGTTCCAATAAGGGCATCGCACATTTCTTTACGGCTACAAGAAATACAATCGAGTGAGTGGGAGAAAAAGAACAAACGAACAAAACGAACAATATGAGCCTGGGGTTAACTCAAAGTGCAAGACAAGGAGCTATGTAACACTCTGTATTCCTGTGAGCATATATAGACTAACGCTAGCGTGGATTTCTTGCAAAAATTCTACAACATATGAGGAGTGCTGACTCATCTTGACTTGTCTTCCCTCACTGCTCTGGACCTCATCTCATCCGACTGGTCTCTCTGCTGTCCGGTGTCGACTGCCCTGTCCATCGTCCGTCGCCAACTGCCTTCTTCGAGTTTCTTTTTCTCACTCTCTGACTGGTGTTCCCTTCCTACTTCCGGTCATGTCAAGATCTCGAGTCCAAACCTTTTGTCTGGTTTCGTGCCAAAACAGACAAAGGGATCATCTGCTTGGCGGACCACCTACATAGTGTTACAAAGGTCTGCCATCAACTTTTTTACAAAAACTTTTGAAAAGAGTGCCAAGAATTTGTAATGTAGTCATGAAGGTAGGTAGTGTGTTTATTGACAAAATTATTGCTGTTGTATGATATAATTTTATAGATAAGGGCTTATTTTTTTATCAAAATAAAATCAAATACACAGTAGTTAATGAAATTTTATCTTTTATTAAAAGAATAAAAAAATATCCCATTGTTGCTTATTGACCTTTGATAGAGCTGTCAATCAGGGCTTTCCCGAACTGGATGCACCTGTGTAAACAGGTGGAAACAAATGCGTAGATTGATAGCCTGAAGGAAAAACCAAAAGAATGCATTATGAAATTATATATACCTGGATACCAACATCAGATACAGTCAGGCTTGGAGTCACAGTCAAGCTATCAAGAGGTCTGGAGAGCACCACTCATGCCTGGTGCGGGGTGGTAAGCAGCCCACGTCAGAACCCATTGGAGAACTCTTCATCAAAAAAGCAGAGATGTAAGAATCTGAATATGGAAGCACAATGTGTTTTAAGAAAAGAACAATATAGAAGTCCACCACCAGTCTGTGTCCAAGTCCTCTGTCTGTCCTTCATCTCCCTGTCTCTATCTCTCTTTTATATTCAGAGAGTTTTCAACCCTTTCAAGAATTAAAGTGAGAGTTATATTTTTGTAAAGGAATGTGTAATGGTCCTTCATTCATCACGTTATGCAACATATATTGTAATTTGGAGCTATGACCAGGATTTTGGGACCAAGATATTCACGGTAGGACAGTCAAGAGGTCTGGAGAGCCCCAGCGAGTGATCAGCTAGTACCAGGTGGGGGCAGCTGCAGAGTACGGCAGAACTAAGTGGAGACCCTTCCGTCAAAAAAGCAGAGAGTTAAGGGCTTGAATATAGAAACACAATGTGGGTTAAGATAAGGTCAGTATAGTAGTCCTCTGCCAGTCTGTGTCCATGTCCTTTGTTTGTCTTTTGTCTCTCTGTCTCTCTCTAACGCGTACAGAATTTTCAACCCTTTCAAGAAATAAAGTGAGATTTATGTTTTAATAAAGGAATGTGTTATGGTCGTCAATTCATCATGTCATGCAACATCATTTTGGTTTCTTTGTTTAATGGCATATTAACCTTTGTAGGTTATTGAATACCAAAGCCATCCTTCTAGAAGAACAATAGAGGTACTATTTAACCCATTGATGTTCAAATGAACACCTACAACAGGAATTGGAATACACCCTACTAAAGCCTGATTGTCACAGCTGGTGAATTTCAAAAATGCAATCTGGACGTAAGGACACTTTTGAAGAACGATATGCAATAAAAAATAAAATTCAATAAGTCAAAGAGAAGAAAATACACTGAATTTAAAACTGGAGATGTGGGGCTAGCAAATTCAGCCCATAAAAACTCATCTGTTACTGCTTCATACTAAAACTTTAACATCATAATGGATGTGGTATGGTTGTATATACATACATCATACAAATATATATAAGTTGTAATGTACATAAAAAAGTTACATCACTTTTGGAATACATCATCCCCTAATGATGACCCAAGGTTAGGTAAAAAGTACACGAGAAATAACTAATTACAGAAGGTTCATCAACCAATTCCTGCCAAATATCATAAGATCAATACGGCAACTTGAAAGGATTAACAAAAAATATGAAGACAAAAAAATGTCTGTGATATTCAATCAAATATATATATATATATATATGTATATATATTAAATAAGTTTCCTGACTTTTTTGTACAGGCATTTAAAATTGTTGCAGACTCTTGAAAATTCAGTATGTTATTGCTATACATCTTATGAGATGACTGTCCAATTTTTATGATTTCAGATTCAAATGAACCGCTACAGCAGGAATTGGAATACACCCTACTAAAGCTGATTTTCACAGCTAGTGAATTTCAAAAATGAAATCGGGATGTGAGGACAATTCAGAAGAATGATATGCAATAAAATTCTGTTTAAACTTGGAAAAAATGCCACAGAGTGTATGGAATGCTTCAGACTGCTTTTAGAGCATCTTGCATGAATCAAGCATTAGTTTTTGAATGGCATATGAGATTCAAGGAAGGCAGGGAGTCTGTGAGGGATGATGAGAGGTGTTGGGGAAGTAAGGAAGTCAATAGACCAGAGTTGATTGGCCAAAGGGTTAGGGTTAGGGATACTATGTTGAGGTTTCAAGAGAGTTCAGGAAGAGATTCTGTCGGAAGAGGCCAGCACTCTTCAAATCGGGTCAGTGGTATTTCCTGCAGTACAATGCAGCAGTCAACAACTCCATCCTTGTCAAAGACTATTTGACTAAGATAGGCATCAAGACAGTTCCTCAGCCTCCCTATAGTCCAGACCTTGCTCCCTGAGACTTTTGATTATTCCCTAAGCTCAGAGTCTGTCATTATGAGACAATTGAGGAGATAAAAGGGGCTGTGATGAAGGTCATTGACACACACACACTAGAAGACTTCCATGTGGCCTTACAGAAGTTGTTGGAATGGTACAACAAGTACATTGCAGCTGAAGGAGATTACTTCGAAGGGGACTAGAGTTTCATGTGTGTACTATCAATAAAAGTGCCTATAGAAAAAAAGTCTGGAAACTTATTTAATGAGCCTCATATATTTCAAGAATATTAACAATAATATTAAAAGTATATTTGATTAAAATCATGATTTTAGATAGATAGATAGATACATATATACATACATACATACATATATATACGTGCATGCATAATTTCTGAAGATAAATACATTTAAATTATATACATTAGATTATATGAAATATATTTAACAAACAGATTATATTGCAAAACATTGTAAAAATTTATTATATCAGTAAAATACATGAATTTCTAGATATAGATACTGTAATATTTATTGATAGCACTATATATATATAGATAGATAGATAGATATATCGATATATATATGTGTGTGTGTGTATGTGCGTGTGTGTGTGTATTTGTTGTTATTTATTTGAACTATGGAGGATCCTATTATAATGCTTGAAATTAAATATGTTGATTTTATTTAAAAAGGCATATATTCCCATGCATTCCTGTACATAAATACTAGAAAATAGTCAGACAGATAGATAGATGAATAGATACATACATAAGAGCATGCTACTTTTGCATCATGTCTATATTTGTGAATATATGTATGAATACTTTTAGCCGAATTCTGTTTGAGATATATTTGAGCATTCTAGCTCTTTCTCTCTTTATATATATATATATATATATATATATATATATATATATATATATATATATATTGCCCAGTTGGCAAAGACTGTAAAATACACAAATTGTACCTTTGCAGAGGGGTAATACCCACCAACTAGTGTTCTGGATATGACACTAAGCAAGTTGATGGTGAGGTTCAAGGAATGCTAAAGCTTTGGGGATTTGGAGCACCTCTTCATTGATATTGCCCCCTGGTCCACTCTGGCCCAGAGTGGTAGCACCTGATAGGGTCCTATCTATGGGTTAAACACAACTAAACTGCATACATATGCTAAAATGAATTACTTGAAATAGAACTGTTTTGATATCTAAACTGCATACTTATGCTAAACTGAATTGTTTGAAATGGAACTGTTTTTGACATCAAAAGTGTACTTATGCTAAACTGAATTGGTTGAATTAGATCTGTTTAACTAAACTGAATAGCTTGAAATAGAAATGTTTTTACAACTAACCTGTTTACTCATGCTAACCTGAATTGTTTGAAATAGAAATGATAATTTGTATAAAAATGGATTTGGCATTAAATAACCTGCAAACGTTGATATGCCATAAAACCCAAACAATCAACCAATCTATGTATAGGTATATATAGATTTATATAAAGAGAGAGTGAAAGAAAATGAAAGAGAGGGATGTAGATAGATGTGTGTGTGTGTGTGTGTGTGTGTGTGTGTGTGTGTGTGTGTGCACGTAAATTATAGAATACATAGATGCCGACTTAAATCCATGCAATAATGCTTGTATAATTCATTTTAATGGTTAAATTCTGTTGGTAAACATTGAGGAAAAAATGCTTTTATTTAACGGAAGAAAAATTTCTTCCACAAAATCATCTTTCTTTTCAATGTACTTAAGTCAATGTCTCTCCATTAATCAAATAGATTAAAAATCATAGTGAAAATTTCAGTTCAAAATTCTGCTAGAAACTGTGTTATTGGGTCATCTATCTATCCATCTATCTATCTATTCATGTTCCTATCTATTTACACCTGTTCCTATCTATCTATCTATCTATCATAGTTATCTGTATATCAGTCTGTTTTTATATCTGCACTGTGAGCACATGCACGTTTCCACATACATTTTTGTCTACATAACTGTGTATTTATATCCACACAATGATGCATATGTAATTCTAATGATTAAATGCAGGAAATCCGGTTTCTATTCATGAACCAAATTGATAGAACAGATATTCAGGTGTTCATTACCTTGACATTGATACTAAGCCTGGCCATTGCATGAAGCATTTCTGATCTTGCCCATACAGTCATCATCCTCCACACACACTCAGCCAACATAACTTTGAAGCAGGTGGAGTGAATAATGAACATGTACAAGAGTCATTCCTTAGAAAAGGGGTTTCTAGGAGCATGGCATTTGCAGCCCTTTAACTTGGCAAGACATGCCATTAAAATCAACCATTACTCTTTCAATCTGATGGGTTGACTATGTACTGTAAGTTTACCACTGTATTCTTTGTCGATTAATGATAGTTGCTTTTTCCCTTTTTTCTTTTATCTCTTATTCTTAGCTTCTGATTTCAAATTTACTTCCTGAATTTCTTGTTTAAATGATTTCAAATTTATTCCAGTTTTTAAGTCTTTCTGATTTTCGTTTTCTTGATATTTTTTCTTTGTGTCTTCATTATTTTTCAGTATCTTTCGAAAGTTCTTTTCAAAAATGTTTCTTCATTTTATTTCGTTTTTTTTTTTTTAATTCTTACTGTTTTTTTACTACTTTATTTATTTATTTGGCACTTTCTGTCATTTATTTTTCTTTCTTATGAAATTATTTAAAATATGTGTTTGGATATTGCTTCTTCTTCTTTTATGTATTTTGTTCTTTTTTCTTTTTTTTTTACTTTTCATATCTTCATATCAATCAATCTATCATGGTCTCTTCATATTTACCATTATCAGTAGATTCACATCTATTAAAGAATTTATATAATCATAAACATGTATATATATCTTCTTGTTGTATAGATGTATATATATATGTATATATGTATGTATATATGTATGCGTGTGTGTATATATATATATATATATATGTGTGTGCTCGTGTGTGTGTAAGCATCAACTACCTTTTTAACCGATATCTTATACAATTCATTGTTATGAATATATGTTTGTGTGTGTGTGTGTGTGTGTGTGTGTGTCTGTGTGTCTGTGTGTCTGTGTGTGTGTCTGTGTGTCTGTGTCTGTGTGTCTGTGTCTGTGTATGTGTGTGTAAGTGTGTGTTTTAATTCTACAAATGTTTATATCTCTTCTTGTTGTATACATGTATATGTACATATGTATGTATGTATGTATGTATGTATATATAAGCACCAACCACTTTTTAACGCATATCTTATGCAATTTATTGTTATAAGTATATGTATATATATATGTGTGTGTGTGTGTGTGTGTGTGTGTGTGTGTGTGTGTGTGTGTGTGTGTGTGTGTGTGTGTCAATGTGTGTGTTTTCATCCTACATATTAACATTGTTTATTGCAATTGTACTGGTAGTGGTAATAATGATAAAAAGAAAAACATTCTGTTTTAATTTGTTGATATGTAAAAAATATGTGTATATGTGTTTCAGTTCTATTTCCAACAATTCAGTTTAGCATAAGTACACAGGCTCAATGACAAAAACAATTCTATTTCAAACAACTAATAAACTGCAATGGTTGATGTGGCATAAAACCAAACCAAATCAAACCAAACCAATCATTCTTTTTATCTTTCTTACTTTAAAAATGTACTTTAATGTTTTTTACTTGTTTTTTCTTTATTGTGAATAAATCTTTTATCTTAGTTTTCAGACTTTTATTTTCAATATCTTTATCCCCTTTTTTTCAATATTTTGTTTTAATTAGAATTATCATTTCCTGTTTTATTTTCCTACATAATCATTTGATCCTAATATTTTTTAAATGCATTTCTTCATTTGTCATTATTCTTGTCTACCTACTTTTTCTCTTTCATTTTACTACTTTTCAGTTTTTCTTTTTCTCTTTCATTTTATATTTTTTCTTCTCTCTTTCGACTTTTTAAGAAAATTTTCCTTTCTTCCTTCTTCATTCCCAATATTTCCTATGTTATTTCTTCTTTCTTCCTTATTTCTTTTTTACTCTGGATATGTTTCTTTTCTTTTTTTTTATTCTACATTTTTTTTTCCTTCATTTAAAAAAAATATTTCTATTTTCTTTCTGCTTCTTTTTAAATATTTCCAACATTTTATCCATCTTTTTTTCTTTTCTCGCTTCTTTTTACTCCTGAGATGGTTCTTTGTTTTATTTTTTCTCCTTCATTTTCTTTTTTCTTTTATTTATTTTCTTTAATTTTACCACCCTTCTTTTTTTAAATTCTTGATCTTCCCTCTACTTTTTCTAATATTTCCCCCCCATGTTTTTCTCTGTTCTTTTTCAACATTAATTCCTTGTTTCAAAATCCAATACAATCTGTTTATTTATGAACTCTGTTTCCTTTCTCTTTTGTGTCTTTTTCTTAATCTCTTCATCCTCTACTTTCCCAGTCCTCAAAATAACAAAATCATTCTGTTCCCCTTTGACATATAGATGCACACTTTGCCCATTTTGTTCACGTCTTCCGTGTCCCCTGCTCTGGAAAGGGCATCTATCCAACATGCAAGTCTTCAATGTTTGCTTGAAGAATGCATGACAGCAATGAATGTGTTTTTACCCAACTCCTTTCTACTTCATCTTCTGTTGCACAACTCATTGTGTAAAAGCAAGTAAAGCTGGGATTGTTACTCACTCATTCATTTATTGACTTACACATAATAACACTTCATCCTGGATCCCCGAGAAGCACAAAAGACCTCACTGCATTCTGAAGATGCATGTGTGCATGCTTATTGTAATAAGCTCAACTGCACATGGAATGCATGCATATTACACAGGCGGAAAATTTGTGGACGTAAACATATATATTGCCTAATCTGATTTGCCACAACAAGAAAAGATGAAAACACCAAAAAATAACCACAAAGGTTACAACACTTTTGAGTGTATTTTTAGAAAGACACCAATCTTAAGTAGGCTTTCTCAAGGGTCAAGTGAAACTGAATACAGGGTCACTTTCTTCCACAGAGGTTATCAAAAATTTATTATGAGCAGAGAATTTATTCAAGGCTCTGTTGCATATGCAATAATAATAATTCAAGCTTAAAGTCTTTCCAAGATACTAAAACAAGCATGGGCAAACTTTTGTAAGAAGTGAGCTGCATAAGACAAGGCTCTCAATTCATAAATTTTAAAGTAATTTTTTTGTTGAAGTTGCCTTAACCATTTCTTCTACAGCAGACCATGCATTTAATCATGTCTTAGATATAGGAAAAAAGTTGATATTTTCCGCTTTCAAAAAAGTTATTTTCTATAAATTAATAACGTCTTGGTATAATATTATCACTGATATCAATGTGATTATCACACACTGTTGCCATGATACATTATGGAATAAGTAGTAAAGTTGGCAAGTATAGTCAAAGGTGGCCCAAAGACTCCCTTTTCATTAGCTACCACCAAAGTGTAGGGAAGGGCACAACTTCATTCCCTGGATAGCTTCACTTTACCCTTGATACATACCTTATAATTCTGAGTGTTAAGCAAGGTGGCATCAAGTACCATTCTTTGAGTCTTCGGTATGACTCGACCAGAGAATGATCCCCAGTCTCCTGGGCCATGGCAAACACTCTAGCTGCTTGGCCAATTGGCACGGTTATGGAATAATTAAAAGAAAAAATGAATAACTGAAAAATCAATGTATTCAATATGAATATGATCTATGTATTGAAGGAAAAATTGAATATTTTCATAATCCATGAGTCAAAATTTTATTAAGACTGCTTACTTTAAATTACTGGTGGATATAAATGTCATTTTCCTCATGAAATTTGGAAGGGCGTTTAGAAAGTCTCACAGACTGCAGTTTGCCCATGACTACACTAAAACGTATTTTGGAACAATGTTATCAGCTGGTTTCAAGTAAAATCTTTACATAAAATTACATTACAAATGAAAATTTCCATCTGAACTTTTGAGATGAGAAATTATTCATCAATTTATTAATCTACCAATCACTTTTTCTCTTTCCTCCTATATATATATATATATATATACTCATTATGTCTTCAGATAACTATATGCCATCCAAAATGTGGAGTGCCCCTTTGCTGCCATTCCTCCAAGGTCCACTCTGACCTGGAATGGTAGAATTTGTTAAGATTCCATCTATGGGTCAAATGGATCTCTTCAAAAACTATTTGTATTTGATAGGACAGTGAGCAAAATTTTTTTGTTTAAATTCTTAAGAAACAATGCAAAAAATGTAAATTACAGTGGAAGCCCAACAGTTTCCAGGATTATCTTATGATTAATCATCCATTATTATATTTGAAGTGGTATCTTTGTTTTGATAGTTATAGTCACACTTTTTAAGCCAGAATCCATTCTGAGATACATACATTTCTGAATGGTATTGATTTGAAGTGGGAAAATAATAACACAACTGTAGTTCAAAACCATTTACTTCAAGGCTGCTGCTCAGTACTTTAGCAATTAAGCCATCAGGTCTATTCAGACTTTCTTCAGATGTCGGTCATATTTGATAACATTCTTGAAATTTTAAACTAAACCCTTTATTCAATTAGTAGGTTTAGATTCTTCTCATTCTCCCGTGGAGAAATTATTTCTCACAAATTGATTTTTCTTAATTGATTTATCCCTATATTCATTTAAGTCAATGGTAGTATTTTTAAATTTTCTGAAATGAGAAATCATTATTATGAGCCACCAATGTTTCCACATTTTTATAGTTATTGTAGTCTCAATGTTTCAGCCATTTTAACCTCTGCTCTTCTTCAGGTCTATGTCATTGTAACTTTCTGGAAAATTTCAACCAAATCCTTTGTTCCACCCCAAGTTTATTCTGTGCATGAAAAATAATACACTCTGGTTCAGAAGAAAAATAAAGTATACATCACAAGGACAAATTAACTAGAAAGTATTAATCTTGTATATTGACCTATGACCTGGCTGGGGTGTCAAAATAGGAAATGCACCAGTGTAAATAACAGGTGCATCTGGTCGATCAGGATATTTTAACCTTGACCGTGGACAGGGTGAATGAGCGTGAAATTGTGATGCCCACAAGAAGAAGTAGACGTTGAACTATTATATAACTTGGTGAAGACAGGAAGTCAGTTAGTTAGAGACCAGACCAGTTGGACACAAGATGCAGTAGAGAAAGCCAGCACCCAGCTGAAGGGGCCTCAGGATCCCCGATTGAGAGTTTGGAGACCAGACCCGTTGGTGACAAGATGCGGTAGAGAAAGCCACCACCCAGCAGAGTGGGCCCCCAGGCCACCGGTTGAGCATCCCAGGAGAATGGGAAAGAAACACGGTTATGGCCAATAGAGTGCGGGTCAATATGTTGCAGTTCTGTTCAGTCTCCAACTCCCTCTCACACACAACCCTTTCAAATAAAGTGAGAGGTACATATTTTTCTAAAGAACCGTGTCGCTCGTCATTATGATTGTGTCATTATGATTCTGCATGCATATGTATATGTATATGTATTATGCGTTTGTATAGCTGGTCATAGTCATAGCTATACCACATTAACCGATAAAAGATATCCTTTAAGCAGTGTGAGAGCAATCTATACATCAGGATTGAATAAAGGGTTTCATTCAAAGTTTCCAAAAGTTCACTGACCATAGTAGATGCCTGAAGAACTCTCGAAGATTCAACAGACAAAACACTCCTGCAGTTTTACAATACAAAGGTAGACTGAAAACGTTCATTGGTTGAAATATTCATGTGATAACATCATACGTGCTGTTGATGACTTTTGAATCAATGGCATCCAAGCATTGCAACATCTATGGAAGAAGTGTGTAGACAACACGTGGAACTATGTTGAAAAATAAGCCTCATTTAATTAGCTAATGAGCTTTTCAGCCAACCCACATATAAAGGATGATGTCACATTTTGTTTGTAATAGTCATGGACTTTGAAAATATTTACAAAAACTGTAAAGTTAGTGAAGTTGGTAACATTAGTCTAGAGTGACCCGAAGGTTCCCTTTTCAATAGCTACTTCACCAAGGTATAAGGGAGTGTGCTACTCCTCTCCCTGGATTGCTCCACTTTACCCTTGATATGTACTTTATAATGCAAGGCCACATTAAGTACCATTTTTTAAAGTCTTTGGTATGACTCAACCTTGGATTGAATCCCGGTCTCCCAGACCATTGGTGAACACTCTACTCATTAGGCCAAGGGCCCAAAGAAAATCAAAAACACTGTATGAAGTGAAGTTTTTGTCTGAAATTCGGAGATGAGAAATTATTATCATTTACTGATGTACTCAGATTTGTGTTCTCATTGAGCTTGTTACTATAGTCAAAATGCCTTGGCTGTTGAACAGTTCAGTCTTCTTCAAGTGTCTGTTATAGCTGCTAACATTCTGACGATTTCAAA
Source organism: Sepioteuthis lessoniana (assembly GCA_963585895.1). Classification (NCBI taxonomy): domain Eukaryota; kingdom Metazoa; phylum Mollusca; class Cephalopoda; order Myopsida; family Loliginidae; genus Sepioteuthis; species Sepioteuthis lessoniana. Next base: position 75,398,042 of record OY757917.1, on the reverse strand, counting down.
CTGAACTTTTATTCACTCTGTTCACAGTGGGGTTGTAAGGAAGTATTTTAAAACATCTCCAAATGCCCAATGAAGTAGAGCACTTATATAAGCTTTACAAATAGTAATTCGCCCCTTGCATTTTATTTATAAAAATTATTAGTTGGCAACCTTACTTGAGAGTGACCTGAAGGCTCCCTTTTCAATAGTTACTACACCTAGATGTCAGGGAGGGCGCTACTCCATTCCCTGAATTGCTCCATTTTACCCTTAATAAGTACCTTATAATGCTAAATGTTAAACAAGGTAGCATCAAGTAGCATTTTTTAAGTGTTTGGTATGACTCGACCTGGAATTGAACCCCAGTCTCCCGGACCATTGTCGAACACTCTACTCATTAGACCAATGACCCAATTTTTAAAAATTATAAACCTCATTAAATGTTATGGGGAGCTCCTCAAGTGGTCAAACCTCTTCCATCCAAGCCTCTAACTATCTGGGTCTTTGCTTCTTTGGGTAAAAAATTATAAAAAAGTGAATCTTTGCAGATACAACCTCAAAAATATAGATGAGTTTCTTCCATAGGGGTTATAGTAATTTACCAAGCTTTTTGCTTAGATGTTGCACAAGGCCGTATGAATGGGGGACCCATGAGACTCAAACTCATTTGTGTAGGTTTGCTAGCACCTGTAGAAGATTGTCGAATGAGCATCAACCAAAATGTAATGGTAATGTAGCTATAATACAATTCTATGTTAAAACAAGAGTTACTTGCGATTGGAACCAGAAGAGTAAAATATTTTCCACCATTGTTTTTTAGGGGAAAAAACTGGTTCATGACTGCATGACAACAATATAATCTCTGTTTACATAGTGTCACCTGTCAACACATGGCCTTTGCATATCTCTCTGCCATTTCAATAAACTATGTTTTTATGACTGGCCTCTATCTAAATGTTATTATAACAATATCAAAAAAAAAAAGAAAAAGAAAAATGATTTTATGATGGCAAAGACATAGAATGACCCATAAATCTTTCAACCAAAACAATTTGAAAGCCTTAAATAATCCATCTCAGCATTCATCTTGGTCTTTTCAACTCTTCCAATTCTACTCTTTTTTGTCTCATAGGTCATTTATTCTGATTCAGTTCAAGAGCCAAACAACATCTCAAAGATAAACTAACAAAGAAGAATTCACTAATATGTGATATCCTCTAAGCATTGATGGCGAAACAATATTCTGGCAGATGTCTGATGGATACAATGACTGAAATATTATGGATATAATGACAGTCAAGGTGAGAACAGTAGTCTGAGTACATTAGTGAATAATGATGAAGCAGTTTGACTGAAAGATTGAATTTATTGCCACCAGGTAATCTGTATACACTTAATCAATGCAAAAAATCATGCACTGGAATTTTGTAGACTTATAGCTAACACCTGTTATTTTTTAACCAAAGGCTTCAATATTGTACTCAATTCTCTGCTGAGGAGGTTATTTTTTTGTAATATATTGTATTAGATATCCACTGGTACAGATACTATACTCTGATCCTTGACTCAAGGGTCAAGAATGGACATTTTGATCCTAGGCAAGTTGCACACATACTAAACTCCAATATTACTAAAAGATATAAGTTAAGTTGGCGACTTTTGTCGAGGGTGACCCAAAGGGTCCCTTTTCAATAGCTACAACACTGAAGTGTAGGGGAGGGCGTTACTCCTTTCCCTGGATTGCTCCACTTTACCCTTGATCCATACCTTATAATGCTGAGTGCTAAACAAGGCGGCATCAAGCACTATTTTTTTGAGTCTTTGGTATGAATCGACCTGGGAGTGAACCCCGATCTCCCAGACCATTGGCAAACACTCTACTCATTAGGCTAATAGCCTGGTATAACAAAATATATACTCATACAGGCAAAAAATCTAAATCACTTTTCTAGTTTTATAAGAATGGTACAGTGTAGACATAGAAAAATGTTCTGTTATGCTCTTCTTTCTGAGTGAGACATAACTTTTGAACAATCCCTATATATATATATATATATATATATATATATATATATTACCTTGTACCTTAGTTGTCTAAATAAGAGAATTTTTCCAATGGCTGCTCTACTGGGCAAGTTTCCAGCCATCTAAAATCAAAGTTCATTCATGAAGACTTTCAATTGACCTGGATACCAACATTCTTGCTGATTTTAGTGTCACCTCTGTGACATCATTTGCAAAAAAAGACACTTTCCTAAGGCCAAAAGATAATATTGGGTAATGGATTTTCATGCTGTGTCAGACAAGATTTACTAAGGTTATCTTTCATAATGAAGATATGAAACCAGACGATGGTGAACTGTGTTTTGCCCGTAGTACATTTAATACTGATAAGTATCTTACAAATAGAATTATTAACTCAGCAACATCTGTGTTACTTAAGTTTTTTAAATGCACCTTTTTAAATGCACCTTATTCTTGATTGCATATTGAGCAAAATTCTTTGTTACAGTACTGTAATCAACTATATTTTTACTTTTTGCACAGCTTGCTTCTACTGTGTTATTTCTCATTTTGAACTTGTAAAGTATTAGTTACCGAATTAGACTACATTGGACATTCATCTGTGTGGCTTTTTAATCACACACTAGATGAAACAATGCACAACATGTTAGGGCACTAACTACCACAATAGTAATAGCCACAGTGGGTACTTTCCAGGGCTTGAACTATTTCGGACATTCTAACTAGCACATAGCAAAATCTTGCAAAACTTTTGACTCACCCTAGTAATACAAGAAGACAATAACATTTAAATTCACTTCACTTAATTCCTTTTCAGAGTGATCACTTAATCTTAAATCTTTACTTCTAATTTGAAATATGAATGAGACATTTTTTTTGGATCTGAAGCTACACTTTTCTTTTAACATCTGTCATACAGATATCAGACTGACAAACAAAGAGAAAACCATATTCTAATTAAAACAAAATCGAAGTAGGAACAATGGCAGCAAGGTCAAGATGTAATTTTCTGTTCTTGAAAATAAGATAGTTTTAACTTTAGAACTCTTCTGTCTCAAGAGGTAGAATTTCACTAACTGATATTGACTTCCAAGTGACAAAGCAACAATCAAAAACTCATTAATTCAATCACCCACATGAAAGGAACCACTTGGCCTCAGGCCATTGTAGTTTTATTAGTTTTGTTCTAAGTTTTCAAAATTCCATTCTTCCATCCCTGGACAATTTTATTTTTCATCTGCAACTAAATATTTGTTGACATATGAACTGATGAAGAAGAAGAAAAAAATTAAAGATCTAATTCTTCAGTTTGCATTCTTAGTCATAAAACAAGAATTTCTGTCTTTCTCAAGATGAGAAGATAAAACAGAAAAACCTTCTTTCAACTAATTTACCTGAATTGGATAACATTTGATAAATTCTGACTGAAGAATCAAGTAAATATATAATTTCTGAAAATTTATAAACTTTAAATTAATTGAAAATAGAATAAAATTATTTGATAAATTCTGTCAAACAAAATTTTAGATTATCTAAAGAAATTATCTATAAAAAGATTATTTAATCATACTGAAATATGTAATTACCCAACCCCTCCAACACAGGCAGGATGTGACACAAGGTCAATTTTTAAAAGGAGAAAAGCTAGTAAAAGTTCTTCCTTCTCCTCAACTGGTTGCATTACCGAGGCTAAAGAACCAAGCTGCTCTACTATTTACCCATCACTAAGGAGAGCACAGATGAATTCATGGCTTTCTCAAGAGTTTTAGCATGAAGAGAAATGCAAATATCCTTGACCAAGATTTGAGGGGGTGTCCTCGTGGTGTAATGGTTAAAGTGATGGACTGTGGAATCGTAGTAATCGAGTTTGTACTCCAGTCACACTATTACATTCACTTTCGGGTAATTACCCTTGGGAAAGGTATGAACCCCCTTATCCTCCCAGCTATGGGTTAAATAGTACCACTACTGTTCTTCTTGGAGAATAGCATTGGCATTAAATAACCTGCAAAGGTTGATATGCCATTAAACAAAAAAGCCAAACCAAACCAAGATTTGAAATGGGGTTATTGATTGCATTTTCTAATGTTACCGTAAGCATGCCACATTTTTATCTAAATCACTAGTCTAGGAGAAAGAAAACTTTGAATCTAAGCCTCTTAACAGTGAGGCAGGACAATTTGTCATTATGGAATGGCAAAACAGGAACTATAATCCCTAAGCCAGACTAATGTTGTCTCTAACCAAGTTCCAGCAAATTTGGTGGCAACAGTAGTAGCAAGGTTTTTAGCATCTTGCTCTTCCCTTGGTCAACATTGATGTTTTGAAAAGAGAAAATCTGAACCATGGGTATCCATTGGTCTTTTCTCCAACCTTGATCATGAATAAATTGTTGATGTAGAGCATAATACAAGCTTTAAAATATGCAGAAGAGATGTTTTCCCTGAATACTCAAATGATTTGAAAATCCAAATAATTTTGATACACTTTAATATGTTTGATGTTAGCTTCAAAGCCAACATTGTAGAAACATTTCATATTTAAAATAACTCATTCTTTTCAAACTGCATATTTTGAATTTGAAAGCTAAAACTTAAAAAAAGAAGAAACAAAACAATACAAGGAAAATTAATCAAGTATAAACTGGTAAAAATGTCAAGAAAAAATGTACTATACAGTTTAAGCTGTATTTTCATAGAGAAACATTTAAAGTGAAAATAGTGATATCTATATATATCTGATAGGGAACAGTGAATGGATAAATAAAAATGTAAAAAGGTAACAGGTAAAGGGTGATGTATAAAAGACATTAGATACCAGTTAAAGGTACCAGGTAAAAGATTAAAGAAACTGAATAAAAATTGATCGATAATAGCTAAGGGTTACAATCCTGTGCCAAATCCAGAGATTCAATAGACTGACAAATACTGTAACAATACTAAAATATCTCAAGCAAACATTTTTTTTCAAGTCTCTGACTAGTTGGCAAATACATTTGGTTTCTCTGCTAAAACATGATCCCTTAACCCTTTTCAGTGGGACCAGATGGAACTGAGTGAACAATGAGATTTTTATGGTGTATATACTATTTTAAATTTGTTTTGAATTTGTTTCAAATTTAAATTCGAGATACCTAAAAATGGATACAGTTCCAAAACTCATTCTGGAAATAGAGCAGTTTGGAAGAAAAAAATATTTAGTTAGCCTTTTTTTATCTCAAGATTATTCCCTGTTAAATGATTTTCAATATACATGTTAAAAATTCTCATAAAATAGAACTCATCTTTTGAATTGATGTCTACTTTAATCTATTGAACATTAAATTAGAATAAGCATTTAGAAACAGCCTTCAGTCAACAAAATAATATATATCAGGTCTATTCAATATGTCCTTACATTGGTAATTTTCTGCTTATAACTTACAAATTTTCTGAATTTTGGTTATGATAAAGTTGCATAGAGTCATTCACGTAAAAGATAAAGTTCTTTTATGTATGTAACATCATTATTGAATGTCTTTTTATATGTTTGTTATGCAAATCCTCTTTTATTCCATCTTTTCTAATCAAAAGAAATGTAGGAGTTTTTATTAGGTCATTCCATTCATGAAACAAATTATAGTTTTGTGCTATGTAATGGGGTTTGTTTGGTTTGGTTTGGTTTGTTTAATGGCACATCAACCTTTGTAGGTTATTTAATGCCAAAGCCATCATACTAGAATAGTAGTGGTACTATTTAACCCATAACTTGGAGGATAAGGGTCCATACCTTTCCCGAGGGTATTTGTCAGAAAGTGAACGTAATAGTGCGACTGGAATTTGAACTCACTTACAATGATGCCACAGGCCATTGCTTTAACCATTACACCACGAGGATGCCCCCATGAGGTTAGCAGCCTAGGGTTAAATGAAATGAGTGTTAGGATAACCTGATTGACAACTAACACTGTAAATCATGAGCTTGCAGATTTATTCAAGAGTAGCAGCAGATTAAAAGAGAAGTTACACTAAACTCAGAGACAAAGGCAGACAGAGCTGAGTCTTAAAAAATGGAGCAGTGATCAGATAGATGGTTTGAGGAAGACCAGAAAAAAGACTAAGTTCTAAACTCAAAAGAAAATATTATACATTAATAACAAGTGATTTGTGACTCTAAAAATTCCCTCTTTTCAACAACCTGAAGAAGAGTCTCTAAGAAAATAAACAACAATGGTCCTGTGTTTAAGAAATAATTGTTGTTGTTGACTTGCATTGTTCCCTGTTGTTTCTGACTGCTTGAAACTTACATTGCATTGTCTCCAATCATCATATAATCTGTTGTGGCATATGTAATCTGTTGGGACCAACATAATCGGTTGTGGCATATGTAATCTGTTGAGGCTTATGTAATCCATTGTGGCCTAATCTGTTATGGCCTATCAAATTTGTTTTAGTCAATGTAACACTTGTCTGAATTGAATATAAACCAGCATAATTGCAGATCTGATAGAGTGGAAAAAATGTCAATCACTGACAATATCTTTTTTTTTTGCTTAATTATGGTATTATTTTCCTCTCATGTTTTGTATTACACAATCTATGATTTGATTTTTATTTCTTGTAATTATTGCATAAGTTTTTAAGAGTAACACTAGTTCTAATTAGTAAATAAATAAAGTCTCCAATCCAATATTGTTAGATAAAAACCGGATAGAGTAATAAGACTGATATGAGAATGAAATAGATTTTTTTTCTTCAAAATATGAAGATTGCTTTAACCCTGAACTCAATTTAATGCGAATCATTTTCCCAAACATTCTAGCCAATTTTTTCCCTTTGATCTGCGAAGAAATTTTCTTGTGTACTTTAGATTCAGTTGTACATGATCTATTTTTCTTTGTTTTATTATGCTAACATTGCATTGTTGATATGGTAAAATTCTCCTCCTGATATTTTTGAATTTCAACCTGCAAGATAGAAAAGCAAACATCATGTACAGAATAAGCAAGAATTTACTCTCATGTTAACAAAAATAAAATCCTTCCATTAATTTCTATATATGTTTTCATAGTTACTATTTTTCTGTTAAATTCAGATGCTGCCTTATCACAATATTTTGAAAAATGAAGTGATATTCTAATTTCAAAAATTTCAATAAAGAAAAAAGTTCCTCATGAAGGTAGAGTGGTAATTTGTAAATAGGATTGCTTTATGCTATGAGAAAATATTACTTTTAGTCTTTAATCTCTAGAATTTGTTTATTCATCAATCCAACAATTTCAAGTGAGAAAGCCGAGAAAGAGTTGCTTGATTCAACTGACAAAATTTAATCTGTTGATTTAAGGTTTTCTGATTATCTTCAAAAGAAACCTTTAATATATATATATATATATATATATATATATATATATATATATATATATCAGCTCTTGCATCTTTAAATTTACACTTCGATTATCATGTCTTCAATTCCACAGAATAATATTAAAGAAGCTTGATAATTATGAAATAAAGCATTATCAATGTACACAAAATGTGAATGATTGAAATTGATACTTTCATCTCAAAGTTCTTCATCACTGACTCTAAAATAACCCCCACCCTTGTCACTTTCAGGAGAGGATTGGAAATTTGACTGTAGAAATATAATTATTCAAAATTTAGTTATCTAAGAATTTATCTTTTTTGAATGGGCCTTTCCTGACTTTACATAAATGATCACCTTAGTGTAATATAATGGCTGAGGGATTTTGTTTTATATATCTTGCCTTTCGGTTTAGTTAGGCTGAGAAACTTTCGCTTAGCACATGGGTTAGTTAGGTGCAACATGAGCGCAGGTGTTCACGTGCGCACGAGGAGGATGTATCATTCAGAGATGTCAAAATAAAACCCCAGATGAGAAGTGGGACCAGGAGATGTGAATGACGTCATACACCGGAAGTGTGCACGGAGGATTTTAGGGATTTGAGAAAAGTCAGTGAGTTAGTTGAGTTCTATCGTCTGAAGAAGAAGGTTGACTTTCGGAGCTTGCCAAGGCCTTGTGGCAGGTGTCACACGTGGTTTGGGGCAAATGGAAAAGTCAGCATAGAAAGATTGTGTATCTCCCTCCTCATGTTGAAAAACCTTTTCACTCAAAGGTAATATAAAGTTTCGTACCTAAACTAAGAAGTCATAAGTGTTTTTGTGTTTGAGGATTCCTATGTGCGTTATGAACATTCTATGTCTATTTCACATATCCATATCATGAGTATATTATATTAGCCCTACCCTTTCTATGACACAGATGATGATCTGAAAGTAATGCCTTCCACTGATTTTCACAGAAACTACCACAAATAAAAGGAGTACAATAACATATTTGTATAGAGGATATTTTCAGCTATAAAACATTATTTTTCCACTTAGTTACAATCATTATCTAAGTATTTTTACCAGTGAACAACAAAAGCCATTATGTTGCAATCATATGAAGATCAGTTTAAAAGTATGTGTTTACCCAATTCTTCAAGAAACAGGATGTGATACAAGGTTGATTTTTTTTTAAAACGTGGAGGTCGAGTAGGGCTGGGTTTAAATTCAAAGTTTTTCTTCTCCTCGATTGGTTGCCTAACTAAGGCTAAAGAACCCACCCTGCCTGTAACTGGAAGGTGAAGGGATGGATTCTTGCATTTCCAAAAGGCATTAGCAGGAAATGAAGAACAAACAGTTTCTGCCAGGATTTAAACATGGATTGCAGATTCCATTTTCTACAATGGCAAATGTTTCACTTAGCATGACTCCAAATAAAAAGTCTCCTATTTTATTATATTGTTCTGCAATTCCAGGAGTGTTGAGTGACACCCCATGAAACAACAGCTGTCCAGTCACTTATTTCCCATCTCTGAAACCATTCAAATGAGATGAACAAGATGTGAGACACTGCTGGAGAAGCAATGACTAACTCATAAGTGACATTTTTCTATGGACCCCTACAAATTGACATCCCAGTGTTGGCTGGCAAGCCAAAACTTATTTACATGAGCTCTGTGTGGACACAGGAAATAGTTTGGAAAATTTTTTCATAGCGATGGATGATAGGGAGGGATGGAGAGAGAGAATCATAGAAATCTGTGCTGTCAGCATGACTTGATGATGATGATGATTTTACACAATTACAAAGGAGTGTCTTAGTTGTTAGGCTGTAGGGATTAAATCCTTAAGCCAATAAGGTCATAATTATTTTTGCTTGCTGAGTGGCAGTTTGGTAAAATGACACCTGACATGAAAACAAGTGCATTAGTGAATTCTTCCCTTTGGAAAAAATCAAAATTCACCCAGTAGCATTCAACAAAGCTTGATGAATGTTTACAAAGACCAAAATGCGGGTGTGAGCACAGTTGGGTGGTGGGTAATGTTAGCACTGATGACAGTGATATAAGAGATAAGGCATAGTCAATAAAGCTGTCAACCCATGAAAAGAAGAGCATCTCAATCAGCATATCTGTACTAATTGAGGTGATAAAAGAACTATAAGCATAGCATTTCTCTGACACCTGTGTTAATTGGGCAGGTAAGAGAAGTACTACAAGCATAACATTTTCCTGATATTCATTTTAATTGGGCAGCTGAAAAAAGGACTACAAGTATAAATTTTCCTGACATCTGTGTTAATCAAACTGGTGAAAAAGGACTTCAAGCATAACATTTTCCTGACATTCATGTTAATTGGGCAGATGAAAGAAGGACTTCAAGCATAATATATTCTGCATATTCATGTTAATTAGGCAGCTGAAAAAAGGACTACAAGTATAACATTTTCCTGACATCTGTGTTAATCAAACAGGTGAAAAAGGACTTCAAGAATAACATTTTCCTGACATTCATGCTAATTGGGCAGATAAAAGAAGAACTTCAAGCTTAATATTTTCCCAACAATAATGTTGTCATTGCTCATGTAAAAAAGTTAGTTACTTCTGTTGGTACTGCTTTTTTATGAGCAAGGCACGCATGCTCTTGTTCCTCACTTTTGAAGATGCTTAGCCAATTGCATTGAAAAATAGCTGATAATATTCTCTATTCATGGATAAATAAAAAGAATAAAATACCAAAATTACAGTGAGAGGCTGGAGAAATTACGATTAACTAGTTTACAAGAAAGAAATATGAGAAGAGATGTTATTCAACCTTTCAATATAATGTTATTTTTAATCGTGGTAAACATTCTTTTTACATATTTCTCCACGAACATGAAATTTATCGTCGAAGCAGATTTCATTGACTAAGTCTATTAAACAATTGGATTTTTGCCTAATTAGATCAAAAACAGCAATAATGTAAAAAAATTCTAAGATTCAATTGGATGATTTCAGAAATGATTGTAAGAAAAAGAAATGACCAGAGTATTTTGGGGAACTACTGGGTGAAATTGGCCCAGCGGTTAGAGTGTTCGCCAATGGCCCGGGAGACCTGGGTTCAATCCCAGGTCGAGTCATACCAAAGACTTTAAAAATGGAACTTGATACCACCTTGCTTAACACTCAGCATTATAAGGTACGGTTCAAGGGTAAAGTGGAGCAATCCAGGGAATGGAGTAGCGCCCTCCCCTACACCTTGGTGTAGTAGCTATCGAAAAGGGATCCTTCGGGTCACCCTCGACTATGGTCGCTAACTAACTACTGGGTGAAATATTCAACAGAATTCGATCCATATATAGATATTGTATTAATTTTGTATATGTTCTTTTCAAAGGTTCACTTTTTCAGGTTGATTTATAAAGATAGTAAAAAGAAGAGATGCCTAAGAAGGCATGACAAACAAATGATAATGTTATATAGCAGGATTCAGATCCCTCCCGATTTGCGATTTCATTCAGAAAACACACACACAGCTAGAGAAGGGTAGCATTCAACCGGATGTTAGCCTGATGGTTGCTGCCGAGACAATGAATAAAATGTGTCTTAGCACAAGTGGCTCCGCGCAGAGCTTCCAGGCGAGAATGCAAGAAATTAATTCACATTAACAAAATACCCTTTTTCAGCCAATCATAAATCTTCCCCCTAAAAAGTTCCCAGAACCGACTTGATCCAAAGGGTGACTACTTAAGCTGCAAAAATCTTCAAAGGTGTCCAGTCTACCAAAGGTGGATGGGAAGAACATGCTACGGTCATAAGGACTCATCTGAACTCTGGTGGATTTTTGACAGACCACCCGCAGTGAACAACTGCTGACTTAGCAACAACGCCACTCCATCCACGACTGCTACTACCACCAAGATCATCTGATACCCTTACCACCCTAATACCACCATACCCACCAAGTGGTTTCCTTAACTTATAACATGCATGACCATACATGAACTCTGGCTTCACACACACACCTCGATTCACTCTTTCACTTGATATTATACGCTACAAATTTGTAGAGTTGATTCTTCACTTTATCGCCTTGTTTTTCCCTTTTGTTAATATAATTGCTTAAAAACTTTCAACCTGTGTGCGTCTTTTCCTTGCTACCATATGCTGAACATAACAATAATACATAATATTGTGCTCCTTGTGTCACATTGCTGTATCTTAGTAGAAGTTGCCAGAGATAAAGGCAAAATAAGATAATGACAATGAGTTCATGGAAAAGTCAGACATATGATTCAAGAAAAAATACTACTCACTTTATTAGTGTGTTTCAGCCTCCCTCTATTATACTAATAATACATGGTTGACTGAATTTAATTGCATGCCAACCTGTCAAAGGTCATTTTATGCCTAGAATGTAGGAAATTGTGTTCACTGATTTTTTACATTTTTTTGTGCAGTTGTCTAGAGATGTTTTTTTCAAATGGTATTGTCAAATATAAATAATTTTTGAATAAATCTATTTGAACCTAATTGTGGACCTGAGAGTAATGGCAATGACTGGGTACTCCACACTCCTTAAATCTCCAGAACTGGAGCCTCACCATCAGAGGCAGTAATTATTATCTCTTCAGAAACTCAAGAAAATACAGAATTGACAGTATCCTGTCTCTTGCCATAAGCACTTCTTTCAAAACTAACAATAATTAAAACTTTTTAAGAAAAAAATTAAAACTCTTTATTTTATGGAACAATTCACTTCAGTTAGTTTTCAATTATTTTAATTTATTCAAAAAAACATTTTTAAAAATGACTTAAAACACAAAAAATTTTTAAACATTTTTGTACTTATAATGTAACATATTTGAATAGGAGAAAGATTGTCCCAAAAAAGATTTTAATCAAATAACATATTTTAATTTGTTCTAAAAAGCTAAATAAAATGTAAAAATACATTGATATTTTAGCACCAGGATTAGAATAGACTTTGTTTTTAGCATGGGACATAAATTTTGTCAATCATGTACATCCTTTGCACTCTTGCAGGGACAGCAATATCATACAAGTGATAATTTTTTTAATGATAAATAATTTCTTTCTATTGTTATTGATTCTCCTATTACTTCTGACCCACTCTGTATTTTAAAATCTGCAAAATAATATGCTAGCTGTTTGCAAGAAGAAAGATAATATGTATTAATATTTATTGTAATTCTATTTGAAATTATTAAAGGGATTCAGTTAAGTGAATAATTGTGTTTATTGATTATGTTTGTAAAGAATAAATGAATAAATACATTTCTCTGTTGCTAAATTCTGGATTTCAAAATGCAGATGTCGGAGGATATTCTAAGAATTTATTTCATTAAGGGAGGAAAATAGTACATCAATAGTAAAGAGAATTTCAATGAAGAGAATTTTAATGTAAACAATCGAAGAAATGATGATAAGGACATGAAGGTACAGTGGTTTGTAGCGGATAGGTTACTTCAAGGAGAAACTGGAAGAAATAATGACTGATAGTTATGGGTCATGGGTCATTCCCTTTTAGCAAGGGAACTAGGGTGTTATTAAGAATATCATGTGTTAAGAGAGAGGAGATTTAAGATTTAGTCAGAGTATTAAAATCAGTTGGAATCTTGACTCAAAGAGAAGTATTTGCATAAATTAATCTTAGTATCTTGGACCCCCAACCCAATCTAGAATAGGTTGTGGAGGTGCCCATAGTGTAATGGTTATCATTGTAGGAAATGGACACGATAACACGAGTTCAAATCCTGGATGAGGCTGATTGCATTTCACATAGCACTGGGTAAATAGTAGGACTGACTGGGTTCTTCAGTCTTGGTGGGGCAACTAGTCTAGGAGAAGGAAAACTCTGAATTTTTTTAATGATGAATAATACGCTACAAATGATAATGATAAATAATACGCTGTTAAACTCAGCTTAAAAATTGACTTTGTGTCATATCCTGCCCAAGCGGAGGGATTGGTAAATAGGAGAATAGGTTTCTAAGCACCCCCTCAATGTAACCCTGGGACTACTGTAGAATAACTCTTTAAGAATTTCTCATTCTCCTTCTAAAAGGATGATGGAAGAAATTATTATAAATATAATAAAGTGCCAGGTTCTTTTTATCAACATAAAAGTAAAGGAGGGAATTTATCACCTAAAACATGTTAGTTAACTACTTTTCATCAGCTTCTGAACCACTTTTCAATCCACCTGGGAATTTAAATGAAAACAACATAAGAAAATATAAATAGTTTTGATTTGAAATGTTGACTAATACTGGAGTTGAAACAAGGAGAGTTGATTTCATGCCTTTCTAAATAAATGATATAAAAATGCAAAATTGCTTGGTTAATTCTGATTTTCAAGACATTTCCAATTTCTTAAACTTTATAGCAATTCATTTATTAAAAAAATACTACAACCTCGGTCTCAAAATAGTGGTTATATTTGCTGGTTAATTGGTTGGTTTTATGGTATATTAAACTTCATGGGTTTATTCTATGCCAAAATCAATTTAAGAATTATATAAGGAAGGAAAATGGGACTTCATAATCAGTTTAAACAGGTCAACACTTCTTTGTCACTAACAAATCTATGTGACTGATTGCTGGGACATGGCCTACTTGAATATATTTCAACTTTTTATTGGGATATTTGACTGCCAATTTGTTTTTTATTGGTTGCTAATAGACTTTGTGTATTGGAGGGAGTTTTTGCGGTATTATGGCTAACATGCTGAGCTGCAACAACATAATAAGTTTGAACTACAATTGCACTATTTTGTTCATTTTCAGACTGATACCCTTAGGAGAGTTATGAACCCCCTTATCTCTCCAGCTATAGATTAGATAATTGTTCAACTGTTTTTTTACAAGGATGGCTTTGGCGTTGAATAACCCTAAAAAGTTGGGTTAGGTTTCGGGTTGGGTAGGGTTAGGTATAGAGGTTAGGGTTAGAGTAAGGGTTATGATTGGGTTGGGTTAGGGTTAGAGTTTGCTCTTTTATTCATATTTTTTAAGAATTTGTTGTTAAAGTTCTTATTCCTCTGACTTATAATTTTCATTTGAACAGTTTTTATTCCATAATTTTTTCAGTAAAGTTATCATATATTTGGGGTTGTCAGTTGATTTACTCCTGGTCTGTGGGGATCATTACATCAACAAAGCAACAGATATTTGACACTGATGTTGACACTTTAAAACTTGCTACATAATTGTCATACAAACTCACTGAATGGATAGCCCAGACAGCTGGAGAGGGCTGTAGAATTCACAGACTGCATCTCAGCAGAGGAGTAAGACTCACCCCCAAAGCATGTCCTGGGTATGATACTAAACAATCAGATGGTAAGTCATTCCTCAAAGCTCCAGTAATGCTGGAACTTAGAGGAATGCAGAGTACCCCTTCATTGCCATCGCTCAATTGTCCACACTAGGTCACAGTGGTAGCACCTGATAGGGTCCTTTCTATGGGTCTATCATAGTCAGAATGGCTGCAATACCTAAAATCCCTGGTTTAGAAAAACGCTGAGTCACCAGGACATCAGATAACAAAACATTATACAGATGTCATGAGAGAACTTCTGTTACTAACTCATGAACTATTTTTTGAAAGGGATTAATTCTGCTGGCCTTTCAGAAATAAAACTATTACCACAGGATAAAATACATTACATTTAAGCGTTTCTCTTCAAAGTATAATGAAGTATCTCATTATCATGCTTAATCATATTTACCCAACCCCTCCGCTCGGGCAGGATATGACACAAGGTCAGTTTTTAAGCGGAGTTTAACAGGTTTGACTACAGAGTTTTCCTTCTCCTAGACTAGTTGCCTCACCAAGGCTGAAGAACGCAGTCTGCCCTACTATTTACCCATAGCTGGAGGGAGAATAATAGGATTCATACCTTTCCCAAGGGTATTAGTGCTATGTGAAATGCTATCAGTCTCGTCCAGAATTTTAACTCATCTCGCCATGTCCATTTCCATTACACCACGGGCACCATTTTTATGATTAATAAAGGAACTTCCTGTGTACAGAAATACTTCACTCAGCCAATGCTATATAAAAACAGCAGGCATTAATCAAAGGTTGAATCGGCAGTCGGCTTGCCCAGAGCCTGGAGGAGAGATATCTTTTTCTAGAGAGAGCTGTAAAGGGACGAGTAACCAAATTAGTAGAAAAAAAAAATTGGCCTAAGTTTGTGCACCCCCCACCATACAGTATGTCTTATTTTCTTTTTTTTTTTTCAGCTGAAACATGGGTGCTTTTTTTATTTTCAAGTTTTTCATCACTTAACCCCCCCCCCCCAATTTTTTTATTTAACATAATATTATTTTATTCTATCACGAACCCCCCCACTCCAAATAAGCTTAGTTAACACCTCCACCCTCTCCATCTGATTTCCCTACAAAAAATGAATAAACAAATTTGGTTACATGTCCCTTTTCCCACTATCTCTGATGGTCCGGAAGTGGGGGATCCTTTTACATTAAATCTATATAACAAAGTGATCCCCTTTAAATTCTAGAATATTGGTTTTATTTTTCAAAATTTCTTTGTGGATATTTTTTTCTGGTTGTTTAAATGTATTCACCCAAAAAAAGTAGAATCTGATTTTTGGTTTTAACTAAAATTGGATGGGTTAAAAGGTAAAAGTTTACCACACCAACAATAGTAGATATGTCATAAAATCAAACTAAACCAACAATAGTTGACATGCCATAAAATCAAACTAAACCAACAATAGTTGATATGTCATAAAATCAAACTAAACCAACAATAGTAGATATACCATAAAATCAAACTAAACCAACTATAGTTGATATACCATAAAATCAAACTAAACCAACAACAGTTGATATACCATAAAATCAAACTAAACCAACAATAGTTGATATACCATGAAATCAAACTAAACCAACAATAGTTGATATACCATGAAATCAAACCAAACCAACAACAGTTGATGTACCATAAAATCAAACTAAACCAACTATAGTTGATATACTAGGAAATCAAACTAAACCAACAATAGTTGATATGCCATAAAATCAAACTAAACCAACAATAGTTGATATGCCATAAAATCAGACTAAACCAACAATAGTTGATATGCCATAAAATCAGACTAAACCAACAATAGTTGATATGCCATAAAATCAGACTAAACCAACAATAGTGGATATGCCATAAAATCAAACTAAACCAACAATAGTTGATATGCCATAAAATCTGACTAAACCAACAATAGTGGATATGCCATAAAATCAAACTAAACTAACAATAGTTGATATGCCATAAGATCAGACTAAACCAACAATAGTTGATATGCCATAAAATCAAACTAAACCAACAATAGTTGATATGCCATAAAATCAGACTAAACCAACAATAGTGGATATGCCATAAAATCAGACTAAACCAACAAAAGTTGATATGCCATAAAATCAGACTAAACCAACAATAGTTGATATGCCCTAAAACCAAACTAAACCAAACCTAAATAGTGAAAGTTTTTACTCTTGTTGTGGCCAATGACAATTCAATGTCTTTTTTAGAATTAACTGAATTGAATATAGTGCAGATTAACTTTTGAATTTTACATTTCTCTTTTAATTCACTTTTCCCCATGAAATGAGTGAGGGAGTCCCGTTGGTGTAATGGCTCACTGGCTTGATTGTGACATTATAGCGAGTTAAAACTCCAGTTACACTAATACATTTAATTTCAGACTAATAACCCTTGGGAAAGGTATGAACCCACTTTCCCCACAGCTATATAGTACCACAAATGTTTTTTCTACAAGCATGGCTTTGGCATTAAATAACCTAATAAGGTTGATATGCTATTTAACAAAAATGAGAATAGAAACCAAGAAATGAAATTTAGGTGAAAAATCATTTCTAACAGAACTAAAAAGACTTATCGAATAGTTTGGTTATTGTCATCAAATGAAAAATAAAAAAAAAGATTTTAGAAGGGATTTTAGCTCTTTAGGAATGGGTGAAAAAAATGGCAAAAGTTCTTTGTTTTTGTTGCAGCGGATGATTATCCTTGGAAGAAAATTCCTTATCCTTGAATCTTCATACACTTGTAGTGATTTGGATTCAATACAATTTGTTGATGATGAAGCCAAGGAAAGCAATGATTTTTCCCGGGGGTTGACAAGATATTTTGAGAGTAATTTGTTTATTCTGAGTCTTCTTAATGTGACCATGAATTGGGCTGTAATTCAGGGTAATTCATAGATGATGAAGTTGTGAAAACACTGATTGTTCGGGTGCCAGCTGATGAAATATTTCAAAGATATCACATTGCTCTAAGAATATCAAGAAATATAGCAAAGAATACTTGTTTCCTTGCTTTGTCAGCTGTAGGAAGAATACAATAGAAAATGCCGTCTTTCTACAAATTGAGCAATCATGTCTCCCCACTGCTTCCTTCTCAGTTAACTGAACATTAGCATAACTATACTTAATTGATCTTCACAGCTTCCTTCATGCATAAACTGAACATTACTATAGCTCTACTTACATTGGAGAGACGCTCCTGGATTTATGGATATTGTTGTGGGAAATGGATACATTTAACAGAGTTCAAAACCTGGACAATGCTGTTTACATTTCATATAGCACTAATACCCTTTAGAAAGGTATGAATCCAACTATTCTCCATCCAGTTATGAGTAAAGTAGTTGGGCAGACTGGCAATTTAGATTTGGTATGGCAACTAGACAAGAAGGAAAACTCTGAATTAAAAAATTGACCTTGTGTTGAATCCTGCTCATACAGAAATTTGGTAAATACACAAATTAGCATAATTATACTTAAGTGATCATTGCTCACCATAGCTTCTTTCATGCATAAACTGCACATTACTAAAACTATACTTACATGATCATGGTTCTCCACAGCTTCCTTTATCAGTAAACTGCATATTAGTATGACTATACTTAGATGATCATTGCTACACCACAGCTTCCTTCATGCATCAACTGCACATTAACAGGAGCGTTCTTGAAAAAGATAGGAGTCTGTTTTCCCATTTTTTAATATTTTGAATTCAGAATTGTCCTTCTCCCAGACTGGTTGCACAGCCATGGCTAGACAGTGCAATTAGCAATGTTATTTACTTTTAACTAGCAGAAGAAATGAATTCAGGAAAAATGGATTCATGCCTTAGCTTTCATATGAATTGAGGGCTAATGGATCCAAAAGACACTAAACCTTGGTTCACCAATTCCACTTTCCATGCCAATGACAATAATTACTCAACTCTGCTCCTCTAGTTTGAACAGAATGCTACAAAAAAGACAAATTTTAAAGAATGAAATCAACTGACAAGGAATTCTAAAAACTGTTAAAGTTATTCCAATGCAAATAATACAATTTAACCAACGGATATAATTTCAAGAATAAGCAGATTGGAATAGGAATGATTACTTGCTTAAGAAGATGAATGAAAACCAAACGACTGTTATTGCAAAGTCCCTTCAGCAAACTTTAAAAAAGTCCCCACTTCAATATGGATAGAAAAATGCAAGAAGATTAATCCATAAAATTTATAAACTTTATAAATGCTAATCTACGTGCTTGAAGGAGTTTACATCTATGAAATTCAATATATATTTCCACTATCTGCACATGATTTTTGAAAGTATCTGCAAGTTTTCCATTTGGGAAAAAAGAAATGGCCAAAAACGGAGAAAACAGTCCACCTGGAAAATTTCAGGAAACTTATATGTGAGTTAAAAGTCAATGACATTTGAATAAATGAATCTTAAGCATAAATACATTCAAGTAGAATCAATTATTCATTCATTTAGGAATATATAAGGCTATAGATATGTGTACATATACATATATATATATATAATATAATGTAATATATGATATATTACATATATTACCATTGTCTTTATGAAGTTGTGCTGACAGCACAGATTTCCCTGATAAATAATATATTGCATAAACACACATATAAATATATATATGCTATACTTTATGCATATAAATATACACATACATATATATAATATAATGTATAATATATATATAATATAATTTGATATAGATACCTATGTATGTTTACATATATATATATATATATATATATATATATTTAGGTATATATATATATATATATATGTATATATATATTTATACAATTTTTCAGTTTTGTTTCTTTATTTCATGGCATAGCAACATTTGCTGGGTATTTAATGCCAAACCCATCTTTATAGAAGTAAATTTGTGGGACTGTATAACTCATAGCTGAAAACATAAGAGAGTTTATAACTTTCCAACGAGTATTAGTCTAAAAGTGAATGTAATTGTGTGACTGGCGTTTGAAGTTGCTTACTACAATATTGCCATCCAGCACACCACGAGGACCCCAATATATATATATATATATATATATGTAATACGTATATATGATATGATATATATGATATAACATCATCATTTTCAAGTCATGCCAATTGCACAAAGTCCTCTCACAAAATATCTTGGTACTCTTACAGTGGCTGTTTTTTTTCTCATAAATAGTGTCTATTGATGAGAAGCTGTAGATTACTGACTGAATTATTTGATCCTAGCCATTGACTTATGAAGTTCCGCTGTTGATGCACCTTTAGATTCTTCAGCCTTCACATTCACCATGCTGCATCCTTTGGCTTCCAATGCTCTAGGCTTGTGCAGCTTTTATTATATTCTCCTCCCTCCAAGACTGTAATCCATTGATAAGTTAGGGCAGGATAACAGCTGTGGAGTTTTACCTCTTCAGTTTTATTTTCAAAGGGATATACTTTTCCAGTGTTATGCTCATAGGATTTTGATAATATGGGTTTCCCTTAAAAAAAAGAAGCTTTATACATCACCCTTTACCTTTTACCTTTTACATTTTTATTTATCCATTCACGGTAGAGAAAAAAGTCACAAAATGTTCTCTGACAGATACGTGGTGCATTCAATAATTTTCCAGCCTTTTTTGTACAGGTATTTGAAATTGTCATAGACTCTTGTTATTGCTATACATCTATGAGATGACTGACCAATTTTTATGATTTCAGCTTCAAATGAACAGCTACAGCAGGAACTGGAATACACCCAACTAAAACCTGATTGTCACAGCTGGTGAATTTCAAAAATGCAATCTGGACGTGAGGACACTTTAGAAGAACGATATGCAATAAAATTCTATTTTAAACTTGAAAAAAGTGCCACAGAAACGTATGGAATACTTCAGACTGCTTTTGGTGCATCTTGCATGAATCAAGCATCAGTTTTTGAGAGGCAATTGAGATTCAAGGACGGCAGGGAGTCTGTGAGGAATGATGAGAGGTGTGGAAGGAGTAAAGAAGTCAATACACCACAGTTGATTGGCCAAAGGGTTAGGGTTAGGGTTACTATGTTGAGGTTTTAAAGGAGTTCATGAAGAGATTCTTGGGAAGAGGCCAGCACTCTTCAAATTGGGTCCGTGGCATTTCCACCAGGACACTTTGAAGAAAATTTTTAAAATTACTTCAAGAATAAAACAATAATACTTTGAAAATTAGGTAAAACAGAACACTAAACTTTCTATAATTTCATCTCATATAATAATAATAATAATAATCATATAAGCTAATGCTGATGTGAAAAACTCTCAAAAAAACTAAAATAATAATAATAATGCAGAGAAAGAGATGAAATAAAGGATTAATCACATCGTAAGTGGATGCAGGGAACTAGCACAAAGGGGGTGAAAAACTAGGCATGACTGGGTGGAAAACCAGAATATGTCCTGAAAAAAAAAGGTACATAAAATTCTCCAGGAATTTGAGATATAGATGTATCACCTAATCAGAAGACCATACCAAATGTTAATTAACAAAAAAAACAATTTGTTGTCTAGCGGATTTTGCCATTCCTGCATACTGAAAATAAAAGAAAGCAAAAAAAAAGAGAAATACTTAGACCTTGCTTGAGAACTTAAAACAGGCTGTGGAATATGTAGGTGAAAGTGATGCCTATGGTAGTTGGTGCTCTTGAAACGGTTGCCAAAGGATTGGAAAGGAGATTGGAACAGTCTGAAGACTTGGAGGAAGAATCAAGAGCATTCAAACAACAGCATGGTTGAAATTGGCCAGAATACTCAGAAAGGTCCCGGAGACATGCAATCTAACAGACTCCAGTGAAAGCCCACCAGCTAAGACTGGTGGAAAAATTCAGAAATAGTAAAATAATGATTTTGATATTCATATACATATATATATATATATATATATATATGATATAAATATATATTAGATATATATATTTAAATCCATGTAATTTGGTCTGCAACCCCTGGATTTCTTGGAGTTTTTACTGAACAACAATCTTCAGGCAGTTAACAAAATGAAATGAATTAAGAATTGAAAAATACAGTCAAAAACTGTTGGAGTTTTGTAGGAATCTTTACATGTGTGTGTGTGTGTGTGTGTGTGCATATGTGTGTGTGTTTGTGTGGGTTATAGTTGCATATTATTGTGTGTGTATGTGTGAGTGGTATATAGTGCATGTGTATATAAAGGTACATGTGCAGCACATTGTTTTGACTGGATGTTATAAGTCATCAGTTTATCTTCTATCGCTAAGGCAAAAGTTTGAGAAGATTTTAAAGAAAAAAATGTCTTGATTATACATATGAAAATGAATGATGATGGTGGAAAGGGCTAGGGAGGAAATAAAGGACATTTTATAAGTGTATGTGTGTTTATGTTTGAATATGTGTGTGTTTGAGTATGTGTGTGTGTCTGTGTGTGTATGTATGTTTTTATATGTATGTGTGCATTTATGTCTGTGTGTGTGTGTGTGTGTGTTTGCATTTGTTTATTTGTATAAATGTTTGCAGATGTATGTGTGTATGTGTGTGTTTGTGTTTTTGTATATATATCTGTTTGTCTATGTTTATATGTGTGTTTGTGTCAATGCTTGCGTATATGAACTTGAACTGATCTGGATCACACTTAAGACATCTAGTAAGACAAGAAAAAATCAGCTAAAAATATTAAAAAGAATATATATATATATATATATATATATATATATATATATATATATATATAAACACAGGCACACAAAATTACATATTTGATTCGTTCTTTTTTCATGCTAAAATGAAAGAAATTTGTCCCTAACTTTTAAAAAGTTTTTTCTAAATATCTCCACCTTAAAATAAAACTGGTGAAACAATAGCTACATAAAACAAATGCTACCCTGGAAATCTCATTCTAATTCAATTTTGCCAAGTTCATAACTTCTTCAGGCTGCATAGAAGCAATCAAATCATTCTAAATCTTTCACATGAAGTATGCCCTATCAGATTAATATCTGATATTATTTATCCAATCAACTGACTAGTCAGCTGGAAGATTTTGAAGCCTTGCAAAAGTTAATGATTTCATTTCAATTTCATTGCATTTTGTCAAAGATTTCCACTGATAATCATATTTTCTTGCTGTAGATGGATGGATGTCTAACAAAACAAATTTAGTCACCGAATTATTGACTCAGTTAAGTTGACATCTGAAGGTCACTGACACCCCACTACCCTCCAAAATTCATGATTCTTTTCCTTTTTTTCTCTTTCTACACAGTATAACCATTGCTATAAGTTATGTCTACTCTTATGATATATTTCTGAATGTGCACACTGAGAGTAAAAGCAAGTGCCATATGAAACAAACAATATATAAACAGTAGGTTGTTTCTGTGTGAGAGTGCTGAAAATTGTTTGGCTCTACTAAAAGGGAATAGCCTTTTCTAAAATCTTTCTTTTTTTTATCTAGAAGGATTAAAGAAACTTGAGGGGTAATCCATGTGGTTTACTCACTAAAGTGCTGAACAGTAGTCTTGAAGTAAGTTCAAGCTCCATTTGCACAATTGCATTCCCTTTTGGACTAATACCCTTAAAAAATTATGAACCCCTTGTTCCCCCAGCTATTTGTCAATAGTTTCACAGCTGTTTTACAAGGATAGCTTTGGCATTAAATAATCCATAAAGGTTGATATGCCATTAACCACTGATACCAAACCAAACCAAACAAAAGAAAATTGAGAAATGATGCACCAAATATGCTGAACTTAATGATTAATATGTCGAATAGGATGTAATTCCTTTTTGGTTGGGCTGAAAACTTTTCATCACCCTCCCCTAATAGCTTTGATCTTTATCTTCATAAAGAGTATGTCAATTGGAAAAAAATTTAATGTTATGTAGAAATAGTTTTGTGGTATCTGAGTCTGAATCTACAGTTAAATATCATTTATAAATACTTCAGTCACATTAGAAAGGGTATATGGTGTTATAAAATCTGCAAAATATCTTTGAAAATAGTAAAACTATAGCTAAAATTAATAGTATATTACTTATAAGAACCAAAGTGAATTGTAACTTGGGGGAGAGGAGTGACTTAGAAAAACTGGGTAAATTGGAAGCAGGGTCACAGGGGAGTCATTGAAAGCAGGGTGGATGCAGATTTTAAGAGAGTGCAGTTATCAAAACATTTTAACCATCACACACACCCATCCACTGACACACAGACATATATATATATATATATATATATATATATGTATATATATATATATATGTATGTATGTATATATAATTTTAAAGTAGTATTTCAAAGTATGCTCAATGTAAATATAAAAATTATAGTACAGAAAAAAATGAAAAATTTCCACCACTCCAACACACCTATATATGTATATATATATATATATATATATATAAGCATGATTGGCTGGGGCTATAGAATACACTGATGGCGTCTCTTCAGAAAAGTCAGACCCCACCCCAATAAGTGTCTGGGATATGATACAAAATTATCTGATGGTGAAGCTGCTGTCTTGGAGCTTTGGTACCTGTTCATTACCATTGCTCCCTGTTCCACTCTGACCCAGAATGGTAGCACCTGATAGGGTCCTATCTATGGGTGAAATGAAACTGTTTAGCATTTAAACTTGTGCTAAATTGAATTGTTTGAAATAGAACTGTTTGATCATTAAACTGTGTGCAAACAAATGACTGATGTTTAATCGAATTATTAGTGTTAAATAGCAATACTTGTGATCACTTCAAATGATTAATATTAAATAGAATTATTCGTGTTCGAAATACTTGAAACCATTTAACTGTGTGCAAAAGAATGAGCCAAAACTCATTTAAAAATGTTATCAACAAAATGTGTTTACAAGTCATATATACTTAATATATATGTATAAACAGGATTTAGCATTAAATAACCTACAATGGTTGATATACCATAAAACCAAACCAAACTAAACCATGTATATATATATATATATATATATATATAACATTATGAAAATAACAAAAAAATTTGAAACCCTCCACAGCAATACATATACCAACAAACAATGCAACTGTAGGGATAAAGAATCATGCCCCAACAAGGAAACTACTGACAAAAAAATGTAGTGTGCAGAGCCACTGTAAAAACTAACAACTCAGTCAAGCAGTTCATAGGTACAATGGAGGGAACCCTAAAACAAAGAATATATGTCCCCAAAATTTCCTTTTCCAACAGAAGTCACTCATTTTATACTTCTTTATCTACACACATCTGGCACTCAAAAGACATGAACATCTCACCCACCATTACCTGGGAAATACTAAAACTAGCTCCCACCTACAGCAGGACATCAAAAAATGCCTTCTTTGTCTCCATGAGAAACTCATAATTATCACTCACCCATCACAAAATATCCTGCTAAACAAAAAAATCAAAAACATTATTCAAATGCCGACATGAGAACTAACATCTACTTTCACATTTCAACTCCTTATCTATCTCCACCACCACCACCATCCACCATACCAATACCAACTCCATCACTAAAAAACCCCACATTCCTTCACAAATAATCCCACAACATACCCAATGCACTGTTAATACTATTTTCCTCGATTGAACCTTTACGTCCATCTCCAAACACCCTCATTACATGTTGATATAATGTTAGTTATAATTTCATAATTGTTTGAAGTACTTCTTAATTCAGTATATTTACCATATTCCTTATGCCATCAAAGATTACAATAACGTATATGTAATATAACAATTACTCAAACTTGGCTACTAATACAAATTGTTATAACGTACATATTGCAATTAAGCACAGAACATATTTCTACATATGAATACTAGTATTGCATGATACACCATAGTTTATAACAATATACCATGTTTCTTAACACCATGATATTCTCACCTCACCTATTATTCTAATGTTTTAGATCCAGCATCCATTTTCATCTTTTATACTTATATGTCAAATCAAAAATTCATTTTCTTCATACAATGACGATGATATATTTGTCCCTTAGTTAAAATTATCACCACTCACAAATTTTTTTTTTATTTAGCCGATTCCCCAACTTTCTTATGACTTCTGCTACACATCATTACACATATTTTCTTGAGACAACCTCAAATCTGCCACACAGTTCATGTATCATACACACTTACATACAAACAATCACATATATGACCACATGCAGCAATATGCAAATATAATCTACACTCACATACAGACACACACACACACAACCACACACACACACACACACACACAAAAAAAAAAAAAAAGAATTATACACAATTCTACCGTAAACATTCTGTATTTTTCAATTTTTTCAATTTCTCCAAAATCTTTCTTTCTCTGCCAGACCATTGTTGTATAAAGACAGCATAAAACCAATGGTTGTAGATCAACAGCTATGCTATTAAACATTCATAAAAACTAATATATATATTTATTTATTATATAATAGCTCTATCACAGATATTGAGTACTCTCCAAATTATACCACATTTGGTCTGCCACAAACCCACCTAGTTAGATAGTGACAACCATACACTGTTGTAATATATATATATATGCAAACACACACATACACACACACTGTTTGACCAAGCAAGGGTCATTTATACTTGAAATAAGAGTGAGTTCAAGTCTCATTGAGTACCCCATTAAAAAGGCCTTGTGCCACACATGTTCTCTGACAAAAGCAAAAAGCTGGAAACATGCATATATATAACACGTATGTAAGAACAAAATAAATGAATTAAACAAATAAAAATCTCTTTGTGGACCTTCCTTTTTTAAAATATATCCTTATTCTTTCTTTGGACCTAAAACAACCATCATTAAATATATATATACATATATAATCCTGCATTACACCTTCTATCGTACTGAGTTTTATGTATTTTATCAAAATCATCAGATGAATCAATTTTCATATGATGGTTGTGGTGATATTTTAATTTATATATATATATATATATATATATATATATATATATATATATCAGCCTAGTTGGCTGGGGCTGCTTCTCTGCAGTAGGGTAACCCCACCCAAGGAGTGACCTGATATGACACTAAATGATCTAATGGTGAGGCTTCAAACCTGGATTTGGGGGAATAGGGAGTACCTCTACATAACCATTACTCCCAGGTTTATGCTGACTTGAAGTGGTAGTAGGTGTTAGGGTCCCATCTATGGGTCAAATAGAATGATTTAACCATTTAATTGTGCAATCAAATGACTGATGTTAAATTGAATTGTTAGTATTACACAGCAATAATGCAAACCATCTAACTGAGTGCAAATAAAACAATTTGTGTTAGACAGCAATACTTGTTCAAAGAAATGCCTAATATTTAATAGAATTATTTATGTTAGATAGGAATACTTGAAACAATTTAACTTCATGCAAACAAATGATCTCTGACTTGTTTAAAAAGTTGCCTACAAACTGTTTGTTTACAAATCATATGTTTTGTATATATCAATGTATAAACATTTTTTTGATTTACATAACCAACAAGGGTTGATATGCCATAAACCCCAACCAACCAAACAACATACATATACATTTACCCAAAGTGTTCACATGTACAGGTGAATTTTTAAGCAGAGTTCAACTGGTTTAAATTAAAAGTTTTCCATCTCATAAACCAGTTCTCATAGAAAGGTCAAAGTGCCTATCAACCCTACTATTTATCCATAGCTGGAGGAAAAATAGTTTTATTTGTACCATTCCCAAGAGTATAAGTGATATATGAAATGCAAACAGCATTATTATGTGCATGTAATATATATATATATATATATATATATATATATATATATATATTAACACACACAGAGATATTTATGCATACATATATATATGTAAGTATACGCACACATGCACACACACACACACATACATATATATATATATATATATAGATTGATAGAGTGGGAGAGAGAATAATAGGGGGAGGCATGTGGAATTATTTAGAATTTTAGGCTTTAAACCTACCATGCCAGAAAGGTATTGGGCACTTTTTGCTTTCTCTTCATATACAATTTTTTAATAATTTTATAATATATATATTGGCCTTGTGGGTAGATTGTTTGCCAATGGCCCAGGAGACCAGTGTTCAATCTCTAGTTGAGTCATACCAAAGACTCAAAAAATGGTTCTCAATACTGCTTTACTTAAAATTCAGCATTATAATGTACAGATCAAGGGTAAATTGGAGCAATTCAAGGAAAGGAGTAGCACCCTCCCCTACACTCCAGTGTAGTAGCTATAGGAAAAGGAGCCTTCATGTTAGCCTCATCTACAGTTGCCAACTTGACTTATATATATATATATATATATATATATATATATATTAGAAGCTTTGACTTGGCGTTTGAGTCAACCGGGTTTCAATCCCAGCTACGGGAAGCTACTGTCTAGCCACACTGATGAGTTCTGATAGAATGAAACAGATCTGTCTGTGGATGACTATATATATATATATATATATATATATATATTCCAGGTAAATCTAAAATAAAGCAAGACTTCAAAAATATCATGACAATGAGATGTTTCAGAATGTGGCTTAGCAAAGATCTTGATCTTTTGCATTAGTAATTAAGGTACATTAGACTTTCAAACCATAAAACATCCTCCACTGGATGATAATCATATTGAGAATTTAAGGTAAAGCGTGTGATAACTTCAATCACCAAGGTAACCCATTGTCATGATTTGACCCCTGTGTATTTTTTTTTGTTCCTAAAGTTTAAATTCAACTTGAAAGTTCATTAATTTAAGATTATAGTTTGGTTTGGTTTGGTTTGATTTGGTTTGGTGGTGTTCTATGGTATATCCACCTTTGGGGTTTATATAATGCCAAATCCAATATATACGAGGTGTATATGATAATTTTCCAGGCTTTTTTTTGTATGGGCACTTTTATTGATAGTACACACATGAAACTCTAGTCCCCTTCGAAGTAATCTCCTCCAGCTGCAATGCACTTGTTGTACCATTCCAACAACTTCTGGAAGGACCCATGGAAGTCCTCTCATGTCATCGTGTCAATGACCTTCATCACAGTCTCTTTCCTCTCCTCAATTATCTCATAACGACAGCCTTTGAGCTTAGGGAATAACCAAAAGTCACAGGGAGCAAGGTCTGGACTCTAGGGAGGGTGAGCAACTGTCTTGATGCCCATCTTGGTCAAATAGACTGTGACAAGGATAGAGTTGTGGACTGGTGCATTGTCCTGCTGGAAATGCTACTGACCTGATTTGAAGAGTGTTGGCCTCTTCCCAAGAATCTCTTCCTGAACTCCCTTAAAACCTCAACATAGTAACCCTAATCCTAACCGTTTGGCCAATCAACTGTGGTGTATTGACTTCCTTACTCCTCCCACACCTCTCATCATCCCTCACAGACTCCCTGCCTTCCTTGAATCTCTTATGCCACTCAAAAACTCATGCTTAATTCATGCAAGATGGTCGAAAAGCAGTCTGAAACATTCCATACGTTTCTGTGGCATTTTTTCCCGGTTTAAAAACAAATTTTATTGCATATCGTTCTTCTAAAGTGTCAGATTGCATTTTTGAAACTCACCAGTTGTGACAATCAGGCTTTAGTAGGGTGTATTCCAATCACTGCTGTAGCTGATCATTTGAAGGTGAAATCCTAAAAATTAATCAGTCATCTCATAAGATGTATAGCTATAACATAGAGAACTTTCAAGAGTCTACGACAATTTTAAATGCCTGTATGGAAAAAGCCTGGAAACTTATCATCTGCACCTCGTATATAGATAGATAGATAGATAGATAAAGAATATGAATAGTTTATTGGCTAAGTTATTTGGCTATTTGGTTTACTGGTGTATCAACCCTTGATGGTTATTTAATCTCAATCCTTTCTATACATAAATATATCATGCATATTATCTTTAAGTGAATATTGTGTAGGTAACTTTATTTTTAGATGAGTTAGAGCCCAATTTTTTTGCACACAGTTTAATGGTTTTAAAGATTCTTATTTAGCATTGATAACTCTATTTACCATTAATAATAATCCCTGGTAAAATATTGAACAGTTCTATTTGACCCATATATAGGACCCTTACAGATACTACCACTCTGGGTTAGAGAGGACCTGAGAGTAATGGTAATGAAATAGTACTCCACATTCTCCAAACTCTAAGACTTGAGCCTCACCATCAGATGCAGTTTAATGCCACACCTTAAGATTGTAGAAAGAACAAAATATTCTATATGAGACTTTCAAAACAACTTTTGGAAAACATTGCTGGTAACTGTGCATCAAGAGTGGAGTGTAGAATTTTGAAGAAAGCAATTATTATTTAATTGAAGGCATTCATAACTGTCTGCCTGATTTTGATAGTATTGGAATTCGATAATGTATTGATAAAAACCACAAATTGAATTGCTAATTTTAAAGTATGCTACAACTACATAAAAGCTGCCATGTTGCTTCATTTGATTCAATCTTGTTTACTCGTCTATAGCCATTTGCTATCATTAGATTCGGTTATGCATTAATGCTCATGGCTAATCCCTCTGGAAAAGGTTAAACATTGGGTTTTGAAATTTTTCACATAGAATTAGTTTCAGCTAATTTGTTTAAAGAACTCAGTCTCTATGTTTTACTTTAGGCCTTTGTGCATCAGATGAAAGGGAGTGTCACGGGTCAGGAATTAATGCAAGAATTAATGTCAGTACAATCTATTACAGGTATAATTTGCAAATTATAAAATTCTTCATTTTGGATAAATAAATACAGTGCCCGTAAAGTAGCTATATAGTTTGTGATGTTGAAGTGGCCTCCTACCATTGAGGAATTTGGTGGCGAGTTGTGTGACTGTCAACATTAGGTCAGTCAGGAGAACTTTTGCAGTTAGTATGAGAGATAGTCATATGAGTGTTAGCTTTTTTAATAAGTGTCACTTAGTTACCTGGAATGTAAAAAGAAACTACCGAAATTTTTGACTAGAAGAATTTCCCCTATCATTGGGTATCGACTATCTTTTGTTAAAGGATAGACCTTTCCTTGATTGACTTGACAATACCACTTCATGTCTTCCTGTTTTTGTGACTAGTCTAGAGAAGTTGTAATATTGATGATATTGTGAGTAGGATATTTTTGTGACATTTTTTTCCTGAAATGAATAATTTCATCATCATTTTTTTATTTTGTTTTGTCTCTTAGTCTCAACTAACTTTCTTCGAGATACCTTCAATCCTCTGCAGTTCATGGGGATGCTGTTTACCATGAGAGTGTAATTCTTATTAAAAAATGGGAAATATAAGCTTTACATATAATATATTCATGTTTTGTAATGGACTTTAAAAATCTGGCTATGATGGAACCCTGTTTGAGTCATCCAGCAATAAATAGAATAAAGTGTTTATCTCCATGAAAAATCAGATTTGGACCGAGTTGAAATAAATGATTATAACAGATTTTAAATTGAAGTTTCTGAAAGCTTAGAGTCTTAAGTTGCTGTACTATGAATATCTATTCCTCCATCATGGAATCTGTTCTGTAAATTTTCAATACTCCACCATAAAATTCATATTGTAAACGGCTGGATGTACATGTCAGCAACATTCACTGAGTTCATCACAGGTCAAGATGATATATTACACCTGGAGCATAATAACACGATTTGATAGAGCAAATTTTCAGCTACATAACATAATTTTTCCATACAAGCATGAGCATTGGCCATGCATTTTTATCAATGATGAATAAGTGCAAGCATATTATTAATATTTTACTAGTATTGCATGCAGATTTTCTTCATTGTTGCTGAATTTGCCTGATCTTTTGTGATGGGACAATAATATTTTCTCACTGATAACTTGAATCTGTTGTATTCTGTCCAAAAATAAATAAGAATAATTTTTTAAAGTGCCCTTCATTAGTTCCAAAGGCTGGAAAAATCCAGGGCTTTATTCATGATATGTTTAACTAGTTAACATTACTTTGTCCATTGGGGAAAAATATCTGGAAGAATTCAGTGCATTAAAACCCCCAAAATTCCACCATATTACAATGTATGAGACTATTCTAAAGTAGCCTTCACATCCTGGCTGACCAGTAGATCTTAAATATATAATATATAGGATATATGGGTCACTCTTCAACTCAAGTGTTAGTTTAAGATCTATAAGTTTATACCATCTGTTGGTGTTGTTGCAGCTAAAATGAAAGGCTCTTTCTATGACTTTCAAAAATTCCTTATGTCTAAAGTTCTCCATCTCTACAAATATCTGATCAACCCATAAATGAAGTACAGTTCATATATTTTAGCTGAAACCTTTTTTATAAAATATTGAATCAAATGTGATGTGTGAAAGGAGAAGGAGTCTATTTATTATTCCAACCACTCTTGAGTTGGCATAATATTGTTAGTCGATAACTTTTCTATTCTTACTTTCGTGAAAGGTTTTCATATAAGCACCATGCCTGAGTAATACTAATCTGGGAGTCTTCAGTTTGGTGATTCTTATCAATACTTTCTTGATGCGACTTCCACTCAAACAGCCTCTTCCTAAGAACAGCTGAGCTTTGGAAAAAACTACCTTCTGACTTTTTCCTAACATTATATGACCCTGGGCTATTCAATACAAATTTAATAAGTATTTCAGTGGACGTTAGATGCTTTAGCCACTCCCTGTCCAACCAAAAGTTCATATTCCCATATTCACTCATCCCCAATATCCAATCAATCTTTCTATTGCTTTATTACATTTCGTCACCATATCATTTTGATATTTTGCTAAATAGTGGCCAAGTTGGCTTTGCTTAGAGTGAATCTTAGTTTGTGAAAATATTATTGGATTTCTTTCATGGACTTCTTGAAAATTTGTAAAATGCCTTTATCCCAAAAATTTGCTGACCATCTTTGACAAATATAAGAACATCATTGGAATAGAATTTTTACATTTCAATCTTTGTTGGCAAATTAATTCTCTCTTTTTTCTTTTTCAATATTCTAGACAATTTTTAAAAAGTAAAGTACTTTATTTTTTTCTTTGAAAAACCATTAAATTATGAAACAGACCTCAAATTCTCATTGTAAAAAAGGAAACTAATTAGTTCTTTCCTTTAAGAAAAATTAAAAACAAAAAAGCAACTTAAGAAAATTTTCTACTGAAAACAAAAGATGGATTTCCATCTTTGTTACTGTTTTAAGATAAAGGTCACATGACAAATGTGAAAGACTGCCTGACAAGACCAAAGCAGATGCCACTGTCATAAAATCTAGCCAATAATCAGCCTTCTCTGTGGGGATTGTTTACCATAACTACAGATTTTTTTTCTTTTCTCTTTGCAAAATTGAGAAGAGATGTCCTGAGGGGAAATGTGCTTAAAAATTTTAAAGAAAAAATTGCCATTAATAAAAAGAAAATAACTATTTTGTTTTTTCACTTTGTTTCCGATTTCTTCTTGAAAATCCATATACTGTTAGTCTTTCTTGAAGCCATTTCTGAGCAATGGGATTTTGGAGTTTCAAATTATTCAACACCATATGGTGATGCCAACAGAACAAATTAGTTTTTAATTTAACTAATTTCAATGATTTCAAATTAAAAGTAAAGAAAAGAATGTTAAATAAAAACACTAGAAAAAAGTTTGTTTCTTTTTCCATTTGTGATTTAAATTAATTTCTTTTCTAATCTGGATTAAATCTTAAATAGTTTCTGTATTTTCAATATTTAATTTCAACCAATTCTCTATGAGTCTAAATAATTACTTTTCCGTACACCTATTGTTAGGAAAAAGATATATTTTTTTGTACTTACTTTTTATTATTTTAAAATTATTATACTAATGCACATGTGCACAATTACACTCATTTGAATAAGGATCATTTAAGCAGGAGAACATTTTATTAAAGATAGATAAATTGATTGCTGTTTAATTTACTCTCCCAGTAGAGGTTCAAAATTTTCATGCATATATAAATTACCTCTACTATTGACCAACATCACTTATTGCCAAGGAAGGAAGAGAAATATTTTTAAGTCAGATATTCTAATGTCCTGTTACCATGGGTTAAAATATGCTGACAGTATCCTCAGCAGAGGGATAAGATACCTTCTCAAGGAGATGTCCTGAGTATGACACTAAACTGCATCTGGTGGTGAGGGTTGAGTTCCGAAGCACTGAGAAATGTGGAGTACCCATTGATTGTAATTATTCTCAACTCCACTTGGGCCTTTAGAGATGGTACCAGTTTAAGCCCCTGCATACAGTTCAAATGTATCAGTGTGGAAAGTATTTATATTAGATATATCTGATATCATATAAGAAGATGCAAAAAACTTAAGAAACTACACATAAATGTAAACATAACCATATGATGCACACAATTCCTTAACCTCTTGGCATGAAATAACCCCAGAGAGGGTTGTCATTAAAATCAATCAATTATGCAAGCAGAAATTTTAATTGTTGATCATAGCAGTTATAGTAGTTTTAAGACATTTCTCTTTTAAGTGTTGAAGGCATTTTAAAATACCTGCTTTTAAATCAATGATATTAGTTTACTAAATGTCAGAGCCATATAACCATACTTAACTGGGTAAGGTAAAATTCTATCCACTCAATTCTAGGAAGCTTTTCTTCTAAATATAACTTGTCCTCTAGTCTGAGAGTGTAGAGACTGGCCTTACTACCCAGTACCTTGAGAAAATGCCGACAAAGCCGAGCTTTATATTTGATACCACTCTATTGGATGTTTTGCTTCCTGCAGACATTCCAGCTTGACAGGGCTTGGATAAATACTACAATCATGATGTATACTTATGTCACATGATAATGGTAGATACATTGGCCTTATTCAAGAATTTCTTTTGAACATTTCACTCACAACTCTTACTTTTCTCAAATCATGTTGAAATATATTATTGTCTGATGAATTTTGCTGTCAAATTTCATTACAAATCTAATTAGAGTAAATCACAGGTCTAAACAAAAAAATTTCCTTTTAAATTCAATATTTGTTTTCAGACTTGAATATCAGAAGAAGGCCAGAGAGTATACCAGATAAAATAAATGAATAACCTTTGGATAACTTATGAAGTGCTCTGATAGTATAGCCTATAATGTACATATTACATCCCCTATGAACTAATAGGGCCCTCTTTAAATAAAATATGACACTAAGTGAATCTGATGGTGATGTTCCACTTCAGCACTTCTTGCCATTACTTCCAGGTTCATTCTGAAGCAAAGTAGTCGTACCTGTAAGAGTCCAATCTATTTGCAAAATATATCTGTTTGAAAATTATCAGTATTAGGTAGGAATACCTGAAACCATATAACTGTGCAAATTATTCATATTAAGAATAGTTACTATAATTTTTTGCAGATGGTTAGCAATAGTTATGTCAAATGATATGATTGCTAGAAAAAATGACTGTGGTATTAAATAACACCAACAAGAGTTAATATATTGTAAAACTAACTGACAAACCAATGTATGGAATTATGACAACATCAATACTTTTTTTTATAATTTCAGACATTTCAAAAACTGAAGAGTACACCAGCCAACATGTAATGATCAAAACCACAAGTTTTTAAAAACTGAGAATACTAGTGTGAATATGTCATGGGATAACAACAGTACGTCATCAGAGAACTTCATCACAGTGCTTCAGACAGGACTTGGAATAAATCTATCGAAACAATTTCAAGGATCCCTCATAAAACAACTATTTCATAATGGCAGTTTTTATACTCAGCTGTAGTACGTCTACTTTATAGAACTTTACCGTTCTTTCCAGTTTCCTTAATGCTTCTGAGACGAAATGAGTAAATGCTAGGGATTTCTCTATGGAAATTATGAATGTTGATGCATAGAGAGACAAAGCACCTGGGCACTTACTGCTGGAAGTAAGCACTTATCTCAGTTCATTCTCATCCTGTTGTAAGTGAATGGATATAATAAAGATGAAATATTGATTGACTTCTGGCTTTTATATTTTATTTTATTGATGTGGCAACTTACTGCAACATTAATGTTAATTACTGTTGTACAATATATATATATATATATATATATATATATATATATATATACAATACAATTTATAATATATATAGATACATATATATATATATACATCAAAATATACATATATATATATATATATATATATATATATATACAATACAATATATATATACATTAAAATATATACATATATATATATATACAATGCAATATATATATATATATATATATATATATACATCAAAATATACATATATATATATATATATATATATATATATATATATATATATATATGTCTGTGGAGAGGGAGAGAGAAAGAGAAAGAAATAATATTTAAGTATTATAGAAACACGTATATAACTTTAATAAATGCCAATATGTATGTGTATTGGTTTATGTATTGTCACAATTTTCTTTTGAAGTGTTGGCTTTTCCAGTCAAAAATATTCTTAATAAACAACACTTCAGACAAAGTTTTTGGTTTGACTTAATCTATTTGTTTAATTGTACATCAACCTTTAAAGGATTATTTAATGCAGAAATTTGTTCAGTTATTTAGCACAGTTATATGGTTTCAACTATTTCTATCTAATACTAATAATCTGTACATGATTAAAATATTTCAACATACCATTCCTATTTAATAATAATAATCTTTTGTCGACCCCAAATTACACAGGGGTCCCTGTGGTGTAATGGTTAACATACTGGACTGCAACATCATAGTAGGTAAGTTAGAACTTCAGTTGTATCATTATGACTTTTACACTAATACCTTTGAGATAGGTATGAAGCTCCTTATCCCCTCAGCTATGAGTTAAATAGTACTACAACTGTTCTTCTACATGGTGGCTTTAGTATTAAGTAATCCATCAAGGTGAACAAGCCATTAAACAAAGAAACCAAACCAAATTAAAATAATTGGGAATTCCTGTCTCATAAAAACAATTTGCACACAGTTATTTTGTTTCAAGTATTCTTATCTTATACTAATACTTTCAAAACAGATCTATTTGATCCCAAGGTGAAACCTGAGAAGATGCTACCACTCTGCTTCTGAATTGATCTGGGAGTTATAGTATTGAGGAATTACCTCACACTTCCAAGAGTTCCATTACTGAAACTTCATTACTAGATGCTGTTTATTGCTATACTCAAGCCATAGAATTTTGGTGAGGGTCTTAACTCTCTGAACAAGATACAGTCAGCAGAGGATGAACTTCCATGTCATAAAAGTAACTATTGTATGTACTGAAACATAAACTTTTCCGCTAAGTGTCACTTCTGAAAAGTATCATACTACTTCCTTTGGTCTATGAGAAGCTAACATGTCATGAGAAAAGAAATCTAGGCTGACCAAGATTGGCCAATTATACCAGCACTTACACAAATCACTAAGCAGTGCCATCTACCTTTCACACTAGCCCAAACAGAAAATTATAAAGGGGGCATAACTAGATGGATCTTTCATACAACTTGTTAGTGCCACCATGCTGATATTTTCCAAACTGTTACTTTATAAAGAGTGTCCAGATCAACAGTGTGATGATATATTTATATCAAATTTAACAACAGAGTTTGGGTTAGGTTATTTGGTTTAATGGCATATCAACTCTTGATGGTCATTTATGACCAAATCCTCTTTATACATATACTATATATGATTTTTAAGTGAATAGTTTGTATGTAACATTTTTTAGAAGAGCAAGAACTAGATCTCATTTGTTTGCACACAGTTAAATGGTTTCAAGTATTGCTTGGGACCAGCCCATGACATAATGTTTAAAGTGTTTACCAATGGATTCAGTCCTAGACCAAGTCATACCAATGACTCAAAAAATGGTACTTGATGCATCCTTGCTTGATACTTGAGTAAGGATCAAGAGTGAGGGGAGCAACACAGAGAAAGGAACAGCATCCTCCTCTATAACCTGGTGTATTAGCTATTGAAAAGGGACCCTTCATGTCGCCTATGACTATGGTTCGCCAACTTACTAAAGTATCACAACCTAATACTTATAGTCCTATTGAACTCAGTTAAATGGTTTCAAGTATTGCTATCAAATACTAATAATTCAATTCAATATCAATAAGTTGTTTGCACACAGTTAAATGACCAACCAATCAAAATCTAACCAAATATGATAAAACATTTCTCAAAAATCCATATCCTTATCCCTAAAAGACACTCAAAAGACCAAACCAACTTAACCCTTTCTGACATTAAATCACGCACTGAGGTTGATATATTTTTAAACAAAATTCAAATTCAAATAGTATAGAAAATTATTTAACTGTTCTATTTGATCCATAGTTAGAACCCAAACAGATACTACCAGAGTGGACCTGGGAGTAATGGCAATGAAGAAGTACTCCTCCACATTCTCCTAAGCTTCAGGACAAGCGCCTTACTATCAGATTATTTAGTATCATATCCAGGACACTTGTAGGGTAGGGCCTTACCCACCTGCAGAGATGCAGTTGCTGTATTTTACAGTCCCAGCCAACTGTGGTGTTAACAACATAATATCATGTTTAGCTACTGTTATTGTTAATTGGTTTATATATAAGATACTGCATAGGAGTTTACTTATTTTCAAGAATGTACTTTTCATGAAATAATTGGTAAGGATGAACTTACTTATGGGCGATAGATACTATGTATGACGGAATGAATTTAGGTATAATATTTTAGGAACAATATTTTACTTTGCAACCATCAGTTATATTTTATAATCTTCAATAGCTTAAATAACAATCATAAGCATATTTTGAAACATTTTTCATTCCCACTATTTAAAGTTTCATAACAATTGGTGTACCTGATTACATCACCATGACAACTTCATTAAAAGTTTTAATGCTCCCAGTCTTTTTACCTTAATTAAAACTTTTTCAAAATCATTTACAGATAAAGTTCAAAACAGTGAATTATGAAAAGAGCATAACTTGCTTGCTCACTCATAAAACTTATTAGTGACAACTTACAGATGTTTCTCCAAACAGCCAATCACCAAAAAAGGTTTGAGTCAACAGTATTTACAAGACTTTCAAAAGCATAATCTTTCAAAGTAGCTATAAGTACATACAACAATCTGTTGTGAAATTATGCAGAATAATCAATGTTTTTAAATCTATTTCATTTGTAAATGAAGAAAAATGAATAAATGTTTGACGGTATTTCCAGCACAACATATATATATATATATATATATATATATAGTCATAAAGCCAGAGTTTAAAAAAGAGTTCCATGTAAGGAATGTCTTGAATGTCTTTTGGAATAAGTTGAGAGATATAATGTAAGTTGTTGTGTAAATACTTAAATATAAGTATGATATCTTATCCAGTATGACATGAGGACTGTTAGGGGCACAAGATCCCCTGTTGATGTAGTCGGGGATGCACAAACTTATGTGTGCTTCTGATTGTTGAGGCAGAAGAGATTTGACTTTGGTCAGAGCTTCTTTTTTATGATACTTTTACCATGCCACGTAGTCACCATTAGACGTACTATTTGGCAGATATGTGATGTAATTTCAACACCAACAATTGCTTAAATGCATGGATCTTAGAGGAACTTAGTGCTGAAAATCTATTAAGGTAACTTGATTTGAGACAGACATTGTGCTGAGCTCCAAAGTCACTAGATGTCACCAAAGGTTAATTTTGGGTAAAAAATCTGAAGAGCAAGAAATACTGAATTTAAAATGAAATAGGTTGTTCAAGCAAGGATAAAAAAAAAAATCTGTCCACAGTTGTTCTTAAAGGAAATATTGCAAATGTTATACATCCAGATGTATTATCAACATAAAAATTCTTCATTTTGCATTTTGTCAGTATACACTCTAATAAAACCAGTAAATGGCTGGTTCCATTCACCTCATAAGTGGATACACAGTTGGATCATGGTGAGCAAATAATTAGTCTATAAGAGTAATCTGTCTTGAGAATGAACATATTGTGATTTTGACCTTAAATTGGACTTTGGTGACTCTCACTACAGTTTAATTTAACATGAAAACTACGATTTTTTTCTAACCAGAAAAAGATTAATGATTTTTCTATAGAATGCATTGTTCAAGATTAGAAGAAAAAACTTACATTATTTTGAAGCAATATCAGTGTTAAAATTATTTAAAAATTTGTTCAGATAAATCTGCAATGTTATCCTTTGTTTTTCAAATATATATCAGAATTTACTCAATAGCTTGTCTTGATTAGATTTTTTCAAGAGCTATGATTGGGACCCCAGCAAAAGTGTGAATATATCTAAATATATATGTATATGTGGGGTGTTGAAAATTTCTTAACCAGGCCAAAATGGAATGATATAGAGCCATGAAATGTATTTACTATTCTACATATTCATTCTGCAGTTTAACATACTCAATATGTTTTTGACATTCATAATATTAGGGTTATTGTTCCAGGAAGTGAACACTATTAGCTGAGTATAAATCCTGTCCCAGACTGTTTGTACATATCCTTGGGAAAGGTATAAATCCAACTGTTTTCTCTTCAGGTCAGAGTAAAAAGTC
Source organism: Sepioteuthis lessoniana (assembly GCA_963585895.1). Classification (NCBI taxonomy): domain Eukaryota; kingdom Metazoa; phylum Mollusca; class Cephalopoda; order Myopsida; family Loliginidae; genus Sepioteuthis; species Sepioteuthis lessoniana. The sequence goes on along the minus strand of OY757917.1, from coordinate 75,357,770 downwards.
GGGCAGACTTGGCTTTTTAATCTTGGTACAGTAACCAGTCTAAGAGAAGGATATCCCTGAATTCAAGCCCATTAAAATCTGCTTAAAAACTGACCTTGTGCCACATTCCACTCATGGCAGAGGGTTTAGCTAAATACATAGTATTTTGTTTCACTTCTTTGTTAGGCCAAGAACTTTACAGAACTTCCTATTTACTAGCAGAGTTCCAATAAGAAATGAAAGGATTATTAAGCCTTGATTGCTTTTTCCTTAAATAACGACAATGTGTCCAACTAGTAAATATACAAGTGCATAAGGTTTGGGAGGAGTTTTCTTCTTTTTAATCAGCTTTCTCCTGCTAAAGGATTTTTACTTATTATATACAAGTGAAACCATCTGCATCAAAAGAGTAACAATAGACGCACATTCTGGAAAATGCACATCGTATTTAAATATGAAAAGAAATGCCACAAGCCTTAGTTTTGTTGAGTACCACATGTATGCATTAATAGATTGATTTTAAATCCACATACACTCATATACTTATATGCACAAAATGATGTTTTTATAGAATACTTTCAGTGAACTTTGCATAAAGAGATATATAATAAGTATGTACAAATCTTCCTTAAGTGCTAAATATGTGCATATGTGTAGGATTAAAATTAATAGATACTTACATAAACCCATACACATGCACATTACATTCTAAAATGATTCATATACATGATCACATTTGGGTTTTTCACACATTAAATAAATGATGCTTAATGTATCTGTATAAGGCTGCTGTTATAACAATTCTAAATACACAAATTTCTCTCATTCTCTCTCTCTCTCTCTCTTTATATATATATATATATATATATATATATATATATATGCATAAATACATACATGAATAGATATTTTTATCATTCTACTGTGAATTTGAACTTAGTAATCTTTCTTAGAATTTTAAATTGAATTTTTTTTTTTCTTTATTGACTGTCTTTCTTAAGTTGTGCTTTTCACAAAGATAGTTACATTAAGAAGATTCAGAATGTGCTCAGTTGAAAAAGGCTAAAACTTAGATCTGATGAATCATTTCAAAAATAGTTTTGCAAATAGGAACATTTATAAATTCCTTAGCATATGTAGGTTTATATGCATTGTTGAAAACTGTTTACATTAACTGAGCATTTATACAAGTGCAGAGCTAATTTTCTTTAATAACTGCACACTGATATATATATATATACATATATATATATATATATATATATACTTATATGTATAAATATATATATATATATATATATATATATATATATATATATAATCGGCTCATTGGCCTTGTAAGTAGAGTGTTCGTCAATAGCCCAGGAGACCTGGGTTAAATCCCAGGTCGAGTCATACTAAAGTCTTTAAAAATGGTACTTGATACCTTCTTGCTTTATGCTCAGCAATATTAGGTATGTATCAAGGGTAAAGTGGAGCAATCCAGTGAAAAGAGTAGTGCCCTCCCCTACACATCAGTGTAGTAGCTATTGAAAAGGACCCTTCTGGTCACCCTTGACTATGGTCGTCAACGACAATATATATATATATATATATAATAATAGATAAATATATATTAGTTTTTATGTATGTATATATAATAGTATGGATGCTAATCTGCAACCACAAGTTTCAGTCTGATGATTGTCATATAAAGACGGCATGAAACCACTGGTTGCAGATAAGCATCCATGCTTTTAAATATATATAAAAACTAATATATATTCATTTATTATAATACTATATAATAGCTCTATCACAGATATTGAGCACTCTCCAAATTATACCTCATTTAGTTTGTTACAAACCCACCAAATGAGATAGTGACAACCATACACTGTTGTAATATATATATATATATATATATATATATATATATATATATATACAGTGTATTGTTTAAACCCACTTACTACAATATCACTGTACAGCACATTAACTACAATGCTATATCGATTCCCTGCTAATAGTTTTTTCACATTGCTCAAACATATATATATATATATGAGAGTCTTTTAATAAGTTTCCAGATTTTTTTCATATGGGCACTTTTATTGATAGTACACACATGAAACTCTAGTCCCCTTCAAAGTAATTTCCTCCAGCTGCAATGCACTTGTACCATTCCAACAACTTCTGGAAGGTCCCATAGAAGTCCTCTTGTGTGAGCATGTCAATGACCTTCATCACAGCCTCTTTCATCTCCTCAATTGTCTCATAACAACAGACTGAGCTTAGAGAATAACCAAAAGTCACAGGGAGCAAAGTCTCGACTATAGGGAGGGTGAGCAACTGTTTTGATGCCCATCTTGGTCAAATAGACTGTGAGAAGGATGGAGTTGTGGACTGGTATATTGTCCTGCTGGAAATGCCACTGACCTGATTTGAAGAATGCTGGCCTCTTCCAACAGAATATCTTCCTGAACTCCCTTAAAACCTCAAAATAGTAACCCTAACTCTTTGGCCAATCAACTCTGGTGTATTGACTTCCTTACTCGTCCCACTCCTCTCATCATCCCTCACAGATTCCCTGCCTTCCTTGAATCTCTTATGCCTCTCAAAAACTGATGCTCGATTCATGCAAGATGCTCCAAAAGCAGTCTGAAGCATTCTATACGTTTCTGTGGCATTTTTTCCAAGTTTAAAACAGAACTGTATTGCATATTGTTCTTCTAAAGTGTCCTCATGTCCAGATTGCATTTTTGAAATTCACCAGCTGTGACAATCAGGTTTTAATTGGGTGTATTCCAATTGCCGCTGTAACTGTTTATTTGAAGCTGAAATCCTAAAAATTGGTCAGTCATCTCATAAGATGTATAGCAATAACATTGTGAATTTTCAAGAGTATGACAATTTTAAATGCCTGTACAAAACAAGTCTGGAAACTTATTAAATGCATCACGTACATCTCCCCACAGTATTAGCACTTTGTGAAAAGCAAACAGCCACATCCAGAATTTGAACTCAGGTCACCAAATCTATTTCCTACGACATTAACCATTATGTCAAAAGCACTTCCTTTGTTAAATATAGCTGTTTTTCTCTTGACAGAGGCTTATTCATATCATAATTATTTAAACCTCTGTTTAGCACAGAATTCCTTTCTACTTAGCATTGTCAATGAAAACTATGCAGGATAGATAATTGCTTGGGTTTAAACTAATATTAAACATCTTAAGGTGTATTTGATTAATTGCATTCAGCCTCTAGTAAAAAAAAAACTTTGGATATCTAAGAATGATAGAATTTTATGCCAAAATTGCATTTGTTTCATATTTACATTATTGCTAAGTGATGTTTGTGTCATTTTAACAATCAATAAAAAGACTTTGCAGAAAATTAAAATCCTGAAATTTTTATTTGAATTTCTAAAATGAGAAAATATCAAAATCATACCCTTATGTACTTACGTTATAGCTGTAATAGTCAGGACATTTCAATCCATATACTCTCTAGCCTTCTTCAAGCATGTAGCAGAAAGAAACTTGTATTTTTGTTTGGCGTGTAATTTAATTTGACCGTTAGAGTCGCCGAACATTTTCACCCCATCAGGATGACCTATTCTATTCAGCCTGAACCATAATTCCTTGCAGCACCAAAAATTGAAGAAAGCTCGTGAAACTCTCTCTCCCTCAGAAATCCTCAATGGGAATGGACGTCTATTCGTCTGCTCCTGAATAGCAGTAGCAGCATCATACACTATGAGGAGAGCCATCTAGTTTATGGACCCCTTGAGTCTATTCTTCTTGACCAAGGGATCCTAGTTAAAAACAAATTAGATGATACACTCTAAGAACTTCCTACCTTCTTTCCTTCCTATGAGACCTCGCAGTATACCAGCATAAACCCCTTTACTTCATGCTGCCATTAAAACCTTGATACAAAAACCTAACGACATCTTTGTTCTTCTCCACCACTTTTATTTTCGATCAACATTTACTGAGGGGATAACAACCAACAAAATACCAATGCTACCAATGAATTACCAATGCTACCAACGAAATACTAATGCAACCAACATAATACCAATGCAACCAAAGTAATACCAACAAAACCAACTTAAACCTTAAACCAAAACTCCCCCAAAAAATGATAATAATAATATCCCCATTGCTATAAGCACTCTTTTAATTCATGGAGGTAGATTTCACCTCTTCTGTCATTAAAGGCTAAAAAATACTTTGGCTGAAACATTATGACAATAAAATCAAGAGCAGAACAATATACTTTACTTATCTGAACAAAGGTTAGACCATTACTGATCAATATATACATCATCATTATCATTATTATGTCATGCTGCTTGCATGGATTTCCCTGACTCTATTTTGCCATTAATCCCTATCCTCCATTGCTTTCTCTAGGTCTTCTTGACTATATCCTGTGTCCATACAGAGCTGTTGTAGGTATGTTCTTATTAGTCAGCCAACACTGGCACATCTATGTAGAGGGACCCATAGGAAAATGCCACTTATAAGTTTATCCTTGCTTCTCTGGTCATATCCTGTATGTCTTGTTCATCTCATTTGGATAGTTTTAAAGATTGGAGGTAGATGGCCACAGAGCTGCTGTTTCATGGGATGTTGCTACCAGGATATATATATATATATATATATGAGTGTAATATAATTTCAGAGGGATTTCGTTTTGTATATCTTGCCTTTCGGTTTAGTTTGGATGAGAACCTTTCACTTAGTGCACGGGTTAGTTAGGTACAATATTAACATAGGTGTTAAGCGTGCGGAGAGGATGTGTCATTCAGAGATGTCAAAATAAAAATCCCAGATAGGAATTGGGACCAGTGTATTTGGGTGATGTCATGCACCGTAAGCATGGGCTGAGATTTGAGAAAAAGCAGTGAGTTTAGTTCCTGCCTCGGAAGAAGAAGGTTAACTTTCGAGGGTTGTCGAGACCAGACCAGTAGTTTGCGGCTGGGTGCCACACGTGGTGGGGAGCATATGGAAAAGTCAGCATAGAAAGATTGTGCCTCTCTCTCCTCATGTTGAATTACCTTTAACTCAAAGGAAATAAAAAGTTTTGTACCTGAACCAATTTCGTAAAGTTTCGTGTTTTCGGATTCCTAGATATGCGATATGAACATTTGTGATCGTACGAATAGGTCTATTTCATGTACTCATATCTGGATATGTTACATTAAGAAAGATCTAAGCATCACCCAGAAGGAGTCAAAGAGTCACAAATGTCTTGAAATTGTCAACACTTTTTAGTTTGTGTTCTAGCATCAGTATTCTTGTGATCCATCTTCCTGACACCTTGCTTATTCCCAAGATCTCAAGTATTCAGCTATGTCTCTTCATTCTGGGTGAAGCTTAAAACTTTTAAAGCAATCTTCATACATATACATATATATATATATATATATATATATATATATATATTCAAAATTTTAAAAGATGAAAGGAACATAAAATAAAAGTTAAAAGTGAAAGTAGGTAATGCATCCTGTGAAATTGAAAAGGAAAAGCTTACATTATCACCTGATGATTGTGAAAAGGTGAAATTGACAGTTGTGATTTATGTTCTCATTTTTTAGATTCAATATACAAATTGTTCTATTGTGGATATTTTTATTCTTTTACCGTAAAGACTGACAGATCCGTGATCTTTTATATTCTACAATTTCAAATATGTATATATATATATATATACACATATATAAATGTATATATATATATATATATATATATATATATATATATGAATAGATAGATAGATATATATATATACATATGGGGTGTGTCTATACATATGTTTGTGTGTGCCTGTTTAAGTGTATGTGTGCATGTGACACTTTTTTCATTTCACATTCAATTCAAATCTGCAGAAAAGAAAAAATCGAATTTTTTTTTAAGATTTTGATCAACCTGATTCCCAGTAATATGTATATATATATATATATATATATATGCACACACACACACAAACACACACACACACACACACACACACACATATATATATATATATAGTCCCCCTAATTCCTGTTTATATATATATATATATTATGAGTATGTGTTTGCATGCACACACACACATATATATATATATATATATGAACTTGGTAAAAAATGAGACTAATTTTCATTTTCATCTAAGCAAACCAATAAAAGTATTTGAATATGTGTGTACAGGCATATATATATATATTGTTAATGTAAGAGTTTGCGTTTTAACCAGTATAGTTTTTTAGATTGAATTTTGCCTCCCGCACTGGTCACTTTCGGGTGGAAGGCGTGGGGGGAACTTCCGGCCTGAACACCGGCTGACACAAATTCGGTCTTTTTCAAATCGACTGGCATGTGAGACTGACGTTTTTCTTTGTGGATCATTAGCAAGGCAAAAAGAGGTAAGCACGTGAATTCTCTTTATGAATTGATTTGATTTAAATCATCACTTTCGTGGTGTGTTTCCTTTTTAGAACATTTACGAGTGCGTTTATTTTGTTTCAGTTTTCACGTTGGAAATTGTATGTTGGAGAATGTCTATACGTTGAAGAGTGTATAGTTGGAGAATGTACGCATTTTGCGCTGAACATGTGTGCAAATAAAGATATACAACTTCATCAGTATGAGACTTGTGTCTTTGATTTTTTACCCCAGTTGCTGCTGTAATATATATATATATATATATACAATATCTCTAAAAAAATGAGACTCATTTTTTTTATTTTCAGCTTAGCAATACAATTAAAAATCACTTCATTACTATTCACTTTGGATAAATATTAAAACATTCACTTCATTTTTTATTCTATAATTCAGAGGAGAAATCTTGTATAGTTACTTGTGTATTTGACTTAATGTGTCACAAAAATTGAACACAAGATCAAACTGATAAAAATATTATGAAACCAGTATTTTGAATGACATATTTTTGGCAAAACACAGGATGGTTCAAGTACTTTAGTAACTGGGAAACACACTGGAATAATTGAGCAGAATTCCAAAAAGACTATTTAGTAGAGATTTAATGTTTCATTTGTTGTTTATTTCTCTCATGGCAAATATAGCTTCATAAAGTTTCAATTGATGATTGAGTTTTCTATTCTGTTAAAGCCAATAGGATCTTATGATTATGAAATGATAGTAAGAAGATATATATTCATATATATATATATATATATATATAAATTTAAAGTAATAAATAAATAAACATATGTATATATATATATATGATGACTACATATATATATATATATATATATATTCTATCACTATTTTCATAATCAGAGAAAGAGATTAAGAGCCATGTATGTATTTAAAAAATACCCAACCACAGGGAAAATGTGTGACACAAGGTCATTTTTAAGTGGCATACTGCTGGTTTGAATTTGGCTTTCTTTCTCCTAGATTGGTTGCCTTATTAAGGCAAGTAAAATCAGTCTACTATTTACCAATAGTTGGATTCATTCCTTTCCCAGGGACATTGGTGAAAAGAGAAATGTAAACAACTTTATCCAGGATTCAAACTTTGGGTCACTGATCCAGTTTCTATCACTGTTACTATTACACTAGACAGACCTACCAATAACAATGTACATCATATAATTTTTATGTAACCTTCCATATGATAATTTCTTCCTAACTAGCTTGTTTTAATATCAAATATATGCAAAGGTTTCTTGTAAGTAACCACTTTCTACTATTAATTCTGTCAATTCTCTTGTTTTCCCAAAAGAGTTGAAAATATTTGCACATAACTTATAGATAATAAACTTTCTTACCTGTTAGCTAATCAATTCTTTATATAATATTTTAGTGAATAGCATCAGTTCTTTTTTAATCTTCTCCATGCCATATGTATCTTCCATTCTAACAGCTTCTTTCCTAGAACATCTGCACAATGGATCCAACTCCCTCAGGAATATTTTTCCCTAAGTAAAAGCCTTGTTTTTTTAAAGTCCTGTATTAATAAGTACTTTTATTACCTTACATAAGTTTGGACATCTGCTTTTTTTTCCCTTTCTAATACATTTTTGTTTCATCTTTTCTCTATAATTGTTATTTTTCAACCATTCGCCTGTAGTGGCCAACTGGCCTTTCTTAGACTGATTTTCAGTGTAAGAAAACAATTTTTTTCTCATTCTATGAAGCTAAAGAAAAATACTGATAATAATAACCAGCTTTTGTAATGATGTGAGTAATTTAGAGTCCATAATACCTTAGGTAAGTAATACCTAAATTTTTCTATGTTGATACAATGGTTTATAAGAAAAAGAGCAGTTAAAAATGAGCTCCTTTGTCAGCAAGTTTTAACCTTATAGAATCATTGACATTTTTGAGTAAAGATGCAATGGTCAATGACAGATATTACTATGAATTGAGGTCTTCTATAACACAGTATTAATCTAATAGAAATATCTTTGTTCTTTGCTAAAGATGCCATGATTCCTAAAAGAGAACAGTAGCAAAACAAAGTCCTTTATTTGGCAATGTTATCCAGTATTGATGAAATTTCTATGATCTTTTGTGCAGATACTGAACTAATTGTTTAATATTGTTTTGTTTGTTTTATCTATATTCACCATTTATTGTATTCATATAAACGTTGATTCCTATACAATCAAACATTTTCATGTGATTGCACAAATAACACATCACTCAATAAAACAAAAACTTTTAAACAAAATTTGATTTTATTCATCAACATAGTCTCCTTCTAGGGTGATGCACTGATTGCAACAGTTCTCTAAAAATTTGATGCTTTTTTGTAAAATGATTTGTCTCACTTCAAAATACACCTCACTTACCAATATCACTTCTTTATTGGAGCCAAATCTCTTTCCCTGGAGCATTCTTTTGAGGTCTGCAAATAGACAATAGCCACTTGGGGCCATATCAGGAGAATAGGGTGGGTGTGGAAGCAGTTCAAAGTGCAGTTCATGTAGTTTTACCATTCTTGCGATCTACTTATGACATGGTGCATTGTCTTGGTGAAAGAGCACATTTTTCTTATTCATTTGTGGCTATTGTTTGGTCATTTCTTTCTTCAAACACACCAATAATGTTATATAGTATTTGCTATTGATAGTTCTTCCTTTCTCAAGGTAATCGATGAACAAAATACACTTTGTATCCCAAAATATGGAGGCAAAAATCTTGCCTATGTCTTTGGTCTCTTTGGATGGATTTCTCCTGCTGCTGTTCTCTCAGCTGACTGCCAATTTAACTCTGGAGTGAAGTGGTAGATCCATATTTCATCTATTGTCACATATTTATGCAAAAACTCCTTTTTGTTGTGTTGAAACAGTTGTAAACAACACTCTGAATTGTCAACAGGTTGTTGTTTTTGATTGACTGTGAGCAAACGCAGCTCCCACTTTGAACACAACTTTCTCATTGTCAAATGTTCATGCAAAATAGTGAATAAACAGCCTTCTTATATCTTTAACTCATCTGCTATCTCACACAACTTCAATTTACGATCAACCAAAACGAGTTTGTGGAGTTTTTTAGTGTTTTCCTGGACAACTGCTGCATTTGGGTGACCTGAGCATTCAGCATCATTTGTGTCTGCACAACTGCGTTTAAAGTCAACATACCACCTCTTAACCATTGTTTCCAATGGAGAAGAGTCCGAATAATACTTATCAAGCCATTGCTTTGCTTGAACAGTATTGAACAGAAAGCAATGCTTTATCAACATACAAAATTTAGATTTTTCCATTGTTTTGAAAATTTGCAACAGTAAGTAAAAAAGTTGGTGACCGTAATTGAGGGCAACCAGAAGGCTCCCTTTTCAATAGTTACAACATCGAGGTGTAGGGGAGGGCGCTACTCCTTTCCCTGGATTGCTCCACTTTACCCTTGATACGTACCTTATATTGCTGAGTGTTAAGCAAGAAGGTATCAAGAAACCATTTTTAAAGTCTTTGGTATGACACAACCTGGGATTGAACCCAGGTCTCCCTGACCATTGATGAACACTCTACTTACTAGCCCCATGAGCCCGTTTGCAGCAGTAGCTTCACTTAAATAAATGTAATTCGTAAACTAATAATCCAATTGGGCTCAAATTTTGACACGTCAATTTGAAGGTTAGTACTTTATAAAAATGAAATGGATTTTTTATTAGTGGTGCCATCTACATGTCAATCCCGAGACTTATTGAGTGATGTGTTCCTTGCTAAACACAGCATCATGATGTAATTATGTTTACAGGGTCAAAACCTTTCAATTCACCATCAGAATCAGAATTACCTTAGTACAAATTGAAGAAACTTCTTTCTACTATCTTACTTTGTGGTTGAAATTGAAGTTTAATTTTCATTTTAAATATATAAATATTTATTTTACTCCACAAGAGTCCAACATGTGACACAATTGTAGGTTTAATGTGAGATACTCTGTAGGAAGTGAACCTCCCATGTGTCAGTGAAAAAAATTGCTTTAATTCTGTCAGCATTCCTCTTCAGGGGTACCTCAGACACTGTGTAATAAACCCAGTCCCTATCCCTTTTTAGATGAAGGGGTAGATGCTGCTTGGTTGGAAGGCTCCCTGAAACTAAGCAGTCATTAATTCCCTCCTATTTGAAGAAAATGCCACTTATATAGGAAATATGTTGTAGCTGTTAACTTTAATCATATGCTAGTCAGTTCTTGTAACCTCTTTCTATTACCTAGTAAAAATGAAATGTACATACTACATTAGATGAAATGCAGAGAATTTCATTAAGTACCCCACTATCAAGTGCCTAAAGAGAATATGCATAGAAGTGTAAATACTCAGTTGCAATTCAGCAAGGCATTATGTAACAGAAGCTTCATTGATTTTATACAAAAATATTCAAATTCTAATACAGAAAGTCACCAAGTAGACCTAAGTAAACTATTCAACTCATTATTTTTACTGGAGTAAAATTTCTTTTAAGAAATTTCAGATTAAATTTTATAGATTGAAGAAATCTAAAATCTAAATAATATATCTTATATTTATCCTATTTACCAACCCCTCAGGCAGGATATGACACAAAGTCAATTTTTAAGCGGAATTTAACAGGTCTGAATTCAGAGTTTTCCTTCTCCTAGACTAATTGCCTAACCAAGGCTGAAGAGCTCAGTCTATCCTACTATTTACCTATAGCTGGAGGGAGAATAATTGGATTCATACCTTTCCCAAGGGTATTAGTGCTATGTGAAATGCAATCAGTCTCGTCCAGGATTTGAACATGTCGCCGAGTCCATTTCCTACGACGATAACCATTACACCACGGGCACCTCCATCATTTTAATAATATATCTAAATATAAAGGAAACCTTAAAAGGATTATATTTGTCCATCTGTGATTCAGTATCTGTTTTATCTAACTTCATGAAGAGACCAATATCTCTTGCTGCTGGCTCCAGGCTATATAACAGAAATTCAGATTGAGCAGGTGTATTTGCAAGAACCACTATCTGCATCAGTAAAAACATAATGACCACTCCGGGAAAAGTAAGGATGAACTCACAAGAAATGTTCCCCTATGGACTACAACGTGTGGACACACCAGTGTTGGCCAACTAGCAAAAACTTGCATTCAACAGCTCTATGCTGATATTAGGTGCCATCTACAGAACTTATCAAGAGTGATGACCAATATAGATAGATGGCCAGAGAGAGAGAGAGAGAGAGAGAGTCAAAGGAATCTATGTTGTCTGCATGCCTTGATGATGAAGATGATAATGATTCTGCCTCTTAAGAAATAAAATCTTCCTATACTGTTTCAAACTATTTATAGTTCAATCTCAAGCTTAAATCATAATCTATCAGTAATTTAGACAAAAGAAAATTGTGAACTGACAAAGATTTCTAACTTTTGAATAATACCAATATCACACGAAATGCTTAGCAACCCTAAGAACATGTTAAATGTCTGGGGTAAGGTGCCCAGCATGCTAGTGATGATGGGTATGACCTATGTGCTGAACCCTGACCTTCATGATATTTCAATTTTCAGTTCAGCATATTTCGTAATTTTCTCCTTTTTCTTTCATTGTCAGCCTATGGTCATTTGGGACAGCAACGTCAATGATGAGATACTGTCAAGTATCCTTCTCAACAGGGATTAAATCAGTTCAATGAAGATGAATAACATAGTTGGTCTGTACTGTGAAGTCACACAAGATTTTCATGTTCTCATTATTCAGCACTGTTTTCAGATATTACTTTTACTCTTTGTGAATTTTTCTCACTAGTTCTGACTGATGGCCTTTTACTGGAGTCAGAGTGAGAACAAATAACCTCAGGTTTCCAGGACTCCTCTGGATATTCTAGACTATCTTAGCAATGCTGTAGTCTGGAGAGTCTTGATTCATCTTTTGCTTTCAGTGATTACTTTTACTCCTTGTGAGTTTTTCACACCCGTTTTGACTGGTGGTTTTTCATTGGAGACAGAGGCAGTAAGTCTCCAGGACTCTCTTTAGTATTCTTACTGATCTTAAATTTGCTGTGATCTTCCTCTGATCTCCAGTTTCTCCAGTTTCCATTTCAAGTTATCACTGTCACCTTCATGTTATGTAATCTTTCAGATTTCTGGCGAGATCTTAGTGATTGTCAATCATTTGTTTTCCTTTTATTTTCACTCTGTGGTCCACTGGAACTGCAAAATCCACAAGATAAGTTATTTTTTATTTATAAACACTAGATCATGTCTTCGGTTTGGGATTGTGTGATCTGTTTGTATGTCAAAGTTTCAAAGAATTTTAAGCATCTCAATTTCTTTGACTGATTTTTTGTGCATTCAGCATCTGTTAGAATGCTTAAGTTTTAATCGCTTGCACAATTCCCAGTGGATCATCTTTTCCATCCTATCCTGCCTACTCTTATATTTCCTTCATGCCAATTTGTGATATTCACTTATTATGTAATTAAGCCATTACGTTCTGTTAATATATAACCTATCAATTTTTGTTTTGACATAATTACTTCTAATTACTTCTTAATGCATTTTTTCGTATTGTTATCAAAGGAGATTCAGTTTTTCTTTTGAGTTTTCCCCTTCTTAGACATGTCCAGGTCGTCTCATGTCTACTTTCCTTAGTTTGCAGTTTAAAGTTGCTATACTGTTGTTTTGGTTCCCATTTTTGTTTTCTAGATTTTATTGTTTTACTATATCTACTTTAATTATTTCTGTCAATATTACTGTTACTGTTGGATACAATGAGTATTTCTTTGTATATTTATCGATTTCTTGAATTACTGCATTTAAACAATTCATAATAATATATATCAGTTTGAATATTATCTAGCTTTATCTTTTGTTTCATTTGTTATTATGCCAGTTATAAGTATTGAGTTTCTGTCAGTTTTAAGTCATTATTTTAAACTGGGTCACAACTCCACTAAAGCTGCTCATTAAAGCATATTAAACAATAGTTGAATATACTATGTAAGCATTTTTTTAGGAATTTTAAGTATAACTTGTTGATTGAAATCCCAATTGTCAACTATTATGTTTTAAAGCACAAGGAAGAGAACAATCTGATCATCAGCTATTAAAAAGTTCTGGAACTTGGATCCACAAAAAATATCTTTAAAAGAAATATAGGACATAAGCTTTAGATTTGCAGAGATTAAATTAAACTTTTGAGTCTTTATTAATAGATTCAACTCCACTAGATAATTCAGAATGTTCCAGGAAATGAAAACTTCCCTGACCATTCAGCCTAAAATTGGTTTAAGCTTTTTAAATGAGGTGATTTAGTAATTTCTGAAACTTTTTTGTTTAGATGTGGCAAAAGACTGGATGAATTATGCTCCCAATGAGACTCAAACTCACTCGTGAAGGCTTGCTAATTTAAGTTGTCAACAGTTACACCAATCAAGGCACCCAAAGTGAGATGATTTATCCCTTGATATAAACTCCAGAAGTGGACGACCATGAGTTGTCAATTATGATGGTTTATTTAAAACACAAATCAGAGAAGAACGTGTTTACCAACACATGAAAACTAGCAGAGAAGCTCAGATTATTAAAAGGTAACATAAAAAACATTAGCTCTTTGAAAACTTCCCATTGATTTTCATGAAAATACTTATGATATGTCCAAATATCTTCTATACAATGGGTTTATCTTGTAAGAAAATTTTTAACTTCTTTTAGAAATTTAACCAGGTTTAAATTGTGTAATAACAATGGTCTTTTTCAACTGTGTTGGAAAAACATTTATATATATTTCAGCATTGAATTAAACATGAATTAATAATTTTGAGACTGAAATTTTGTTTGAGTTATGTCAACAATGCTTTTAGTTTCTTTTTTCCATTAAAAGCTTGTTGCAAAATATTGACTGTGTTGAACTTATAACTTCATTACAGGACCTTGCTGAAAATGAACTACAATTCTTTCATTTAAAAATAGAGCTATGAAAAGTTGGTTTGGTTTGATTTCTTTGTTTAATGCCATATCAACCTTTGTAGGTTATTCAATGCCAAAGCTATTCTCCTAGAAGAACAGTAGAGGTACTATTAAAGTCATAGCTGGAAGGATAAGGGGGTTCATACCTTTCCCAAGGGTATTTGCTCGAAAGTGAACGTAATAGCACGACTGGAGTACAAATTCACTTACTATGATTCCGCAGTCCATCACTTTAACTGTTACCCCATGAGGTCACCTCCCCTTGAAAAGTTGGATAAGTAAATGTTCCAATAATGAAATATCATAATATCTAGACATTTTTCAAGTAAACAATCCATTTTGCGATTTCAATTCAGAACAATTTAAACGAAATCTAAACAAATCTTATTCTAGCTTAAGTTAAAGTTCTGCTATATTTTAGAAATGTGTGATTCAGTTTTACATTTCTATTGTGTAGGTAATGAATTATAGTCGACTGTGAGATGCTGAGCTAGCTTGATACTCTCCATGTGCGTCTCACTGGATTTGCTTCTATGGCTTGAATCATAGCATTGGAATCTATGTTTTTGGCCTACCTCACCTTGACAGATGATCAAGATTCCTGTAACCTAAGTAAAATTTTGTTCACCCTCTTATTACTGTACTGGGATCAACTGCTCCTTCACCTTCCGCCCAACAAATACTTTTGGTTGCTTCCACAGTGTATAGCCCAGTTCAGACTCATAAAGCAAAATTCCTAAATCAGTCTGTGTTGCACATTAATCTGTGCAGTTTTCAAATTACACTTGGAGTAAAGTACAGCACAACATCTCAACATAACAACTGCCACAATACTACCAAAGTTTGAACTGCTTTAATTGAATGATAATATGCACTACAAGCTAGCATGTACTGAAATACTGCAAAGCTTTTGACTCATCTTTGTAGTTGAATTCTACGATAGAAATCAGTAAATGAAGGTGTCCCTTGAGATATTATTATCATAAGTTATTGAGACTTATTTACTTAACCAGTAATTCTTTCTTTTTATTTTTACTGAATATTTTTATTTAATATTTAAGATATATTTTTACTTTGATATCAAAAATTCAAATCTTTTAAGAAATACTTTGGTGATGTTGAATATCATTGATATTTCTTAAAGGAACATTTTTCAAATATAGAAACTATTTCCTGTCTAAATCATTCTGAAAAACAAATCTCGGCAATCTTTGCCCACCAGAAATATAAGCAAATAGACATTTTATAAGCTGTCTTTGATAGCCTTTAAGATCAATATCAAGTCATATTCTATAATAGATTTTTTAAGGAGGTGCCAATGGTGTTATGGCTATCATCGTAGGAAATGGACACGGCGACACAAGTTCAAATCTTGGACGAGACTTATTGCATTTCACATAGCACTAATACCCTTGAGAAAGGTATGAATCCAATTACTCTCCCTCCAGCTATGGGTAAATAGCAGGGCAGACTGGGTTCTTCACCCTTAGTGGGGCAACTAGTCTAGGAGAAGGAAAACTCTGAATTCAAACCTGTCAAACTTTGCTCAAAAATTGACCTTGTGTCATATCCTGCCCGAGCGGAGGTGTTGGTATATATATATTCTATAATAGATTTCGTATTCATGCCAATCATAAATCAATAGATAAGGAAAAGTAATCAATAACTTACATTTGATAGATATTAACTTGAAAAAATTATGATGATCCAGGTGAACATAAATATGGACTTGATACTATAATTAAATGGCAAGTCACTTTGTTCTTTATTCACTAAGTCAGAGCATTTTAATACTTTTGCCTTACAAAAATCTTGCTGTGGGCAGTCATATTTTTGTGTTAAGATGACATACATACAAAAATCAAATCATTATGATGAAGACTATTCCATAGTGCATTACTTTGCTGATCAAAGTGTATATGAATACAGATCATTATGATGCAGACTAGTCCATAGTGCATTACTTTGCTGATCAAAGTGGGCATCAATACAGATCTGGCACTAACATAATTAAGTTTTAAATCAAAGTAGGAATTTCTTTATTCTTAACTAGCATGGATACATGGCATTGCCCATATATTTTAACAAATTAACACCAGTAATGTATAATTCTTTTTTTTTTATTTAGATCAGAAAATAATTGGAGGATGGGAAATATTTATTACAATTAGATTAATAACATTCAATAAAAAAATAACTTCATATGTTTAAACAGAATATTCTTCAATATTTTAAAATATGAGAATGGCATGTTTATAATCTACCAATGTTTTTTCCTTTTTCAATTCAATAATTTTCCATTTTTATAAAAGTATTTTACATAAAAAATTGTTAAAATTGATGATGTGGCTTTTAAAATATTTATTTATTAAAAACAAAAAAATCTTTACAAAAGGAAACGTCATTTTCTATTTGCCAAATTTTTTCGCTTCTTGTTAAATTATAAACATGTACTTTAAAATTTAATATCATAATGTTGTAATTTTTTTCATTTTAATTCGATAATTTTTTTCATTTTTATAAAAACTTTTCATGCTTAACAATGTTCAAATGGCTAAAAAGGTGAAACTTATTTTTCTAAGTATTTTAGAAAAGAAAGGGATTTCGTTTCATTGAAAAATGTGTGTACAAATTAAGAAATAATATAAGCAATTTAATTTTTTTTACAATAAAAAAAATCATTTTTTTAAAAATCTGATTCGATCGTTTTACCCCCATTTTATGATAAAATGATAAAAGTAAAAAAATTTACTTTTGAGGATTTTCTTCTTTTTTTTTTACAATGAACTTTGTTTACATTGTAAGTTTTGGAAAGAATGTGAATGTGTAAACAGAATTTTTGGGATGAAAATAAAAAATATTCAAATAATTACACAGAAATATAATACTAAACTTTAAAAAACAAATGAGACTAAGTTTCATTCAAGAATGTTTTATTGAAAAATGTAATTGATTTCAAGCGTGTACAATATTGTATAAACACAAACCCACACACACACACACACACACACACACACACACACACACATATATATATATATATATATATATATATATATATATATATATATATATAAATATATATATATCAACTTAACAACCTCCTTTTCCCCTTTTGGATTCTGAAATTTTAAAAAATGCTGATCTAAAGCAGAAAAAATAGTATCTCACAATAATTTGTCAACTGGCCTGATTTTTCTTTGGTTGATTATAGTTCACTATAATTTTATAATAAGAATAAAATAAATTCAAAAGTGGTCTTTCATACCAAATTGTAGCTTTTTATGTCCAGTGGTGTGGGTGTCTATAAGACTCCATACAAACAGACAAGCAACTTTATTTTATACATTATAAGTTTGAGCATTTTAATACTATTGCTCTAAAAAAACTTTCTATGATCTGCAGTTTTTTTATGTGTTTATGGTTTTTTATATATAGAAATTGGATCATTATGAAATAGATGGAATTAGAATTTCAGTAAATTAATAGTAATCTTAACTTTGTAGAATGAGTTAACAGTTTGGATTCATATCTTTTCATTGACAAATGATTTTTGAAGTGAATTCAGAGATCCTAACTTTTTTCAAATAAGTTTTTCACCAAGATTAGCAAGAGACAACCATGAAAAATTCCAGAAAAAATCCAGTGTTTTAATTCATTTGAATCTGCATTTGAATTGATTCCAACCAATTTTTAAATTCCTGTTTTTACTGCCAATTCTTATAAAAAGAAGCAAAGAAAAATGCAATGTTCCAGTTCACTTGCTTTCCTATCAATAACAGGAATAACTAAACTTATGCATCCTGCATCTGATATTGATATATAAGAAATACAAGGAATGCTGCATTGAACTTAAGCATCTCAGCATGGTTGCAAGAAACCATGGCTTAATAATAACAGAATCATGAATGTCTTTTCTTTTCTTTTTTCTTTCTGTTTGTTTCTTTATTCTTTTTTCTTTCATTCTTTTTTTTTTATCTTACCCCAATTGCAACTGTTCCAGTTCAGGAGTGGTGGAGGCTATGGGTGGCCACTGGTAAGGAGAGGGAGAAAATAGAAGAGGAATTGAATTGATTCAGTTTAAATCCTTTGTTTTGTCTCATGATGTCTATGCTCCATGAACAGTAAGTTTACCAGAAAACAAAAAAAAAAGGAAAAAAACGAAACAAAACAAAAAACAAAAGACAAAATAGAAAAAGAACAAAAAACGAAAAGCCCAAAATAAAACAGTTTCAATAAACTGTAAAGAATGAATGGATTTACTATTGTGATTTGAAAATACAGAGCTATGTACTTATATGCAAGCATACATTCAATTGGATTTATATTATACCAAACAAAAAACAAATCCCTCCCTCCCTCTCTCTCTCTGTCTCTCTGTCTTTCTCTCTCTCTCTTTCCCTTTTTCTCTGTCTCTCTCTCTCTATCTTTCTCTCTCCTCCTTTTTTCTTACATATATATATATATATATATATATATATATATTACCTGAAAATGTTTGTGTTTATGTACCATCATCATCATCATCATTATAATCATCATAATCATCCCCTTTTTCTGAGTTTACAGGAAGATTCTGGCCTTCTTCAAGGTATGTAAGGAGTAATTGGCTTCACTCTAGCAAGAAAGTGAACTTTTTTCTTTTGTTTTTATATAAAAGATGTTCTAGCTCTACACATTGGGTGTTGATGTGTCTTTAATCCCAAATTAATTATACATCAATAGCCATTTGTATTGAGTATTCATATTGGATACTTCTACCTCTTGGATTTCCTCCTTGGGTCATATATATATATATATATATAAACTGAAGAAACGAAGTACTTGTCTATGACAGATTGGAGGTCATCTTGGATCACAGCTGGTTATAGGTAAGTAGATTTGGCCACTATAGTTGAGGGGGACCTGAAGGCTTTCTTTTCAATAGCTACTACACTGAGGTGTAGGAGAGGGTGCTACTCCTTTCCCAGAATTGCTCCACTTTACCCTTTATCCTCACCTTATAGCGCTGAGTGCTTAGCAAGATGGCATCAATCACCATTTTTTGAGTCTTTATTATGACTCAACCTGGGATTAAAATTTGGTCTCCCGGACCATTGGCAAACACTCTACTCATTAGGACAATGGCCCAGTAGTATTCGCCAATGGTCTGGCAGACCATAGTAGCAAATACATCAATCAAAATTTAATCATCTGATGATCTAATATATTGTTCTGGTACCATGCTTGTTTTTTAATTGCTTTTCTTATGACAGGTTGGGGGTTATAGGTAAGTAAAGTTGGCCACTATTGTCGAGGGTGACATGAAGGCTTCCTTTTCAATAACTACCACAAGTACTTGGAAAGACTGTTTGCATTTCACATATCATTAATACAAATGGAAAAGGTATGAATTTAATGATTCTGCCTATAGTTATAGGTAAATAGAAGACCAGACTGAACTCTTTAACATTGGTATGGCAACCAGTCTAGGAGAAGGAAAATTCTGAATTTAAACCTGTTAAACACTGCTTAAAAAATTGACAATATATATATATATATATATATATATACACACACACACACACACACACACACACACACACACACACACACACACACACGTATATATATATATGTATATATATATATATATATATATATATACTCCCCTACCCCCGTGGGGTTGAGTTCTCTGGCGAAGAAGTAATCGTGTGGCCATTAGCAATTATTGCAAGCCTCTTCGTTTGAATTGAGGTCTCGGCTACCGTTGAACGGATGTATGTAAACAATATTAATTGTGATTCATAACTGTTTAAAATTTACTTCGCAGCTAATATCTCTTCGTAGCTGAATGGTTAGAAGCTTGTGTTGACGTTTGAGTCAACCGGGTTTCGATCCCAGCTACGGGAAGATACTGTCTAGCCACACTGATGAGTTCTGATAGAACGAAACAGATCTGTCTGTGGATGACTATATATATATATATATATATATATTTATGTAGTTCTGAAAAGACTTAATGATTTTTCTGAAAGTTAATTGTTTATTAGCACTTTAATGGCATCTTCACAGAAAACATTTTTAACAAATTCAGTAATTCTTCGGAATAATTTTACATCTCCAGCATAAACTACCTAGTTCAAAACAATGATATTTAATTAGATGTTGATAATTATTTTAGTTGAAATAATCAATTATTTTTCTTTTGAAGTTGGTAAAATTTCTTACATTTTGCAGCAACATGACTTTCATTATTTATTTATTGTTGAAAAACTCCTTTCAATAAGAGCCCCTCTTTCTTATTATGCAAAGCATTAGGTTAAAACCATTTTTTTGGCTAATTAAGCATGTATATGAAATTTTATAAAAGAAAGTTACGATATACATTCCTGATAAAAATTAGAGTTGATGTTTTTTTATTTCAAGCACAAAAGAATAAAACGCAAATAGTTCTTCTTCCAATTGTATATATTTGCATGTGTATGAATAAAAAATGAACAGGAAATTTCCCACAAGCATTCTCTTTTATTTTTTTAAAAATCTATATAATGATTTTGGTAAAAGGGTTTGAAAAAACACTAAGCATAAATAGATCTCCCTATCAATTTCAATTTGTCTGTTCATATCATATCAATTTTTAGTCTATTCATATCTATTAATATCCATTTATTATTCCAAACATGTTAATATCTATCACAGTGTTTTTTCAAAGCTGCTATCTATTACAAATTGTTCATAATCATATGTTATCTATCTATCTATCTATCTATCTATCAATCTATCTATCTCAATCAATTCTTATTTCACTATTCATTGATCTGAGTGTTCATATCTATCAACCAATCACACTGAATCATTTTCTATTATATCTGAAAAATTTCTAGATATGCATTGACATAGACACTTATTTTTACTGACACATAGATGAGTAGGATGTACCATATATCAATCACTGTGAATATGCAATCAATTCACAAATGTACACACACACACACACACACACACACACACACACACACACACACACACACACACACACACACACGCATACTTATTCATATTCATATATAAACAGAGACATATCCAAACAAACGACTGCAGAAGCAAATACTTATCAACCTAGTATATATATATATATATATATATACATATATATATAAAGCACATTATGACTATAATCATACATACATACATACATACATGCATGCATACATATATTGGAAGCAGGCTCAGTGCAATGATTATTGCAATTGAAAATGATTATTGCGATAGAAAATGGAATAATCTGCCTGATTTCAAAACCTGGATGAGACTGTTTATATTTCAGTATATGCCAATGCACTTGGGAAAGGCATGAATCCATTGATCATTAGGCAACCATTCCCAAGGAAGGAAAATTTCGAATTCAGTTTATCTTTTTTCACATCCAGCGAGTGATGGAGACATGGGTATATATATATATATATATATATATATATATATATATATGTATATATATATAAATGAAGTGATGGTTAATAGGAATTTTTCTTTTGTGCTATTTACTTTTTGAGTGTTCTCAACTAGTTCTGACATTAGGTCATCAACAGGAGAAACGATTTTGTGAAAAAAATCATTTTTTGAATATTTATAGAACATATAGTGTATTGGATAAGGCATTTGGTTGGAAAGTGCTTCTGAGTGAAATCATCTAGAGGTTGCAGGTTCAATCCCAACAACAGGAAATAATTACAAGGAGTATTTACAATAACTTAACTCTTGTACCTGGTCATGGTTAACAGAATTAGAACCATCTACTCCCATGGATTAAATAAAACACCTGAAGGTCATATTTGCTGAAATGTTGCAAGAATAACTATAAAGATGAGGTCAATAGACCAAATATTCTAACTGATAAAAATTATCAAGCTTCATCTCAGAAAATTAGACAAAATTGGCCTAATCAGTAGAGTGTTTGCCAATAGTTCGAGAGACCGGGGTTCAATCCCAGGTCGAGTCATACAGAAGACTCAAAAATGGTACTTGATGCCACCTTGCTTAACACTCAGCATTATAAGGTATAGATCAAGGGTAAAGTGGAGCAATCCAGGGAAAGGTGTGGTGCCCTCTCCTACACCATGGTGTTGTAACTATTGAAAAAAGGGAGCCTTCGGGTCACCCTCAACTTAAGTCACTAACTTTACAACAATATATATTGATGTTTAGATATGATAGACACAAAATCAAAAGCTAATGATGATTGTCAGTTTCTCTTTTTAAGAATAACAGGAGATAATAAATTTCCTTACAGTTGATATAATATAGCCAGATAATTGAATATACACTACAAATAATAAATAACATGAATATTGCCTCAGGAGTTAAAAATAAGTAGAACTGTTTACAGTTGCACCTTTTTCAAGGGAATCAACAGTTATGGATTCTTTCATATCCCACAAAACAGTCAGTATGATTTTCTTTACTGACTGCTGTTCCCAGAAACTTTTTCATTACTGGAGGGTCTGTGTGTTTCCACTCCATGAGCTGCTTTTTCAACTTAGGCTCATAGAGGCAAGCCCATTTGGGAACATTCTTTTAATTAAACATGCTTCTCCAAACACATCAGATTCTTTTATAATTTTCAAATGGCTTGCACATCTCAGCCACTTGATAACAGAATTCTTTTCAAGCCTGAAATACTCTCTTTGATTTGCTACCAATTTGAATAGTTTAAAAAATATTTTTGCTATAAACCAATTCCAAGCAATGGAGAGTTTACATTTATGAGAAAAAAAATGATTTTAAAAAAAATGTATTTTACTTTCATTAAAAAAACATTTTATCTATTGAATGACCAACATATATATATATATATATATATATATATCTTTAAGAAAAAACAAAAACCAGTCACATTAGGATTATAATTTTATTTCCATCCTGTTATGTTTTTCTTGTCCAGATGGAATTACTCCCAACTCCGGTTAACTGGACTGAATAATACCTATATATATATATATTTATGTTGATCACACAACTTGGTCTCATTGCACAGTTTTTTTTAAATTTACATATCCACAACGCTTTTGAAAATAATATTGAAAATATTGACATAATTGTTGCATTATGAGCAATTCCATTGCTGTGCAAATAAGTTTCTTGTATTTGCATCAAGGTTTGATTAAATTTTGTAAATGTGAACCTTTACAAATACAAGAGTGGATAAAAAAGCTTTGCTGTATTTTAGTTGTACATGAGGGGTAATTTGACTGCTTTGAATATCTTTTGCTGAGGTCGTGAAGGTAATGAATCCCATGGGACTGTGAGAAGTCACACACTCCTGATACTCTCTGAGTACTACTCACTGGATTTGACTTTATGGGTTGGAGAATATCCTTTGAATTCACACTTTTAGGCTTATCCGACTTTGCCTGATTGTCGAGGCTGTAGCAACCAGAATGAAATTTTTAGATCAGCTGAACCTTCCCCTTCAGTGAAACTTATTTTTTTGGTTTATTTTGCTCCATTGGGGCCTAGTTTCACCTCCTAATGCATAATCTCCCTCCCAAATAAGACTATATTGGATGTCCATATATTCAGCTTTCAAATCAGATACAGAGTGATGCACTCACTGTACAACATGTCAGTGCACCACCTACCACAATACTACCGGCCACAGTGGGTACATTCTATGGCTTAAACTGTTTTGGTCATGTAATGTATTTGCTGCCAACTTGCATGTACCAAAATATTGCAAAACTTTTGACTCAGCCTAATATGTATATATAATTATAATTTTTTAGATCTATTATTTTTAAAATGTTATGATTTTTACATTTATAGTAGTTATATTTATACCTAGTTGTTTTTTTAAATAAGCATAGGATTTTCTAATATAGAATAGAAGACATAATAAATAAAATTTCATCCAATGATTATGGATTCTATTCTATTGATGATACTTGAAACTTATTGTAAAGAAATGATAGTTAGAAGGCAATATTTCAGTTACTCTTGATTGAGATGGTTTGGCCTCATTGGTCATTCATTGCCAAAGTCATCCTTGTTGATAGTAGTGGTACTATTCAACCTATACTTTGAGGGATAATGGAGTTCATACCTTTCCAAAGTCTGAAAGTAATCTTAATAGCTCAACTGGAGTTTGATCTCACTATAATGTTACAGTCCAGCATATTAGTCACTATGCAATGAGGACTCACTTGAGTAGAGTGTTCCCAATAGTCTGAGAGGCCAAGGTTCAATATCAGGTTGAGTCATGCCAAAGACTCAAAAAATGATTCTTGATGCCTCCTTGCTTAACTCTCAGCATTATAAGGTACAAATCAAGAGTAAAGTGGATTAATCTAAGGAATGGAGTAGCGCCCTCTCCTACATCTCGGTGTAGTAGCAACATAAAAGGGAGCCTTTGGGTTGCCCTCAACTACAGTCGTCAACTTTACTTTTTTATATATATATGTATGTGTGTGTATGTGTGCGTGTGTGTATATGTGTATGTGTGAGCATTGGGGCAGCTGCTTCCAGGATTTTTTTAGAACAGCATGCAGCATCCTTATGTAGGTACTATCAAGCTTCTTCTGAAAGTATTTTGGTAAAGTCCAAGTGATGGAACTCTACCTAAAATACTGATGTTGCTACAGCTTGGAAGAATTCCCATTTCATTTTATCAAAAAGTTAAGATTTCCATAAGATCAATAACCTGTTAATAAGCAGGGCCCAACAAAACAGCAACTATATGGCCCCTTATCTTCTATCTCACAGACAATCCAAGTAAGACAAACAAGTAATGCCAAGCACTGCTGGGGAAGTAAGGTCAAATCCATAAGCAATATTAAAGCAAAATCTTCTCATAAGTAATGGATACACCAGTATTGGCCAGTCTGAAAAAAAAACTTTCATATGTACAGACACTGGATGCCATGTGCAGAACTTGCCTAGATCAGTAGCTGAAAGGAATGGATGGCAAGAGAGAGTCAAGGGGATTCATGTGCTATCAACCAAACTGTATGATGATGATATATATGTGTGTTTGTGTGTGAATGGATATGGATATTTTAGTAGATATAAAAATGCTGATGGAAGGAGAAGTAGCATAATGGTTATCAGTACAGAAAATTGAATCTACAAACCAAGTTCAAATCCTGTCCAGGTTTGTGTTCATTTTGCCTGAGTGCTCTTGAGTAAAATATGAGGGTACACTATGCTCTCTATCCTTACTTGGGCAATCAGTCAAGGAGAAAGACAACTCTGAACTCAAAGCTCCAGTCAACATATCATAGACTTGCTTGGCATGATAAGCTTCATTACTTTCAATGCTTAACTGATCTTGAAGAAAGACAGAATCCTTTCAGGGGTTGAGTGATACTGTCAACTTCTTGGTAATGAAAAGTTCTCAGTTGATTAAAGGAATGATTTAAAACCATGAATTATACATGCTAGTCTTCATATCCATTCAACAATTCAAAATAGTTCTTGTTAATCCACATCAGTTATGCCCCTTGGTTACTCTCTGCCAATAAGGTAAAATCAAAGTTGTTTGGTAGCCTAATTCGATTTACCATGCAGTGAACAAACTGGTCAAATAAACTCATTCTTCTGAATTATATTGAGTTAGAGTTCTTTTATTCATATTTACATGTTGTGCATTGATTTTCAAGTTTCTTTAATTCTTCATAAAATATTCAATAAAAATTAAAAACAAATGTAAAAAGAAATGTGGGTTATTTTCTTCTTGATTGGGCTAAGAACTTTTCATTCTCCTCTTCAATGCTTTGTGAGAGTAGGTGTGCGTGTGTGTGTGTGTGTGTGCCTGTAGGTATAAGTGTGGGAATTATCTATATAAGTCCAACTGCATTCATCTCATGACTAAATATGTCACATCTTCTTATATAAGTAAAATAGATAAACATTGACAGACACATTTATATGTGTATACAAGCAACTGTCACTTTGATGAAAATTCATGCCAGTATTTCAAGAAAGAAATTACCAGTATTTTTCAATCCCTGCGATTATACAAATAATCCTTCTCACATAAGTAAAAATCTTTACTTAGGTTATTATATATTTTATTCCTTTTCATCTCTCTTTAATTTTTCTATTTTTTTCTTTCATGAAAGCAAAATTTTCAGAAGCTTAGACAAGAAATAAATTTATCTGTTTGTTAAAAAAACAAACAAAAAAAAACATACATACTCTCAGATTAAACAGAAATTGAGGTCAAAGTTGAGCGACTGATTAAAGAAGAAAACTGAAATTTTCAATTTTTTTTATGCATCATTTTCACTGGGAAAAATCTATGACAAGTTTTGAAAACAGATAAAATAAGAAAAAAATCTGTTTATGCAAGAAAATTCATTATGGGAAACAATCATGAATTCTTGAGTTGATAGATTAATTTATAAAACAATTTACTGAGTGCTTCAAAAATGTTGATATCATATCATTTCTATTTGAATACACAATTAAAATCAGCAAATCATTGTCATTACAATTTGACCAGAAAATGTTTCATCTAGGAAATTTTGGATCAAAATATAATTTTCTTCATTTTTGATATTCAAGATAGATTAATTTTTCATTAAAAGTAGATATTTTTTCCCGAAACATATTTTTTTTTGTCAAGCAAATAAAGAAACACAAGTATCTAAATACTGACCAATGATATTTTTCCAGTAAGTTAATGAGGTAAAATCTCTGGATTATTTCCAATGTTTGAAAGTGATGCAATACAGTTGTACAAGCAGCATATGGCTGAGTAAATTGCGAAGACACTTCTAAGATGTCCCTAACATTTTACGAAAAAACAGTTTATGGTTAGAAACAACTGAAATTATGATGAAAGAAATAATTGTTAATATTCAATAATAGTTGATCATACTTCGTTAAATATATTTCATACAATGAGAGAAAAGTAAAAAGGTGACATCTTAATTCCTTTTAGTTTTTATATTTCTCTGCTGGACAGCATTTGAGCACTTTATATTTTCCAAATCCTTTTTAAATGATTGTTTATTCTCATCTGTTTATTATTTACATGTACAAATATATATATATATATATATATATATATATATATATATATATGTAAAGAGAGGGAGAGAAAGAAAAGAGAGCAAGCAGGGTTGGCAGTGAAGGCTTGGAAAGTTTGTCGGTGAGCAGGTGTGGGTGTAGACGGATGATGTGGGAGTGAGCGTATGTTCAGATATATGTGGGGGCATGAATGTATTTATTGGTGTGTGGGTGTGAGTGTGTACCAGATTCTCTTTAAAAGAAGTTTTCAGAATGTTGTCATAATTTCTTATACACTAATATATTGTCTTCAAAGGATATATAAATAAATTGTGCATCCTGAAAGGTCAGGTAATTTGTATTGATTGTCAATCCATTCATTTGTCAAGTTTTTCGGGGTTTCCTATGTTACACAGGAGATTTCCTAAATCTCTCTAAATCAATTTCCCAAGCAATAAAGAATATCTTTTCCCATCATTTTTTTTCATTACTTAGAGAGAGGCTTTTTGCACTTTAACTTCCACTTCAGAGTCTGGTAATATAATGAAGGATAAGTGAGCTATATTTATAAATAAAGAGTGACAGAGCACACACACACACACACACACACACAGATATATATATATATATATATATATATATATATATATATATATATATATAAATAAGTATATATATATATCTGTGTGTGTGTGTGTGTGTGTGTGTGTGTGTGTGTGTGTGTGTGTGTGTGTGTGTGTGTGTGTGTGGATGGGTACCAGTAACCTTGACTGTTTGTATTTTTTTTTTAAATGCATAAGTGTTTTGCATTGACCTGGAGGAAATATCTGTGTTGTTCCCTTGTCATCTTTTTTTTAATGTTGAACAATGAAGTATCTTACAGAGTAATGAGAATTTTAGGGAAAGAAAAAGACAGCTCTTGTCTTTCAGTTACTATAGTAGAAATTATAATATAGCTACATGATTGACTATGAAGCATAAACAATACTGTCCTTCCCAGAATACCTTGCAAACTAGATCATGCTTCCAATCATACCCCATATAACAGTATATAAACAAACACACCTCATAGAAGTCTGATGATCACATAAGTGAGCCACACAGTCACCAAGCACAGCTGACTCTGTCTATGGTATCCTAACACACACACACACACACACACACACACACACACACACACACACACACACATATATATATATAGAGAGAGAGAGACAGAGACAGAGAGATAAGAGAGTGATTCAATAAATAAGGTGAATATTTCCTTAGTAGTCAACAATAAGAATCAGTATTTACAGCTTCATCTTTTTTAAGTAAAACCAATTGTAATAGGTCCCACAAGACTGTCAGCATCACCTTCTTTACTGACCACTACACTGGGAAATTTTTCAATTTCAGAGAGTCAGTGCATTTTTCCTCCATGAACTGTTTTCTCAATGCAGGCTTATTGTGGCAAACCCATGTTTGGTCATTTGTGAACATTCTTTTGACAAAAACTTGCTTTTCTGTAAACATCACACATTCTTCAGTAAATTTCAGATGGTTCGTACTTCTCAGTCACAAAACATTTGATGACAGATTTCTGTTCAAGCCTAAATCACCATTTGATTTGATACCATTTTGAATAGCCTCAAAAGAAATATCTTTGTGAGATTAAAGTTATTTTTGCTATAAATCAATTCCAATCAATATGGAGTTTACATTTATAGGAAAAAATTTCAAACAAAGAATTCATTCTGTTTTTTTTTTTTTTAAATCACTTTATTTATTGAATATCCCTGATGCATATATATATATATATATATGTGTATGTGTGTGTGTGTGTGTGTGTGTGCGTATATATATATATATATATATATATATATGTATATATTCATGTTTATATCTGTGAATCTGAATGCGTGTGTATGCATATTTGTATATACATATCCATGTGTGTGCTCCTATATGCATCTTTCCTTACATATAATTTTGCTGTGCCAATATTTATAAGCTCCAAATTCTCTACATTTTTATTTACTCATACAGAGATATAAACTAAAATCCGGTAAAAAGTTGAAAGAACCAAAAGCAAATATATGAAACAGCCTCAACATAATATGCTAATAGAGTACATTTTCTAAAAACTTACACAACTGCTACGAACAATTTTCTAAATAGGATTACTAAACGCAGAACATTCAAAGACTTTTTCTTCATGTACACTCAGCTATACCTCAAGAATTCCTTAGAGCACAGCCTTCATGTTCATTTTTTTTTCTTTCTTTGGAATGTATTCCTTCCACTAGCCTCAATTCTTTGTATCCTGGAATTTTTTTCTTCTTTTTAGAGAATCCATGGGAAAGGTTATTGCACATAAACTGATGCAAGCTCCAGGGATTTTATAGAAAACATAACTGAGGCAAAGTTGTAAGCAGAAGAATTTCTTCTTTTATATTAAAGTAATAGAGTTTACAAACTGATTAATGAACAATTTACTTTTGTTGTATCTTCCTCATTTTATGAGGTGACCATTCATTCTGAACAGACTTGATCTTACACACTCTCTCTGTAAGCCTGATTTAAATGGTCAATGTTTTTCTGTAAAATCATTCTGAAAATTGACAATGAATTTTGTTTCACATCTAATTTTTGTGACATGCTTAACCAAACATACTTGTAATTATTAAAAAAATTACTCAGATACACGTGAATTCTTAGATACAAGCATGAACTGAATGTTTTCACATGTGCTCAAGATTAACATTGATCACCTGATCTGAAATGACGGTTGAAAATAGGAAAATTTTGTATGACATAATGAGTAGAGTATTTGCCAATTGTCCAGGAAACCAGGGTTCAATCCCAGGTCAAGTCATAACAAAAACTCAAAAATGGTACTTGATTCTGCCTTGCTTAACCTTCAACACTATAAGGTAAGAATCAAAGGTAAAGAGGAGCTATCCAGAGAATAGAGTAGCACCCTTCCTTATACCTCAGTATATTAGCTATTGAAAAAGGAGCCTTTGGGTCACCCTTGACTAAGGTTGCCAACTTTACTTACTTATATGGCAAATATGTAAACCCTCCAGTCTATATATCAACAGCATTGAAAGACATTGTAAAGAAAGGGGTTAAAAATTAAGAAAAATATAACAACTCAAAACTGAAAAAAAAAATATAAGGAAGAAGATTAAATAATATTGTATCACAGTGAAAATGAAGGAATTAAAAGAAAAAAAAAAAACTTTATTTGACGGCGTATATGATGCTTGGATCTATAAGATGCACCCTAATTTCTGCAGGGCAAATCAAGAAAAAAACGAAATACTTATATCAAACGAGATGAAATTGATGAAATGAATATTATCAATGATAACTATTTTAATCTGCATAATAGCCTTTTAAATAATGACAATATGTATATGAAAGTTACTCTAAAGTCTAAGCTAATGAGAGTTGTCAATTTGCTAATTTTATCCAACTTTTGCAAATTTTAAACCTACATGTGGCATATAAGATGCAGGGGAAATTTATAAGATATTTTTAGTTTAAAAAAAGTGTGCCTTACATGCTATCAAATACTGTAATTAAGAAAAGGAACACTGTGAGAAAGATTGGTCAGTGTGATGCTGACATAGAATTCACTTCATGTTGGAAATAATTTTATACTTAAATAATTCCAGCCTTCTACAAACTATATGTAGGGTTATCATAACCTATACCAAAATATAATTTTCTGAGGTTCTTTGACCTATGAAAGTGTCTCTGGAATTTGTGTGCTGAAAAACAATTGTTTTGTTTGACAAGAGTACGACATGTTGATTTTCATCTCTCATCAAAACATACTCACTCCTACATGCCCAGTAAATTCATTGTTGGTAAATCTATTGTGTGGTAAATTCATTGTTGGTGAATTTATTGTTGGTAAATTTATTGTGTGGTAAATCCATTGTTGGTAAGTTCATTGTGTGGTAAATTCATTGTTGGTAAATTTATTGTTGGTAAATTTATTGTGTGGTAAATTCATTGTTGGTAAATTCATTGTTGGTAAATTTATTGTTGGTAAATTTATTGTGTGGTAAATTCATTGTTGGTAAATTCATTGTGTGGTAAATTCATTGTTGGTAAATTCATTGTTGGTAAATTTATTGTGTGGTAAATTCATTGTTGGTAAATTTATTGTGTGGTAAATTCATTGTTGGTAAATTCATTGTGTGGTAAATTTATTGTTGGTAAATTTATTGTTGGTAAATTTATTGTGTGGTAAATTCATTGTTGGTAAATCTATTGTGTGGTAAATTCATTGTTGGTAAATTTATTGTGTGGTAAATTCATTGTTGGTAAATTCATTGTGTGGTAAATTCATTGTTGGTAAATTCATTGTTGGTAAATTTATTGTGTGGTAAATTCATTGTTGGTAAATTTATTGTGTGGTAAATTCATTGTTGGTAAATTCATTGTGTGGTAAATTTATTGTTGGTAAATTTATTGTTGGTAAATTTATTGTGTGGTAAATTCATTGTTGGTAAATTTATTGTGTGGTAAATTCATTGTGTGGTAAATTCATTGTTGGTAAATTTATTGTTGGTAAATTTATTGTGTGGTAAAATCATTGTATAGTAAATTTATGGCTAAATTCAGAATTTAATCATTGCTTTTTAAATTCAAAAAGAATAGCTAAATGGTTAATGTTAGAAAAACCTTACATTATAAGAGAAATAATACAATGAATTTACCTGTAGTACATTTATGTGAGAGAAAATTACTCATGATGAATTACTGTACAATGAATTTACCAACCATAAATTTACCATACAATGAATTTACTATGCAATGAATGAATTCATTATTATGAATTTACCTAAAATCCCCATTCCAATTCATTTAGTTTTATTTTCAATTATCTGAATTTTGGAGATGAGGCTTGATGTGCATTATTTTGGTGGTGATTTTTCAAACTGTTGTCCTCATCTTTATTGTTGTTAGTTGAAACAAGTTTCAGCTGCTGTATCTGGCAGATAAACAAGGGACACCTGAAGAAGGTCAGAGGATACAACGTCCAAAACATAGTGTTTCAACCAGCATCAATAAAGATGAGGACAACAGTCCAAAAAATCACAACCAAAATTATACTTTCAAGCTCGGATTGCAATTTTTAATCTTTCTCCAAAAGATATTATCTTCAATTTTCATATCAGATCAAGCACTGCATACCTTTATGAATTTTTGATGAATATTTTCCTTTTATATCAGTTTTTTGTATCATTTCTATATGACTGAATTTATCATTAAACAACATTGAATCTGAAAAAGGTTAACAAATAAGTTTATTGCCTTTTGGTACAAGAGGATATAATAAATAGAATCAAACATGCAGTTCTTCAACAATCGTAATGAATACTCTGTAAGAAAGACTAGCTACCACGACAAACCTTGTCTAATCTATATCTTTTATGTCTTTCATTGGATGAGTCTAATTTTCTTGAAGGGGAAATATCCTCTCTTACAACAATTTCAGACTTACTAGTTAAACATTGCATAAAAAAAAACCCCCAAAAAACTCTCTATAAGATTTGATTTAACATCTCTTTTGCCAAAATCACACTCCAACAATGTCATGACATTCTTTCAGCATGGTAACGACTAAACATAAAGTTTCTCCTTTTAAGTCATTGACACAATAGATTGGTTGGATGGTTGCTTGTTTTGTTTTACTGCATATCAACCCTTTTGAGGACATTTAACACCAAATTAAATTTCAAACAATTCAGTTTAGTATATGTATAGTTTGTGTTTACAAACAGTTAAAACTCAAAATTGTTCAGTTAAGTGTCAAAACAGTTCTATTTCAAACAATTCAGTTTAGCATAAGTACACAGTTTAGTTCTATTTGACCCATAGATAGGATCCTATCAAATACTACCACTCAAGGCCAGAGTGAACCTGGGAGTGATGGCAATGAAGTGGTACTCTGCATTCCCCAAACCTCCAGCATTACTGGAACTTCATCATCAGATTGTTAATTGCCATATTCAGGACACTCATTGAGGAGGGGGTTCTTACTTCTCTACAGAAAAGCAGTCAGTGCATTCTACAGCACCAGCCGACTAGGCGAATTAACACAAAAGAGCATATAGTTAATCATCATCATCATCATCATATTGCGCTGGTAGCACGGATATCCCTGACCCTCTCTCGCCACTCCTCCCTATCGTTCATCGCCCTAGGTAGGTCTTCAGGACAACATCCTGTATCCTCACATAGCTGCTGAATGTACGTTCGAGCTGGTCGTCCTGCTTTTGCGCGGCCATATGTGGGGATCCATAAGAGTACATCTCTTATGAGTTCATCTCTGCTTCTCCAGCAGTGTCCTGCATGTCTGGTTCGTCTAACTTGAATAGTTTTCGTGATAGGGGGCAGGTGGCCGTACAGTTGGTGTCTTGTGGGGTGTTGCTGCCAGGACTTGTTCAGGATTGCACGCTGCATTCTTGTGTAATTGCCATCTAGCTTCTTCTCCAGTCGTTTTGTTAGCATCCATGTAGTGCATCCATATAGCAGTATCGATGTGACCGCTGCCTGGAAGAAACTGCGTTTCATTTTATCGGTTAGGTCTGATTTCCATATAATCGATAGCCTATTGATAGCTGTCCATGCTTTCGTTAACCTCGTTTCGATGTCTTTTTCGGTTGATTCGACGCTGCTTCCTAGGTACGTGAATTTGTCTACTAGTTTAAGTGGGGTTCCTTCTAGAGTGGAGATGTCCCCCGTTTGGTTATTGCACATATATTCCGTTTTGTGTGCATTAACATAGAGGCCTATGCTTGCTGCTGCTCGTTCCAAACTATGCAGAAGTGTTTCGGCTTGGTCAGGTGTATTTGCCAGTATCGCTATGTCATCGGCGTAGTCGGCATCGGTAATTGTTGTTGCGGGGTATCTTCTGCTTCTTTTCTTCGTCAGTTCGAAGCCATTCTCTTTGATTTTGTCAATCGATGTTCTAAGTACGTAGTCTAGACAAATGATAAAGAGGTACGGGGCCAGCATGTCCCCTTGTAGTACTCCTGCTACAATGTCAAAGTATTCTGTGTCTCCATCCGGTGATCGTACTTTTACTTTAGTGTTTCTATAGAGAATCGTTATTGCCGCTACGGTTTCTTTAGGTATGCCGTACGCTAGTAGGATTTGTTCCATCTTTCCTCTGTGAATGGAGTCGAAAGCCTTGGTCAAGTCAACAAATATTAATGTCGCTTGTAGGTTCTTTGCCCGTACACCTTCAAGGATTCTGTGGATGGTTAATATTTGTGAGGTCGTGGATCTATGTCTTCGGAAGCCATTTTGGTTTTTTCTAAGTATGTTGTCGATTTTGGGTTCTATTCGGTTTCGTAGTAGGGCATTGTAGATTTTGGCAGCTATGGATGTAAGTGTTATGCCTCGGTAGTTTTTGGCTAATCCGAGG
This sequence comes from Sepioteuthis lessoniana, assembly GCA_963585895.1. NCBI lineage: Eukaryota > Metazoa > Mollusca > Cephalopoda > Myopsida > Loliginidae > Sepioteuthis > Sepioteuthis lessoniana. The sequence goes on along the minus strand of OY757917.1, from coordinate 75,322,968 downwards.
TCCCCCTTTTTAGGGAAGGGGAGTATGCATCCCTTCATCCATCTATCTATCGGATTTTGATTGTATCCATACATTTATATTGTAAATATGAAGGAATTTAATCAGTGCTAAATTGAGGAACTGGCTATTTCACAAAATCCACATCATTCATAAATTAGAAGATATACATTTCCTTGATACTTCAAAAAAAAAAAGAGGACCAACTTCGACAATTTTAGATATTCGTGAATATTCTTAAATGTGTATAAATGATAGTTGTTTTAACCAGTAACCTAATGACTATTGAATGATGCTCCGAGTGGCTGAAAATTCTTCCCCTAATGTTAATAATTATAATTAAGATTAATAAAATAAAAATTTCAGAGAAAATTTCAATTATCTTAAACTTTAAATTATTTTTTACCCCTTATTAATTTTTTACAAGTATGTTTCTTTCAACTTAATTTCAATTCACTTTCATCAAAAACATTTTGACAGCTTTTTATAAACAGATGTAGAATTATGGTCTCAGGATGTAAAAATGCAGCATCTCATTAAGAATATACTGAAGACAACACATAATTTCTTTTTTATGCCCATAAAGTTTTTTAAATGAAAAATAATAAAATAACAATTTTCTATGAAAATTTCTGTTATCTTGAACTTTCGACTCATAAAACTTTTTTCCCGATAAGTTTCATCTAATGATCACATTTTTTTATTCTATACAAGACATGAAACTATTAGTAATGGGATAAAAATGAGAAGGTAAGATTCTAATTCCTTTCAGTTTCTGCATATATATATATATATATATATATAGTCGCTGAAAATATAAGATCATGGAACATTTATCAGCTTGGAAAACAGAATCTGTGAACTGAGTTTGAACTATGGTTGAAACTGTTAAATATCCTATTTTTTGATTATTTGCTTTTAAAAAGCATTAATTTTTGCTGTATTCTCTCTGATTTTTAGTTATCTTAACCATCGTCTTGTAGCAGTTATGTCACAATGGGTGAAAAAATTTCAGATGAATCTGTACAGAAGGCAATCTATTCTTTCATAAATACCAAACCTATCCTGGCAGTTTTAGCCGAATACCTCCCATGTTTTTCAAAGGCAACTCACAAATGAAACTTGAAAGAAAAATAAAGAATTATTAGCCGATGTTATGCACTTATTTCTTTATTAAATAATTCATATATAAGGATAAAAAGATTCTTATTTTTATATCAAAATCGGCATATTCGAGGGAGAAGTTTTTTTTATATCAAAATTAATGCATAATACATGGGCTTCTTAAAAACTTTCCTCTATATTTTTATGATATTTTCACAGGATCCATGAAAATTCTTTGATTTATTGCTAAATAAATTATTTTCATATTTGTGTTATTATTGTAAAGATTTTATTGAATGTAATATAAACATGTACATTGGATAATTAAACTCTTTTATCATTACATATTTTAATTAGAAGATGGAAATAAGGATGAATGTAAAAACTGTAAATGCAAGGAAATGCTTTTATTTTTCATATGGTTGCATTGATGAATATATATATTCAGACAAAGTAAGGTTTTATTTCATCCTGCTTATTTTTATCTTGGAAGATCATTTTTTACTCATGTTAAATTCTTATATTAAATTCCAGGGAGGAGTGGCGAGAGAGGGTCAGGGATATCCGTGCTACCAGCGCGATATGATGATGATGATGATATATATATATATATATATATATTCTGTAAGGTCCATGGATACACAATATAAATAAAAAAGGACAAATTATATAAAGTGCACATGCACCTTACATAAATTATCACTTTTCTCTCCCTTGAGTTTTCAGACACAGACACAATCAGAGACACACACACACACACACACATGTGTATAAATATATAAGAATATATGTGTGTAGTTAGGCCATTATCAGGGCTTGCTTGCATGTTTAAAGAGTGTTTTTTTGTTTTGTTTTTATTGAAGAGTTTTTTTAAAGAGTTTTTATAGTTTTTTTATAACATTACAAAAATACGTAGATGCAGAGTTGAATAAAAATGAGACGCTGATGAATTTAAAAAACTGAACACTATCAACAGAAATAGAATATAATCAAGAAATACAGAATATTTTTTAAAAGCCAAAAAAACTAAAGGCATTTCAAAACATTGTCGTTATTTTCAAAAGTAATTCTATTGATTCTAGGTTTAAAAAAAAACACTCTTTATACATGCAAGCAACCCCTGATGATAACCTATGAAAGGTTCAAAAGCACATGGGACAATTTTGGTAAATTCTTCCATCAATGCCAAAGTGAAACCAAAATACTTCTCAGGAAACTTGAAAGGATCTTAATAAAATTATATAGACAAAATATGTCTCTATTATTAAATCAAACGTGCTTAAATATATATATATATATATATATATATATATATATATATATATATATATATATATATATATATATATATATAGTGGCATCATTTTTATTAGCAAGTTGAGAATTTAGATGCTTCAAAGTAGAGAGAAATCCTTTTAAATTACTTGAAGCAAGAAAGAAAGAAAGATAAAAAGAAAGAAAGAAAGAAAGAACAAAACAATTTCGAGAATGACAAGACATGATAAGTTTGAAATAAGGAGAAAATGAAATATAAAGGAAACTTAAAAAAAAAAACCTAAGAGAGAGCAGACGATGAAAGTTATCGTAAGAGAAAAAATAAAGAAACTGAAAGAGTCAATAAGATAGAAAAGTGAAAGTGAGTCATTTACTGCTTATCATTTGTGAAAAATATGATTATATTTTAATTTCTGTGTAATAATTTTTAAGAAATGTGACTCTCATGCCTGTATTATTATAAGAATGGAATTTTTTGTTACTTTGTCCTGAGTTTATATGACTGATATATATGTGTGTTTGGAAAGCCATATGGTATTTTATATGGGAATAAATTTTTACATTGTAATATATTGGAGAAAGTCTTCATGGCATAGTGGCTAACATACTGGACTGCAATATGATAGTAAACAAGTTCAAATACCAATTGTACTATAATGCTCCATTTTGGACTTATAGTTTTGGGAAAAAGTATGAAACATCTTATCTCCCTCCCATCTATGGATTAAATAGTGTAGAAGGATTAAATAGTGCAGAAGGATTAAATAGTGTAGAATGGATTAAATAGTGTAGAAGGATAATTCTACAAAGATGGCTTTAACATTAAAAAACCCATGAAGCTTGTTATGCAATTAAATCAAGAAACCAAAGCCAGTAAAATATTAGGCATGCAGTTATCATTCAATTCAATCAGCTGATGATTTTTTCAAAATTTTTGGAATAATTTCAAACTCGTCAAGGATTTCTTTCAGCCTCTCTTTGGATAATCTTCTGTTACTTAATTATTTTGTCCTCAAAAATCCAAGCCTGCTGATTTGATATTTTTGATTGAGATCTCCATCAATGCTGAATTTGCTTGAAGTAAAATTGCTTGATTAGTAACTTAGTCAAGATGTTTTTAGTTTATTCTGATAAAATTATATATAGGAGTTGGCACATTTCCCATTTTCAAAGCTGAGGAAGAACTGTGACAGATTTTTAGATGATTAACTTAGCATTTATAGCTGACAGAATAATCTATTGAATTGTCTGCTAAGGGCTTCCTGGACAATTTATAATCTGTGTGCAATTCTATCATTGCAACTGATGTGTTCATTGAAAAGAATCACCTCAAGAGAAAGTTGTTCATTTTTCTCAAATAGCTGATTATGTATTTTAATATTGAATTGAACAAGAACTTTGATCTTATCAGTTATAATTTTGAAATCAAAGATTGCCTATGCTCTGACAACATTTTTTATTATTATTATTATTATTTCTTAAAATTCTTTCATGGTTGCTTATGTTGTTCTTTCATTATGTCTTTTATGTCTCTTTGCTTTCTATACATCCTTCCTTCCAAATTTTCTTACTTTTTTTCATTCTTTTATCTTTCTATCTTCTGTCTACTTGAGATAAGCAGAAGTGCTAATTTATACATAATTCTATTACAAAAGACAAGAATTCTGTGAGAACAAACAATGAAACATGAGATGTCAGTGCAGAAACAAATAAAAAACATAAGTTAGTTGGCCATCATATTTGAAAATGTTTAACAAGAATTTGACAAAAAAGCTATAAGAAGTATAAACATTATGAGTGTACCATATTCGCAATTAATGGTATGTGCGAAATGGACATGTAATGTTCATAACGATAGAATATATAAAGAACAGGAATCTCAAAAACACGTAACTACTTCTTGTTCAGGTACGAAACCTTTTTATTAACTTTGAGTTAAAGGTTTCGACGTAAGGAGGAGAGACACAATCTTCTATGCTGTCTTATTCATTTGGCCCCCAACTCGAGCGGCCCCCCCATAGGGCGCAAGTTCGCCTCGCGCCTGCGAGCTCCAAAATCGATCCTTCTTGTTTGGTGTCCAAAACCCGACTCTTATTTTCTTCAAATTCTCACACAAACTTCCGCGTGCTTCCGGTGCGTGACGTCACCCGCACCTTGTCACCCAGTATCGTCTCGGACTGTTATGACATCTGAATGACACCTCCATCCGCTCGCGCGCACCCGCGTTAACACCTGCTTCAATCTTACACCCAAACAACCCATGTGCTGAGCCGAAAGGTTCTCGGCCTAACTAAACTCAAAGGCATGAACCGAAATCCCTCGGCTATTTCATAACATGAGGACCAATTCATGAATTTGATAAAACAAAGAATGATATTGAAAGATACAAAATGGTAGAATGGCAGATGGTAAATGAGCAATTATTTTTGAAATTATGTTCTTTATACCATAGAGTATTTTGAATGATAACAAGGACAGTGATGTATATCAATAGGATTGAATCAAACAATATTTAAATCTCTTCTGTTTGAGTTCAATCTTCAGAGGGTATTCAAATAACATGGACTTTGACAAACTTAGTCAAACTTAATCAATATTAATTATAATTCTTTTATTCTATCTATCTTTCTGTCTCTCTCTCTCTCTCTCTTTATATATATATATGTACATGTATATATATACATGTGTACTTATGTATATATGTACTTATATATATATATATATATATATATATATATATATATATATATATATATATATATATATATATATATATTTATATATACACCATCCTGGTTACCTTATTAGCACCCAAGAAATTTCAGTATATAATTTAGAATATCAGGAAAAATTTTAAAAAAGCATTCTAGAGAAACAGCTTTAGTTTATTGACAAGTCATGGTTGATAAAGTTGATATAAATTTGGTTATTTTCCATTTATTTTTAAAGATATAGTAAAAAAAATGAAAGCATGCCAGTAATGTTGATCAGGTTTCTCTCTCTCTCTCTCTCTCTCTCTCTGTTACACACACACACACACACACACATACATAATATATATATATATATATATATATATATATATATATATATATATATATATTACTTTACCAAAGCTATTTAAAAAATGACAGTAATATTAATGGTTTTGATGTTTTTAAATACAATGCATTTGCAGAATTACTATACATTTGTATGGAAGGTAAAAAAGATTTGGAGGCTTAAAATTAATATAAGGTAGGCATTATAAGGTAGGCATTATGTTTTATATTTCAATTCTAAAATAACCAAAACTTCTAATTCTAATATGTCACTTGAGAATCCTACATTAACATTGAAAATTTATAGTGTTTTATTTATCAAGTTTAGCAGCTTAAATTTACATGTCTGTTATATCTTCAGTTAGGTTTGGTTGTATTTTATGGCATATCAACTCTTGGGATTATTTAATGGCAAATCCTGTATATATATATATATATATATATATATATATATATATATATATATATATATATATATATATATATATATATATATATATATATTGTAAGTAAATAGTTTGTAGGAAATGTTATTTTTAAATGAGTCCAAGCTCATTTGTTTGCACACAGTTAAATGGTTTCAAATATTGCTATCTAATATTAATAGATCTATTTGCATACTGTAAAATGGTTTCAAGTATTGCTATTTATTATTTGTATGCAGTTAAATGGTTTCAAGAGTTGTTCTCAAATAACTATAATTCAATATAATATTAAACATTTGTATATTCACAATTAAATAGTTTCAAGTATAAAAATTGATTGAATATTTCCATTTGACCCATAGATGGGAGCCTAACAGATACTACCATTCTAGGTCAGCGTGGAGATGGGAATAATGGCTATGAAGGGGTACTCCCCATTACCTCAGCACCAAATCTGAAAACTCAATATCAAATGGTTTAGTGTCATATCCAGGGTACTAGTTGGTGGTATGAGGTCATATCCCTCTGCAGAGTTGCAGTCAGCATATTCTGTTGCCCAAGCTGACTGGGCTTGTCACTTCTTCAGATGAATCTATTTCATTGTAGTACTTTGAGGGTTAACTTAATAACTAGGTATTAGAGTAAGACCAGCCCTGGCATTTTTAGTCTCCTTCAAATCTAAACATAAAGTTGAGTATTATGAGTAAAGTTAGCAACAATAGTAGAGGGCAACCTGAAGGTTCCCTTTTCAAAAGCTCCTACACCATCAAGTAGGGAAGAGTGCTACTCCTTTCCTTGCATTGCTCCACTTTACGCTTGATACGTACCTTATAATGCTGAGTGTTAAGCAAGGAGATATTAAGTGTCATTTTTGGAGTCTTTTGTATGACTCGGCCTGGGATTGAACCCCAGTTTCCTGGGCCATCAGTAAACACTCTACCCAATAGGCCAATTCATTTATGCTTGAAAATGAGGAACATAAATACTTCTATATAGGAATAAATGAGAGTAGAAAACTACTTCTGAATTCAAAACTCAAACACATCTAGATCGGTGGGGAGTCCAAGTGAAAACCAAGTTAGTCACAAAGAAGACAAATATAGTCCCTCCATTTATCTTTCCTTTCAGAATTTTTTTTTCAAATTCATTTTTACTGTTCTATTTGCTCAATTCATTTTTCCTGTTTTTTCTTTTGCATTTATAATGTCCAACAGTTTAGACACAAGATGCCCCCAAGCACTTGTTGCCCTGGGTGACTGTTCATGTTATCTGTACCTTGGGCTGGCCCTGTATGAGAGTAATCATCTTTTCATAGTCAAATTTCCAAAACTTTTAGGAAGCTTGTCTAGTATGCATGGGTTCACAAGATTCTGTTCCTATCGAGATAACAAGCTTGTGTCAAAAGTCAGGTGACTATGCAAATAATAGATGGATTTCTTTATGCTAATTTCACAGTAGGACCCTGACTTTCATCAATGACTAACAGAATAACTTTGAACAAATTATATATATATATATATATATATATATATATATATATATATATATATGACTTTGAGACTGACTTAGCTTTAATAAAGAAAAACTCTTTAAATTTTCTGGGATGTGAACATTAGTCTTTATGAAATATGGTTCAGTGCTTCAAACCTAAAGATACATAAGTTCTGTTTTTGAAGATGTTTTTATTCATTTCCCATGAGCCTCTTTCTTTTGTTACATTTTCCATAATTTTCATCTTTAATGTAAGGCTTTCTTTGCAAACCAGAAAATCATTGAAAGATTATTCATAGTTAATAGAATAGTCTGTTTTATTATCATCCATTTTGACCTTTGCTTTGGCAACCTCTTCTTTGTTTGACAATCTTTTTTTCACTTTTGCATATGTTTCTTAAATTTGGCTACTTAACATTGAAAGTGAAAGCAGCTAGAAAACAAAAACGATAAATAGAAAGAAATAAGTTTGAGGTTATATGAAAAGAAATAAAAGGAAGATACTTGTGATGATGCCAAGAACCCCCACAAAAAACAGAGATTGGAGGTAGAAAAGAGTTAATCTTCCTAGGAAAAGAAAAATGATTTAAAAGAGGAATTGGATGAGGGAAATGTAAGAAAAATGTTGAAAGAAAAAGACTGAGAGAGAAGAGTTACTAAGGAAGAAAAGGCAACTTAAAGAGAGTAAACTGAAGAGACAAACAAAACTTTAAAGGAATAATGAGAAAATATAAGTGTATAGTTAGAAATAGAATGAAATAAGAAAATTAAACAGAATACCTGGAAAATAAAAGGCAGAAAAAAAACCTGAAAATCTAAGGAAGACTTCTTCCCAGCTGTAACTGTATTGGTGCTATTGTATGATTGCACTACTTTAACTCTTACAAAACTCTTGTAGAAAAAGCTAGATTGTAGCTACAAAAAGATGCTGCCGAGTGTTTTGAACAAATTCTGGAAGCAGTAACTCACAAAAGAGCAGATGTATGACCACTTACCATCCATCTTACAAACCAAACCAGTAAGATGAGTAAAACATGCGGGGCTCTGGTGGAGAAGTAATGAAAAACTCATAAGTGATGCTTTTACATTAACTCCTACACATGGACAAACCTGTGATGGCTGACTAACAAAACTTTAAATTCATCAACTCTATGAGGAGATTATCTGCTCTGTATAGAACTTGCCAAGAGTGATATCCAATAGGTACAGATAGTGAGAGAGAATCAAGAGACTCTATGCAATCAACTCTCCTTTTATGTTGATGATAAAGAAGAAAAAGAAAACAATCAAGTCATCTCTATATTTTCTTATTCAATCATTTATTTCTTAAATAACATTTTGTTTATTATTTGTTTACAAATTCATCTGCTTTTTCTATCTTTGTTGTCTTTTTTTTTCTTTACTAAAGATTATTTATCATATTTGACGAGTAATTTTTCAATCTTAATTTTCCCCACTTTTCACTACATCTTCATCTAAATGGAAAAAAAGGTAGTTAACTATGTATTTACATTTGAATATTGGATGCTATCTAGAGAACTTGCAAAGTGTACTGACTGATAGGGATGGATGACAAGAGAGAGTCAAGGGACTCCATGCAATCAGTATGCCTTGATGATGATGATGATGATGATGATGATGAAGGAAATATGATAAGAAGAATCGGAAAACAATAAAGTCATGCATTCATTCATATATTTTTTTACTAACATTTTGTTTTTTACAAATTTATTTGCTTTTTCTATCTTTGTGGTATTTTTTTGCTTACTGAATATTATTCATCATATTTGACCACTTTTTTTTTACAATCTTTAATTTCCCTCCTTTTTCTCTCTGTGTTCCTGTGAATGGAAAAAGGGTTTGGACTAAAAGAATATAAAAGGGAAAGAGAGATATAGAAAAAAGGAAAGGGACCAGAACCAGAAATGTTGATCAATAATGAGAAAAAGGAGACTGTGTTAGATCATTTGTAGATGGAAAGGACATCAACTGAAAAGGTAATTGTTCTAAAGAAATTGTGTATTTGTTTGAAAACAGTTTGGTAAAATCATCATCATCGTCATCATCATCATCATCATCATGTTGAGCTGGTAGCACAGATATTCCTGACCCTCTCTCGCCACTTTTCCCTATCGTTCATCGCCTCAGGCAGGTCTTCAGGACAACATCCAGTATCCTCACATAGTTGCTGAATGTATGTTCAAAAGATAAAAACATTTTCAAAAATGAAGAATTTTATGTAAATTTGTCAATCGTGTTAAGAATTAAATTATAGGAAATTTGAATGTTTATTGTGAAGGAAATGTTGGTAGGAAAACTGAACAAGCGATGATTTGATAAAAGAAATGAGAAAATACAAAGGAAATAAGGAAAAATAAAGATATTTGCGAATGATGAGAATCCTATTTCTCATAAGAAAAGAGTAAAAAAAAAACCCAGAACAAATAAAGAAACACACTGATGTTTAGAAAACTCACCTCCTTATAGTCATGTGTTAATTAACACAGGAACATGAACCAAAATACATTGCCCAGTCAGCTGGGGCTGTAGAATACACTGACTGTACCTCTGCAGAGGGGTAAGACCCCTCCCTAATGAGTGTCCTGGATATGACACTAAACAATCTGATGGTGAGGTTCCAGCAGTGCTGGAGCTTTGGGGAATGTGGAGTACCCCTTTATTGCCATTGCTCCCAGGTCCACTCTGGCCCGGAGTGGTAGCACCTGATAAGGGTTCTATCTATGGGTTAAATAGAATTAACAGCATACTTATGCGAAAATGAATTTTTTGAGTAAAACTGAATAGTTTGAAATAGAAATGACTTTTACAATTAAACTGTACTTACATTTAAACTGTGTACTTATGCTTAACTGAATTATTTCAAATAGAACTGTTTTTCGACATTAAAACTGTATTTACACTTAAACGAATTGTTACATACAACTGCTTGAATAGTTAGAAATGGAAATGTTTTTGACCATTAAACTGTGTACTTATGCTAAACTGAATTGTTTTAAATAGAATAGATTATTTACATAAAAATGGATTTGGCGTTAAATAACCTAAACAGGTTGATATGCTATAAAACCCAACAAAACAAACCAAACCAAAGTACCATATCATAATCTGTAGAGAGATAATGTGTATGCATATACATATAGTAATCATAATGCCCAGATAAATTGTGTAATTTCAGAGCTTCATACCATTATAGGTACATCTGTATAGATATGCAAATGTGTAATCATTATTGTCATTGGAAATGGACATGGTGACCTGAGTTCAAATCCTGGATGAGGCCATTTGCATTTTCACATAATGCTAATACCCTTGGGAAAGGCATAAATCCAACTATTTCACCTCCTGCTATGAGTAAATTGTAGGGCAGACTGTGCTTTTTTAACCTTGGTATGGCAAAGTATCTTGGAGAAGAAAAACTCTTAATTCAAATCTGTTAAACTCCACTTAAAAAATTGACCTTGTGTCGCATCCTGCTTGTGAGGAGGGGTTGGTATATGCATATTGGTAAATAAATCTATCCTTCAGCAGATTTACATTGAAATGCATATGGGGCCAGTGCTCAGAAAATGTGGGGCTCAATTAGAAAATTATTGATGGGTCCTCTACCCAACAAAAAAGGATGTATTTGGCTCATTTAGAAAATTGACAGTGGACCTCTGAGTTCTGTACTCATCAAAAATGTAAGTCTGGAGCAAAATTAGAAAATAATTTGTGGGTCTCTCTACCCTATAAAAAGGAAGTATGGGGATCAATGAGAATATTATTAGTGGGATCCTCTTCTCAATAAGAAAGGAAGTCCTGGGTCCAGTTGAAAAATTGTTCAGGGAGGTCCGCTACCCAATAAAAAAAGGAACTTTAGGGCTCAATAAGTGTTGTGTTCTGATTAGTGAACACTTGTAATATTAAATAAAGGACAAACCATGATATGAGAGAAAATAGAGATATATTCTCAAGAAAAAGTATATACAATAGAGAGACTATTAGTTGACAAGAACATAGGATTAGGGAATACAGAATATAGTCTAACGATAGTATAATATTAAATAAAGGACAAACCACGATATGAGAGAAAATAGAGATATATTCTCAGGAAAAAGTATATACAATAGAGAGACTAGTAGTAGACAAGAGTATAGGATTCGTGAATACAAAATAAAGATATAGTCTAACGATAGTATTGGTTTCCATTATTACAGGATCTAGTGCGATCTCCAGTCTCCAATGCTCTTTTACTATTCCTATAAGAAGCTGCTCTACACCTTCTAGTCTGCCCTGGTATTAGTAGCTACTGTTATATATGACAGATGAACTAGTTCATTATGTGGAAAAAGGTGGGTGATACCCAACAATAATTCTTTGTGGACCCACTGCCATACAAAATAACTTTAAAGTACATGCTTTTTGCATTACCATTTTCTATCGATAGCATCAACAGATTATTTAGTCTGTCAAACTACTGACCAGAGATAACTTTTAATTAGTTTTAGTTTTGAAAAACTTCTTTCATGTGTGTGCAGGGTCTAATTTAAACAAATCTCTCTAATTAGCCCTGTGTACACATTTTCAAAAATTTGTGTGTATATAAGAATATATTTATATGCTTATTTGTACTGATATATTTATCACTTTTTTTTCCTGGTGTTCAGTAAATATCTCTCTGTATTAAAATAAACTTATCTACACATAAGTATATGAATCTAATATATTCACACACAAACACACTCCCCCACATATATGTATGTGCGTGTGTGTGTGTCTAAAGATACATGGATGTACATAGATATTTATATCCAGACAAACAAACATACAAACAAATATACTTACACATAAACATATGATGTATGTACATACATTTACATATATATATATATATATATATCAATTTACATCTATATCAATATATTTATGCATAAATATATTGATATAGATATAAACAGATATAAAAAATACTGAGACTGAACCTTTTTTTTTAATTTTAAAACCTAAAATTTAGAATTTAAATGATGTTTTCAAATCTGATCAACTTATATAATAAAGAGATGATGTTTTGAAACTTAATGATTTTTAAGAGCATCTTTTGGTGAAACACAACTTTATGCAAGAGCAGATTCATCTGTTGCTCAATACAATTTCTTCTTGTTTATTATACTAGAAATTAATTTCTGAAGTAAAATTTGAGGAAATAGAAAATATTAAAAGTAATGTGAAAGTGCAGCTTCATCTTGTATCAAAAGAGAAGTTTCAGAAATGCATTGATTAATGTAAAACTTGAATAGTGTAGACACAGAGTCAATGGTATTTGGTGACTATTAGTTTATTGTCTATACAATTATCAGATTAAGAGTGGCTGACTCAGTGTCTACATAATTCTAACGTATTCCCAATCACCAATATTCGTCATTCTTTATTTATAAATGTAGCAAATTACATTATATATATATATATATATATATATATGTTACCAATAACTCAAAAAAGGATCAAGAAAAGGGATCCAGAGTTAGAATATACACCATAAAACACTCAATTCCTTTGGTTATCTGCGTACAAGTTTCCCCTCTGATATAGTATTTCTCAACACAACAGTACACAAACTCACTCTATTCTACAATCTGTAGGGGTAACAATTTTAAAAAATAGTTATTTGAACTTAAACAACATAAAGGTGTTGGTTTCTCCTCATGCATTCCCATCTGGTTCATTGGTAAAAAATTTTTTTGGTTTCTTTGTTTAATGGCATATCAACTCTTTTTGGGTTATTTAATGCCAAAGCCATTCTCCTAGAAGAACAGTAGTGGTACTATTTAACCCATAGCTGGGAGGATAAGGGGGTTCATACCTTTCCCAAGGGTATTTGTCTGAAAGTGAATGTAATAGCGCGACTGGAGTACAAACTCGCATACTACAATTCTGCAGTCCATCGCTTTAACCATTATACCACGAGGACACCCCCTAAAAATTATTTTTGTTACATTATATATATATATATATATATATATATAAGTACATGCAAGTATATATGTTGCCAATATTGCAAAAAGAGATCAAGAGAAGGGATCTAGATTTAGGAGTTATGCCACTGTACACAAGATTCCTTTGGTTATATGTATGGGTGATAATTTTAAAGAAATTAGTTGTTTAAATTTGAACAACATAAAATGTTATCCAGTGATGTTATCATGTTTTCTTATAATTCAAATTAACATCAGTGAATTAATGATTCATCATTGATATTTTGTACACTGACTTTGCACATGAATTTCTGGGAAATTCTCGTCATGTTCATGTTCAGTGTCATCTTGTAAGTTAATTTAAATTTTATATCATTAAATTGATGCTTCATTTCGGTCACATTATTATTACAACAAAGGATTATTCAAAGTGATGGCATCTTGATCTGGTGTTCCCAAAGTGTGATTGAAAATCAACAAAGACTGGTGGCATTGTAACATACTGCTGGTGCTTTCTTAGTGCTAACCATTCATTGGTGCGAATATCATGCCTGACACTAGAGTTCTTTGTTGGCCACACAACTGTAATTTTATTTGCTGTAGCATGTGTATATCATTATTATTATTTCACTTTTTGCTAGTTTTTTACACCAGTAAAAAGGGATGGTTGTTCACAGGAGTCTAAGTGACAACAAATCTCCTCAGGTCTTTTCGATTCTTCTGAGTATTCGAGCTGATCTCAGCAATGGTGTAGTTTGGGTGGTTTTCATTCTCCCACTGATTTCCAATTCCTCCAATTCTTTCTACAAGCTCTTGAGGGCTGTTCTCAATGCAGCAACAACAATTGGTATTACCTTGAACCCCATGTTCCAGGGCTTTTTAGTCCTTTAGCAATGTCCAAGTATTTATCTATGTTTTCACTTGCTTTCATTTTCATTCTGTTGTCCACCAGAATGACAAAATCCGCAAGATGACAAATTCTCTTTATTTTGTTTATTAACACTAAATTGGATTCTCTGGTTAAGATTAGGGGATCTATCTGTATCTCAAAATTCCAGAGAATTTGGGTTTTTTTCTTTCTAGCTTTATGTTGCCAATGCTGTTACTGGTTGTTGTAACTAGTTTTGTTTTTGGTCTTTTTGATATAGTTCATCTAATTATGCATTTATGCAATCCTCACAGCTAGTGAGTCCTTTCCTCCTTCTTTTCTTGTTATATATAATCTGTTTATATCATCTCTTGCATCCAAGGCCCAGCAATTTCCTTGTTCTTTCATTACTTGTTTGAGTTCCTCTTTTGTCCATTTTAAGAATGGTCCTGAGTATCTTATAAATGGAACTGCCTTGCTGTTTCTCACTTTGAAGAAATCTCTGCAACACATTTTTGTTTTGATAAGTTTTCTCATTCTTCTGAAATACTCTTTTGTTATTTTTTCTTTCATCTCTACTTGTATGATGGTATCCACTCCTGTAACTTTCTTTGTCTTCAAGTGTTGTAATTCTTTCTTAATTTGGCAGATCTAGTTCTTCCATCCTTTCTCTTTTCCCACTTTTCATTATTAGCTTGGTACATTTTTCTGATAATTCTACTTTCTTGTTTTTCATGGCTCCCATGATGAAGTCGGTCACTCTGTCAGATATTATGTACATGTGTAGACATTCTATTGTCAAAGCTTGTGAGATCATATATACCTTTTTGTTGTCAATCTATGATATTGCTACATTTTTCCTCCCCACTTTTGGATTTTGGGAATGTATTTATCTATGCATGGTAAGTCATCTGTTCCACTTGTTCCTCTATGGTGTTCTTTTTGTTCTTTTGAAAATAGTCTACAGTATATGAGAGAGTAATGGATCTCTTCTTTTGTCTGTGTGGTCAGTATTTTTCATATCACAGACACATTATCAATCTTTAGTTGCTTGGAATGTTTTGTTTTTGGAGCTCTTTTGGATCAGAGTGGTTTTCCTTTTTAGTCATCCAGTCAGGTATACTTGCTTCTTCCTGGCATTTATTCAATTGTAGAGCCAGTCTGTCAAGGATATGAATTTTTTTTATACCAGAAGCCATATATACCATCATGTCCTGGAGTTTTCTTGTTCAGTACTTTGCTGAGTGTTGCTTTTAGCGAGTCTAGGTGTATGTCTGTCTCAGGGCCTTTTTTGAGTCCTTGTAATTCTTTTTACATGTTATTTATCCATTCAGCCTTTCTGTTATGTTCTTTCTGTTCTCATATTTTACTCCAAAATAGTTTGGCTTCCTTTACATCCAGTTGTTGGCTCCTTCTCTTACATTCCCAACTGACTCATTGGTAGAATTTTCTTTCATTATTTTGGTAGGTTTTGTTTGTGTTGCTTGACTCTGTCTCAATATCTTTTGAGTCTCCCTTTATTCACTACCATCTTTTGATTTATCTCTCCGAGTTACATTGTCAGACTTGTCTTCTGTTTTGTTTTGGTCTTTTCATAGCAGTATATCCTTACATATTTTCCTTTCATAACAATTTTCCCTTGTTGTAGATTTCTGTCTGTCCTTCTTGTTTAATTTGCTATCCAGGTTTTTGTCATATAATAAAGGGAATGATTTTTTTATATTTATCATTTTTCACTAATTACATTTTATTATTTAGTTTGGTAAGGCTTTGAACTTCTTTGTGTCTATTAGTTAAAGTGCCATAGGCAGATGGTGCACTCTTATGCCCATGCAGAAAGGATATGGCAATCATCATCTGTTATAATAAACCCCAAATAGGCAATGGGGCTGGACGACCATTGGAGTGAATTGAATGGGTGGTTGACATCGTACCCAGAAGAGATGTTCCTGAGACTTTGAGGATTTTGAAAAGACCAATTAGTTGAGGTTCAACCGTTGAAGTGCACGATACAAGATACATCATGCATGACGGAGGTCAGTATAGTAGGGTTAGCATAGGCTTTTAGGATTTGTATCTCTCTCCTCATGCCACCAAGGACTGAAGGTAGAAAGAAATACTCTCGTTCGTACCGCCTGCATTTGTATTATTATTGTTGTTATTGATATCATTATTGCAATATAACATTTTATCTTTTTGTTTGATCTCCCTTAGGAAATACCAATTTCATCATAGACTAGCTTTGCTCCGGCATTAATAAGCTTATCTAGTTCTGTGATTTTACTTGTTGGGGTTTTTGTTAATGATCTGTTAATTTTTTCTACCTTGACTTTTTTCCAGTTTTGGTTCTTGAGGGATGATAATGTAATCTTCTTTACCCTTATGATTTTCTTAAGTAAGCCTAATTCATTCAGTCTTCTTTTGTGATGCTGGAATCTGTGGTGTTTCGGTTTTCAAAATTTTGTGTTTCAATTCAGTTAAAGGCTCTTTTTTATATTCTTCATAATTTATGTGAGCACATATTTCTAGCTTCTCTAAGTCAGAAAATTAACCTTTCTTGAAAATCATTCCAGTTTGTTCAGCAATTCTTTGACTTGTATTAAATCTAGTGGATTCTGTACAAATTTCTATCCTTCTTTTTCTATACTCTCTTTCTGCAGGATTGCTCTTGAAATAACATGAAGTTTGTTTCTATTGTTTTCTCCAGTTCATTTTTTTTATTGGTGTCTTTTGGTTGAGTTGTTGCTTTGGTCATTTGAGCGGCAGAAATTAGAACTACCAACATTCACGGGATGCCAATGAGATCCCTCATGTTGGCTATCTAGGAAGCATCAGACAATCATGACACTCAGATTTGAAATCTGAGTCTTATGTTAATTTGGATTTAGATAAAACATTTTTCACAGTGCTGCTATATTAGACCCAGATATTGATTATTATCTTTGCTTCTGTCATAGATGTTTCCTGCTATTCTTCTTCAGATGAAAACATTTTTCACCTAGCCAGAAAAAAACTAATAAAAAGAGCTGGGGTTTAAGTCCACATAAGCCTTGATTATTAAATATTTTGCTTGAGATTGTGCTGTTATTTCACTTTCAAAGTATTTTACATTTCATAACCACTTTTTCAGAAGCTCAAAAAGCCTAACAGCCCAGTTAGCTGGTACTGTTATATTTTGACCTTCGACCCAGCCCAAAAATGCTATTCCAAGGTGATACACCGGAAGGAAGTGACACATTCCAATGGCCAGTAATCGAAAGAGATCGCGTGGGCGGATTAAGGCTTATGATATGGGACAAGGTGAAGGTCCCATTGTGCCACTACAGTGATGCACCGGAAGAGAGTAACCTCTGAACTGCATGACAGTTATTTCCGCTTGATGACGATTAAACATTCGATTTCAAAGATCCAGTGGGCGATCGTGTGGGTGTTGAATTATTATATAATTGAGTTGAGTTGGGTGCCAATGCAGTTGCCAGCAGAATTCCAGACAACTAGAGACCAGATGTGGTAGGGAAGGCCACACCCGACCAAGGGGGCCCTCGTAAAGCCCCGATGGAGTTGACCCCAACATCAGGAGAACAAGAAAGACACAACGTGATGGTCATAACAGTGGGGTCAAAATATGAAGTTTATGTTCGGTCTCCAGCACCCTCTCACATGCAAACCTTGAACAACCCTTTCGAACCCTTGCAATAAAGTGAGAGGTAAAATATTGTTAAAGAAGTCTTCTTGCGTCTTCCCTCTTACGTCTTTATCGTTGTGTCGTGATGCTGCATGAATGTGTAAATGACTATATAACAGTACTGTAGAATGTGACAACTGCATCTCTGCAAGAGAGTAAGACTTCCTCCATCAACAAGTCTTCTGGATGTGACATTAAACTGAATCTGATGGGAAGTTTCCAGTTCTGAAGCTCTTGGTTAAGTGGAATACCCCTTCATTAGCATTACTCCCAGGTCCACTCAGATGCAAAATGGTTGTACTCATTAAGGCTCCATCTAGGGATCAATTATATCTGTTAAATCATTTACTATATTTTAAACCATGTAAATGAGTGCAAATGAATAAATAATGCTGAACAGAATTACTAGTATTAGATAGCAGTACATAAAAACAAATAATTGTGTGCAAATAGAATTATTACTGTCAGATAACAATACTTGAAACCATTTAACTACGTGCAAATAAAACTATTAGTGTTAAATAGAAATACTTGAAAGCATTTGGTAATGTGCAAATAAAATTATTAGTGAAACCATTCATCTGTGTTCAAAAAGCTTAGCCCTGGCTCATCTAAAAATTGATATAAACTATTCTTTAGAAATCATATATATATATATATATATAAACGGAATATGGCATTCACTGACTTACAAAGGTTTGATATATCATCAAACACAACCAACCAACCAACCAACGGATCAAAAAGCATTTGAGAAAAAACTTATATAAGCCAAGTAACAAGGCCTTGACCTTACAAGTTGATAGTCCAAAGCTTATCCATCAAGAAAAATGCCTTTTCTCTGTTCAGGAAAGAATCAATTCCCCTGAGACTGACAAAGGATGAATGAAGAAAGCAATAGTAGATCAGAATGACAACTTACATATGGTGGAATATACTTAGGGTTGTAGAAAATTCAGGATTTGGACAAGAAGCCTAAGCTAACTCTGTGCATTCTTACATACAATTATTTACTAATCTTAAGACCTACCTTCAAAGTTGACAAAAATAGTTACAGCTTTTTTGGCTGTGGTTGCTTGGGAAAATAAGAATAGTTTTACCATTCTTTTTTTTTTTTTGGCTTCTAATTGTAACCAGAGAGTAATGAGGCTAATGATGGTATACTTCCCGTTATTTATAGATTTATTTATAATTAATTAGAATATAAATTCAATAAAACGGATGTAATTCTACATGGAATTGATAATGAATATGACATTTAATTTAGAAAATTTAAATCTTGAAACCAGTCCTCAAAAACCTCAATAGACACAGTTTAGTATCACATCTAGGACACTCATGCTTTTATGACATAAATAAAGAAAAAGAAAATCATAGTATGATAGGTTTTGTGAATTACAAAACAAACACCAAATAGATAACTAAATTGAAATATAATAGAGAGTATTTACTGAGATTGGGTTTTCAGTCAGCTGGAGATGTAGAATACACAGATTGCATCTCTGCAAAGAGGTAAGACCCCACCTCCCTAACGAGTGGCCTGGGTATGACATTAAACCATCTAGTGGCAAGGCCCCAGCCTTGGAGATTTGGGAAATGTGGAGTACCCTTTCATTACCATTGTTCCTTGGTCCACTCTAACCTGGTGTTGTAGCACCTGATAGAGTCCTATCAATGAATAAAATTGAACAAACTACATGGGAAAATAAATGACTGATGTCAAATTGAAGTTGTTATATAGCAATACTAGAAACCATTTAACTGTGTGTAAAAAAGAGTTTAAGAATATTATTGACAAAATAATTGATTTGGTTTGGTTTGGTTTTATGGCATATCAACCATTGTAGGTTAAGTAATGCCTTGTCCATTTTTTTTACATATAAACAATTCTATTTCAAACAATTCAGGTTTGCATATGTACACAGTTTAAATGTCAAAACAGTTCTATTTCAAATAATTCAGTTTTGCATGAGTACAGTTTAAATGTCAGTTTTACCCATAGGTAGGACCCTATCAGCTGCTACAAATCAGGGACAGAGTGGACCAGTGGGTGATAGCTGTCAATGGGTGCTTGGGATTCCTCAAAGTTCCAGCATTACTGGCGCCTCATCTTCAGATTGCTTAGTGTCATATCCAGGACATTTGTTGGGGAAGTCTTACCCTTCTGCAGAGATGGCATTAGTGTAATCTACAGCCCAAGTCAATTGGACCACGACAAAATGAGTTTATGAATCATGTGTATATCTAAAGAGGATTTGGTATTAAATAACTTACAATGGTTGTAAAGTATAGGTTCGTTTATTGTGATTTTGATAGCTTTGTGAAGCCACTGTTGTATTCATATAATAAATGTTTACTTTGTATACAATAGTTATCAACTTCCTTTTGCTTCTGTTTCTCTCTGCATATATATATATATATTACAAGCAACAGATGTATTTGATTTTTCTTAATATTTCCAAGCTCATTCACACAATTAGTAAAAGTTGGCAACCATAGGTGAGGGCTACCCAAAAGCTCCCTTTTCAATTGCTACTGCACTGAATTGTAGGGGAAGGCGCTACTCCTTTCCTTGGATTGACCCGCTTTACACTTGGTCCATACCTTACAATGATGAATGTTAAGCAAGGGGGTATTAAGTACCACTTTTTGAGTCTTAGGTATGACTCGATCTAAGATTGAACCCCGGTCTCTTGGGCCATTGATGAACACTGTACAACTAAACCAATGGGCCGGTAATTTGTAATTATGCTTTATTAAGCCAATTTATTCTCAAAACATTGTAAATGTACATATCTTTATGAGCAAATAAAATCTAAAATAAAGAAAGGAATAACAAATCAGTCTAATAAACTAAATAGGAGATTTGAATGGCCTAAAGGTTAATAAAGAATTTAAGTTGAGTTTATTGTTTGTGTTCATACTGAAATAGAATTTATACTTTTCATATTAGATTTGTGATCAACTTTACCAGAGAAGGGCAACTTGAGTAATGATTAGCAAACTAGGTTCAATTCTCACTGGGTAATTAATAAAGATGTTTGTAGTGTAATGAATTTTGCTATAGAAAATGGAAATGGAAAGCAGAGTTCAAATCCTGGATAAACCTGTTTGCATTTTACTTTATCTAATACCTCTAGGAAAGGCATATATCCTATTTAACAACCTCTTCGCTTGGGCAGGATATGACACAAGGTCAATTTTTTTTAAGCAGAGTTTAACAGGTTTGAATTCAGAGTTTTCCTTCTCCTAGACTAGTTGCCTTACCAAAGCTGAAGAACCCAGTCTGTCCTATTATTTACCCATAGCTGGAGGGAGAATAATTGGATTCATACCTTTCCGAAGGGTATTAGTGCTATGTGAAATGCAATCAGTGTTGTCCAGGATTTGAACTTGTGTCGCCGTGTCCATTTCCTACAACGATAACTATTACACCACGGGCACTTCCAATCGGAAAGGTGTGTATCCATCTGTTCCCTGTCAGCGATGGGTAATAAGTAGGACAGATCAGGTCCTTCAGCCTTGATTAGGCAACCAATCTGATTGAAGGAAAACTCAAACCTAGTTTTGCTTTGCTTAAAAATTGACATTGTGTTACTTCTTGCCGGGGGGGTTAGATTAGTACATACCCATATTTTTGGTCTAGCACCAAACTAGGCTCAACTTAGAGAAAATCTTACCGTGAAATAAGAAAATTAGATATTATTCTGGTAAAAAGAAGCTAAAGACTTTTATCAATTTGCAGATGTAGTATTGAATACATGAATTGAAGGAACAAAGATTGTTCGCACCAATCATGACTTGCCAAGACCCAACATTTTTCAGCTGCCAATGAATATCATTGAGACTGTAAACTAGAGGCTCTGACTTCTTAGGAGTCAAACAGATTTGCACCACAAAGCATGTCAGCAACTGATCAGCAAACTTACTTTCAGCTCCAATTTTCTAAGACATGTGTATGATTTGTTCTATCTTACCATCTTTTCTTTAGCACTTGACAAAATACTCCACCCCACCGGCTTTTTTACTATATTTACTTTTCTCACAAATTGAAACAAAACAGCATATTAATCCAAGAATTGTAAATCTTGTAATATCTTATAAAAGTATATGATTATGAGTTATTTCATCTTGTTTATCTTTCATCATCTTGTGTCCAGTCTGCTGGGGTCGGGGGCCATAGAATACACTGACTGCATTTCTGCAGAGGGATAAAACTCCCCCAACGAGTGTCCTTTGGTCCAGTCGGCTGGGGCCGTAGAATATACTGACTGCATCTCTGCAGAAGGGTAAGACTACCCCAATGAGTGTTCTGGATATGAGACTAAACAATCTGATTGTAAGGTTCCAGTAATGCTGGAGCTTTGGGGAATGTGGAGTACCTCTTTATTGCCATTGCTCCCAGGTCCCAGAGTGGTAGCACCTGATAGAGGTCAAATATAGGTCAAATAGAACTAAACTCTGTTCTTATGCTAAACTTAATTACCTGAAATAGAACAGTTTATATGTATAAAAATGGATTTGGCATTAATAACCTACATTGGTTGATCTGCCATAAAACCAAACAACCAAATGTTCATCATCAACATCAAGGTATTCTTATGACAGAGATTCTTTTTACTCTCTTTTACTATTTGTCCCTTTCAGCCATTGTTCTTGACATATCCAAACTATCTTTTTAAACAATCTTTTTTTTACTATAAAGAGACAACAAAGATCGAGAAAGCAGATGAATTTGTAAAGTAATAATAAATAAAATATTAATAAAAAGTATAGGTATGAATGAGAAAATATACTGGTAACTTGATTGTTTTGCTTTTTTCTGTTTCCTTTAAAATCATCATCAAGAAGTGCTGACAGTATGGAGTCCCTTGATTCTCTCTTGCCATCCCTCCCTATCAACCATCACTCTTGATAAGTCCTCTACATAGATGACTGTCTCCTCACAGAGGTGATGAATATAAGGTTTTACTGGTTGGCCAACACTGGTATGTCCATGTGTCGGAGTCCATAGGAGAATATCCCCTTTGTTCATTCTAACTTTTCCTATAGTACCCAGAACATTTAGATGGAAGGTAAGTGTCCATAGAACTGCTATTTTCTGATGCTTCCAGGATTAGTTTAAAACAGTACACAGTATCCTTGCGTATATCCAATCTAGCTTTTTTTCCCAGAGTTCCATCAAAGTCCAAGAGCTGCAACCACACAGTAGTACTGACATGACTACAGCTTAGAAAAATTCCCATTTCATTTTACCAGAGAAAGATCAGGTGTTCTTTTTATTCAATTTATTCATTTTCCCAGACTTCTGATAAGAGCCTACTGATGTCAGTTAAATACTTGATCCAATTATTGATATTGATACATTGAAAATGATTTCTCTATGAAATATTTTGAAAGGAATTTACTCATAAAATGCATTGAAAATTAAGACATTCTACATCAAACCACGTGATTGAATAAAGGGAAGGACACACTATTTTCAACTATTAATATAAAACCAGTTATTGAAGTAGACTTTACATGAAATGAATATTATATCACCTATGGCAATTTACTGTCATTAAATTGTCTAATTGTCATCAAGTTCCAAATTACATCTGAATTTATAGATTACTCTTTGCATTTTAAGTAATATTTATAAAAATCTGTTAATGTAACTCCTCATGTCAGGAATAAGATTTATTAAGTGAATACTCCAAAACTTTCATTCACTTTAATTGATACTTATAAAGAGGGACAATAAAATCTGAATTCTGAACAGACTTCAGTCGTGTGGATACAAACTCAGCTAAAGATTGGATACATAAAACTCAGTCAACAGTGAAGTTACATTGTTTTATTTTACAGTTGAAATATTTTGATGTTGCTCTGCATTCTTGAGCATTGAGCACAACATCTTAAATGATTTAGAGCTTTTTTAACTGTAAATTATAATTGAACACACACACACACATGTGTACACACACGCAACCGATAAAATGAAACGCAGTTTCTTCCAGGCAGCGGTCACATCGATACTGCTATATGGCTGCACTACATGGAGGCTAACAAAATGGCTGGAGAAGAAGCTAGACGGCAATTACACAAGAATGCTACGTGCAATCTTAAACAAGTCCTGGCGGCAACACCCCACAAGAAACCAACTGTACGGCCACCTACCACCTATCACGAAAACTATTCAAGTTAGACGAGCCAGACATGCAGGACACTGCTGGAGAAGCAGGAACAAACTCATAAGTGATGTACTCTTATGGACCCCCACACATGGCCGTGCAAGAGCAGGACAACCAGCTTGAACATACATTCAGCAGCTATGTGAGGAAACGGGATGTTGTCCTGAAGACCTACCTAGGGCGATGAACGATAGGGAGGAGTGGCGAGAGAGGGTCAGAGATATCCGTGCTACCAGTGCGATATGATGATGATGATGATATATACATATATATATACATGAAAGTGTGAGGCTATATGTGACAATATTTTTGTTCTTTCTTTTCATAGATGTTTATATTTCCTCTAATTTGGGATTAGTAGATTATCTTAATTCTTATATATATATATATATATATATAAACATTATAAATATTTTCTTGTAACAAGAAAGTGACTAATTTTAAAAGAAGAAAAACAAACTGAATTAGTCACAAAATAATCAAATACCATAAAAAGTGCACAATATATATATATATATATATATATATATATATATATATATATCAGGTATGGGTAAAATAGTTGGGCAGACTGGCCTCTCTAGCCTTGGTGAAGCAACCTGTGTGAGAAAACTAATTAGATGTTATAGTCCAGCATATTTACCACTATGCAACAGCACCCCTCCATTGTAAGAGAAGTAAACCTCTAAATATAAAACCTGATAAGTGTTGTTTGGGAGAATAGGTACCAACATTTTTCTTTTAACTAATCCTACACTAGCCTTTAAGTCTAATGCTTCACATTTTTGAATAACCAATTGAGCTCAAATACATTAAGATTGATAGGAGATGCCACCATCTCATATATATATACATGCACACTTAAAATGCTTGATCTAATAACTGCAGCCATTATATTTCTGTTCATACATACATATATACATACATAAGTACATATATTTATTTATGGTAAGAGAGAGAGAAAGACAGAGAGAGAGAGAGAGAGAGAGAGAGAGAGAGTAAGTTACATCTATCAATGTAATTTGCAAATGAACTTTTAGATGTGTATATTGTTCATTGGCAAGAGAGAAAGAGAGAGAAAGAGAGAATAGATCATGTTCTAATTTAATGACGTCTCTCTTCAGAAAGTATCCAAGATAGCTAATCAGATGAAGATCGGCTTTTTTACAATTGTAAAATGGGCACAGAACTGAAAAGCAAATGTACTTGGTTTGTTTTCAACCGTGATTTATTCACAAGATGAAATTAGATTCAAGGATGGGATAAAAGGAAACATATCTATTTAAAAGTAAAATATGTATAGATTGATATATTTGTAAATATTGACTGCAATACAGAGTACTGCTAAACTTAGACACATTTATTAACATATGCACTCACAGATACACTTTGTGTATATGTATGAAAATGTGAGAATATTTATGATATTATTTTTTTTATCATTTTTATAAATCTTTTTATTTATCCTGATTTTATGTGAGTGTGTCTTATAAATGCATTAAAGAGAATAGGAATCACATATACTAACGCAGGTATATGCATATCAAGTACAGGTAAATAGTCAGAAGTGTGTCTGAAAAGTAATGGGGCTGGTGTCGCAAATAATTCATTTCAATTCCAAACAACAAACTACATGATTTCAATTTCATCCACCTAAAGTCTAATGCACTTTTAAGTCCTCTTCTCTCATACTTCCATGTTCTGCTGGAAGGATTCTACTGGGATACCCCTTGGTATTATTACAGCCTTCTTGATGGACTTTATGCCTTTAAAACGCTTCCATCCAGAGGGCTGGGGCAGTAAAATACACTGAATGTTTTGTTGCAAAGGAGTAAGACCCCACCCAACGAGTGTCCTGGATATGACACTAAACAATCTGATGATGAGGCTCCTGTAATGCTGGAGCTTTAGAAAATGCAGAGTTCCCTTTCATTGCCATCACTCTCAGGTCCACTCTGGCCCAGAGTGGTAGCACCTGATAGGGTCCTATCTATGGGTCAAATAGAACTAAAGTGTTTACTCATGCTAAACTGAATTGTTTGAATTGTAACTGTTTTTTGACATTGAAACTGTGTACTTATACTAAACTGAATTGTTTAAAATAGAATTGTTTATATGTATAAAAATGGATTTGGCATTAATAACCTAGGATTGTTGATGTGCCATAAAACCAAATCAAACCAAACAAAACAAAACAAAACCAAAACTGTCCCCCGTGATGATCCTCTTGAGGTTGGGGAAAAGAAAAATGTCACATGAAGCAAGGTCCACAGAAAAGAGAGGTTGTTCAAGTATGGCAATGTTCATTTCAGCCAGGAACTGCTGGATATTCAAGGTTAGAGTAGGAGCATTGTCGTCATGAAGGTGCTATGATTTGCCCAGTTACAACTCCTGTCTCTTCTCTCACACTGAATGAAGCATATACTTCATAATCTCTTTGTAGACTCGCTGATTGATTGTCTGACCTTGTAGCAAGAATTTACAGTGGATAATGCCCTCACATTGTTGAATATGATCGATATGACTGTCTTGCTTTCTTTGATCTCAGTGATATCAGAAACTTCAACTGCTGCTCTGGTGCTTGGTTTCAGTATTGTACTCAAAAATCCAAGTTCATCACCAATGATGACTTTGTGAAGCAAGTCTGGTTCGGTTTGACGATGGTTTAGATTGTTCTGATACACCTGTGTACAGTACTCCTAATCATCACACAGCAGTTTTAGCTCCATTTTTGTCATGCCCAAATCTTCCTTGATAATCTTCCAAACATTTGTTTTAGATGTCCTTCTGACTTGTGATCATTTGAACAGTCAAAACACCTTATTGACCAGTTGGTTGGGGATGTGGAATATACTGAATGCTTCTCTGCAGAGGGGTAACCCCTCCTAACAAGTGTCCTGGACACTAAACAATCTGATGATAAGGTTCCAGTAATGCTGGAGCTTTGGGGAATGTGGAGTACCCCTTCATTACCATCACTATAAGGTCCACTCTGGCCCATAGTGGTGGCACCTGATAAGGTCCTATCAATATTTTACCAATAAACAAAACTGTGTACTTATGCCAAACTGAATTGCTTGAAATAAAACTGTTTTGACATTCAAAGTGCCTACCTATGCTAAATTAAATTGTTTGAAATGGAACTCTTTTGAATGCTACACTGGATTGTTTGAAACAGAACTGTTTTTGACATTTAAACTGTATTTATGCTAAACGGAATTGTTTGAAATAGAACTGTTTGAACATTTAAATAGGTGTAAGCAGAAACTATACTTATACTGAACTGAATTATTTGAATTAGAACTGTTTGACTCAACTGAATAGCTTGAAATAGAAATGTTTTGACAATTTAACTGTGTACTTATGCTAAACTGAATTGTTTGAAATAGAACTGTTTATTAGTATAAAAATGGATTTGGCATTAAATAACCTACAACGGTTGATATGCCATAAACCTAAAAAAGCAAACCAACAAAAAACATCTTCCTTGCCTGCTTGACATTAACTTCAGTATCCAGGGAATGGAGTAGCGCCCTCCCCTACACCTTGGTGTAGTAGCTATCGAAAAGGGAGCCTTCGGGTCACCCTCGACTATGGTCGCTAACTTTACTTACTTTACTGCTTGTTGAAAGCCTCCCACTCTTGGAGTCATCTTTCACCCTCCTCACACTGCTCTTTGACTCTCTTGGAACACTCAGTAATACATGTATACAACATGATGTTATCTTCATAGACTTCCTGAAGCCATTCAACTGCTTGTGATGGAATTTTCCCAAAATGGACTAAAATTTTCAAGCTTATTTGTTGCTCTGTGTTCATCGTTTATTCCTCAGTGCTCATAGCTGACTGATCAGAAGAAAATGGAGGTGTAAACAGAAGCTTGTGAAAAAACCCAATGGGTGCAGAGAACAAAGATTATAGTTATATACTCCCCAGATATCATATTAGATGATAGCACAATATGCATATTACTCTTGTGCTCTTAGCTCACGTAGAAGATCCATTCCTATTACTTTGTATAAATGGATATATCAACACAAATGGATATACACACAGGTACACATATATATGAGGCATGACCAAAATATGGCAAGATTAAAGATTTCAAATTCAAATACAGAAGTGAGATAGTGTCTAGACATCTAAACTACTTTTTTAGGCATTTGGACTTCATTGAGATGAGTCAGTGCAAATTTTCATAACATTTTTATCAGCAGTCTCGATGTTTTTTGAACAGAAGTTTTTGATGAAGAAATACTATTGTACATCTTTATGTCATAAGAAAAAACATGTTTCAAAAGTGCTTCATCCAATGTAAGAAGTTTATTCAATGGCAAAAGGACTGTTTTTGAAAAAAAATGAATACTTCCATTATTGTTCTTTTTCTTCTGGTAAATATATCTTAAGGCTTGATACTTTTTGAACTGATTTTACAGAGACACGCACACACTCATGCATAGATATGCGCACACATGAGCATATACACACATTTAAATATATACATACACATATATATTCTTAGATTTATAGAAGCATAACTTTATCTCTATTCTTTGTTTGTTTGGGTTTTATGGCA
The DNA here is from genome assembly GCA_963585895.1 of Sepioteuthis lessoniana. Taxonomy (NCBI): domain Eukaryota; kingdom Metazoa; phylum Mollusca; class Cephalopoda; order Myopsida; family Loliginidae; genus Sepioteuthis; species Sepioteuthis lessoniana. Next base: position 75,294,358 of record OY757917.1, on the reverse strand, counting down.
TATCAACCTCTGATGGTTATTTAAAGCCAAATCCATTTTTATACAAATAAACAGTTCTATTTCCAGCAATTCAATTTGGCATAAGTATGCAGTTTAGTTCTATTTGACACATAGCCAGGCCCCTATCAAGGGCTACCACTCTGGGCCAGAGTAGACCTAGGAGCAATGGCAGTGAAGGGATAACCCGCATTCACCAAAGCTCCAACATTACTGGAAGCTCACCATCAAATTGTTTAGTGTCATATCCACAATGCTCATTGCAGGGAGGTCTTACGTCTGTGCAGAAAAGCAGACAGTATATTCTACAGCCCCAACCAACTGGGCCACTCTATTCTTTAATATACATATATATATATAGTGTTTGCTATATTTATAAATAAATAGCACTCAATATCATTGATAGCTCTCAAGATTTAAATTTGAGTAGCATAGATACAGAGTCAGAGGTTCTTGAAAAATGTTAGTTTCTCAACTATACATTCATCAGAACAATTGCTGGTCTGATGAATGTCTATAAAAATCCTAAGTTTTATATATATATATATATATATATATATATATATATATATATATATATAAAGATAGCACTCATTCATGTCGACAATCATATCATTCATGAGACTTTGGTATTATGAGGCTCCTTGTGGATCTGTCCATTGATGATGCACCAGTTGTAGTTGCCCGGGGGATTTTAATTAAGTTGCTTAAGGAGCCATATGTTGGGATTAATAACATGAAAATTCTTGCCTCACCAATTACGAATCACATGGACCACATGGAAAGAGGCAATTTGGCAGTAATATGGATGGCATCACTGTGCCACACCCTTAATCCAGGGCTCACCAACCCTGTTCAGCATAATGATGTAGATTGTGACATTGACCCTAAAGCTCTGAAAAAAACATGGCACAGTTTGGCCCTCATTGCTCACCCCTCTAAAGACCATTACAGATTACATGAACTTGCAATGTAACACCATGGATACTTTTAGGGGTTCTGCACAAAGACACCAGATATTAATACTGAGTACAGTTGAGTTTTGATAAAAGTTTTTCACTGTGGTTGGTGTCATAGTTTTTCATTTTCTGAGTCACACTGAGGTGGCATGTTAATTCACTTCATATAACTGAAAGAGAAATGAGGATATTAAAATTTGGTGAATGTCATGTTCTAATAATTTTTTTTTTTTGAGAAAGCAAAAGTTTATTAGGAACAATTCAGAATAAGGAGTGCTGGAGGACATGAGATACCTCGTACTTTACCAAAAATACTCAAACAGAATCATCATTTGTTGATGTGAAAGGACTTTTAGGTTTGGGATCTTTTTCAATGGATGAAATTCTTTCCAATTTAAAATGCTAGCAGACAAAATCATTTGTAAAACTTAAGAAAAATTTCCATAAAAGTTTTTTCATAATCTCAAATGGAATTTCACTCTAAGATTCTTTCCAATTTAATTTGAGACAAGGGAAAAGCATAGTATTCATATGTTTGCTTTGGCATCTCAAATAATTATTAATATAAAATGATTCAATGTTAAAACCATAAATTTTCCGAGCTTGTACACATTATGACTGTGCTATATCCCAAAGTTGTTGCTATGATATTTATGTTTGATCAGACTTCTGATCCCACAATTTATCAAGTCAGAACAAAGATTTAATTTCCTTATCTTCAGGATGGAACATGGTATTAGGTTCTTTTTACTCGATGACATGAAACACTTCTGCTAATTTTATATATCTTCAATTTCTTGCCATTCAACCTCTAGGTTCACTTTCTTTCCCTGTTTCAAGCCATATATATCAGGTATAAATCATTTTCCTCTCTTATCAACTTCCAACACGTTGTAAGATTTGTTATAGCTATTTAGCTTAATCTATTACATGTTTTCATTTCCGTGCTTATGGCTTCTTCAAGAAAACTGTTTCATTTTTTTGCTTTCCAATAAAGTCTTTGTAACATTGTCACTGTTTTGATTTCTTGTGTTATTATTATGAAAAATCTGAAAAAAAAATATCAATGGTCATAAGTTCACGAAAACATACATCATCAAAAATTATATATGGTCATCATCTAGCTCATTATGAAAGGTTTATCACCCAAGGAGTTCCATGAAAAAAGGGAGTAATATATAAAAAGGGATACCAAAAAGCTCAAAAGTAGTCTTGAAAGAATCATATTTATTTTGATATCATCAACAAAAATGTATTCATTTTTATTTTCAATGACTGGAGCCAAGTGGGAAGAATAAATTTTCTATTCAATATTCAAAGAAATCTGGAGTTTTCTCCAGAAAATGTTTGAAAGGCCAGTTTTGCTGTTTTTTTCTTTGAATGAAAGGTTCTTATTACTGAAAGAAAATAAAATATGTTAGTGTTAAATCTGGTGAGTATAGAAGATGTGCAAAAATCTCCCATTGTAATAATCATAGCTTTTCTAAGATTTGTTGAGTTTTAGTCTTTAGAAATAAAGATGATTATATTTTTGTTGATATTATTTAAAACAATCATATGTTTTTTGTAAAATGTAATTATTTTTCAAATACCATTCTAATATATATTTATATTCTTCTTCTTGACTAGACTTTGTGAACAAAGATTTCTGAAGGAGGCTGTCCACATCGACTGCAGTCATACTGATGACTGACTAGACCGATGTGGGACAGGCAAATCCTTCTGCAGTGACTACAGTTCAAGGTTTGGTCTGGTATGGCTGCTGAGGCTCCCTGGATCTTCTTCTTGCAGTGTTTCTCCCTGAGGTTGGCCCTGCAGGAGTCCTCAAAGGTGGAGACAAATTCTTCAACAAACTTTTTTTCATATATCAGAAATGTGCTTCATTCTGGCCAGGAGAAAACCTAAAATAAATGTATTTCACAAGAAAAATACAATTATCAGGTAAGACATGTCGCATCTGATGCTTCTATTTTGTTTTGTATTTTTCTTGTAAAATCCATGGAACTATTAGCAATAAGACTGTCATGAGGAGGTGTTGGTTGGTTGGTTTGGGTTTCATGGCTTGATAAGCCATGAAACCCAAACCAACCAACCAACACCTCCTCATGACAGTCTTAACCTTTGTAGGTTATTTAATGCCAGATCTCTTTTTATTCAATTAATCAGTTCTATTTCAAACAATTCAGTTTAGCATGAGTACACAGTTTAATTGTTAAAAACATTTTTATCTGAAGCTATTCAGTTTTGTCAATTGTTGGCTGGTTGGGTACAATTCAGTTCAGCATAAATACACAGTTTAAATGCAATAAATAGTAAACTCCAACCACGGTTTCGTTCTATTTAACCCATTGATAGGACCCTTATCAGGTGCTACCACTCCAGGCCAGAGTGGACCTGGGAGTGATGGCAATAAAAAGGTACTTGACATTCCCCAAAGCTCCCACATTACAGGAACGTCACCATTAGATTGTTTAATGTCATATCCAGGACTCTCATTAGGGGAGTTTTACCCCTCTGCAGAGAACTGGGCAAATGAGGAGGTGTATAAATATGCATTTATTATAGATTTTACATTACAGGCAAAAAGTTTGTTTCAAAAATGTTTGCTTTAAAAAACTTTGCTTTAAAAATCATATAAGAATGAGTTATTTTTTTACTTTTTAAAGTAAAAGATAACGTTTCATGAACTGCAGTGTATATGCTTTTAATTCAACAAAAGATAACTACTTAACTATTTAATATTATTATACTACAGCATTCAAATTTTGTCCATAAAACCACCACCTTGACATTCTGCCTAAGAGTTTTGGAGAAAAAGTAGACAGCAGAGCTTTTGAAACATTCTTTAACTACTGAAAGCTCGCTCTCACTCTTTCAGTATTCTCTCTAAACACTACAATCCAATTTAGCCTATACTAATTCAACAGGAAAAAAAGTCAGGTGATTGAGGTGACCAAGTCATAATTTCCAAAACTTTGTTCCTTTTTTTTGACTTGAGGTAATTTCCACATAATATGGTTTTCAATCATTGCCTGGTTGAAAGGTGATTTTTTTTCCAATTATGCATAAACCAGAGGGTAGAGCATTGAATGATATTGTTCTTTCTTAATAATGATTTCCTTGAATCCTCCTAAACACCTCCACACCCTTTCTTCTCTAAAATACCTCCTCACCTTATCAGACCCACTACTGTGCTTAACTACTCGGGCACACATTCATCATTCAGAATTTCTCCCAGATTTCCTCTCACATACCCACTTTCTTTTACTAGAAAGCAATTCAAATTTGGACTCATCTGTCCCCCATATATTTTGCCACCTTTATAATGTTCAGTTCTTATTCTTTTTTGCCCATAACAGTTTTTTCTACTCATTAACTTTCTGTAACAGGGGTTTCTTGATGGCTATGCACCTAGTAAACCCCACTAATCTAAATTGATCTTTCAGTTAAGATCAACACTGGTTGCTTTGGAGATGAATTAAGTTTATCTGTTAACTCTGAAGAAGTTTTCATTCCATGTCTTTTGCTCTCATTAATTAAGTGTTTATTTTCAGCATCAGGTGTCACTTTTGGTGCTCTTTGCACCAGTTTATAACTGTCTTTGTAATGAATATTGCACCCCAAGTCTTGAATTCTTCAACTTTTTGACAATTTGTCTTTGAGAGTAGCCTTCTTTGAATGAAATTTTAATTTCTTCTCTCTCCTCAATGCTTAGCTACTTTGATTTTGCCATTTTGTGAAAATTAATTTAAAGTTGAAAAATAAATAAAATAAAACCTATAGAAAATACTATTCTAATAGCACAATGATAAAGCCAAAATTAGTGTTTCTCATAAACTGTAACCCGTGTTACAAAATTAATCATTGCTGAGTTCATATTTAGAACCTGTATTGACCTTCAACTTAGTGTGAAATTTAGTTATCTCAAAAAGTCTACTGAGGAGTTAATGGTGAAAAAGAGTGTATCATGTTTCTTGTTGAAAATAATCATAATTTAGCAAAATGTATTGTGGACAGATGAGTCAAAATTCAAATGTTTTGGTTGTAAGAGGAGATTGCCTGAGAGAAGAAAAACCACAGAAAGACTGAAAAATAAAAGCAAATTAAACTTTAGTTACTGAGATTTATTTTTTATTTTTTAAAAATATGAAAACATCTCATTTTGAATTGTTTTTCTTGATGAAATGATAGGTTGCCGCAAACATTTTGCTTGCTGTATGTATATATATATATATATATATAGTGAGCAAAAAGTTCATATATATATATATATATTTATTTACTTGGGTAAGTCGAAAGTTTTGCTATATATTGGTTAGATTCTTTTGCTGTGGTAGTGAAGGTGGACTGTGAGATACCAAGCTCCCCTGATACTATCAGAATGCTACTCATTTGACTATAGCTGAAAGCACGGCCACAGAATCTACAGTTTTAGGCCTACTTGACCTTGTCTAATCATTGAGCTTCTTGCAACCCAAGGGAAATTTCTTGCACCATCTGGTTACTGTACTGTAGCACCTTCAACTTTTATGTAACAAATGTTTTTGGTCGCTTCCTTTGTGTTATGGCCTAGTTCAAACTTGTAAAGCAGAAGTTCCCAAATTAGACTGTGTTGTATGTTGATCTGTGCAGCTTTCAAATCACACACAGAATAAAGCAATGTATTGTGTATCAATGCACTAATTACTATGATAATACCAATCCTGGCAAGTACGTTCTATGGCTTGAAATACTTTGGTCACTTCACATAGCACAAATACCCTTGGGAAAGGTATGTATCCAATTATTCTCCCTCCAGCTATGAGTAAATAGTAGAGCAGACTAGGTTCTTCAGCCTTGGTGAGGCAACTAGTCTAGGAGAAGGAAAACTCTGAATTCAAACCTGTTAAACTTCGCTTAAAAATTGACCTTGTGTCATATCCTGCCCGAGCGGAGGGGTTGGTAAATATGTATATGCACCACAACTAGCATGTAATAAAATATTGTCAACCTTTTGATGCTTTTTAAAAACAGTTACAGATCAGAATGCCTCATATTTTCTCACTCGAGATGAAATTTCACACCATCTCTCTTGTAAATATATATATATATACATATATATATATATATATATATATATATATATATATGTACATAGGTGGATAGAGAAAGATTGAGAGAGAGAGAGAGCACAAGGAGAATAAGTTTTCATTTATAAATGCAGAATATTCACATTATATGTAGTTACTCCTTTATTTAAAAAGAAATTTTTTTTAAATGTCATAAAATATTGAGAAAATAGAGATTGAATAACCATTCACTTTAAGCCATTTAAAGATCATTTCACAGGCAAGAAAACTTCTTTGAGAAGATAACAAATGCCAATAGCAGCAAATGCCATAATTTCAAAAGCTGATAGAAGAAAGATTCTGTTTGAATCTCCTTGGGATCTCCAAATTTCCTGTGATGACAATGATTAAACTGATTTTGACATTGTTGCTTGCTAATAAAGAACTGTATTCTGCAAAGCAACAAAAAGTATCAAAAAATGTTGATATTTCCAATTTGATTTAAAGATGAGATCAATTTTCTGACTTGAATCTTCCCTCTAGTGGCAAGAATTATCTCTTGTTCGTAATTAACCACTTGTTAAGGAAATATGCATTCTCTTTCTTCACAGCTTTAAATTTTGATTGTAATTTAAAGTTACATGAGAGATGGTGTGAAATTTCATCTCAAGTGAGAAAATATGAGGCATTCTGATCTGTAACTGTTTTTAAAAAGCATCAAAAATTGGTGTTAGAAAAAGCTGTTAAAATATGTATATGAAAATATTTGCACACATTTAAAAAAAAAAAAAATTATTTATCAGTTTTACAGTTTCTTGTCAAAGTCATGTTTTAATCCATATCACATTGATAAATATGAAAATTTCTCTTTTTCAGGTCATTCTAATATGCAGTATTTATGACAAAATGTTCCATATCTTTCAACTAAGATTAATTATCAACTACAAAAAAGTGCTTTCTTTAAAAAAAAAAGATTATCAAACTAAATAAACCATCACTTTAGCTAATCAGTACTCACCTTAGAATAATCTTTATGATTAATAAGTATTGACTATGTCCAGATGGCTCAGGGTTCCTATTGACTAATATATAAACAAGAATTCAATTCATCTCTTACGAAAAAGTTCAACACAGCTCTCAACGCTTGAGTCTGCTAATTTTTACTGATCATGACTCCATTAAAACTTTTACAGTGGTTGCATTTTCATAAAAACCACTAACAAACTATTACCTCTATAATGTGCCTGAGAGATTATTCCATAATGACTTCATTACAAGAATCATCTGCAGGAAGAAGATCGACTGGTGGTTATTTCTCTGTCATTCTCTGGTTTTTCTGTCGGATTTCTTGGATTATCTCTTTTTCTGAGCTTCTGACTTCTCTCTGGTTTGAGACCATGTTTGGTCTAAGACTTTTGAAAGCTCTCTCTCTCTCTCTCTATATATATATATATATATATATTATTATGATGAGAAATAAAAATCTTAGATGGTTTCCAAATACTTTTGACTGTTAGTGTGTATATATATATATATATATATATATGATACTTCAGCCCCGAAACCATGCCTGAACCCAGAGTCATCATCTGATGAAGACTTTGTTAGAAGCAATGCTATTGTACAAACATCAGTTATTGTATGATACCTACAATATATATATATATATATATATATATATATATATATATATATATATATTTGTATGTGTATATATATATATATATATATATAAACTAAAGTTGGTGACCATAAAGTTATATATACAAAAAAGTAAAATCATAACACTGAGGTGTAGGAGAGAGGGCAACTCCTTTCCCTGGATTTTTCCAATTTCTCCTTGATATGTGCCTATTATACTGAGGGTTAAGCTATGAGGTGTCTTGTACCATTTTTGAATCTTTGATATAACTCGACCTGGGATTGAACCCTGGTCTCCCAGGCCATTAGTGAACACTCTGCCCACTAGAAATGAACCGGTATATATATATATATATATATATATATATATATATATATATATATAATCCTGCAATCGGCTAAGGCTTATTCTAACATGCCATTTGGTAAGAGTGTTGATTATAGCTTGAGATTAACTACAGTTAAAATATAATGTCATCATGATTATGAATTTTCTAATTCCATTTTGCAATAAATATCTTTATTTGTATAGTGTCATCTGTAAAAACGATGACCTTAACAAGGCGTTGACTTTCTCCAGTATTTCAATTACTTACATTTATAAAAATAGTTGTTTGGTTTCACAGTTTCTTTATTCAAAGGCATATGAACCTTCACTGGTATTTTAATATCAAAAACATCTTTGTTGAAGAATTGTAGTAATACTATTTAAGCCATATATAAGGATGAGGAGGATAAGGAAATCTATCATTTTCTGAAAGGTATTAGTCTAAAAGTGAATGCAGCAGTGTGAGTGGAGTTTGAACTCACTGTGATGTTGTAGTCCATTATGTTACCTACTATATCATGGAACTCCTCCTAAAATCGGCTGATTGGCTTCATGACATCATTACAAAATTCATCTCATCCTTGAAGTTGTTGTAATAAGATAAAATCAATGGAAAATCATGTTAATAAAGTCGAAGTTTTCAGTAACGCATTTACAAATCCAAATAAGCACGAATATGTTTCATGAATAAAATGAGGCTCAGAACAATCTCTACCTTACATATTATATAAATAATATTATATAAATATATAAATATTATTATATAAATAATCACTTAGTCACACTTTGTGAAAATCATTTGATTGCTACAGTATGTACCTATCCAATCTCTCCACCATGGCCAGAACATAATACAAGTTCAATTTTTAAGCTGAGTAAAACTGGTTAGGAATTCTGAGTTTCTTTTTCCTAAACTGGCTGTCATACCAAATCTAAAGTGCCTAGTTGGCCATTATATTTACCCACATCTGTGGCAAGAAAAGATTGTTTCGTACCTTTCCCAGGGACTTTCTGTAGGTACACTATAACATCTTTACTGGATAAGTTCTAAATGTGGTCATTGTATTTCTGTGAATATGAGAAGCAAAACAGCATCGGAAGTTATTGAAGGAGTATGAAATTAGATACTTAATGACTGTTCTATGTCCAAAAACTTTGTTATATTTCCAGTATTTTCCATGAGAGAATAAAACAGGAACATTCAAATAGAAAATTTTGCAGAAAAAGAAATAAAATAGGTAAAATAACTTCAAAAAACCAATGCAAGGTTGTCACAATTAGATTAATATGCAGTAGAGGTTACTCATCTCAACAATTTACAACCTCACAAATACACTGACTGGAACAATTACAAAATAAAATTAATCTTACTTTGTTATAAGAATTCACAGTCTTAAAGGATTTTGGAGGCTGAAGCAAGCAGAATTATATCTGAAATGAAATTACATGAAATCTGTAGAATATGCAGTTAATGCTCAACAAGATCAGCTTTAAGAAGTAATATAATAAACTGTCGGATTCTAATGGATAAGAACTGACAGAAATTCCTTTGTAGTAAACATTCATTACTTCTTATGAAGCAAGATTTTTGCCAAAGGCTACACTACGAGGAGAAAGTTAGTTTTCCGGGAAATATATTGATTTGGTTGCAAAATGTTATAAAGTGTACAAAGTATATCCAAAAAGAAACCAAACTTTTAAATAAGCACTCTAATGAGCTTTTTAGCATACAGCTATAGGGAGACAATAAATAATTATCTCCCTTAGAAACTAGGCATGTCTATTGGGTGTCCTATGTGGTGTCACATAACAGTCAGAAACCCATTCTCATCTATTTTTGCCTCTATTCTTTGAACAGTAGTGACATTGTCTCCTGTCCTTGCTATGGAAGAATAAAAACACATTTTACCGAACAATCAAGTAAGCCTTTCTCCATTTTTGTACTACTTCTTCTTATAGTTTTTTCATCGAACAAAATATGAATATTTCTAGTTGTTGGGAGATGTTTGTGTATTCTTTTTAATATAAATTGTATGTATCTTATATATATTAAATGTTTCTATATGTGTCAATGAACTTATCTTGTCTTTGCTTTCATTTATTCCATGTTTGTATATTATGGATATACTAAAGCTAACATTGCTCTTTGGTGAGTAGGGGTGTGACTTGATATTTTTCCTACATTCAAACCACCCAATACAGCTAAAATGTTATGTAGAAATGAAATTGACTGTTTATATTTTTTAAAAAAAGAAAAAAATGCATCATTTCATGTTGGTTAGTTATTGAACTGTATAAACTTAGTTGAACCTATGGGTCAATTCTGTCACCCTCAACACCTAAGTTGAACAATGAAGAATTTTTGAGTGAAAATCTGTCTCAAATTAAGAAAACTTTTATAGAAACTCTTCTAAAAATAAGGTGGACTGTTGAAGTTGCACACAATAATATGATTAGAACCAGAATTTTAAATAAATAAAAAATTCCAACATAGACAATCCCAAATCTGGACAATGTTCAGTGTTAATTGATAAAGTTTGCATTGAGAATTTTTTGCAAAGCACAAAGCAACTCCTATCCTGTCTTTGACACTACACCACTCATTTGGCTCCTGTAAATTTTCTTTGTTATAAAATTAAATTCCACCTTGAAATTTGTCAAACCCCCAAATGTGTCAGTACATGGACTTTTATTAAAATCATCAGGAATATTGCCAACTGTTCTCATTTGTCTAAAATTACTTCATTATTCTTCCCCATTCATTGTAAACCAATAATTAAATGCCAATTCTCACTGTCATTTTCTGAAGATGCTGTAAGATAATTTACTTACAAGAGGAAACAAAGAAAGATTTTAAAAATCTACATTCTGATAAAAATCAAAAATTCATTATACATGATAAGATGAATGGTCAATTTCACTAGGAAGCAAAAACGCTTTTGTAGATAGTACCTGTCTGTTGATCAGAGAAACTAGCTTGCCTGTTTTTCTGAGGAAGAAGGAAATGCACTACAATATCTGTGCAGCATACTACAAAACAACAATTTTAAGACAGTTAGAAAAAATTGGAAACGCTGAAAGATGAAAGAAGTTTAGAGTGAATTATTTTGAAGGGGACAAGTCTCATTAAATTGCAGATAAAACAATGAATATCTTTTGGCAAAGAGAGAGAGAGGGAAAAAGAAAGTGAGAGAAAGGGAGGGAGGGGTAGTTTGTGTGTTTATGTATGTGTGTGAGTGTGTACAATTTTGAAGTATATATTGGAGATATTGCCCAAAAGCTTCGGGAATCTGACCGTAAATGTATTACATCAGAATCTGCTGTGTGAATCCAATGTTGAGGGGTAAGACCCCACCGCTACAAAAAAAATAAACTGTACTGGGTTTGATATTAAGCTATCACTGATAATAACAGTCCAGTTCTGAGGAGCTAGGGAGTGTTAAGTACTTCTTCATTACCATTATTCCTGGGTCCACACTAGCCCAGTGAGCATACATGTTAAAGACATGTGTATAGGTCAAACAGATTTGTTTAAGAATAATTCATATTTGATAGGATCTTCTGCAAAAAAACAAAACTTTTTAGGAAACAAGTACACCGAAAAAAAGTAAATATAATCATACAATGAATGTGATTCCCTAAGCTTCACTCATAAAATAACCTTAGATGAGTTGACATGCCATTAAAATCAATCAATCATAAAAATATTACATACTTTAACACCTAATTTTCACCATTCCTTGAGATATGTATAAAATGGTCTTCTTACAACTTTTTCCAAGATTCTATGCTCTGCTCCCAAAAGGCAGCAGCAAAAGTCCATATTTCATTTAGTTTCTGTGTACTTTTCCAATTTTTTTGTATGTTTGATTCATGTTAGTATTATAAAATTTTTGCATTCAAAAATTTCTGATATCCATTTTTTCTTTTAAAGTAAGGAATCTTTTCCCCTTAAACACTGGTGGCCCCAATTAGTAAGCTATGAAAATGCTATTGGTTTTCACTCCCAACAGCAACATTCTAACAATATTGTCCATTTCGATAAAAAAATATTTATTTCTAAGTCAATAGCAAACACAAAGGCAATTATTTTTTTCTTAATTCTGTTCAAGAAAGTGTTTCATTTCTAAGAAAACGTAGAACCACATAGACTGGTTAGTTTGGTTTTATGACATATCAACCATAGTAGGTTATTTAATGCCAAATCCTGTTTATATGTATATCAATGTATTTGATTCGTAAACAAATAATTTACAGATAACATTTTTAAATGAGCTAAAGCTCATTTGTATACACTCAGTTATATTATTTCAAGTAATAGTATCTAATACTTATAATTATGTTTGATATTATTTGTTTTTACTCTGTTAAATGGTTTCAAGTATTGCTATGTAACATTAGCACTTCAATTCATCATCAGTCATTTATTTGCACACAGTTGAATAGTTAAACAGTTTTGTATATCAAATATAGCACCTCACAAAGCAGCAGCTGTATGGCCGCCTACCACCCATCATGAAAACTATCAAAGTTAGACCAGCCAGACATGTGGGACACTGCTGGAGAAGTAGGGATGTGCTCATAAGTGATATACTCCTGTGGACCCCTTTACATGGCCGAGCAAAGGCAGGACAATCAGCTCGAACCTACATATAGCAGCTCTGTGCCGATACAGGTTGTAGCCCTGAAGACCTGCCAGAAGCAATGGCTGATAGGGAGTGGTGGCGAGAGAGGGTCAGGGATATCTGTGCTGATGGTGCGACATGATGATGATATATATATATATATATATATATATATATATATATATTAAATATATGATTTGTAAATGAATAGTTTGAAGATAACATTTTTAAATGAGCCATTTGTTTGGACACACCCAAATGGTTTCAAGTATTTCTATCAAACACTAATAATTCTATTTAATATTAATCTTTTTTTTGCCCACATTTCAATGATTTCGATTATTACTATCTGACACCAATAGTTTTATTTGCACACAGTTAAATGGTTTCAAGTATTGTTATGTAACAGTAACAATTCAATTTAGCATTAGTCACTTGTTTGAACACAATTAAATGGCTTCAAGTAGAGCTATTTCACTCAAACAATTCAATTTAACATCAATCATTTGTTTAATGGTTAGAGTGTTCGCCAATGGTCTGGGAGACCTGGGTTCAATCCCAGGTCAAGTCATGCCAAAGACTCAAAAAATGGTACTGGATGCCTCTGTACTTAACACTCAGCATTATAAGGTATGGATCAAGGGTAAAGTGGGGCAATCCTTGGAAAGGAGTAGAGCCATCCCCCACACCTTTGTGTAGTAACTATTGAAAAGGGTGCCTTCAGGTCACCCTCGACTATGATCGCCAGCTTTACTTTTTTTTATTTGACCAATAACTGCAACCCTAATAAGTACTACCACTTCAAGTCAGAGTGGGTTTGGGAGCAATGGTAATAAAAGGATATACCACATTCCCCAAAGCTCCAGGACTAGAGCCTCACCATCAAATGGTTTAGTGTCATATCCAAGACACACATTGGGGGAGTGTTTACTCAATCTTTAGAGATGCAGATGGTGTCTTCTACAGCCCCGGCCAACAAGATTGAGAACCATACAGGCTACTAAGTAATTGTGCTATAGTTTTAAAAGGCATAAAATATTTATAATAGATCTACAATAAGATCATTAATGCATAATACATTACTTCTGGTTGACCAACATTGCTATTAAGTAAAAACATAAGAGAAAATGGAGCAGGAAAACAGATTTTAAAAGTAAGACATATAGAAATTGTTAAACAAAAAAAAAAGGAAGTGGGCAGGACACATAGCTAGAAGCAGAGATAACTGATGGTGCCCAAGATATAACAAGCATGGTAAGAAGAGACTTATCAGAAGATGGAGAGATGAGATGGAGTTTGCTCGTAAGACATAGTAGAGCCGAGAAAAACTGAAGTTATCGTGGAAGAAATTGAGAAAAAATTTTTTTTCAGTCAATAATGATTTTACAAGTAATTAACTTTCTAAATGGTTACTTATTTATATCTTAATTTTTTTTAACAGAGACACTAAATTCATTATAATAGAGAGGATTAAAAAACATATTTGATAACATCACATTAATACGAAAAATACTTTAAGATAGACCATTACTCTCTGGTGCTCTGTGATCTGAAGTGGTAGTACCTGTTAGGGTCCTGTGTGTGAGCTAAATACATCAGTTTTAAGATTTAGAAAAATCTCTTTAGAAATAATAGCACAAAAAATGTAAATAAGAACGTACAATGAAAGTATGAAATAACCTTAAATGGGTTGGCATGCCATTAAAATCAATAAATTAATCAATCAATCTGATTGGGATTTGGTGATATGAGTGTAAGTCAAAGTCCCAGAAAATATTATGCGTCTCATTTTCTAAAAAAAAACCTCTAAAGAAACAATTGCACAAAAAATGTAAAATTGAACATACAATGAATATTATTCCCAAACCTACAGGCATAAAATAACTCGAGACAAATTGACATGTCATTAAAATCAATCAATAAATCAAACATTAAGATTGATAGTATCTGGAGAAACTCTAATCCTTAGAGGACTTAAAAAAAGATTAACCCACAAAAAATAATAAACTACATTTTAATGTTCAATAAACATTGAGGTGTGTGGTGAGGAGTTCTAACAAGGTGGAGAAGAGGTCTTTTGCAAAAGCGTCAGTGTTAAGTGAATACACTCTCTGTAGAAATGTTGGTTAAGAATCATATTAAATAATGAAGTGTAACCTTTTCTTTGTTTGTAAATTCTGACTTTCTAAAAGCAAATATATGTGTGTGTGTGTGTGTGTGTGTGTGTGTGTGTGTGTGTGTGTGTGTGTGTGTGCGTGTGCGTGTAGAACAAAATTGATTTTATTTCTTCCCTCATACACACACACACACACACATATATATATATATATATTAACTAGAAAATCTTGACCTAATTCACTTTGGGATATTTTCTACAACTCAATCTTGATCAACTCCTCCAAAAAAAAATAAGGGTGGGTTCTAGGTATGAGACTACATATCATCTGATAGTGAGGATCCAGTTCTGGAGGTCTTGAGAGTGTGGAGTAACCCTTCATTGCCATTAATCACTCACTGACTTTGACCCAGAGTGGTTGTACCTGTAAGGGTTACATCTATGGGTCAAACAGATCTGTTTAAAATTATTTGTATTCAATTGGAATATTTGATTCCATATAACTAAATTATTTGGATTAATAATAGTTACTTGAAGCCATGATTATTTACTTAGGATTATAATTTGTTACTTGAAACCATATAAGTGTTTGTAAATGAATGATTGATATTAAATAGAAATCATTATTTGAAACCACATAATTATTAGTACAAGATAGAAATACCTAAAATCTAACATCTGCATACAAAAAAAACCCTTAGAAAACTACTTCTCAAAAATGTAAATATAGATATACAATGAATACTAATCCTGAACCTCTATGCATAACCATAGACAGGTTGACATGCGATTAAAACCAATCAGTCAATCAATCCTGATCTTCATTACTCCACAACCATGTCCATAACCCGTTGGAGAGCTCTTTGGTCTTCATAAAGCCATTTTCTTCATAATGATGTCTACACTATGGCTTCAAATATACTTGGTTTGATATCATCTTTATATATATCTATTGAGGAATATGATTTTAACTATGATTCCAACTCAAAGACAACATATGACTTTACTTTATTATTAATATTATGATGATATTATATATATATGATCATAATGGTGGGGCCCATAGTGTAATGGTTATCGTCATAAGAAATGGACATGGCAACACAAGTTCAACTCCTTGACGAGTCTGATTGCATTTCACATAGCACTAATACCCTTGGGAAAGGTATGAATCCAATTATTCTCCTTCCAGCTATGGGTAAATAGTAGGGCAGACTGGGTTCTTCAGCCTTGGTGAGGCAACTAATCTAGGAGAAGGAAAACTCTGAAGTCAAACCTGCTAAACTCCGCTTAAAAATTGGCCTTGTGTCATATCCTGCCCGAGCAGAGGGGTTGGTAAATAGGATATATATGATCATAATATTAATAATAAAGTAGAGTCATTCATTGTCTTTGAGTTGGAATCATAGTTAAAATCATTAGACCAGTTCATATTCCTCAGTATCTATGGCAGATGTATCTGTCAACAATATCCATCGGGTTCATCGCATGTCAAAGCAATATATTACATTTTGAACAAATCCTGAGAGCAATACCCTGATAAACATCAATTATATGGCTATTTACCACCCATCTCACAAAACAACCAAGTAAAACAAGAAAGACATGTAGAACTTTGTAGAAGAAGTAAGGACCAACTCATAAACAACATTCTTCTATTGACCCCTACATATAAATTCCTATACATGGACATACCAGAGTTGGCGAACCAGCAAAAACTTACATTCATAAACTCTTGGTGGACTCTGGATGTTGTGTAGAAGACTTACCAAGAGTAATGGCTGATAGGGATGTGTAGCAAGGGAGAGTCAAGAGACTCCAGGCTGTAGGCAGATCTTAATGATGATAAGTTTTTAGATGTGTACATGGAATAAGTTTTAGAATAAAGGTCTGTAAAACAGAAAAAAAAAACTCTTGAAACATTCTAATATTTACTATGAAGCAAATGTAAGTAAATATTTTTAATTTTGACTCATATTCAGTCTCAATAGTCTGAATAATTATACTGAAAGTAAAGACATCAGATTTTTCTTTTAAACGATGAAAATTGCCAATAGCAAATGTTTCTGTGTTGGGCGGTACTCAGAACTAAGTTTAGCAAACGTTCTTTTTCTATGAAGCAATTCTCTACTTTATTGTAACATTTGAAAGCTTAAAGTACATGAAGTTACCTGATGGCTGTAAATTTGGTCCTTAGGTGGAGCATGGTTTCATTATACTCTTGTTCAATTGAAGAGAGAAATGTGACATCATAGGGATGAATTAACAAGGAAGAGTGAATTAATATGGAATATCTTCTAAGAATTGGGAGAAGAATGAGAATGATCTAACCTAATAGATTGAATAAATGGCTTGGTTTGAAATTTTCAGAAGTATGGACAGGGGAATGAATACAATCTACCCCCATCGAATAAAGAGTTTTGGTCAACCTCTTAGAAGATTACTGACTACAACAAATACCTGAAGAAGACAAAAAGGTACAATGGTTGATATTATGAGTTTAGGTATTAAGATGATGACACTAGTCTAATAAAATTAGTGTATAATTATATTCTAATGATATACTATGACAAAAGATAATGGTAAAGTAGTCAAATTCAATAAGGAAACAAATATAGACTGCTAGACAAAATATTGTCTGAGAAGAGACAATATTATTGTCTGATGTTAAAATATACTTTACAAAGTTTATTTATACACTATTATGGAGTATAAACAGCATCTGTGATGTGAACAATGTAAAATGTGAAAGATTTAAGATTAAGTACTCATCAAAGTGCAGGGTTGTATTAGAGTGTGAAATTTATAAGAGTGTTGGGTTTATTAGAGTGTGGGTTGTATTAGAGTGTGGGTTGTATTAGAGTGTGAAATTTATAAGAGTATTGGGTTTATTAGTGAGTGGGTATTATTAGGGTTTAAGATTTATAAAGGTGTGGAGTTTTTTCGAATTTCAGGTTTAGGATTTATCAATATGAGGGGTGTATTAAAGAGTGAGAATTATGCAGAGAAGAGTTCTTTAGAGTGTAGCATTTACCAGAAAGGTGGCTTAATTAGAGCATAAGATTAATTAGAGTGAGAGCTTTATTAGAGAGTAGTGTTTATCAGAGTGCGAGATTTATGAGAGTGTAGGCTTTAATAGAGTATTGGGTGTATTAGAGAGTAAGATTTATTTGAATAAGGGCTTTACGACAGTGTGGGGTTTATTTGAGTGTGAGATGTATTAAAGTGAAGGGTTTATTAGAGTTACATAAAGCAATATTCTGTTAAAACTGTGGACTTTTGATTCTTTTAACATGGAGAAGAGAAAATAACAGAGAGTTCAAAAGGATTAATGTGCCCAAGAAATAAAAAGTGTCGAAGTAAAAGCCCTGACACTAGGCGAGAGTTTAAATTGAGGTGTTAGCTAGTAAGATAATGTTGAGGTGAACACAATCAAAGTTACTATAAAAAGAGTTAGGAAAAAGAGTTAATGATGATTATGATTATCATATTTACCCAACCCCTCCGCTCAGGCAGGATATGACACAAGGTCAATTTTTTAAGCGGAGTTTAACAGGTTTGAATTCAGAGTTTTCCTTCAATCAGTCCAGGATATGAACTCGTGTCGCCGTGTCCGATTCCTACGACGATAACCATTACACCACGGGCACCTCCATTTTTTCCTCAACCCCTCCACTCGGGCAGGATATGACACTAGGTCAACTTTTAAGCGGAGTTTAACAGGTTTGAATTCAGAGTTTTCCTTCTCCTAAATTAGTTGCCTCACCAAGGCTGAAGAACCTAGTCTGCCCTACTATTTACCCATAGCTGGAGGGAGAATAATTGGATTCATACCTTCCCCAAGGGTATTAGTGCAATGTGAAATGCAATCAGTCTTGTCCAGGATTTGAATGATGATTATGATTATAATTAAACCTCTTATCTTCAAACCATCTTTAAAATATTTACATCTCTACTAATACTTGCATGACCTTGTATTTTCTTTTAAATATTTTGTAGTTATTTTTTTCATAAAATTAAATAGCAGGGTTTTGATTGATTTGATAGATTTATTTCTGAAAATTTTTCTCATAAAATACTCTTTTTATGTATAAATTCATTTATAAATAATTTGTAGATTTTTGATTGTTTTGACAAATTTAGATATTTTTGCCCAACAATTTTTGTGAAAATTATCACATTGCCTCATATAATATAAACAACTTTTCAAATGACAGATTGAATATGAATGCTTTTTATATTGAGACTTTCTGCATTTTGGTTTGATTTGGTTTTATTGCATATTAACCATTGCCAGTTATTTAATGCCAAATCCTGTTTTTACCTATAAATCAAATATATGATTTACGAAAACATTCTGTGGATATGCACATTTAAATGATCAAACATTTCTATTTCAAACAATCCAATTTAGCATAAGTCAACAAAGTTATATGGTTCCAAGCATTGCTAAAAATCACCAACAGTTTAGTTGAACACCAATCATTTGTTTACACACACTTAAATGATCAAACAGTTCTATTTCTAACAATTTAATTCAGCATAAGTCATTTGTTTGCTCTCAGTTTAAATGATCAAACAATTCTCTTGGGCCCATTGATTGGACCCTAT
The DNA here is from genome assembly GCA_963585895.1 of Sepioteuthis lessoniana. Taxonomy (NCBI): domain Eukaryota; kingdom Metazoa; phylum Mollusca; class Cephalopoda; order Myopsida; family Loliginidae; genus Sepioteuthis; species Sepioteuthis lessoniana. The sequence continues at coordinate 75,275,033 of OY757917.1, read as the reverse complement.
CAGGTGCTACCACTCCAGGCCAGAGAGGACTAGAGAACAGTGGCAATGAAGGTATTCTACATTCTCCAAAGCTCCAGCATTACTTGAGCCTCACCATCAGATTGTTTAGTGTCATATCCAGTACACTCTTTGTGAGCGTGGGCGGGGGTCTTACCCTCTGCAGAGATGCGGTTGGTGTATTCTATGGCCCCAGCCGATTGGGTCTATTGGCATTTTACCTTTTTTGAATGGCATTAGATACATGCAATGATATGCCAGTCTGGGGTAATTTTCTCTCATATATCGATATTTTATAGAAGGGCCAAGGCTCCTTATAGTAGTATCTCTGCTGGAATCTTTCATAGACACCAAAAATTTGTGGAAATTTTGTCTCTAGCATTTTCAAAAGGAATTTTCTTAGACTTGGTGTAATGCAATTAGTTATACAGAATAAAAACTTAAATAGTAATCATAGTTTTGAGCAAAAAATACCTATGATATTAAGAGTGCCATGCAACTAGGTGTGCCTGATATATATATATTGTGACGTGGTATAAAATATTTATCCCAAGATGGGAGTTTATTTTTCGCACGTGTGAAGACGGGGCAGACTTGCACTTGATCCCTCGTAGAATAAGTTCCAGTTAAGATTCCCTTTTTGAGCGTAGGTAAACTGGCAGATTATGTTGGGGTTAATTTGGGGCTAGACTGACCGCCGCTGGCAAGGGGTTTCCAAATTTCACGTTAACACACACACCCACCAGGTCACTACCTCTTCCTACCCCAAAGGATAATGGAAGATATGGGCCTCTAGATTTAGATATAATAATATTAATTATCGCAGTCGACAATTCCAGTTTCCCATGAAATATTTTTAAAGGCAAATAGAACAATTTAGCGAGAATAACATGAGGCAAATGAAGCTGAAAAGGAGCATGCAAAAGACAACTTGATAGGCAGACAACACAATGAATAAATTTCGACACGAGGAGAGATATAAAATATAACAAGGTTTTTAATACATGCACACACACATATTTAACATGTCGGCTATATTATCAGCGGATAATATCAAAAATACAAATGTCTTTCTTCTGTTTTTCTTTTCTTTCTTCCTTCTTAAAATTGAGAGAGAAAGAGAGGGTATGTAATTGCAATACTTAGGAAGAGTGTAGGGAGAAACAGTTTTAATGTTTACTTAGCTTTTTTTGGCGGGTTCCTTCTGAGAGTATTTTCTCTTCTACGGGCTTGCAGGATTTTACATAGCTCGGCTTGAATGCGTCGGTCATCTTGTCCAAGAGCTTTCTGCTTCTTCACCTGGAGTCTTGGCCACAGTGTTCACACATGTTGTCACTCCAACTGCTGTCCTAAAACTGATATTCTTTATCCCTATTTCCGCCGACGAAAAAGGGTGCTACTTCCACTTTAGGATTCTGGCCAATCATTTAGCCTCTTTCCTCTGTCAGGCGATTCGTTCGGACTACTATCTCTTCCACCCGAGTGAGGTTACAGGATACAGATAGCTAGACCCACATTCTTTTCTTCCTTCAACGGCCAGCTGAAGCTTACCTACATTCCTTATTCCTCTTTTAACGGTCAGTCTTTGGTGGCCTGCTAATTCAAACACGGAGGGGTAGAGGAAGTTTCTTATTTCTCACCTCTCAGTGGTAGACCACATGACAATATATATATATATATATATATTCATGCAAACATACTCAGTTGGCTGGAGCTATAGAATACACTGACTGCATCTCTGCAAAGTGGTAAGGCCACCCTAATGTGTGTCCAGAATATGACATTAAACCATATGATGGTGAGGCTTTAGCCTTGGAGATTTGGGAAATGTGGAGAACTCCTTCATTCCCATTACTCCCAGGTACACTCTGACCCAGAATGGTAGCACCTGATTGGGTCCTATCCATGGGTCAAATAAAAAAAACTGTGTGCAAACAAATGACTGATTTTAAATTTTGATTGTTATAAAGCATTACTTCAAACCATTTAAAAAAAGAGCTCCGCCTTGTTTAGGAATGTTATCTACAAAATGTATTTACAAATCATATATATATTCAATTAATATGTATATAGAGGATTTGGCATTAAATAACCTACTATGGTTGATATGCCATACAGCCCAATCCAACCAAATCATATGTATTCAATGTATATACATAAAAAGGATTTGGTATCACATAACCTAAAATGATTGATATGCCATAAAACCCAACCCAACCAAATCATATATATCTAATATCTATGTATAAAAAGGATTTGGCATTAAATAACCTACAATGGTTGATATGCCATACAACCTAACCAAACTACAAACTACAAATGTATGTTAAAGATTAACAAAAGTGATACGGTGAATAAGCATGCTATTAGTGTTATCTCTTTTTAATTTTTCTTGACTTGTTTCAACCTTATGTCATTGTCAGGAGGAAAGTTTTTGTAAAGTTTTTCAATGGTTGTTTTAAAGATATTTTTTAAAAGGGTTGATAGGTTATAAAAGAAGCTACGAAAAATGAACTGGGGGCATAGCATATAGATTCCTTGAATGAAAATTATTTTTTGGTCATATATATATATATATATATAGGGTTAATATAAATACATATGTATATAGGGTTACTCAATAAATTAGGTAAATTTTGCTTAAGGAATTGGCAAAAAGAAGTACTATTTACAATTGCAATTTTCCAAAGAAATTGATGGTGATGTGTTATTTCATGTCTTAGAAGACTGTCAGCTTATCTTTCTTTATTGACTGTTGTGCCCTGAATTTTTTTTTGCTGGCGAGTCACAGTGTTTCCACACTATGGACTGTATTTTTGTGTCCAGCTCGTGGCAAAATTAAGTTGAGACTATTTCTAAGTATTTATTCACTTAAACTTTCTTCTCCATGCGCATCAACCATTCTTGTTTAAATCTCACATGTTTTGTACATTTTAGCCTCAACAAATTTGATGAAAGACCTCTGCTCAAGTCTGGAACACTCTGTTTTGCCGCCATTTTGAATAGCTTTAAAAGAAATGAAACCGATTCCAAACAATGCAAAGATAATACTGATGAGAAAAATTCTGAAAAAACATGTATTTTGCTTCTTTAAAAATAGAAATCCCCACATGTATATATATGCACACACATACACACACTCACACACACACACACACACATATATATATATATATATAGAGAGAGAGAGTAAGAGAAAGAGAGAGAGAGAATACATTTGATGGAGATTGGTGATTGGAAGATAATCTTAGTGAAACACTATATGGTAAAATAGGCTAAGTTTAATAACTATATATGTCAGTTTGACAAAGATTAAGGTACCATATTTTACAAAATAATAGAAAAATGTTCAAAATGTCATTGAAATTATTTCTAGTGCATAAATCTTATGGAAAAGTTATAATATGAAACTATTTTCATGAAAATCATGCTTCTATGTCAGATACACATTTTACATCATATTTCATATTTTATGGGGGTTGCAGCATCTGTCAGCAATAGATTATTGAATTTTATGGAAATAAAGCATTTGTAGCAAGCATATTTCAGGTATAGTTTGAAAAGTTTTAAAAATGAAGAGTTTGATGTTAAAGGTCAACCTGAAAGAGAACAAAATTAGAAAACCACAAACTGAAGAAATCTTTTAAGGAAGAAGCAATACAAACGATTTAGGAAAACTAGAAATAATCAACAAGTTTGAATGTCAAAATGAGGCAGAAAAGGCCATGTTATTTAGGGGAGGAAAATAATAGATTATCTTATATTATAACAAGATCCATCTGTATGTTACTGTTATATAGCAGGATTCAGATCTCTGGCGATTTGCGATTTCATTAAAAAAAAAAACAAAAAAAAAAAAACACACACACACACGTCGCTGGAGAAGGGTAGCATTCAACCAGATATTAGCCTGACGGCTGCTGCCGAGACAATGAATAAAAGGCATCTTTGCGCAAGAAGCTCCGCGCAGGGCTTCCGGGCGAGAATGCAAGAAATTAATTCAATTTAACAAAATGCCCTTTTTTAGCCAATAATAAATCTTCGCCCTAAAAACTTCCCAGAACAGATTTGATCTAAGGGGTAGCTATTTAAGAAGTGAAGATCTACAAAGGTAGCAGACTGACCATGAGGGTGGAAGGAAGGTACACGCTACAGCCATTAAGAACTCATCTGAACCCTGACGGATTTAACGTGCCACTTGGTGTGAACGACTGCTGACCTGGCTACAATGCCGCCTCGTTCACGACTACTACTACCACCGAGATCATCTGTTATCCTTACTACCCTCATTGTGCACTACAAATTTTGTACAGTTGATTCTTTGCTTTATCGCCTTATTTTTCCTTCCATTAATATAATTGTTTAATTGTCTTTTCCTTGCCACCATACGCTAAATATAACATTACAAAAAGGATAAAATAAAGAATCATTGTGACATGAGAAGTTCTTCGATATGTAGTATATCCTAAAAGGCTTTCACCTTCAAATTATTACTTCTTTTACTCCAAACTCTGCTTGTATTTCTGGTCAGCAATTTTAACAAGCTCAAGACGATGAAAAATTAAGAATTTCTTGTGCAAAAAAGACAAATGTTATTTCATGAAGTTATGAAAAATGCAGCTGAAAGGTAACATGAGGTTGTAGAAAGCTGGGGAAAATACCTTGATTATAAAGCTATGAATTTATTTGAATAATAGATTTCGCTAAAAATCAAAAAATATCACCTCTTTAATAAATTCATGTACATGTATGAAATGAGCACTTTGGTATCCGGTAAGGAAAAATGTAAGCAAGTGAAAGTTACTACATGATGCCTTATTATTTCCGAGCTGACGTACTTCAACTGATGGTTGAGTGGTGTGATACTAAATCTAATGTAAAGTTGGGTGGGTTTCAATCCCAGCTTGAAGCGTCCTGGGTGTCTAGCCACTCTGATAAGCTGTGATACAATGAAACAGTCTATCTGTTGATAACAATATATATATGTATATATATATATATATATATATGTATATATATATAGGGAGACAAAAATGTATATATATATATATATATATATAATCTAAGGTTTGCATGTTACTGTAACAGAATAAAAATGTCCAATGTTAAACAGTCTTTTTGTGCAATATTGTTAAAATGCTCAGAAGAATGAAATAATTTATTAGACCATTTACAACTTTATGGCCTGATTTTCCTATGTTTGAATGGCTAACCATCTCCAATTGTAAATTTAGACAAAAACAAAGTTTTCTAAAGATTTTCAATGTTTATGACTCAATAACTCTGAGGGGTGAAGATAACATCACAGAAATGTAATGATATAATGTTGTACATAAACTAAAAAAATAAAATTCACATTGAAAGAGCAAAAGAAATAAAAAAGACTATTAGTTAGTTCATAAAATGGTATCTTTTAAATAATGGTCTCATTATATCCGTGTAGGATCCTGTAGACTCATTGTGGAGCATAGGGTTGCAGTTAAATGACATTGGTAATGTTGCTGTGGTTTCACTTTCAAATAGGTTTTTAAAGGGAAAAGTTGCTAGATCCCATATCTCCCGATTCAAATTTACAGTTTTTCCTTCTCTTAAACTGGTTTGTCTGAGTAAGAGACTTGAGAGCCTAGTCTGTTCTCTTATTTACCAATAGATGAAGAGAGAAGTAATGAATTTGGGCTTTTCACATGGGCATTAGCACAAAATGAAATGCAAACAGACTTGTGAAGTAATTAAACTCAATTTACTGCCTCCATTCTCCATGACAGCAACCATTAAGATATTAATGTTTTCATATTACTAGTACTATGATATTTTTTCTTTTTCTATTCCATACAGATTTTTCTTGAGCTTTGAATTAAAATAATAAGAGAAAATGTTAAATCCAAATTATGTTATTAAACACTCATCAGGTACTTAACATTTAGGTAAATTTTAAAATTAACCAACGAAAACAGGAGAGTTTTGAAATAAACTAAAATCTTCAGAATTATATTGTTTTAAATAGTTCTGTTCTTATTAGTTTGAGAGTTTTTTGGTAAATTTTTCAATGTGCGTAAATGTTCCATTACTATTTCAATATGTTTATTTAACCAGCCCCCAAAAGTGTTCAGATATGACACAAAGCTGATTTAATGTGGAGTTCACTGCAAGAAGCAAGCCTACTATGAGAGCAGGGTTCAAAAATATTTCTTTTCTACTGGCATTCCCCTTTGATAGGCACCTCAGGCACCAGGTAATCAACTTAGCCCTTATGTCTTTTTGGTAATAAAACTGATGCTCCTTAGATAAATAATAAAAGATAAGATATATAAAATGAAAAATGATAATATATATAATCCTTCTGCAATTATATAACAGCAGGATTTTGAACTCATCTTGAAGCAACTCATGAGTCTAGCCACTTTGAAGAGTGGTGATACAACAAATCAGTCAGTTTGTGGATGACAACATATATGGGTTGAGCATTTGAGTGGGGAATTTCCAAGCTGCCACATAAGCTGAAATGCAATGCTCTTCTCTTGAATTGAGGACACTCGTAGCTGATAATTTATCAGTTAAAAAAAAACATGAAAAAATTCCTTTGCTTATGTTGACATTGACAATGGCTCTGGGGTAAGATATCCGACTGATGTAAAGTAAGTCAGGTTTCAATATTAACATGGAGTATCTTGTGGATCTATCCACACTGAAGAGTTATGATACAATGAAACAATCAGTCTGTGGATGAAAAAAAAAACATATATACATATATATATATATATATATATATATTGTCATCCACAGACATACTGTTTCGTTGTATCACATTTCTTTAGTGCGGCTAGGCACGTAGGATGCTTGAAACTGGGATCAATATATATATGGAGAAATGGTAGATTTTGGTAATTCTGACAAGATGAGAAAAATTAGTGGAAAAAGGGATGAAGCAAAACACTGGCAACAGATTTAGCAATGATATTTCGTCTTCATTTTATTTTAGAAATTTTAGATTCTGATGAAGTCTTTATAAAACAAAGATGAAATATCATTGCTAAATCCATTGTCAGTGTTTTGGTTGATGCACTTTTCTACTTATTTTTCTCATATATATATATATATATATATATATATATAGATACACATATAACTTTGCCATGTAGATATAATAACCAAATGAGAAGAAAGCATCTCATTTTAAAAGCTTTTCTTTTAAACTGAACAATAACTCTCTAAAACATTTTACAACATAAAACAGAATAAAAATATAATAGATAAACTCCCCAGGCTAAAAGTTTATTGAAGTTCTTATATAATAGATTGGAAACTTTACTATTTCCCTTCAATTGACTGCTTGAGTGCAGCTTCTTTGTATGCTTGTATATTAAAAGCAATAATAATCCTTTCACATGTAGTCAGACATTGATATCATTCACCTGTTCTTTAAATGATATAATATTCAGAATTCTTTGCAGAGTCTGCATTATAGAATAATTATCTTTGATGCCTATGAAAATTGCTACAATGAGGGGCAAAACTTATTATTTAATTCTTTGTTTCTCCTTTCCTGAAGATTTCAGTCATTGCGAAAATTACTTGAAGATGGTACTTGTCTGTTGAATTTGGCTTCGGGGGTAGATTAATGATTATGTTCAAAGAGGTAAAGATTCCTTACTCAAGTATTAATCATCAGATGCCCAGAATTTTGTGAAGCAGACAACTGTCTGCTGGAATGTGTTAAGTTCCCTGAATTAATCCAAAGACCAGCCTTTAAATCTGGAAATAGACATCTAACTGTTTTGTCTAATTTCTTTGATGAGGCATCACCATTGATAATTTTTGACTGGTTTTCTTGCAAACTATTTTTGTTGCTTTTTATTCTCTACCCAGGTTGTTTTACACTCTACAAACATGAAGCAAACATTTTTCAAGTTAATTAGATTGTAATATCATTGTAGGCTTTAAATTTTCATAATTAACATTCTTATTGTTAGAAAGTAATTATGTATAGTTTTCAAGTTTAAATCAGTCTCCTATAAACTGTCCCCCCAATTTTTTTGTCTAAGAATTTCATCTTGAACATATTGATATATGTATATATGTATGTATGTGTGTGTGTGTGTGTGTGTGTGTGTGTGTGTGTGTGTGTGTGAATTATTATTTATTTGGAAAAGGAAAATTGGCAATAACTTTCTATAATTCTTTAAACATCATATTTTTCCATCTATTTCTCAATGCATGACTTAAGGACAAGTAGATGAGACTTTCTCTGTTAGGTACTCTTCTAGTATTTTATGTAATTTCTGTATTTGTTCCATAAAGCCATAAATATATTGTCACAAATTTGTTGGAAATTATTTTACATTGTTTAGAATGAAGTAATATTAAATCATAATACATTTCCTCTGCTACAAGTGTTCGAATTGTGTTCCTCACACTCAAATAATTATAGTGGTGAGATATGGTACCTAGATATGTCAAATATACAAGGACAGACTCAACACAGAGGCCTACATCAAGTGCTTGAAGGAGGTAGTGCTACTCTGGATTGAGATAGTGGCTGCTGGAAGGCCCTACTTCTGGCAATATGATTCTGCACCATACTGCACCAACAGAACTGAGTCTTAGCTGTAAGTAAATTTCAGTGACCATGTCACCCTTAAAATCAAACCACCTAACTCACCAGAATGCAATCCCTTGGATTACGATGAGTAGGATTTAGTTTAGTTGATCAATAAAACTCTTTGTAGCACCAAAAATGAACTGAAGGCCAGGATAATGGCAGCATTTACCAATTTAAACAAGGAGACCTTTGGAAAGGCTTGCAGGAAGTTCTGAAGTTGTCTTAAGGCTGTTGTTGGTCAAGCCAGTGGTGATTTCTTTGAATAAATTTGATCTATAGTATTTCAATATATTTCCATGTAATTTTGTTAAATATATCTGATAAAGTGAGATGTCAGTGTTATTTTCATTTTAGCATAATTTAGACATAAATTTACCCATTGCACCAAACATATATATATATAAATAAAAGTAAAGTTAGCGTCCTTAGCTGAGGGTGACCCAAAGGGTCTCTTTTTTAATAGCTACTACACCAAGGTGTAGGTAAGGGTGTAGGGAATGAATGAATAAATTTTAGAAAAAAATTTAAATTGAATTAAAAAAAAAAATATTAAAATATGCAGAAACTCCCAGAGGTCTGACAGGAAAAAGGGACGATGCATGTGTAAAGAAAAAGGGACCTCCCGACAAGAGGAGGAGGTTCATCCTCTTTCAGGCATTGACCGGCGAAGTGACAACACCTTGCTAACTGGTAGAAGACGCCACGCATTCATCTTTGGATGAAGAGTTTGCTAGTCTTTTCACTAGTGGCAGCCTTCTTGGTTAACAGTATGCCGAAATATAAAAGGCTACAAAATGGAACTATGAACTAAAACACTGGACTTTGACAGAACTCCCAAAAGTGACTAACACCATGTTAAAGCTTTAAAATACCAAATGAGAACAAACATATACCAAGAAATGATTAACATACTTTTAAACACCTTGACTGGGGGATTCAACCATTTCAATTGTATTCAGGGAAAATTCCTTCACCCATTGAATGGGTGTTGAACCCAGGAAATAAAGGAAAAATATGAAAGAAAAGTCTTTGTCTCCTATCTGTTGGTGTCTTCTTTCATATAAATATTTTTGGGCCTTCTTGTTCTAGGAGTTATGATGTGCGGTAAAATAAAATAACCTCAGAATGGAGACAGATATCAAATGGCAAAACAGCTTGCCCTTGACCTCAGCCTCACCCCACAAGGGTGATACTTCATTCCCTGGATTGGTCCACTTTATTCTTGATCCTTACCTTATAATGTTGAGTGTTAAGCAAGGCAGCATCAAGTACCATTTTTTTTAATCTTTGGTATGACTTAACCTGGGATTGAACCGCGGTCTCCCAGACTATTGGCGAACACTCTATTCATTAGACCAATGGCCTGGGCAATGTGTTTTGGATGCACAATTTGAATTAGAGTCATGGCAGTCTTTCATTGACTATTCTTTTTTTTTCTCACGATGGACCCCCATCCTTGTAGCAGTAATTTCCTGACTGAACTATTTAATACTGGTCGATATGGTTCTTCTGCTCAGCATCTGGTGAAATGTGCCATTGAAGTATCTCTGGATTCACCAACCTTACTTCACATCCACCATACTGCATCCTATGGTTTGCATTGCAATACACTTGTATGGCTCATAATTTTTTCGACCCTCAACAACTGTCATCCAGTGAAAAGACAGAGTAGGATAACTATTGCAGAGTTTTATTGCTGCTGGTTTTACATGTCTGGTGTTATTATTATAAAGTTTTGATGTGAGTTTCCCTTATTATGTTGTATAGCCACATAATACATATGCCTGCTGAAACATAATGACGCAATTAAGATGAGCGGACACAGGTCTTTAGAAAAATATACCTCTCACTTTATTGAAAGGGTTGTGTGTGAGAGGGAGTTGGAGACTGAACAGAACTGCAACATATTGACCCCCACTCTTATGGCCACAACAACGTTTCTTTCCTGTTCTCCTGGGCTGCTCAACCGGGGGCTTTGGGGCCCAGCCTCTCTGGGACATGGTCCTCATTCCAGCATCTTCTCTCCAACTGATCTGAGGCTCTGAACTTCAACTGCAACTGCTCAATCAGGGGCCTGGGGGCCCCCTCTGTGGGTGCTGGTTCTCTCTACAGCATCTTATCTCCAACTGCCTGAACTTCCTGTTGCCGGGGTTATATAATAATTTGACGTCCACTTTTCTTCCTGCAAGCGTCACAATTTTGCACTCAATTCAACCCCTTGACAGTCAAGGTTATATCCTGATATTCCTCGACCAGATGCACTTGTTATTTACACAGGTGCATTTCCTATTTTGACAACCTCGCCGGGTCGGAGGTCAATATACAACACTCAGAAAAAAAATCAAAGTCATGGCATGAATTTTCTTAAGTCTAAACTTTGTATGAATTGAACTATACCTTTCTTTGTTTTTATTTTAATTAGGTTTTGTGTATTGATCTGAATTACTTTTTCTTCACTATTTTTCTGACAGTACACAGAATTTGAACATTACCACAGAAAAGTTTTGTCTAATAAACCTTGTCCCTTTTTCAGCAACAGTATCTTTAGAAAGTATGATGTTGTCAAATATTTACAGAAAGCATGCTCAATGATTTTGGCCCACATTTGAGAACTTCTTCTGGCTGCATCAATGTTTAAGGTTTGTACTTTTATAACCTAACTTATATGTATCTTCTTGTTTTAAAGTGAGAGAGGAAGTTTTATCAAATTATGAACAATTTTTGGCTGCTTTTTCTTCTCTATTTATTTTATAGCACCTGATATTTAAACACTTACATGGAAAATAATTTAGTTGCTTTTTTTGGCATCATTAAATTCTTGAAAGTATAACATTGTTAAATATTTACAGAAAAAATCAAATCAAATACTACATCAAAATATCTCAGCACTCCCAGCACCCAGTTTGCAGCCAGCCAAGGAGAAAGACTTCAGAAGAGAAAAAAAGTAATTTATGAATCTGCTAGGAAACCCTCCTGAAACCTGCAAAAAATTATTAATAGCCAATTCAACATCAAACTAGGATATTTTGTGTATGAAGAATTTTTGATGGAATTCCTCCTGAATGATGGAAGACAAGAAAATTTGATGACCTACTTATTTGATTATGCAACACTGTGTATAAACAAAACACCATTGCAAAATGGATAAAAGGCTGCACCCTGCCCTTTCTCCAGAAAGGCAACCTTGGAATCACGAACAACTACAGTGGCATAACACTTACTGCGATAGTTGCAAAAGTTTATGTTAGTCTTTAGTCAAGGGTGACCCAAAGGCTCCCTTTTCAAAGTGTAGGGAAGGGTGCTGCCCCATTCCTTGGATTGCTATACTTTACCCTTGATCGTTACCTTATAATGCTATGCTGTGTTAAGCAAAGTGGCATCAAGTACCATTTTTTGAGTCTTTGGTATGACTTGACACGGGATTGAATCCCGGTCTCCTAGACCATTTGCGAGCACTCTACTTTGATTCTCAATTGTATCCTATTTGAAGTTTAGAAAATTCTCAGCAAAAATCAGAATAACTTTTGGAGAAGAAGATCCACAATTCCACAGATTCTGACTATTTGTTAAATCATTGAAGGAATACATGCAAAAATCTTTAAGCTATACAAATGTCCATAGACTTCTCCAAGAATTTGATTCCATACACAGAGAAAATATGGAGCAAATATTACTGGCGTATATTCCCTTCAAAGAAATTATTATGGCTATAATGATGCTTTACAAACACATGAAAGCAATGGCTTGCTTACCTGATGGCAACACTGACTTCTTCAACATTGTTGCTAAAAACCTGCAAGAAAATACATTAGCACCATATCTGTTTATAATCTACCAGGATTACCTTCTTCGAACATCAATAGATCTAATATTATAAAATATCCCACAGAAACTATGATAGATGCAGACTATGTAGATGATCTAGTAATTTTTGCCAATACACCAGCCCAACACAAATCCCAACATGAACAACCAGCTGGAAGCATTGGCCTCTATATGAATACGAATAAAACAGCATTCATGTGCTTAAAACAAGAAGGAACCATCTCCACTAAAGTGGCAAGCCTCTGAAGTTAGTAGACCAGTACACATACCTCAGCAACAATATCTCATCTTCTGAAAGAAGCAAAGGTGTTGACTGCTATTGATGAGTTTTTGATCATAAGGAAATCTCTGGATGTAGTCTAGAAAACCTACTAGGAGTGATGGATGATAGGGATGTATGGCAAGAGAGAGTCAGGGAGCTCTGTGCTATCAGTCAGTGCAACTTGATGATGATGATGTAGTGGGTCATTATCTGTTACTAGAGAATATATAAAATTTCTATTGGTTTATTTATATACATAGAGATACTTACTGAATATCTACAATGGTTCAAGCATAATTTTCCTGTTTTTAACTCGGTTAGAAGCAGAATTATTTGTGTATGTGGGTGCATGTGTCTTTCTTTCTCACTCTCTCTCTCTCTCTCTACATATATATATATATATATATATATATATATATTTGTGTGTGTTCCACTTCTTGCCTAAACTCGACTATAAATCACTACAATAAAAAGTATCTTAGTTGTTTATTTATGAATATATCTTTCATATTTTTGTCATGGAGTTATTCAGTGCAAACATGGTACAAAACATTCTACATGCTTTGCTATTGAAAAATAGCATTATTTTCTTTTTTTTTTTGATAATTAACTACTTTAATATCTGTGAACAAATATTTTCAAAAATGCATTGTTATAGAGTTCCTTTATTTGTCTGAGATTCTGCTAATTCTTTTGTGCATCTATTCATGATCCTTTTCCTAGGATGTTCTCTCTTGCAGATGATATTTAAATTTGAAAGACTGTGCAATGAAAGAAATCAGTTATTTACTCTTATAGTGTTGCATCCAGTACAATCTGTTTTACTTTCTAAAAAGGATTTTGAATTCATTATCTGCTCTTTTAAATAAATTAAATCAATACGATAATTATGTCTTTTGTATGAATGTTACTATAACACAGCAAAAATGTCATGTTATTCAAATAATTATGATATTAATTCTATAAATAGGATGTGATTCATCACTAATTGTAATAGCTGTAGTTGATGACCTTTGAGTAAATATTTACAATAAGAATCCAATGTTTGTATATATGCTGCAGAAAAATAGCAACAATTCAATTAAACATCAATCATTTGTTTACACACAATAGTTCTATTTCTGAAAATTCAATTTGGAATAAGTCATTTGTTTGCTCTCAGTTCAAATGCCAAACAGTTCTATTTGACCCATAGATAGAACCCGATCAGCTGTTACTGCCCTGGGCCTGAATGGACCAGGGAGCAATGGCAATGCAGTGATACTCCACATTACCCAAAGCTTTAGCAATTCTGGAGCCTCTCCATCAGATTGTTTAGTGTCATATCTTAGACACTCATTGGGTAGGGTCTTACCTCCCAGAAAATAACAAGGGATTCCAGTTGATTGTGAGTTGTTTCCAAATGAGATTTATTGGTCGACCATGGGACGGTTGAAAGGAAAGGAACATATATGAAAAAGATAATTGAAGGAAGCAAAGAGATAAACAGAGAGAAAGGCAATAAGGAAGAAAGAAATGGGAATGTCAATGTCAGGATAGCAGTGAACACCAAGTCAAAAATAGAAATGTATCAGCAGCAAATCGGTGACAGATTCTAATTGGCTTGAAGAAACTCAAACAGTAAAGCTATTTGGAGGACAAGGGATATAAAACAAGAAAAGAGTTACTTGGGTACGAGATACAACAATGTGAAGCCAACCAAAAATTATGGCACCCATTTTGGGTGAGCTCCACGAAGGGTCCTCTCACTTACTGAGGAGATGTGAAGATGGGATCCTGAACAAGTATGAGCACGAACAACAATAGAAAGATAGTCTCAAGGTCTGTGTCTTCTCTCTCCTCATGACATTTTGTTTCTCTCTGTCTAGCTAAAGGGGTTGACTCATTTTTCCTATTCTGTTTCTCTATTCTTGATGACTACTAAAAGATATCGTAGGAAATAAACTTTTGTATCAGTGAGCCAAGATAGTATTTATGTGTTCATCACTTTTTCTCATGGAAGGTTAACACAAGGTCCGACTGAAACTTAAGGTGTGGTGTTGTACTAATAAACCTGTTAGACACAGTGGTGTACACATCTATGTGGTGTCGCAGTATTACAAACATCCATTTGAGTAGTGCTACAAACTTCTATTGGGTGCGATAGTAACGTTACATCTTTGTAGAGATGCAGTCAGTGTATTCCACAGCCCAAGCCAACTGGGCTTGAGTAGTTTGAAGAGAGTCAGAAGAAAAAGAAAGAAGAGAAGGGACCCTTAGAATAAAAGAACTAATTCAACCAATCCTACGGTATTCAGAAGCATAAAAAACCAGCTCCACTAAAAGAAAGAAAGTCAAAATATTTGAGTAAGTAATTTACTTTTCTTTCTTCACAAGCACCTATATCTAAAAAGAACTATAGCAGAAAGTTGCTTCTGACACCAAAATGACTACAAGCTAAGAATTCTGTCTCCACTATAACACATAAAATATAAGTCACTTGTTTCCAATATTTCTGTTTTTCCATTATTTTCTGTTTGTCAAAGTTATTTTGTCCATTTCTTTCCCGAGGCTAAATTACTACAAACCACATCATACAAGCAACATATATACCACTAGAAAAAAAGACTTAAAGAACTGGAGATCAGAGGAAGAATTGTGACCATTCAGACCACAGCACTATTGAAATCAGTTAGAATACTAAAAAGAGTGCTAGAGTTGACTTGTCAATCAGACTTCTGTGCTAAACTACCTCTTAAGATTTATTATATTATTGTTATCATTATATAGATTATTTCATTATCATTATCATTACCATTATATTATCTTTGGTAAAAATAATATTTAGGATACTTAGAAGAATCAAAGAGACCTGAGATGATTTGCTGTCACTTAGACTTCTGTAAGAATAAGACATGAAGAAATGTGTTTGAATGTTATGTCTTGTCATTACCTCAAATAACGGATTATTCTGTTTTGATTGTAAGAAAAGAAAGAGAACAAAAGGAACATAATAATTTTCAGTGTGAAAAAGAAATCACATATGATAAAAAAGAAAGAAAGAAAGAAAGAAAAGGATGAGAGAAAGGAAGCATTAATGTTAATTCACTTAGTGTTTATTGTCTTCTTAAATGGAACAGAATAGAAAGAAGGAATGAAGGATGAATGGAAAAAAAGTAAAGAAAAGATGATAGAGAGAAAAAGAAAATCAAAGAAATATATAAACAAAAGAAAAGAAATGAATGTTTTGATTACTGCTCATAAACCAAGTAATTCTAGGGTGAGTCAAAAGTTTTGCAATACTTTGGGATGTGTTAGTTTGCAGTGGGTATATCACATGACCAACACAGTTCAAGCTGTGGAAGGTACAATTTGGCAGCTGTTTACTCAGCATATCACAGACCTTAGCAAAGGCTTGCAATATTTTGTTACATACTAGTTTGTAACGTGTATATCACGTGATTGAAACAGTTCAGCTAAGAAGGTACATGCTGTGGATGGTAGTATTGTGGTAGTTGGTGTGCTGACATTTTATACATTGCTTTATTCCACACATGCTTTAAAAGCCACACTCTCTGAATGCCACTCACCAGTTTTGACTCTATAGATCAGAGTATGGCCTCCTTAAATTTGCAGCCCAAGCAAGATTTCTCTGACCATCTGGTTATTGGACTGCAATCAACTGAACCTTTACTTTTTATGCAATATATGTTTTTGGATGCTTCTGTGATGTAATGGTCCAGTTTGAATTTATAATGCATAAGTTTCTGAATTAGACTATGCTGCACATTCATCTGTGTGGCATAAACTTGCATGTACCATAATAATGCAAGCTTTGACCTTTGACATTTGACCTTTGTCCTAAGCATAATTGTACATTTAGAGTTTTATTAAGTGCTCTTCACTGTAAACCATTATTCATACCTATAAAAAAGAAGTAGTTCTTTGTCCATTTTCATACAACAAACATACTAGAGAAAAAATAATGGGTCATAAAAAACATTTTCTGACCGATTGGAATCCATTATACTGCTTTCAGCTAAGTGGATTTCTGGGGCTGATACAAGCCACTTTGATAGTATATAAGAAGGCCTGATTTGACCCACTAGTTAAAGGCAAAAGGATCCTGACAGCAGCAACTTTAAAGAGATATCAAACGATCATAAAATATCAGCTGATTTCAAAGAGATATCCAATGATCACTAAGCAGTAGCAGCAACTTCAAAGAGATGCCAAAAGATTACAAAGAATCAGCAGCAACCTCAATGAAGATATATCCACAGCTACAATATGTGATAATAACCAAATTACTTTTAGAGATAACAACCAACTATATCAAGCAGTAACATTTAACTACAATATTTAATAACAGCTAAATGCAATCTGTCTACATCAACCAAGAGTAAAATCTTCATTTTTTTTTTATCTTGAACAACTCATCTCTGTTGTATTGTTACTTCTCACTTTTTTCTGTTTAGCATGAGTTATGATACCCTAAGGCAGCTGCATTCACGTAAAGTCAAACCTTAGTCATTTGTACGCTAGTTCCCACTCCAAGAATAATTATGAATTAAAAGTGCTTATAATTTAGTATGTCACCAAAATGGAACAAAAGATCAAATTCTATGTCAAAACTTCAGCATAATATGGCAAACATTTCACATCAAGTTCTTTCACACAAAAAGATTTTTAAACAGCACAAGATTGAAGGGTTGACTGTTGAATTCCTTCACAGAGGAAATGCAATGGACAAGACAAAACTCAAATCTCATGCATATTATGAAAGATTGGTTTAGCTTGGTTTAGTCTATGGCATATCAACCATTGTAGGTTATTTTATGCCAAATCCAGTTTTATTCATATAAATAGTTCTATTTCACACAGTTCTATGTCAAACACTTCTATTTGACCTATGGGTCAAATAGAACTGTTTGGCATTTAAACTATACTTAACAATCGGATTGTTTAGTGTCATATCCAGGACACTTGTTGGGGGTGTCTTACCCCTCTGCTGAGATGCAGTCAGTGTATTCTGCAGCCCCAGCTGAGTGGGCCATATTTGATAAGAATGATTGGTGATGAATTTACATTAATAAACTGATCTTCTATCAGAGTTGCCGTCCTGAAAATTCAAAAATCAAAAATTCATTTATTTCTAGACATTCTCAGTGATCAAGTGTAGGTCACAAATAAATATTGTATCATCACTTCTTTACGTCCATGAACTAAGTTCTTAAAAACTATTTCCTATTTACCAAAATCCAAACTCAACACCAAGTTCACTTTTGGCAAATAGTTGATAACATGCAATGCATCATGTTCAGTGACCTGAGAGTGGTGTCAGTTGAAAACTTCAAGCATTTTTTCAAGGAGTGGGAACAATATCTTCATCTATATGTAGTTTCTCAAGGGAACGATTTAGACAGAGGTGAAATTGATTTGTAATTAAGTTGATAATGATTTTTTTAATATTTTTTATTCAATCAGTCTTATTACTTAACCGACTGACCTTGTGAAATATAAAGATAAAAAAAATAAGCAGTATGCAATGGATAGATACAATGTCTATCAATTACGCTTTATCTCTTAGACATAAGAATATAAAGATAATGATTATTTTGGCTAGAACACAAGACACATAATCTCTGGAGAAAATGTCTTCAACATAACTAAACACTATGTTACTTCCTTGCAAACAACATTGTCCCTAATTTCATTTTTTTGTCTCTCTTTTTTTATGCTGTCAATCTAAACATTATCTCTAATGACTGGTTCATCAAATTTGCTTTTTTTTTTATCAGCAGACAATTTTTTTAAAAAGTTCTCAATGTGATGTGATAACTTTTGTTTTCAGCTTATCAGGAAAAAAACATATATAAGCCAAGATGAAGTATAATGAAAGCATTTTGTTGAAAACAACCCTTTTTTTCTATACTGCTTCAGTAAAATCACTGTGATTTTGGCTGATATGGCAATAATTGGGAAGGGTAAACATTTAACATCAAGACTCATTAAAAGAGCAAGGAAATCTTTTTTCTGGAATAATGGTAAAATACAAGGGTCATTCAAAAAATAAGGGGAATAGTTTGAAAAAAAATTTCAGAATTTTTTCTATAAATGTAAATCCTGCATTGTTTGGAGTAGGATCATCCTAAAAATTATTTTAATTATGCAAAAATATTTGTTTTGAGACAATTCAAAATGGCAGCAAATCAAACAGAGTGCTCCAGGTTTCAGCAGAGATATTAAGTCTCATCAGCAGTGTATACTGTGAGCTCCCCTGGAGATTGAACCAGCAACCAGAGATTGTAGTGTCAAATCACTACAACTGAGCCAGCCGTTCATATCGCACACAATTGTCACCAAATCAACTAATAAGGTTCAAACAGCTGTCCAGTTTGGTTTCTTTGGTTTCTTTGTTTAATGGCATATCGACCTTTGCAGGTTATTTAATGCCAAAGCCATTCTCCTAGAAGAACACTAATGGTACTGTTTAACCCATTGCTAGGAGGATAAGGAGTTCATACCTTTCCCAAGGGTATTTGCCCAAAAGTGATCGTAAGAGCGCGACTGGAGTACGAACTCGCGTACTACAATTCTGCACTCCATCGCTTTAACCATTACACCACAAGGACAACCCCAGCTGTCCAGTGTTTCCGTATGTTGTGTGTAAGTGTTCACCGGATTTTCTGGTCATGGTAATTCATTTATCAATATAATCTCTTTACTTAAAAAAGAAAATGTAGATCTATATCCTTGCCCTTCAGGTCATAATAATTACATTAATGCGTATTTCTAATCCTCTTGGGAAGACGTGGTCCTGGAGGTGACCATGTCCTCTGTAAAGAATACAGATGTAACTTGCAAGACACATTTAGGTTAATTGGCTGTGCAATTACCATGACTAGATGATTTGGCGTCACTTGTGTGCGATATAAACTGGTGGCTCAGTTTTAGAGCTTTGGCACTACAATCTGTGGTCACTGGTTTAATCTCCAGTGGTGGAGATCACTGTATACACTACTGATGAGACCTAATAATCAAAACAGCTGTCCAGTGTTTCGTATGTTGTGCTTAAGTGTTTGCTGGATTTTCTGGTTATGGTTATTCAATTCACAATATAATCCCTATACTTAAAAAAGAAAATGTCAAAACATATAAATAATTCAAATATATATATACATATACATGCACCCTCATGAATGCACACACACACACACACACACACAAATATATATAATGCAAAATTATTTCTAAACAGTGATTAAAATTGCTTTTAATAAACCTCTCTAAAAAGAATAACCAACTTTTGCCCATGGTGTAATGGTTATTGTTGTAGGAAATGGACATGGCAACACAAGTTCAAATCCTGGATGAGATTGATTGCATTTCTCATAGCTCTAATACCCTTGGGAAAGGTATGAATCCAATTATTCTCCCTCCAGCTATGGGTAAATAGTAGGACAGACTGGTTTCTTCAGCCTTGGTGAGGCAACTAGTCTAGGAGAAGGAATACTTTAAATTCAAACCTGTCAAACTCTGCTTAAAAATTGACCTTGTGTCATATCCTGTCCGAGCGAAGAGGTTGGTAAATATGATAACCAACTTTTCAAGATATTCTTCAAAAGTTATTTTTTGTAATGGCTCTATTGAAAATATTGAGCACTGACAAGCCAAAAGAATGTTATTTCTTTTTTACTTTTTGAAAATTTCATTTGCATAGTAAATATTATTTAATGAGTTTATATATATATATATATATATATATATATATAGCAATGGTTTATGGTTATCTCATTTGGTGAGTTAATGGTTGACCAAATTTCAGTGTATTATCAAATAGTTCTCAGTATCAATGATAGAGCTCTGTCTGATGAAGGCATAAAGCATGAAACCTAGGGTCAAAGACAACATCATGTAATATATATAAATATATATATGTATGTATGTGTGTGTGTGTGTGTGAGTGTATGATACTATAGAAAAATTCTTTTTATTTTAACATGTTATCCCCTCAACATCAGAGCAAGTGTTAGGGGTATGGTAGTAGAAGCCTGACTTTTCTTTAATATACAATATTTTTTTGCCTTTTCACAGATAGCAGCTGAGTGGCAGTCTGGAAAAATGGTGTCTGACTTGAAAGCAGAATAATGACATTAAATTCCTCTTTGTGGAAACAATTCACCCATTGATGTTGTTGAATATTTCTTAAGTGTTGAATTGGGGAGATGGTAAAGATTTGTAAAGAATCAAAATACTTTAACGTAAATATTGTTGTTAATTCTTTTAGGATTCATCAGTTACACTCAGTGAAAATTTGTTGGAAATATTGCATGGTACTGTTGTTAGTCGAAGGCAAATGGTTTTATTTTATGTTTTAGGTCCTTTTCTTCACATTCCAAGTTCTCTTGTTATATAGTTGTTGAAGTAATGATGGAAAACACTTGGTTATGACATATAACTCTCTTTATTCTTCTTGGAGTCAAAGCTTTTATTGTGTGTGAGAGAGAGAGATGGAGACAGGGCAGATTTAGATAGACTGCTATATTCACCCATAACTTCTTCTCTTGACCATAGCATGCTGTGTTATCTGCAGGCTCTAGCGGGGCGCTCTCAGTGACTTCAAGCTGACTTTGACTTAGCCTTCATTGCCCCCAACTGCCTCAACTACTGCAGGCATCTCAATATATTATTTCATAATGCCTACAACTTCCAATTAGATCATGTGATCCTCGTCCACTCATCTATGCAGGTAGGTGAGTCACTGATTGACAGCTCGATCAAGAGTTAATATGCAGCTCTCCCAGATTTCCTTGTGCCTCGCTGCTCATCTGGTTTGTTCACCTGACAGACCCCATGGACTGATCACCAAAACTTCCCCTTTGCAAATCTTTTTCTGGGACTCAAATTCAACCAATTCTGAAGTTAGTAAATATCCCCAATACACATGCATATGAATTAACAACTTGAACACAGAGTTTTCCATGTTCCCAACACAAATACCACCACCAATAACCTTGAATATCTGATAACCAAACTTGAATGGCCCAGTCCGCTGGGGTTGTAGAATACCCTGACTGCTTCTCAGCAGAGGGATAAGACTCCACCAATGAGTGTCCTGAATATGACATTAAACAATCTGTTGATAAAGCTCCAGTAATGCTGGAGTTTTGGGGAATGAGAAGTACTCCTTTATATTGCCATCACTCCCAGGTCTACTCTGGCTCAGAGTGTTAGCACTGATAGGGTCATATCTATGGGTTAGATAAAACTAAACAGAGTTTGTTGAGAAGGGACTGTTTTTGCATTTAAACTGTGTATTTATGCTAAACTGAATTGTTTGAGATAGAACTTATTTGACATTTAAACAGTTTACTTTTGCTAAACTGAATTCCTTGAAATAGAAGTGCTTTGACAATTAAACTGTGTATTTATGCTAAGCTGAATTATTTGAAATAAAACTGTTTTTACTTTTAACTCCGTGTATTGCCCTGTCGGCAAGGGCTGTAGAATACACAGAGTGCATCTCTGCAGAGGGTTAAGACTCCCCCAATGAGTGTCCTGTATATGTCACAAACAATCTGATGGTGAGTCTCCAGTAATGCTGAAGCTTTTGTGGATTGCAGAGTACCCTTTATTGCCATTGCTCCCAGGTCCACTCTGGCCTGGAGTGTTAGCACTCAATTGGGTTTTATCTATGGGTTAAATAAAACTAAACAGTGTACTTAAACTAAACTGAATTGTTTGAAACTTTTATTAATATGGCATTAATTGACCCGGAAAGAGTTGATACACCATTAAACAAAACAACCAACCAACCAACCAACCAACCAACCAAACTTGGATTAATTGTTAACCATCATGCAGCCTAAACAGTCCAGCTGCCACCTGCACTGGTAAATCATGGTCAACTCCTTCCCAACTGCAACACCAGGCATATGATCAGTAATATTACAAGAGCCCAAATAGTGATTGTTAGTACAGATGAGAAGGAGCAAATGTATTTAAGCACTGGCAACAACAATGTGTGTCATAAGCCATGTTTAACATAGCTGTCAAACCGCAAACTATTGAGGGCCTTAATCTTCTCATCCAGACAACTCAGGCTAATGGATAAAGATATACGAAGAGGGCAATATTTTCCTCTCAATGACATCATCATTATCATCATCACTACTAGGTCACCTTTAACTGTACAAATTCTTATTCATGCAGTATGAAGACACTTATTCATTCCTGACAAAATTCAATGGTGGTGACTATTTGAAAAATTGTGTTTTGTTGTCATAAACTATATCATTATTGCATGCAAACTTTTTTTTTTTAACAAGACCTGGCGGCAACACCCTACAAGACACCAACTGTACGGCCACCTGCCTCCTATCACGAAAACTATTCAAGTTAGACGAACCAGACGTGCAGGACACAGCTGGAGAAGCAGGGATGAACTCATAAGTGATGTACTCTTATGGACCCCCACACATGGCCGTGCAAAAGCAGGACGACCAGCACGAACATACATTCAGCAGCTATGTGAGGATACGGGATGTTGTCCTGAAAACCTGCCTGGGGCGATAAACGATAGGGAGGAGTGGCGAGAGAGGGTCAGGGATATCCGTGCTACCAGCGCGACATGATGATGATGATGATTGCTTGCAAATGGAAAGTCCCTCGTGGGGTAAGTATTTAAGTTTTCATGCAAAGAAATATTATATTAAATTAGAAAGTTATCAAACTAACTAAGAATACAAAAGATTACTCCTGTTTCTATTTTGTTTTAGTTGATTTCAATATAAAATTATACATAGGATTGCTTTATATGCATGTAAATGTTAAAATATATATCAATGTTTGGCAAAGCAAAACAAAAAAGATTAATAAAACAAAAAATATTATAAGGTTAAATTTTTTGAAACAAACAAGGTGAAATCAAAGAATTGAACACCTTGGACGTTATCTCTTCTCATTACTTCTGACTTTTATAGCTAAATTTTACTCACTTAACTATTTGACTATTGAACTAAATATGTCAGTAAAGAATAAACTACCATTATTTTTGTTACAGATTTGTTTTAAAATTTATCAACCGGATTTTTGCTCATATTTATTAAAATAAAACCAAGCAATTAGAAATCAATAATCACCAACAAACATTCATGAGAATCAAATTTTTTATATTAATATGCAAATTAATCTTCCTGTTCACCCTGAAAAGCACTATTTGGTTGCATATATAAAAACAAGTGCAAGCTATCAACATGTAGATAAAGTCAATAGCATTAATTTTCCATTAGCTTTGCTTCCTGGCTTTTTAGCTGGGCCATCTGGTATTCATACTGGACAGTGTATCTCATGATCAATGGCAAACTCGAGGCCAAAAAGCCCCTGGTTTTGGCTGGGCCACCTCCAGGTAAGCAAGCTGCATTGATAGCATAGTATAGCACTGGACCCCTTGATCCAGTTTATGCTATATTCTGGCATCCATGCCTGGACTCACGTTGATTGGGTCCATGTCCAGCTCGGCTCATTATGCTGACATCATAGTAAGTGAGCTGATGACCAGTATTGTCCAGCTGCTAGCTCATCTCTCATTCATTGCTCTAAGTGAGCCAGTGACCAGCTTAGTCAAGCATGGTTCGAGCCTCAGCTTGCGCCCTATCTCCTCTTCCCTAACTCCGACTATAATCTGACCTTCATGTCATTGACCTTGTGTCATGTTCTGTCTGGTGGGCAGTAGAGATAAATACCTAGATAAGGCCAACAGTACTAATAAAAGAAAACATTTTCTTAGTAATTAAGATTTAAATGAAAATAAAATCAAAGAGAACACGATGTAAATAACTAAGGGAATTGAGATATTGGTGATTACATAGTAGTTTTGGTTACAGACAGACATAATCTGATTATGATAATATTTTGTTCCTCATTTCTCTTTCAGTTTCTGTGGAAATAGATAAGAGACATTACATTCTATAGGTCTTTTGGTGAACATATCTTTTAGCATCAAATAATATATATGTAATTAATTTTAATAAATATATATTATCACAAATAAAATCTATATAACAAGTTCTATTTCTATTACATGTGACAGCGGAGGAGATGGGTTTTTAGTATTTGTTATCATTGTCAGTAATGGAATTGACAAACTGAGTTCAAACCTTTGATGGGGTGGTTTGCATTTCACTTGGCCCTATACCCTTGGAAAAGGCATGAATCCAACCCTTCTTTCCCTAGCAACAAGATGGGAAGACTGTTCTTTAGCTTTGGTTTGGCAACCACTCAAAAAGAAGAAAAACTCTGAATTCAAACTCACTGTAAAATCAACTTTATGTCACAGCCTGCTCATGGAAGAGGGCTTGGGTAAACGCATGCAGGAACAGAGGATAATAATTGAAAAAATGCCCAGACTAAAAGTTTATAGAGATTCTAACATAATAGATTGGAAACTTTACTATTTTCCTTCAATTTACTGCTTGAGTGCAGCCTCTTTGTATGCTAGTATATTAAAAGCAATAATAATCCTTTCACATGTAGTCAGACATTGATACCAATCACCTGTTCTTTAAATGATATAATGTTCAGAACTCTTTGCAGAGTCTGCATGATAGAATAATTATCTTTGGTGCCTATGAAAATTGTTACAGTGAGGGGCAAAACTTATTATTTAATTCTTTGTTTCTCCTTTCCTGAAGATTTCAGTCATTGCGATAACTACTTGAAGATGGTACTTGTCTGGTGAATTTGGCTTAGAGGGTAGATTAATGATTATGTTCAAAGAGGTAAAGATTCCTTACTCAAGTATTAATCATCAGATGCCCAGAATTTTGTGAAGCAGACAAATGTCTGCTGGAAAATGTCAAGTTCCACAAATTAATCTAAAAACCTGTTTTCAAATGAGGAAATAGGCATATAACTGCTTTCTTGAATTTCTTAGATAAGGCATTGTCATTATTAATTTTTGATTTGTTTTTCTTTCATCTTATGCTTGTTGCTTTTTATTCTCCAAAAGTTCTGTAAAATCTTTTAAAAGTCAGTTAGAATTTCATGTTATTGTAAGCAACAGTGTTTTTTTACATAAAAATAATTGTTGTTTCTTCCCTCCTGGGGAAATACCCATGGCATAGCAACTAACGTGCTGGACTGTGACATTATAGAAAGTGAGTCTGAATTTCAGTTGTGCTATTTACGTTAACTTTCTGACTTATTATGTTTATTTTCTGACTTATACTCTTGGAAAAGGTATAAACCCTCTTATTCCTACCAGCTAGGGGCTAAATGGTATTATTTTTCCACAAGGATAGCTTTGGCATTAAATAACCTGTAAAGGTTGATGTACCATTAAAAGAAAGAAACTAAAACCAATCCCTTTTTTATTATACACAGTTTTCAATCCAACAAAACTGGCTCCTATATATAAGTTGTTCCAAGAAGTTTTGCCAAAGAATTTGATATGGAAAATTCAGTTTATTCATAAATGTATATTTACATATGAATAATGATTCATTTGGAAGTAGAAAATTGACAATAACTTGCTAAACATCATTTTGGTCCCTCTCTCTCTCTTATTGTATAACTTAAAGACAACAAGATCTACAGCAACCAAATTTTAATTTAATTTCTTAGATAAAGCATTGTTATTATTATTTTTTTACTAGTTTTTCTTTCATCTTATTTTCGTTGCTTCCTTGTAAATAGTAGTAGTAATAAAAATAATAGTTTTATTTCACTTGAATTTCTTGGAGAAAGTATTGCTATAATTATTTTTGTGACAACATTTTTTTGTTGTGGCTTTTTATTATTAAAGACCAAAAGTCATCCATGGTTACTAATGAGATTTCCATTTAAAGCAAGATTTTAGAATATTAATTTTTGAAAATCTAAAAATTTAACATTGCTATAAAAGATCCATTTCTTGTCCCCAGAAAAGACTGTTCAAAAAACAAAAGGGACTTGGAAATGATATGAATACAATATTGCACAGTAGCTCACAGGTTGGTGATTCTCAACTGTTCATATGAGATTCATCTTCCAACCTTTGATAATTTTCCAAATCTTTATGGGTAGTTCAATAAGTTCTAAACATCACTCAGATTTTAAATTTTTCACACACTTCTCACCTTTGAATGGGCCTCACTTACACTGGAATTAGGACAGAAATCTGAGTAAGTTTTTCATGTTGTATATGTAGTGGTTGTGTCTATGGCATTAACCTTGTGTATTCTCATATAGCTTCTTAGACCTGCTGCTGATGAACATACTTTGTCACAAAATTGAGATGAATTACCTCACGGTTGCTAGGGAAAAACCTGCATAAAATCAGTCTGTGGCTTTGAAGTAAGCAAGTTTGAATTTCAGTTGTGCTATTACATTTACTTTCAGACTAATATCCTTGGAAAAGTAAGAATTCAAATTCCCTCCCCCCCCAACCACAGCTATGGGTTTAATGGTATCAGTGCTGTTCTTCTACAAGGATGACGTTTGCATTAAATAACCTACAAGGGTTGATATAGCATTAAACTCTGTTATGGCATTAAACACTGAAACCAAACCTAATGATAAAAATACCATTTACTTCCCTGGTAAATATTTATATTTTAACATAATTTTCCTTGTTAATGCTCTTAACATATTGGTGACAAAATAAATACTTTATTCATCATCATTACATCATGCTGATAGTAGAGATTCCTTTGATTCTCTCACATCATCTGTTTCTATATTCTATTGCTCTTGACAGATCCTCTTGTTCTAGATAGGTCCTCTTGCTCTAGATAGGTCCTCTTGCTCTAGATAGGTCCTCTTGCTCTAGATAGGTCCTTTTGAACTAGACAGATCCTCTCGCTCTAGATAGGTCCTCTTGCCCTAGTCAGAGAGCTGAAAAATTTAAGTCTTTGCTGGTCAGCCAACACTGCTGAATCCATGTCCAATAAAAAATTCAGATCAAAATTCAGTCAAATTATTGATTTATAGTCCCCTCAGTTGTTTGTTGAATAGCATGATGAATGTTCGTGTATAAGGATAGCTTTTATATTAAATAACCCACAAAGGTTGATATGTCATTAAACAAACCAAAAAAGCAAACTTATTGATTTACTTTCCTTTACAACAACAAATGTATATACTAATGGATGTTAAATCACAACTCCCTAAAAGATGGTACTGATTTTGACTTGGCTAAATATGATCTATACTGGCTCATTGGTCTAGTGGATAGAGTGTTCGCCTATGGTCCGGGAGACCTGGTTTAATCCCAGGGCACGTCATACCAAAGACTTTAAAAATGGTTTTTGATACCTCCTTGTTTAACATTCAGCAATATAAGGTACGTATCAAGGGAAAAGAGTAGTGCCCTCCCTTACACCTCGGTGTAGTAGCTATTGAAAAGTGAGCCTTCTGGTCTCCATCTTTTTTCAAAAAATATGATCTGCGTACTTGTGATGCATCCCTTATTCTGGAACCTGTGCATCTATTTATCTGTATAAATGATCCTTTACTATAATCCAGTTATATCACTTGCACGTCTTGAGTAAACTGAAACATATACAGGGAATTTAATTTTATTTTCTCAGTGCATGTAACATTTTTTATGAATACATAAATGAGTGACTATGAAACTGTGTATTCAGTCAAGAATTTATGAGTGTGTATAAAATATTTTTCTTATAGCAAAGATTATTTCTGAGGTTTTCAATGTCACTAAATTAACCTTGTTTATTTTTCAGGCATATCTAAATACATTTGTAATTTTCCAGGTCACTGTTTGATGTAATTTAAAGTCACATATTCCTTCATTTCAACTCTATCGTGCAGTTGTTATATCAAAGTCTAAAGTGTTAAAAGATTTCAGTGAAGACCTGAAATTTTTATGTCCTTTCCCATATTGATCCTAAGCTTCAGATCATCAAAGTGAATTCTTGGATCAACTGATGTAATCTTGCTTATGTCTGCGTAAACTTTTACCATTTCCAACTTTTTGTGCTGATTGATTTTAAAATGTAGTTTTCCCAGAATATTTTTTATGGGTGTTGAGCTTTTTGCACTTTGGTTTTATATTTTCTTTTTTTTAAGTGAATATTGGCAAGTTGTAAAAGATACTGTAATACTACAGGGCTTGATAGAAAACTTACTGATCCTATTCCAATGCTCTAAGAAGGTACAAAAACTTTGGTTAGTGACCGATAAAACGTTATGCAAAGATTTCTCTGTCTACATTCTCAAGAACTTAGTAGTTCTTGGTATTCTAAGATTGACTTTTTACTCCTTAATCTTGTGTATTTAATCCCTAAATGGATTATACCAAGTATTCAAGCACTTGATGAATTATTCCCAAGTACTTAGCCTCAAATGATATATCCCAAGTATTTAACCTTTTATTATTATGTATTATTAAAAGTATTTAACTTCATAATGGATTATCCAAAGTATCTAACTTCTAAATCACCCCAGATATTTAATCCTTAAATGGAATGTGCAATGTATTTAACCCTTTAATAAATTAGATCAAGTATTTAACCTCTTAATTCTTTACAGCAAGTATTCAACTCCAAATAGAATATCCTAAATATTTAACCTTTTAAAGGATTATCCCTTAGAACTAATCTCTTAATGGACTATCCTAAGTATTTGACCTCTGAATCAATTTCCTTAAGTGTTTAAGCCCAAATGTAGTATCCAAAGTACTTAACCCAAATAAATTATCCCAAGAATTTAACCATTTAATGAACCAAAGTATTCATCTTCTGATGAATTATGACATGTATCTAACCCCTAGATAAATTATCTTAAGTTCTAAAAATATTACTCCCAATTGGATTATCTTCACTCCCCATAATTTATCCCCTCAGTAATTTTAAATCTTGCATTTTTAAAATTAGAAAGATTCAGTCTTGATATCAATAAAAGAAAAGAGGTTCTAGTAATACTGGAGCATTGGGGAATAGAGAGTACCCCTTCATTGCCATTGCTTCCTGGTCCACTCTGGCCCGGATTAGTAGCACCTGATAAGGGCCCTGTCTATGGGTTAAATAGAACTAAACAGTGATTGGAGTTTACTGTTTTTTTGCATTTAAATGGTGTATTTATGCTAAACTGAACTGTTTAAGGTAGAACTGTTTTGACATTTAAACTGCGTTCTTATGCTAAAATGAATTACTCAAAATAGAACTGTTCTGATGTCTAAACTGTGTACTTATGCTAGACTGAATTATCTGAAATAAAACTGTTTTGACATTTAACTCTGTGTATTGCCCAGTCAGCTGAGGCTGTAGAATGCAGAGGGGTAAGACCCCCTCAAACGAGTGTCCTGTATATGACTCTAAACAATCTGATGGTGAGGTTCCTGTAATACTGGAGCTTTAGGGAATGCAGTATACCCCTTGATTTCCATTGCTCCCATGTCCACTCTGGCCCAGAGTGGTAGCACCTGATAAGGGTCCTATCTATGGGTTAAATAGAACTAACTGAATAGCTTGAAATAGAAATGTTTTTGACAATTAAACCGTGCTTTCATTTTAAGTGCATGCTTAGGCTAAACTGACTTATTTGAAATGGAACTGTTTTTTGACATTGACTTACACTAAACTGAATGGTTTGATTTAGAACTGTTTTGACATTTAACTGTGTACAAACAAAACCTGTACTAATACTAAACTGAATAAGCTGAATTAGAACTGTTTGACTAAACTGAATAGATTGAAAAAGAAATGTTTTTCACAATTAAACTGTCCTCACATTTAAACTGCATACTTATGCTAAACTGAATTGTTTGAAATAGAATTATTTTCATAAAAATGGATTTGGCATTAAATAACCTACAAAGGCTGATATGCTATAAAACCCAAACAACCAAACCAACCAATCAAAAATATTGGTGGCGAGACCCTGTGATATAATGGTTAAAGTGCTGAACTGCCACTACAATGTATGTTCAAACTTCATCTGTGCAATAACTTTCACTTTCAGACTAATACAATTGGGAAAGGTATTGAACCTCTTTATTCCGCCAACTATTGGTTAAATAGTATCACTGGTCTTCCTCTACCAGGATCGCTTTGCCATCAAATGACCCATAAAGTTTGATTTGCTATTAAGCAAATGAATCAACTCAAACCTAAATATTTGATTGAAAAAAAAAATCTCTTTAGAAAGTAATACAGTTTTTTTGCTATCAACTCACAAAGTATGATTTTATGGTTGCTTGCCTTGCAGCTTAGATGGTTATGTACTTATGGTTAATGCAAGAGGTAAATAGTTGAACCCAAATAATACAGGATGTTTAATGCTGATTATATGGGCATTTGGATCCTCCATGCTTGGAAGATTCTTGCATCATATAAAATAATTATCTTCAAGATCTAAATTGACAAAACCCTTTTAATTCATTGATTATTTTTGTCACTCTTAGTGCTTTGAAAATTATAATTTCTATTCTTACAAATCTTAATCAAGAGAAGCAATTGGTAAGCATGGTATCTCTTCTTATAAAACATTTTAGAACAGATAAAACTGGCAAGAAAATGATTCATGCATATAGACTGATATATAAAGCTTTCACTTTATAAAATAAGTTTTAGAGCAAATAAAATAATGAAACTGGAAATCAAAATGAATTAAACCCCTCTTTAAAATGACTTGTTTATTTATCCCCATTTTCTGCTATTGAGTTGCTTGGAAGTAAGAAAGATATTCATTTGAGTCCCCACTCCCCAAAGACCAATATTAGTATATTTGTATATATACATAATATACCAGGTGTTCCTGATGTACTTGTTATTGTTATTGGAAATTTGCATTTCAGATAGCACTTATACCTTTGGGAAAAGTATGCATCCAACTATTCTCCTTCCAGTTATGGGTGAATAGTAGGGCAGACTGGCTCTTTAACCTTGGTATGGCAACTGTTCAAGGAGAAGGAAAACTCTGAATTCAAACCTGTTAAAATAAACTAAAAAATGACCTTATGTTACATCCTGCTCATGTGGAAGGGGTTGTAAATACATATACATTATATTCATACAAGTAATATTGAAAGAAATATGCTATATAGATATGTGGTACATTCAATAAGTTTCAAGACTTTTTTTGTACAGACATTTAAAAATGTTCAAGGAGAAGGAAAACTCTGCATTCAAACCTGTTAAAATCAACTAAAAAATGACCTTGTGTTACATCCTGCTCATGTGGAAGGGCTTGTAAATACATATACATCATATTCATACAAGTAATATTGAAAAAAATATGCTATATACATATGTGGTACATTCAATAAGTTTCAAGACTTTTTTTGTACAGGCATTTAAAATTGTTGTAGACTCTTGAAAATTCAGTATGTTATTGCTATACATCTTATGAGATGATTGACTAATTTTTATGATTTCAAGTTCAAATGAACAGCTACAGCAGCAATTGGAATACACCCTACTAAAGCTTGATTGTCACAGCTCG
Organism: Sepioteuthis lessoniana; assembly: GCA_963585895.1. NCBI lineage: Eukaryota > Metazoa > Mollusca > Cephalopoda > Myopsida > Loliginidae > Sepioteuthis > Sepioteuthis lessoniana. The sequence goes on along the minus strand of OY757917.1, from coordinate 75,242,925 downwards.
TGAATTTCAAAAATGCAATCTGCACGTGAGGATACTTTAGAAGAATGATATGCAATAAAATTCTGTTTTAAACTTGGAAAAAATGCCACAGAAATGTATGGAATGCTTCAGACTGCTTCTGGAGCATCTTGCATGAATCAAGCATCAGTTTTTGAGTGGCATAAGAGATTCAAGAAAGGCACGGAGTCTGTGAGGGATGATGAGAGGTGTGGGAGGAGTAAGGAAGTCAGAACACCAGAGTTGTTTGGCCAAAGGGTTAGGGTTATGGTTACTATGTTGAGGTCTTAAGGGAGTTCTGGAAGAGATTCCATCAGAAGAGGCCAGCACTCTTGAAATCAGGTCAGTAGCATTTCCACCAGGACAATGCACCAGTCCACAACTCCATCCTTGTCACAGACTATTTGACCAAGCTGGGCATCAAGACAGTTTGTCACCCTCCCTAGAGTCCAGACCTTGCTCCCTGTGACTTTTGGTAATTCCAGCTCGGAGGCTGTCGTTATGAGACAATTGAGGAGATGAAAGAGGCTGTGACGAAGGTCAGTGACACACTCCTACAGGAGGACTTCCATGGGGCCTTCCAGAAGTTGTTTGAATTGTACAATAAGTGCATATTGCAGCCGGAGTAGATTACTTCGAAGGGAACAGGAGTTTCATGCATGTACTATCAGTTAAAGTGCCCACACAAAAAAGTCTGAAAACTTATTTAATGATCCTCATATGCATTTCAACTGCTGGAAATATCCTCATATTGTTCCACGAACAAGCAGTTTGTCAAATGGTCCAAAAATGGAAAAAAAAGTCTTACTTGATGATGATGGACTTTAATTTGGTTTCAGCCCGGTTGGCTTTACTGTTTAATGGCAGGTCAATAGACAAACAACTTTATTATTCAAATAACAGAAACAAAACATAGCAAGAAATATTTTTTCTGGTACTGTTATCCATTCTCCAAGGAACACATTGCAATACATTTATTTTCAAATATTTAATCACTTTTTGTTCCATTAAAGAAAGAAGTTTTTGGTCTTCTCTTAATCCAATTGCAAGACCATGAGTGATTTTTACATGTTTGCTCAATCCACAATACTTCTGCTGTCATCTTGTAATCCAGTTTATACTATGGAAAGAAATGAAAAAAATCACTAGAAACTCATGTAGTGAATATATTTTTTCCTGACAAAATTTTTAGAAAGTATTTTTTCTTTTTGAATAAGAAAAAACACTTGAAATAGTTTTAGTCTGATTTGTGCGATTAGGCAATAAAACAAAGAAAAATGTGATATGTAGCAAAGTATTTGAAAAAAATAGGACTCAGGTAAATCACAATACTTTTTGTTTCTTAATTAACCAGTTTTTTTTTTCTTAGATAAAAACTGCAAATCTGTACAATTAGAATATATAAAAATAATAATCAAAAAAGTGAAATGATGAAAAGAACCATCTCACCTACATTTTAGAAATCTAAATCATTAATTAGCCTTTCTTTAAAGTTTGAAAAAAAAATGGCTTCCAAAGCACTCTAATGACAATTACTTTCCATAGAAATTCTTGGGCATTTTTTAAATTCTATTCTAATGATATTTTTCTTTATTTTTTTTAGGAAAAGTTTGTTTTTTATATATAAAAACAAAATTTGCAAAGTAAGAAAAAAATAGGTCACGGATATGCAGTGACAGCTAATCTCTGTATATCAAACAATAATGCAATCTTTACTTTTACCTCAAACATGTCTCATCACCATTTCTGGTTTAGTTCATACTTTTCTAGAGTTAGCATGAGTTATGGAATTCAAAGATGATAATGAACAAATGAGGCCTACTCTCACTCACTTGTACAATAACTCTTGAAATGAGATCATATTTATCCATACTGTATTCTTATTTAATATGTTTTTTAAAAGTTATGTTTACAGTGTCCACATCTGTTTTGTATCATGGTCTTCAAATTTACCAAATAACCAGTTACCGTCTTCAGCCATTATTCAAACTAAATAAGTAAAGTTGGTGACCACAGTCGAGGGTAACATGAAGGCTCCCTTATCCATAGCTACTACATCAAAGTGTAAGGGAGGATGCTACTCCTTTCCTTGGATTGCTCCACTTTACTCTTGATCTGTACCTTTTAATGCTGAGTGTTAAGCAAGCAGGCATCAAGTAGCAGTTTTTGAGTCTTTGGTATGACTCGACCTGGGATTGAACCCAGTGCTCCCAGGCTATTGGTGAACACTCTAACCATCATGCCAATGTCTGGTTATTTAAAATAAATAAGTAGAAAATACATAAATAAAATAAAAAGGTAATACATGATATCTTATATTTACCAACCCCTCCGCTCGGGCAGGATATGACACAGGGTCAATTTTTAAGCAGAGTTTAACAGGTTTGAATTCAGAGTTTTCAGTTTACATGATATCTATGTTCACGGGGAGGAGTCCCCATAGCATATTTGCTAAATCACTGAACTGTAACAACATTGTAAGTGAGTTTGAACCCCACTCACACAATAATGTTCACTTTTAGACTGATATCTCCTCATACCACCAGCAATGGGTTAAATAGTGTCATGACTGTCCTACAAGGATGGCTATAGTACTAAATAACCCATGAAGGTTGACATGCTAGTAAACAAAGAAATCAAACCAAACCTATGTTCCCAATAATAATTTTTGTGTCTATGATTTTACTCTAAAGATACATATAAAGAAAATGAAAATTATTTCTCCCAAAATTATTAATATACACGAAATCATATAGTAAAAAAAAAAAAGAGATTTAGCTTTAAATAGCCCAGAAGGTTTGATATACCATGAAACAAAATAACCAAGCAACCAACAAATCATATCTACAAAAAAAAACAAGATTTAGCATTGATCAACTCAGAAAGGTTGATATGCTCTTTAACAATAACTAACCAACCAACATCATTCGAAAGAAAGGGTCAAGCACCACTAGCCAGAAAATGTCCTCTGCATTCCCTTTCATAATGTTAAAATATGGTCTCTGTCATGAAAATATAATCTCTCATGAGTTGCAAAATTTCTTGGTGAGGCCTATGCCTATATCCTTGATTACAGCCTCTGCCTTGTTGCTATAGATGCCTGTCACATCCATGTTTAAAAAGAGTATATTTCAAAAGACTAGTATACTTGGTGCACTTCGTATTCTCAACTTTCAAAGTGGCCTCTGTGATGGCTGAGGAGAACAGGTGAATGTATCCTTGGAAGTGGTGTACCAGCACAGATACTTATCAAGACTAAAGGGAAAGAGGGTCAGTACATTTGGCTGTGTTCCATTTTTATCATTCAGTCTTGGTGGTTTGATTATAGTTGGAATGCATGCTAAAAGAGTCGTCTTCAAACTTTTTGGAAGTTAAAGAAATTGGAACAAACCTCATTCTAATACAAATAAAATTCATCAAAAAAAATGCTGCTGTTATTTATGTATAAAACAAGATATCTGTCTTGGATCTGAGTGTACCTATAAAAGCTGTATGATTATTCTAAAATCTAAGAAATAAGATCGGCAGATGAAAACTGTTATTTTGAAGTATATAAGATTGTATGTATATACAGATTAGCAATTTAGCCATGGATAAAAATGAAGTATCTCAAATCTTTGCTCAGAATCAATAGAGTAATATACTGTTGGTTGGTTAGTTGGTGTTTTATGGCATATCAAACCCCGTGGTTTATTTCATGCCAAATCTTGTTTATATATATATATATATATATATATATATATATATATATATATATATATGATCTATAAGTGAGTAGTTTGTTGGTAACTTTATTTTTTAAATGAGCTGGTAAAGCACATTTTTCAATACACAGTTAAATTGTTTCAAGATCTTGTTTTTTATATATATATATATATATATATATATATATATATATGATCTATAAGTGAGTAGTTTGTTGGTAACTTTATTTTTTAAATGAGTTGGTAAAGCACATTTTTCAAAACACAGTTAAATTGTTTCAAGTTTCGGTATTTAACATCAGTAATCCTAATCATCATTAATTCCGATGATAAATAGTTTGCAAACAGCTGTATTGTCTCAAATAACTAACAATAATAATACTTAGTTAATAATAGAACAGCTCTGTTTGATCCATAGATGGGATCCTAAAAGTTTTTACTAATCTAGGACAGAGTGAATCTATAAGTAATAGTAATGAAAGGATACTCCACATTCTCCAAGACGAGAGCATCCCCATCAAATACAGTTTAATTTCATTCCCTGGATATATATATTTATGGAACAATTTGCCTAATCAGCTCAAAAACACCAATAGTGGAAAAGATTTTAAGATTTCAGAATAAATGACAAGAACTTAAGAGAGCATTTTTAGGAACTATCAGACGAATTACAGAACTGAATTTGAACTGTACGTAGACGTATTAATTGTGCATATATATTATGTGCAAATATTTTTTTAATGTTTTATTTTAAATGTAATATGAGAAGAGAGTAAAAAGCAGATTTGCCTAAAGAGGCATAACAAACAAATAAATAAATAAAACATCACGCCCTACTACCTCTGCCATTCTATGGTTATTTTAAAATCTATATGCAGATCAAAACAGTAATCATTTTGAAGAGCATAAAATTTAGTACTTCCTCAAAAATAAGTAAAACATAAAAAAAATGATTATTTTATCTTTGAAAATTTTCATCAATTTCTTTTTGTAACATACAAGAGTTATTCAATAAATAAGGTGAATTTTGCCAAAAGATTTGGCTATGGGAAGTGCTATTTACTGTTGCAAGTTCTTCAAGGAAATCAATATCTCACAAAAGTGTCAGCATGACCTTCTTTACTGACAGCTGCACCAGTAACATTTTCTTTACTAGAGAGTCAGTGTATCGGTATATTTCTATTCCATGCATTGTCTTTTTGATAAAGGCTCATAGTGGCAAACCCATGTTTAGCCTATTTGTAAACATTTTTTTCTCTAAACAATACATTACACATTCTTCTGTAAATTTCACATGGTTTGCCCTTTTCAGCCACCAAAATTTTCATGCCAGACCTCTGTTCAAGGCTGGAGAATTTTGTTTGATCTGCTAACATTTTGAATGGAAATATTTTTTCAAGATTGAACTAATTTTTGCAGTAAATCAATTCCAAACAATGCAGAGTTTATATTTATGGAATAGATTCTGAAAAAATCAGAATTATTTTGCTTTTCAAAAAATTTACCCTAATTTATTAAATGATCCTCATATTTAATTAGAGTTCGATGATTACAGTTAACGCTTTTGCTTAAAAATATCTACCATTTTACCATTTTTGAAATAAATCAAATTTAAGTTCAATTTGTGAGCTATTTATATAAAATAAGCTTTCTATTATAAACATATATTCTGTAAGGATTTTTATTTAAGACTATCTAGTTTTGAATATTTCAGTGAAAACAAAATTTAATAAAATAGTTTTTATTTGGCAATGTAGGTGAGATTGACACAAAGTCAAGTTTTCTCTGTGGACCCTCCCTAATATGGATGAATGGTACAAAAATACCTTAACTCTGTCAGTATTCATCTTTATGGATGTTGTGGCCTGTTAGGGGCCAGAAAGAAGATATGGAAGAAGAGAAAGTAGGCGGATAAAGTGTATTGAATAAACAGAACATATATACAAAATAAGAATTTTAGTACAGCAAGTAGAAATGTCTGTCCAAAACTGTCAGGTTCGACTTTTGGGAGGAAGTCTCTCTGAGAGTAAATAGGGTTTATATTTATGAAGCAGGAAGGGTTCATTATTGTGTAGATTGGTCACAATAACAATGCAGCACCTCAGGAATCAGGTATTGACCTTGATTCTATCACTTTTTTGTGCAGTGAGGTAGATACAACCTAAGGAGATGGCCTCTGAAGGTAGATAAGAACATTATTCCTGGTTCCGAATGACCAGAGATCTTACCTTTGACAGACTTGCTGAAAAATGGAAAATATATTGTAACTATGCTGCATCAAAAACATATTTGTAATTGATTAAAACAATAATGTTCAGAATGAAGTAATACTTGTTCTAATGAATTCCTTAATGAAAAAAAGTTGACTGCATTTGCTTCTTACATTTTTATGTCAAATGAGGTTTTTTTTGGCAATTAAATAGAATGAAAAGTTGCTAATTTAGAAAAAAAATGACCACTGCATGGATTGGTCTTGTCAACTGGGGCTGTAGAATACATTGACTGCATCTTTGCAGGGAGTAAGATATTCCCACGACCGAGTGTCCTGGTTATGATATTAAACCATCTGATGATGAGGCTCCAGCACTGGAGCTTTAGGGAAAGAGGAATACCTTTTCGTTGCCATTACTCACAGGTCTACTCTGACCTGGAGTGGTAGAGCCTGATAGGGTCCCATCTGTGGTTCAAACAGAACTGCTTGAACATTTAACTGTATGCAAACAAATGAGCTCTGGGCCTTTCGAAAATAATATTTACAAAATGTTTATAGTTTCTTGTAATGTTACTGGGATGGTTTATTGAAATAATAACCCGGATTGTAACTTAGAATGAAAAGGGTTTATTTTACAAAAAGTACAAGGATGTGTTAACAGTGGAATATTGCTAATTAGTCTCACGAGGGAAAGCCAACTCCTGGCCAACACCATAACTGCTTAAATTCAAATAAAATAGTTTATTCTAATACAGAGAGTTATAATCTCTTTTCTACAATGCAAATCAGGTATTTTATATATGTATAAACAAGATTTGGTATTAAATCACCTACATGGGTTAATATGCCATAAAACACGACCGACCCGGGGTGGGGGTGTCTTCGTCGTGTAATAGTTAAAGCGATGGACTGCAGGATTGTAGTAAGCGAGTTCATACTCCAGTCACGCTATTACATTCACTTTTGGGCAAATACCCTTGGGAAAGGTATGAACCCTCCTATCCTCCCAGCTATGGGTTAAATAGTACCACTACTGTTCTTCTAGGAGAATGGGTTTGGCATTAAATAACCTACAAAGGTTGATATGCCATTAAACAACCAAACCAAACCAAACGAACAACCCAACCAACTGTACGGATGCCGCTTTGTGAGCAGAATTGATTGATCAGTTTGCTTTTTTGTTTTATGGCATATCAACCTTTGTGGGTGATCTAATGCCAAAGCAATCCTTGAAGTGGAGCAGTCATTCCTTTCCCAGGTGTATTAGTCCAAAAATTAATGTAATAGTGTAATTAGAGTTTGAACTTACTTGTTAATAAGTAATGTATACTTATCTAAAGCCACTCAGATTTTTTTGGAATAATACATACATTTTTCCCAGATTTTTAGATTTTAAAATTAGGGATGCATATTATATACAAGAGTTAAAAATTACTTTTTTTTCTGTCCTTCTGCGTCACCACATTTGGCAAAGCATAACCAAAAGTAAACTTCAAATATATTTGGTCAAAACTTATTAATGTACTTGAAACACTTCTGTTTTACACCAAAATAGATACATTCCCATTAGCCACTGGAATGTGTGTTTACTTATGATTTTGTTTCTCCACATGAGAGCTTATTTTTACTGCATTTTTGAGTGAAAATGACCTTGCTTTGGCCCAATAGCCTGTAAAGATTATGTTTTTCAAAATATATATATGTATAAACATGATCTTCCTTTGGCCTCATGGCCTGTAAAGATTATGTTTTTCAGAATATATATATGTATAAACATGATCTTGCTTTGGCTCTAAATACTGTAAAAATTTTGTCTTTCAAAATGACCTTGCTTTGGCTCTATATACAGTAAAAATTTTGTCTTTGAAAATATATATGTGTACAAATTCGTATTTTTAATCAATAAGAACCAAATGATGTTGAGATATCTAAACTGCTGTCCACTGAAGATTGTCCAAGAAAAGCAGCCCACAGACCTAACCTCATGACATTTTCTTGTTTCAAAAAATGAAAATTACCCTCAAACATTAACAAATATCGAATTCAGGTTAAATTTAGTTGCTAAAATTCTAAAAGGTTAGTGCGCATTATAGACAAGCCTTTTCTCCAGAATTTCTTAGCCCAAAGTTAGTTTGGGGTATTATACTCAGATAATTATGGCAGATTAAGTTGTAAGCAAACACATTTCACTGACCAGATCATACCAGTTTATTTTGGGAAGTATTAATAAACTTCTTTGATTTAATCTATTCATGTAACTCTTACATTTTGTAGTATCTGTGGAGAAGACAACATAAAGTTTTAGCCTATGATTATGGTAAGTAGATTCCCACCTTGTCACAAATTTGGCCTTAGATGTTATTTTATTGTCATTATATGGTATGAACAGAATTGTTCCATCTGAAGTGATAGATTTATGGAGAAATGAAATAATCAATTAAAATTGAGCCAGAAAAGATATGAAATGTTCTTTCATTTCCTTAGACTTTTCTTATTTGCAGATGTTTTTATCTTTTTGCTATAATCTTGTTTAACTTTTTTAATACAAAAGGTCTATGTACATAATCATGATACAAGCCACTTATGTAAATCATTGATATTGTCTTTTGCATCCATTCTTCTTTTGTCTGAAGATTGTGCTAAACAGGACATGAAACTTTTTGTTACAAGAATAAAAAAAAGTCAGTAGTAATCTTTTTTAGTTCATATATATATATATATATATATATATATATATGTGTGTGTGTGTGTGTGTGTGTGTGTGTGTGTGTGTGAGAATGAGAGAGAGAGAGAGAGGAAATAAAATTAATCAGAAAAATATATGTAGAAAAAGATGAATGGATGAAAGATATATACTTGGTGTAAGTGATGATTTATTTATAATAGATTTATTATTTTTGTCAACACGTGTTTCAACTAAAATTTGCCCACATACAAAAACGATCTATTAAAAATTATTTTAAGTATGAAAATAAAATCAAATAAAAATGATTGAAAAATTTATCATATAAACTGAAGGTCATCATCAGGGTTGAATGTTTATATATCACAATATTTCAACTATCAAATAAGATATAATAGGGTAAAAACTCACAATATTTAGTTTCTCATGGTTGGTTCTCAGTTGAACCTGTGTCAATATTTATATTTTGAAAATTTTATTATTGAAATATAGTAATATTCTTCTAGATTTATGTGTACAGAGTACTGTATTTTATTGATTTAAAACACTTTTCACATAGATTTAAATCATAATAGTATATATATTAAGAAATAAGTTGAGGGCAACCTGAAGGCTTTCTTTTCAATAGCTACTATACTGAGGTGTTGAGGAGGGGACTACTCCTTTTCTTGGATTGCTCTACTTACTCTTGATCTGTACCTTATAATGCTGAGTATTAAGCAATGAGGTATCAGGTACCTTTTTTTGAGTCTATAGTATAACGCGACCCGGAATTGAACCCTGGTCTCCCAGACCATTGGCAAATGCTCTAACCATTATCCCAATGGGCCAGTTATAGTTATAAGTATATATACTGTATTTCCCATATACATACTTAAAACAAAATAATTTCCATACTCTTTGTACTTTGGTTTATTTAGGATTAGGCTTAGAGTAAAAGGTACTATTTTGAGCCTAACCAGCTACAATGCTATTTTATAAACTGCCTTAGTTATAGCTGAAACTATTAAAGAAAAATTTAGGGACTAATTCAATTATTGGTGAAAAATTTGCCCAGTTTATGCAGCTTCTAAGCAATGGATATATAAACCAATATGCTTCAAGAATGTTGTAGTGCAAGAGTTATTCTGTAAATTCTTAGCCAGATAGTTATAGGAAGTTTGCTGTTAGTATAGATACACAGGTATGGGAAAGGTTAGTGGCATGTTTTGATTAAGTAGTTCAGGCTTGCCCTAACTCTATTCCCTGCAGAGGAGTAAGATCCCACCCCACAAAATAACAGTTGTCCTTTGCATGATACTAATTGTATCTGATGGTGAAGCTCCAGCTCTTGAGATCTGGGGAGTGTGTTGTTCTTCTTCATTGCCATTGCACCCAGTCTATTCTCACACAAAGTGGTTGTACCCATTAAGCTCTCATTAATAGCTGAAACAGATCCACTTAAAAAATGATTCATATTTGATGGTGCTATGTGTGACTCCCCCAAAAAATAACACTTAAGCAATTATGACACAAAAATGTAAATATAAATATACAATGTCCACAGTTCCCGAACCCCTACATATAAAATAACCCTAGATGGATTCACATCCCATTAAAATCAATCAATCAATCAGCAGTCCTGAATCTTGAGTCAAAACTCTATTGCAGAGTGGAATATGAAGTTTATAGAAAATTCTTTTTTTAGTTTTGTCCAAGACATTTCTAACAAAATAATACCTGTGCATTATAGATGTGTATTATGTTGGAAAAATACTACTTAACAATTGCTTTTTTAACATTCAATTTTTTCATAAAAATGTAGATTACAAAGCAAATAACTGAAAACAGTTGCTCAATGGTTACATGAAATCTAATGCATCAGAAGAGAACAGATAACTTTAACCAACACTATCTTCCTTATGAAGAAGGGAATTATTCAATTTACTTGTCTCTGTTTAATCTAAGCAGCTTCAGTTGTAGACAGACTGGCTTTTATCCAACTGTTGTTCTAACAGTCAAGAAATGTTTCTGTTCATACTCATGGCAAATTAATGATAATGTTAGAACATCAGTGGAACAAATAAGTCAAATCAGTGATCCAAAAAACAGTATTGTTTACAGCTGATAATTCTTTTGACATTACTTGAGAATAATCAATATAACTCAGTAGAGGAGCCAACATACTCAAAATATTCAAATCAAGCATAATAGTCATTTGCACCAGTGTCCTTATGATATACTATTTTATGTATAACTTTGATAAAAGTAAAAAATTCTACTGGACTAAATTCCAACTTCCTAGATATAATGAAAATATATTAATTTTGAAATGAATTGTGACTGGCAATAAAAATAACAACTTGAAATTGAAGAAATCAAAGGGAAAGCAAAATAAATCACCAACAACTGTAACAAATGAAGGTCTTCACTGAAAGACAACAAATGCTGTATATATAGTGAAATTCAAAGGGAGTTCTCTACCTTAAGCTCCTTCTAATGAATCAATCAATTTGAATAACAACTACTCTTGAGCAGACCAACTGAAGACAACAATATACTAAAATCATCCGGAATTATTTAAGAGAAAGGATATAATATTCTTTTATGAATTTGTTCTGCAGAATAAAATGCTCGATTCAAACATGTACTGTTTCCAGTTAAACCAATAACTAAATAAAGATAACCATATACTAACATCATCTGGAATTAGTTAAGAAAAAAGACATAATATTCCATCAAGATAACACTAGACAACATAAAAACTGTTACAGTTTAGTTGGAAATTTTTCTCTTATTCATTATATTCACCAGAAGCAGCACATTTGGTTTAGCATTTATTCTGGACATTACAGAATTGTCTTTATGAAAAACATTCCATTCTCAAAGTGACTATAAAAAGCATCGAATGCCATTCTTTGCTAAAAAATAAAATATAGAAAAGTAGAAGATGTTATTAGGAAGTTGCTTGAATGATAGATGAACAAAAAAATATGTTCTTCAATAAAATTAATGTTAATAATTGTTTAAAATGATATTTGCTTCTATTAAATAAACCAAACACTTTTCCAGTTACTTAATATTTAGCCTTCATTCCAATACCAAATGCATAATTCATATTGTCTTAGAATGTAGTTCAATTTTAATGACTTTAGAATCATTAACCCTTCAGCGACACAAAGACAATTAACCTTGAGCTCCACTGCCACTTTAATTTTAGCCTAAAATTTGAAATAATTTTTCTTTTAAAATGACTAAATTTTTTCATATTTCTTTCACCTCATAATATAAAATATTTTGCAATTATAGCAATACTTTGTTCTGAATTTCTGATGACAAAGACAGACTAGAAATATGAAGGAAACATTTTACGTAATCAGTAAATATTAAGGTATAACTAACATAATAGTATCAGAAAATGAAACGAGCAAGCAGAGTTCAAACTTCAACCAAGACTGTTTGCTGATTGATTGATTGATTGATTTTGATGGCCTATCAATCTCTTTAGGGTTATTTTATGCCTAGAGTTGAAGAAATTGCTTTCATAGAAAGTTTGTCTTTACATTTTTTGTGTAGTTGTTACTTAAAATTCTTTTTGCACACAGTCCAATTGAATATAAATAATTTTTAAACAGATCTATCTACCCAATAGAAAGGATCCTAACTAGTACTACCAGTCTGAGTCAGAGTGGACCTAGGAGTAATGGTAATCAAGGAGAACAATACATTCCCCAGATCTCCTGAACTGGAGCCTCACCATCAGATGTAGTTTATTGTCATACTCAGGTCACCTTTTTTGTGGAGCAGGCCTTACCCCTTTGTAAGGGATAGATTTAGTGTATTCTAAGCCTCACCAATGGGTCAGTGAGACTGTTAGCATCCACTTTTAACATATATTTTTGGTTGGTTGGTTGGTTGGTTGGTTGGTTGGTTTTACCGTGTATCAACCCTTTTGGGATCATTTAACACGGAATTAAGCCATTTTGTTAAAAGTTTCAAACAATTCTGTTTAGCATAAGTACTGATTTTTGTTTACACACAGTTAAATGTCAAAACGGTTTTATTTCATGCTATTCAATTTAGCATTAGTACACAGTTTAAATGTCAAAACAGTTCTATTTCACACAATTCATTTTAGTATAAGCATACAGCTTAGTTCTATTTGGCCCATAGATAGGAACTTATCAGGTGCTACTACTCAAGGCCAGGGTGGACCAGGAAGTGATGGCAATGATGGGGTACTCCACATTCCCCAAAGCTCCAGCATTACTGGAACCTAACCATCAGATTGTTTAGTGTCATTTCCAGGACACTCATTGGGGGAGTCTTAGCTCTCTGCAGAGATTCAGTCAGTGTACTCTGCAGCCCCAGCCAACAGGAGAAAAATATTTTTGCTTTTTAACTCCATGTGTTATGATCAGCAGGAGCTCTTTAGCCTTGGACAAAATAATAATCCATCTTAGGTATTCAATAATAGGTCAAATTAAGGCTCACTGCTTACTGCTGTTATTGTGTAACCAAATACAATCTTTTACTCAAAGAGAAGACTTGTACTACTAGATAACTCCATTGTCCAAAGGTAAGGGAAGGGAATTTGATAGCATTTTAGATCATGGGACACAAAAGTCGAAAGTTTAGTAACTAGACATCTACCTAAGTAGCTTTGTAGCAGAAAAAGGTAAGTTTATCAAATAGATGTCATAATTTTACTTTGGTATTTCATGAAAATATATCCACTGAAAGTGACTTGATTTACAATAAAAATATGAGAGAAATAATGGCTGGTGGACCAGATTTTCTCTTCCAATTGAAAAACATATGGTCATACATTTTTATTAGCTCTTTCATTGCTTCATTTTCCAATTTCCAGAGTTCCCAGGCCCACATTTTCTGGTAAAAAAAAAATGACAGTTTTAAAAAATAATAATTTAAAATCTTTAAATCACCATAAAATGTTATGATAATCAATGCAAATATTATGAACTGCTTTTAGAAAAAAAGAGAACTTTTCCTTAATAGAATCAGCAAGTTTTTGTTTTCATTTTTTCTTTTTTCATCATCTTTCTATAATTAGCTTATGTAATGCTTGGCTGTATGGTATTTCATAAAACGTCCAGATGATACTTGGGCAAAAATTGTACTTTTTCATCTTTAAAATCCTTACAACTATACCTAATTTTCTTCTAACTTTGCTCCAAAATTCTGGCCTTGTACCCCTCTATGAAGTTAATGACGATAAATAATAGATTGGAAAAATTTGATGCTTGAAGAGGAAAAGATTATGTATCCACGAAAGCTTAGAGTTTGGTTTAGCTTCTTTTTTTTATGGCATAATAACCTTTGTGGGTTATTTATTGCCAAAGCCAGTTGAGTACTATTTAACCAATATTTGAGGTGGATTAGAATTTAATAAGGTATACTTGAATCTTTAGATTGAAGAATTAATATAGACATCTATTTGTATCATCCTTGTACTCATATTCCTCTTCGTACTACTTTTCTTCATACACCTCCTCATCCTCAGATTTGGGTTAAATAGCACTAAAACTGTTTTTCTTCAAGGGTGACTTGGGCATTAAATAACTCATGAAGGTTGATTTGCCATTAAACAGAGAAACCAAACCAAACCAATCTTCCTCTGCCTCATCGTCAGCATCTCTTCCTTTCTTTATTTATTTAGTTCTCTGCCTCTGTCTCTCTCTGTCTCTGTCTCTCTCTGTTACAAATAAAAACTCATTTTGAAATTTGAAGTGTGTTTGGTTTGGTTTCTTTGTTTAATGGCATATCTACTTTTGTGGGTTATTTTAATATCAAAGACATCCTTGTAAAAGAGTAGAAGGGGTGCTATTTAATCCATTGCTGAGGGATAAGAAGGTTCATACCTTTCCCAAGGGTATTTGTCCAAGAGTGAACTTGAAAGTGTGTGCATTGAATAAATGTAGTTCAGACTTTTGCCATGGCTTCTTGTAAGACTAATATCCCAAACATAAATATGTAGTTATTTCCTCATTTCCATCTGAGTAGCATTTTTCTCAATCCATTGCAGGACTCAGGCCTTCCTCAAAGTCTGTAAGACATTGGGATTAATGGTCTTAACACTGCCAAGTTGGTCCATGATGTATTCATAAGGAGTTGAATTTAAAAGTTTTCCTTCAAGACCACTTACCCAACTGTTTCTAAAGTTCCCGGTCTGTTCTACTTTTTACCTGTAACTGAAGTGTGAAGAGATGGATCCATACCTTTCACAAAAGGAATTAGTATGATGTAAAATACAAACAACCTTTGTTATAATTTGAATTTGACTTGTAGATTCCATTTTCCGCATCAATCATCATTACTTCATGTGTCTATGTGAAATCTTTTTATAGTTTTATTTTATGATTTTAAAAGGTATTCTTGATGCCTTTAAAAATAGATAAATAAAATAAATGAAAAGAAACCTTGTATCAGGTCTTAAAATAGTATAATAATTCCAGATACTGAGGAACCAGTTTTGGAATGAAAATCAAAACCTCCTGGAGATATTGCTAAATAAACTATATGATTCCAAAAACTACATATTCCAACCAATGGTAAAAGTTTGAATTTTTGTTGAGCTGAGCCTACTAGATTACTATGGTTGGTTGGTTGGTTGGTTGGTTTGTTGGTTGGTTGGTTTTTATGGCATATCAACCATTGTAGGTTATTTAATGCCAAATCCATTTTTGTGCTAATAGTCAGCTCTATTTCAAACAATTCAGTTTAGCATGAGTACCAGGTTAATTGTCAAAACAGTTCTAATTCAGCTAATTCACTTTAGTAAAAGTACAGATTTTATGCACAATTAAATGTCAAAACAGTTCTATATTAAACAATTCAATTAAGTGTAAGTAAAGTTTCAATGTCAAAAACAGTCCCATTTCAAACAATTCAGTTTAGCATAAGTATGTGGTTTAAATGTAAGTAGAGTTTAATTGTCAAAAACATTTCTATTTAAGCTATACAGTCTAATCAAACAGTTCGAATTCAAATTATTCAGTTTAGCATAAGTATGCAGTTAGTTCTATTTAAACCATAGATAGGGCCCGATCAGGTGCTACCATTCCGAGCCAGAGTGGACCTGGGAGCAATGGCAATGAAAGAGAGCTCTGCATTCCCCAAAGCTCCAGCATCACTGGAACCTCACCATCGGATTGTTTAGTGTCATATCAAGGACACTTATTGGGGTGTCTTGGCCTTCTGCAGAGATTCACTTGGTGCATTCTACTGCCCCAGACGACTGGGCAAGGATTACTATAAAAACAGCCAATAGAAACTTCCCAAGAATCACAGCAGATACAGTTGACACCAGTCAACCTAATAATACAGATACCAACAATCTACTGACATATCAAGATGGCGAACAAGTCAACTATAGTGCACAGCTATGTACAAAAACACTGCCAAACACATTTTCACTTGTGGACAAGTCAAACAGTTGAATTGACAAACAAGATAATTACCATATAGGTATTTACCCATGCCTTCTGCCTGAAGTGAAATGTGACAGATGTTCAATATTTTAGAGGAGTAAAGTTGGTTTAAATTCAAAGTTTTCCTTCTGCTAGACTGGTCACCTTACCAAGACTAAAAAACCCAATTTGCCCTTCTATTTACTGATAGCCAGGAGAACAGATGAATTTGTGCCTTTATCAAAGGTATTAGCTTGAAATGAAAAGCAAACAACCTCATCCTGGATTTGAACTTGGATTGCCAATTCTGTTTTCAATAATGATAACTTTTACCTTGTAATTTCATGATATCAAGAAAAATCTACCAATCTCTTGCATGAGACTTTTCTTATATTGGGACTTTTTCTTTGCGAGGACTATTGTTATATAATAGCTGAGGGATTTCGGTTCATGCCTTTGGGTTTGGTTAGGCTGAGAACCTTTCAGCTCAGCACATGGGTTAGTTAGGTGCAAACTTGATGCTGGTATTAACATGCATGCGGGTGGCGGACGTGTCACTTAGAGATGTCACAAAACGAGGTGACAGGGTGTGAATGACATCACGCACCGGAAGCGCGTGGAGATTTTTGGGAATTTGAAGAAAGTTAAAGGAGTTGAAACTAGACACCGAACGAGGAGGTTCGACTTTTGGGGCTCGCTGAGGCCAGATGAATTTGCGCGCCATGGGTGCCGCACGAGATAGGGGCCAGATGAAGAAGCCAGCATAAAAAGATTGTGTCTCTCTCCTTATGTCGAAACCTTTAACTCAAAAGTAATAAAAAGGTTTCGTACTTGAACAAAGAAGTCGTTATGAGTTTTCGAATTTCAAGATTCCTGTGTTCTATGTTATGTATATATGTTACCAACATTCGATGTCCATTTCGCACATGGCCATATCTAGCATTAATTGTGAATATGGTACACTATCTTGATTACATAAACAAGCATGTGAATAAATTTTCTTTCCACTGTAATGTCTAATTCATTTCTTCTAACATTTTCATCCATTTTGGATATCAAATTTGCATTTTGTTTATGTTGCAGAAAATTTATTTTCAATTTTCATTTGTGCTCTCAGGTCTAGATTGTTCGCATGTCCTTTTCTCTCTCCTGCTTTGTTTATCCCTGACCTTCCTAACTTGATCATGAGGCAAAGGATCAAAATTTTACCCACTCTCTCTAAGGCCAAATATATTTTGATGCCACTTTCCTCTGTAGCATATTCATCAATTTTTCAATATAAGTAAGCGGCAAATATTAATATTTTCAAACTTCATTTTGCTTCTCTCATTAAATCTTTTCTATGAGATTAAGAAATATCAAAAATTCAATTTAAATCTATCATTTTTCTATTTCCATCAACATGAATTTTTTTGAGTATTTCTTTTCTACTTAGGCAGAAATGGCAAGATGATTTTATGCACAAAATGATGAGGCTGCAATTATTTTATACTTAGTTGAATAAGGATGAAAAGATGTCCTAGTTGGTGAAGCAGGAGATTTTTTATATGACACATTGTGGTTTTCAAATCTGGGTTTTTCAACCCATGTTACCTTGTCCTATTGCAACCTGAGAGAATCTGATTGAAGTAGTAAATAGTCTTATATTCAGTGCATGTTTTTTAACTGACTTGAATCGAGACAGTAAAAATAATGATGCAACTTAAAATGTTCAGAAAACATGGTACATTTTACATTAAAGGTGAGTCTCATGCAACTTATAACTTCAGAGACTGTGAACACCATATATTAATCAAATACAGTATAAGATTTTCTTGCTCTTCTTTAGTTTGGCTTGGTTTCTTTGTTTGATGACATATCAACCTTTGTAGACTATTCAATGCCAAAAGCCATCTTTTTAGAAGGACAGCAGTGGTACTAATCAATATTTAGGTGGTGAGGTAAAGGTATTAGTCTGAAAATAAATGTTGTAGTGCAACTGGAGTTCAAACTCACTTACTATAAGTTCACAGTCAAGCACATTAGCCACTCTGCCGTAGGGACTCCGCCCTTGTTACACTTTATAAGTTGACCCTTTTTTATGTATGCCTATGGAGGGCTACATTAAAAGAGATAGAAGAAAGTACAAAGGAGTGCTGAAAAGTTCTTGGCTCAACCAAAAAGAAAAGAACCAAGAATGTTGAAAAACACATGCCATTCTCAATAATCATCTGGCCACTCAACAAAATAGGCAAATGGTTTCTCAACTTTCTTTAACCCCTTCTCATCCCAAAATTATCTGTATTTACCTAATTCCTCTACCATGGTCAGGGTGTTACATAAGGCCAATTCTTTAAATTGACAAAGCTGATTTTTGAGTTTTCTTTTGTCTAGACTGCTTTCCTGATGAAGTGCATAGTCTGTGCCACTATTTACCCATAGCTGGGGAAAGAACATATGGATTCATGCCTTTCCAGAGAGTAATGGCATGAAGGAAAATACAAATAGCCTCTTCAAGGATTTGAACTCAGGTCACTGATTCCATTTCTCACAATGATAAGCATTACCCTAAATATACACCAAAATTATATTGTATCATTGACACCATATATAAGGATGAGGGGCTAAAATATTTTCAACCTGATCAAGAACGAAATGAATTATTCAGGAAATATAAATGCTCTTCAACATATTCATCCCATAATTCAATGCATTCAGCTCATTTTTCTCAAGTTGCTTTAACCTTAAAAAAGTTCAATAAAAAAATAGTTTTTATCATTAAGGGTTTTCATACTATTGTCTTCATCTCTATTTCCACAATGTTTCAGCCGATATGTCCTCTGGCCTTCTTCAGGTGTTTGTCGAACTTGAGAACCTACATGGAACTTCGAGCTACATCCCTTATTGAATCCACGGGGGTCGCCTGTTCTGATTCTCTTAACCATAACTGGGAATGAGTGTTAAGAATTGCTGTATTGTTACTCGCCTGCAGTCAGGATTGAATTTGCAACCTCCAGATGATTGTCTTTTTAGAAGCTTAGGGAAACAACGCCTATAACTGTTATGCTATGTGTCCTGCTGGACAGTTTAGAGTGAATTTTGGGAATTTATAAACTTAATGTTCTTAGATGACTAGGATTACAACTATTATGTATGATTCTTTTACTTGTGCTCATATTCAGAGTAACAATACAGGAATTCTTAACACTTGTACTCATTTATGGTTAACAGAATCAGAACAGGTGACCCCCATGGATTCAGTAAAGGATGTAGTTCGAAGTTCAATTTAGGTTTCCGAGTTTGACAAACACCTGAAGAAGGCCAGAGAATATATTGGCCTAAACATTGTGGAAATAACAATAAAGATTAAGACAATATTCCGAAAACCCTTAATGATAAAAATCATCAGCTTCATCTCAGAAATTCTGACAACTAAAGAAATAGTTGTTCTCTTCTTAGTTCAGCCAAAGACTTTTCATAATTTCCTTTGTAATTCAAATTCTGCTTTTTATAGAAGTATTATAAGGTGGGTTTCTGGGGATTAGTTTAGGGGAGCTGTTGCTTGTTCTAGGATAGAATGCAAATGCTGTTCAGTACAGTTAGATTATAAGGTTTGATAGCATATCAACTGTTGATAGGTATTTAAAGTCAAATCCTATTTAAACATTCATGCATTATGCTTGATTTTTAAGAGAATAGTTTATCAGTAATTGTATTTTTAAATAAATTAGAGTTCATTTGTTTGCACCCAGTTAAATGATATCAAATATTTCTATTTATTGTTTGCCGTATATTAAATGGTTTTAAGAATTATTAAATAACGCAAATAATTCTACACAGAATAATTCATTTGTTTGCATACTCTTAAATAGTTGCGAGTATAGAAAATGGTTGGGTGGCTGGGTGGTTGTTTGGGTTTTATGGCATATCAACCTTTGTTGGTTATTTAATACCAAATCCATTTTTATATAAATAATCATTTCTATTTCAAACAATTCAGTTTAGTATGAGTACAGAGTTTAATTGTCAAAAGCATTTCTATTTCAAGCTATTCAGTTTTGTCAAACAATTCTAATTCAAACAATTCAGTTTAGTACAAGTATAGTTTTTGTCCACATGCAGTTAAGTGTCAAAACAGTTCTATTTCAAGCTATTCAATTTAGCATAATTACACAGTTTAAATCTCAAAGCAGTTCTATTTCACACAATTCATTTTAGCATAAGCACACAGCTTAGTTCTATTTGACCCGTAGATAGAACCCTATTAGGTGTTACTACTCGAGGCCAGTGTGGACCATGAAGTGATGGCAATGAAGTGGTACTCTGTATTCCCCAAAGCTCTAGCATTACTGGAACCTCACCATCAGATTGTTTAGTGTCATTTTCAGGACACTCGTTGGGGACTCTTACCCCTCTGCAGTGGTACAGTTGGTGTATTCTACTTCCTCAGCTGACTGGACAATATAGAAAATGATTAAATAGTTTTGTTTGATTCAAAGATTGGATCTAAACACGTACTCCCACTCTGAATTAGGGTAGACTTGGGAGTAATGGCAATAAAGCTGTACTCCATATTCCCCAAAACTTTTGGACTGGAGCCTCACAATCAGATAGTTTAGTGTCATATCCAAGACATTTGTTGGTGGTGGTCTTATCCCTCTGCAAAAATGCAATTGGCATATTCTACAGCTCTAGCTAGCTGGGCTTCAAATGCTGTTGATTGTTATTTTTTGCATGGATGATGAATTAATTTACAAACATGTATAAAAAGTAAGCAAAGTTGGCGACATTAGTCGAGGGTGACCCGGAGGCTCCCTTTTCAATAGCTACTGCACCAAGGTGTAGGAGAGAGCTCTACTCCATTCCCTGGATTGCTCCACTACCCTTGATCTTAACCTTATAATGCTGAGTGTTAAGCAAGGCAGCTTCAAGTACAATTTCTTGAGTCTTTGGTATAAGTCGACCGAGGATTGAGCCCCAGTCTCCCAGACCATTGGCAAACACTCAACCCATTAGGCCATTGGCCTGGTTCAAACATGTATTGATGTTTTAATTTCACACTTTTATGAGGTTTTTTTGAAAACTTTTATGAGGTTTTTTTGAAAATTTTGAAAATGTCTTCAAAGCATCATTTTTGTGAGAAAAGACATTATTTGTTTAAAGTCATCACTCACCAATCGAGTAAAAATGGAATCAGTTTAAATTTGACTTTTCGGCTTCAAATCCGAAAACTAACTTCTCCATTCAGTGTTTCATAACCAACTCCCCCAAAATTCAAAATTCTCTTAAACCATCTATTCTATCATGTGACATATATTAACCAACCAGCATGCAGCTTTTTACTAAATCCCCACTACATTCAGCTCTCATACAGGAGGATGACCTATGACTGAAGTCTGTCAATTACAGTCTCCACACCCCACTTACTTTCCCAAAGGTGTTGATCCTAGGGGTCACACACCCATTGCCAAATCTGCATTCTCCTCCTTAGCCCATTATATAACACAGAAGAATAGATAATTACATATGTATATTTATCTTTTGTGTCCCCACAGATTAAATCTGATTGAAACCTTTTCAAGGACTCCATTTGCTGATTTGTAAATATAAATAATCATATTTTATACATAAATAATCATATTTCTCCTGGCATGGTTAGATTTGCTAATATAAATAAGCCTTGTTAAATACATAACAGTTATGACAGCCAATATTTCTTGATTTGTTTTTGCATGTGCAGAAAAAAGATAAAAACATTTGTTCAACACAGCATGAATGAAAATATGATAACCAAAATTGTATTTACAAACAAGTGAAATACTTTATATAGCACTGTTTTCAGTCAGTAGAATAATGTTGTTGGAATGAATGAGTGGAGGAAAAATATTGAATAAATTATTTTGTGCAAAGAAAGTATTATTCTTTAAGAAGTTTGTGTTTTCTCATGAGCTTCTTGTCCAACATACCAGATTGAATTTTGTTGTTGTAATGCTAGAATTAAGGATTAAAATTTTGGTTTGATTTAATTTCTTTATTTAACCTTCATGGGTAATATAATGCCAAATCCACCCTTGCAGAAGAATAGCAGTGGTTTTATTTAACCCATAATTGGCGGGGGTTTCATGCCTTTTCCAAGGGCATTAGTCTGAAAGGGAATGTAATAATGCAACTGGAGTTTAAACTCACTATGTCTTATACATTAGCCATAATTCCACTGGGACTTCCCTTTGGCAGACAGACTGATAGAAAGAAATAGAGAAAGAGTGATGTGTGGGAGTGAGACTGAGAAAAGAAGATAGAGAGAGAGAGGGAGAGAGAGAGAGAGAGAGAGAGAGAGAGAGAGAGAGAGAGAGAGAGAGAGAGAAAGAATGAGAATGGTTGATATCTTGACTTTAATTTTTGTTTGGGAAAATTCTTTTCGGCATCAGTGTGTCTAGAAAGTTCTAGTCCTTTATGCAATTTTTCTAAAATTTCAGTATTGACTTTTTTTTGTGAATATGTGTTTATTCTTTGCATGGCAAATATTCTTCCAAACAAAAACCTCTCAACTGTTTTTTTATTTAAGAAATTACAATAAAAAAATGAAACACTACATTCTAAGTACTGCCTGATTTCTTAAAATAAACTATTTTTAATAATTGAAAGAATAACTCAGACAAAATAAAAACTGTTGTAAGTAAAGATGGGATTTGAAAATAAATTACTAGATGCTACAATTGCTGAAAGAATGTCAGTGAACATGTCAGTTAAAACGCAGTTATTGTAGGAATGTGAGGCATCTTTTAGTTATACTTGATTGTGTGTCTGGAAAGTATTGCAGACAAGCGTGTATTAAAGACAATTATCCATGAAACAATTCTTCTCTTGTCTGAGAGAAGAACAATGACTGAAACAGCTTGACACCACAAAAATAGCCAAAATTAAATTGAATACCAAGTTAGAGTACATGAGGTGACATCAATTCAGATTTTATTCTAATTTACTTCAATAACCATTCTAATGAGTGGCTATGGCTACAAGACAGTGAAGAACTGACTACAGAGTTGTCTTTCTCATAGACTGGTTGCCAACAAAACCAAAGAACTCTGGCTTCTTTATTATTTAAATCGTACCTATAGTGGGGAAAATAAGTATTTCATCCCCTGCTGATATTCTGAGTTTGCCACATAACAAAAATAGGAATGATTAATAATTTTGGTAGGTAGTTCCGTCTTGAATATGAGAGATAGAATATTAAAAAATTCTAGAAAATCACATTATAATAATTTTTGAAAATTTTTTTTGTTTCTTATTGAAAAAATAAATATTTCACCCCTTACCAAACAGCAATGATTCAGCTCCCACAGACTGGTTATATGACCAGGAGGCATATAGACTATTCCTATTACTCAATTATAACTCCTAATCAAGTACTCATTACCTGTATAAAAGACACTAGTTCACAGAATCCTTCAATGAATCGGAATTTAATCTCTCCACAATGGGCAAAACAAAATAATTGTCTGAAGTCATCCGAGAAAAAATTGTATACCTGCACAAACTGGAATGGGCTAAAAGACGATTGACAACCAGCTAGGTGAGGAGTCAACTGTTTGTGCAATAATAAGAAAATTGAAGAAACATCAATTGACTATCAATACCCCTCAGTCTGAAGCTCCATGCAAGATCTCCCAACATAGAGTACATTTGATGATGAGAAAGGTGAGGGAACAACCTAAAACTTGTTAATGATCTCAAGCCTGCTGGGACCACAGTACTTAAGATGACCATTAGTAACACACCATGTTGTAATGGACTGAAATCATGTAGTGCCTGCATGGTCCCCCTACTCAAAAAGGCACATGTGCAGGCTCATCTGAAGTTTACAAATAAGCACCTGGATGATTCAGAGGAGGGTTGGAAGAAAGTGTTCAGGTCAGATGAGGCTAAAATTGATCTTTTTGGCATCAACTCAACTCGTGTTTGGAGGAAGAAAAGCTTACTTTGACCCCAAGAATGCTATCCCAACCATTAAGCATAGTGGTGGAAACATTATTCTTTGGGTCTGTTTTTCTGCTAAATAGTTAGGACAGCTACACTGGGTCAAGTGAAAGATGGACGGAACAGCGCACAGGGAAATCTTGAGTTAAAACCCCCTTGCATCTGAAGATGGGTCATGGATGGGTGTTCCAGTATAACAATGATCCAAAGCATATGGCCAAGGCAACAAAGGAGTGGCTCAAGAAGAAGTCCATTGAGGTAATGAAGTAGCCTGGTCAGTCTCTGGACCTTAATCCTTTAATGAATTTGTGGAAGGAGCTGAAGATTCGAGTTGCCCAACAACAACCTATAAACCTTAAGGATTTGGAGAGGATCTGCAAAGAGGAGTGATCCAAAATCTCCCAGTGATCTGTATAAACTTGGTAACCAACAACAGGAAATGTTTGGCTGCTGTGCTTGCCAACAAGGGTTTCTTCATCAAGTACTGAGTTATGTTTTGCGATGGGATGAAATACTTATTGTTTCAATAAAATACAAATAAATCTTCAAAAATTATTATAATGTGATTTTCTAGAATGTTTTTTATATTCTGTCTCTCACTTTCAAGACGGACCTACCTTAAAAATTATAGACTATTCCTATTTTTGTAAGGTGACAAACTCAGAAAATCAGCAGGGAATGAAATACTTATTTTCCCCAATGTAAGGAAGAGGATATGGAATCTGTATTTCAGGATAGTTTACTGATTCTATTTTCTCTGCGATTATCTGTTCAGCCACTAGCAACTCCAAGAAACAAGATTGACAAAAATATTTGCCTGAATATTAGTTTACATCAAAAGTTGTAAGTGCCATATTTACTCGATATCAAGGAAATGTTAGAAATGCCCTAAAGTCAACAGACTTAGTTCTTTATTAGAGTAAGATGTCTAGCTACAGTTACATATATCTTAGAATGTAAGTCTTACAAGTTGACACACTTTCTTACTGAATTATTCAGATCCTAAATTTTATTATGATGATGCAAGAATTAGCAGCATCATATTTTGAAAAATATTAGAATTGAAGAAATAACTTGGAGGTACTTTTTTGGTTGGTTTTACAATGAGACTTAAGAAAAATAAAGATGGAATTTGCAACTTAGCTAAAAGGTGACATTGAACACCAGGAAAAATAATTTTATGACTGAATAATGATGCTATGAATTATATGGATGAAATATTTTATAAAAAATAATGCAGGAAAAATTTTTCAACAAGTTAATAATTCATAGAATAATGCCAACCAATGTTTTTGTTTATTTCATTTTCTCGTCATTAATATAAAAATATTTGCTCCTTTCTCTGAGAAGTATATCTTCTCTCCTGGGTATGTACATGAGACTTAGATAGTAAGATTTTACAGAGAATAGTATATCAGAAGGGGAAAAATAGAAAGTAACCATATTATCTGTCTTATTTTTTGCTTTTTTCATCTTTTACTGATATATAACTATCATTCTTTCCTTTTTCTGTGATACACACCTTACTTTCCAAGGTAGGTAAAAAGCAAGGAGTGAAATCTTACTGACAATAGGTTATTGTGACATGAACATAAGAATTTCTCATCATGTAAAAATGCTAATTCAGCTAATTTCCTGCTTTAATATAAATATTTACCCAACCCTTCCACATGAGTAAGATGTGACAACTCAAGGTCAATTTTAAGTAGAGTTTTACTGGTTTTGAATATACCTTCTCCTAAATCAGTTACCATACCAAGGCAAATAAACCAGGCTGCCCTAATATTTATCTATAGTTGGATTTATACCTTTATCAAAGGTATTAGTGCTATGTGAAATGTTAACAGCTTTGTCCAGTATTTGAACTCAGGTCACCATGTCCATTTCCTATGATAGTATTTGTGGGGATTTAGGAATTAACAATAAAACTCCCAACTGGATGTTGATTCGTCGACTGCCACATACAAAATGTATAAACGCGTCACTATGCATCAGCTCCACGCACCCATCCAGTTAGAAATCAGAAAAAAAGAAAAATAATAAAAATTAAAGTAGCCAATGGGAAGTGGTCGCGCCAAAAATGAGAAGGATTGTGGAGTAACGAGTTTGGAGCTGGTGGGGAGAGATAAATACTCGGGATTTCTGTGAACCGAGTCAGTGAGGACAAAACAGACCCAAGGAAGCACATAGATACAGTGATCAAGCATAAAGTAACGTCCGCCCTCGAGCTGAAACAACTTTTCTGCTAGTTCCACTACCTGAGCATAAAAGAAAGAGAAAAAAAGAAAAGAAAAAAGGAATAAGTACTCTTTAATTTTCCTCCTTTCCCCCTTTTTCCTAATATCTGACTTTCCACCACTTCAAAAATTTACTACTTGTAAAAGGGAACTTCTGAGCATTCAAATCCAAGTTGACGCTTTATTGTTTTATAAAAATTATTTAAATTTTAGATGTTCCTTGTTTGTCTTGTTTTAAATGAAGTTTTTCTCATTTTAAATCAACCAAAAATGCCATATACTTCCATTTTTCACTTTAATCAAATTGAAATTGATATTTCTAAAATTAGTTTCAACTAGTTTCTCCCATTTTGCAAAATATGGTAAAAAGTCATCTAAGCTCAGTCTAAATTGAATTTTACTTTGATTATTGAGCAAAATAGAATCAGCAAGCTAAATCCAAATTGAAAATGAGGCTATTTACATTTCATTTGATGCTAACGCTCTCAAGAAAGGCATGAATCCATATCCTTTCCCAGCTATGAGTAGGAACTCTTGATTCTCATGCCTTGATAAGGCATTCATTTTAGAAGAAAAAATCTAAATCCAAAATGTCCTACAGGCATGGCAAGGTAAGGTCCACTACTACCCACATCGACATACCTTGGAAAAGGATCAAGTTCTGTAATTTATTGAGAAAAAGCCTGTCGGGATGTATGTATAGATGCATCTATAACAATTTTTTTTATCAATTCTGCTTAATCGAAAAATTAATCAAAATCATAAATTCATTGCTTATCAGTTTTGTGAAATACCAAATATATCATTCGTTTCTTTTTTAAAAATATCTCAATATTCAGAAATGTAGAAAAAAAAATAAAAGCAAAGATTCAATCTTAAGAGCTTCCACTGAATCTTATCAATTTTCCTTCTTCTTCCTGACATACATAAAATAAGAAGAATTTGATTGCAAATATGAATAATTCTGTGTTCTCCAATTCCAGTGGTTTTGATTTGATATGTAAATTTTTATGCAGAGAGAATTAAAAACTCAAATTTGATTTAATCGGTATGAACCTTGACTCTTTCTGTCTGGATTTCTGAGACAAATTATTGCTTTTATTCAACAACTTTTATTTAGATTAGCATTCTCAACTTTATAATTTTTAATATAATGCTACTGTACTCAAGTCATTGTTAAGTCTGGTGAACTTGAAGGAATTTTAATTAGTCAAGATACAGTAGGGATTTTTTTTTTATATATTGTCTTTCGTCAAAAAAAAATGAAGATCAGTAGAAGTCATTTTTTACTTTTATTTTCTAAGGTTCTGGTTATTGACATCAAATTAATTCCTTTGACTTAAGTTTTGAGTTCAAGCAATGCAACAAGCAGTTCAATGACATAATAAAAGAACATTATTAAGCTGCTCTGAGGAGGGTAGATTGAGAACGGAGGGATTGTTGGGTTTTTTTCTGGGCAAGGCAGCAGAAGAGTACAGTTTTTGTCGTATAAGGAAAATAAATTGACAGCGTGGATGAAGTGTGAGTTCAAGTCTCACTGAATAATACCACAAACAGAGAGAGAGAGACAGACAGACAGACAGACAGACAGAGACAGAGACAGAGGCAAAGAGAGAGACAGAGAGACAGAGAGATATAATACATATATATAATACATATATGCCCACATAAACACATAAACACTTATTTTACTTCACTCTCTCTCCCTCTTTCTTTCTCTTCCTCTCTCTCTCTCTCTCTATATATATATATATATATATATATCTTTATGTATATATATATATATATATTCCTCCAATGTATTCATTTACCTGAGCCTGCTGCCATGCACAGAATGTAAGTCGAGGTCAATTTTTAATCTGAGTAAAGCTGGTTTGAACTTAAAATTTACTCCTCCCATGCAACACATTAATATAATTTTATAAAATTCGTGCTTAGAACATTGATTGATAAAATCAAAGAAGACGGTTTGGAGCTGATCAAGAAAAGAAGCAGAAGGTATCCCGCAAAAACAATAACCGACGCCAACTACACTGATGACATAGCAATTCTGGCAAATGCACCTGCACAAGCCAAAACACTACTGCATAGTCTGAAATGAGTAGCCAGAGGGTCAGGGATATCCGTGCTGGTGGCATGACAAGATGATATATATATATATATATATAAAGTCATCTACAGACAGACTGTTTTATTGTATCATAACTCACCAGTGTGACTAGACACGCAAGATGCTTCAAGAAGATAACCTCATAGCCATAAGCAGTCTCAGAGTAAGCAGAGGAATTTTAACGCATATGTTAATTTTCCTTTGCTTACATTTATGCTAATTGAGACCTGAGAGCTCGATTTATTCGAAGAGCTTTGCATTACACGAGTGGCAACAGTTAATTCCTTTGCAAGAGTGCTCAACTCCTGATGGGGAGCAAATATATATATATATATATATATATATATTAGCACTTGTATTTTTGTAAATATATATATATATATATAGGTGGTGCATTCAATAATTTCCAGACTGTTTTTGTGCAGGCATTTAAAATTGTTGTAGACTCTTGAAAATTGACTATGTTATTGCTATACATCTTATGAGATGACAGACCAATTTTTATGATTTCAGTTTCAAATGAACAACTACAGCAACAATTGGAATTCACCCTACTAAAGCCTGATTGTCAGAGCTCGTGAATTTCAAAAATGCAATCTGGATGTGAGGACACTTTAGAAGAACGTTATGCAATAAAATTGTGTTTTAAACTTGGAAAAAATGCTGCCACAGAAATATATGGAATGCTTCAGGCTGCTTTTGGGGCATCTTGCATGAATCAAGCATCAGTTTTTGAGTGGCATAAGAGATGCAAGGAAGGCAGGGAATCTGTGAGGGATGATGAGAGATATGGGAGGAGTAAGGAAGTCAATACACCAGAGTTGATTGGCCAAAGTGTGAGGGTTAGGGTTAGGGTAACTATGTTGAGATTTTAAGGGAGTTCAAGAAGAGATTCCATCGGAAGAGGCCAGCACTCTTCAAATCAGGTCAGTGGCATTTCCAGCAGGACAATACACCTGTCAACAACTCCATCGTTGTCACAGACTATTTGACCAAGACGGGCATCAAGACAGTTTGTTACCCTCCCTATTGTCCAGACCTTGCTCCCTGTGACTTTTCGTTATTCCCTAAGCTCAGAGGCTGTCGTTATGAGACAATTGAGGAGATGAAAGAGGCTATGACGAAGGTTATTAACATGCTCACACAAGAGGACTTTGATGGGTCCTTCCAGAAGTTGTTGGAATGGTACAACAAGTGCATTGCAGCCAGAGGAGATTACTTTGAATGGGACTAGAGTTTCATATGTGTTCTATCAATAATAGTGCCCATATAGAAAAATCTGGAAACTTATTTAATGATCCTCGTATATATATATATATATATATATATATATACGTATATGTATGTGTTTGTGTGTGTGTAGATGTGTGTGGGGGGTACATGTGTGCTGGTGTGTGTGTGCGTGTATGTGTTTGATTAAATTGGACAGATAGTTCATGTCTGACCTATTTTATCTTTGACCTGTTCAAGTCTTTGTATAAGTCCTTTGACTTTTGGGTGGAATGTATTTACGAAGTTTCGTCTTTTAACATCTGAGAAAATAGTTGTGCTCACCTTCCAAATACACCAAACTCTTCTATCAGGAAACATCACCATGGTACAGACACACACAAAAAAAACAAAAACTTCAAATTCTTGAAGCTGTATATATAAAGATAAGCAAAATCTAAACAAGATCAATTTCGAATATATCAGCCATATTCAAAAATGACTGTAGCTCTTTTCCTGGGAATTCTTCCTTTTAACTATAGTAAAATACTTTTCTTCTTTAAATTCTCTTGCCTCTTTTCCTTCATTTTACTATTCATATGAATGTTTATGACTTCTCATTGTGTTTGTCATTTCATTATTCCCTCCCCGAAGATGGCTCCTGTTAGGGCTAGAAGAACTTGGGGAAAATATGGTGCTTTCCGAAATTCATTTCATCTAAAAATCAAACAATTCATATGAAATCTTACACGAATCAAAAATAGAATAAGAAGATATGAAGATCTTATTCCATTTAATCAAACATTTAAAAGAAAAAATGCTGCAAACATAGATAGATAGATATTTATTTATATCTCCACACACACACACACACACACACACACACACACACACACACACACACACAGATTTATAAATATAACAATTCCAAACACACCATTAAACAATGCCCTGGCTTTTTTCAGATTTCACCTGACTTGGCAGACATTATTTTACATGAGAATAATATTGAAATTGAAAGTAGAAGTAAATTTTATAACAAAAACTAAGATATTTATTTCCCTACCACACTTCCATACTTTTGGATGATTTTTCATTTAGATATTCAGTTTCTGTTGGTCAAGTCTTTGATGAAATGTGATAAGCTTGATGATGGCCATAGCCTCCTTCTGTCTACTTCACCATGGCCCAAATGTTTCAAAAATGAATTATAGCCATAGCCAAAATCCCTGGTGTCACTACTCAGATATATATCTCTATCTTTCCCCTTCTTTCTTTTCTGTTTCACCCTCTTTTGACCCCTCCCTCTCTTTATCATCTATTTCCTCTTATGCTAAACTGTAGAAAAAATATATTCTGATGAAGTCTTTTATGGAATAAGTTTGAAATTTTATTGAATCCATTATCTGTGTTTAGGTTTATTCACTTTTCCACTTAATTTTTTCACATCTTGATGGATATACCAAATCTACCATTTCTCTCTCTCTCTATATATATATATGCACACACATACATTCACTCACTCAGATACCCCCGCACACACACACACACACACACACACACACACACACACACACACACACACATACATATATATATATATATACATATATATATATACATGCATACCTCTCATGTATATTAACCCAATCCCGATTTGTAAAACAAAGTTAATTTTTAAGCTGAATAAACTGGAATTCAAAGGTTACTCCACCAATCTAACTCATTAATATACTCTATAAGTTTATCCCATATGTATATATTTATGTGTGTGTGTGTGTGTGTGTGTGTGTGTGTATGCAAGTGTATATGTACATGTGTGTGTGTGTGTCACCATCTGTTTGTTTGCATGAGTATGTATGTGTGTGTCTATGTGTCTATGTAAGTAAGTAAGTGTGTGTGTGTGTGTGTGTGTGTGTGTGTGTGTGTGTGTGTGTGTGTGTGTGAACAGATAGATGGAATTAACTGAAATATTTCTAATTCATTTATTTAGCTATCAAAATATCTTACTGGTTACAGTTCGTTCCTTATTGATTATTTTCTGAGAAATCCATGCAACCCACCATTTTTTGAAAAAATTTCTTGCAAAGCTTGAGTCAATAGATTTTCAGTTACTGGTAGATGATTTTTCTTTGTTTTTTTTTTCTTTGTTTTTTTTTCTTTGTTTTTTTGTTGTTTTTTTTTTGCATTACTCCGACCCACCCAAATATCTCATTTAGGTAAGAATTGATCTTCCGATAAAAAGTAAAATGTTTCTTACTCTCTGATATTTTCGGAATTCTATCGCTAGATTTGTATGTCAACTGATCACAAAATCAATGAGTTGTCTTTTTATTTCTAATTCCATACTTGAAGGACAAAGGACATGAAAAAAAAGTCAAATGAAAAAAGAAATCAAGAAGAACAACGAATGGATAAAACTAAAACATACTCATTGTCAATTCCAAGCAATTTCCTTATTTTTTTTATAAAAGTCGTTTTTATTATTACCAAGATAGATTTGATTTGCTCCCTTTTTTCTTCATCTCAAGTAAAGTTTTATCATGAAGGCTTTCAGTTTCATTAAAGCCTACCATATTTTTTATGTTCTACTTTCTTTATAATCAAAAAAATTTCAGGAAATTTCCAGTGTTCCATAGAATTTTTTTGTCAACAAAAATCATGTGAGTAAACTTATAACCAGCATAAATCTGTCACACCCAACCTCATGAGTTTCAAAGAATATTTCAACATACAATACGGAAGTAAATAATGGAAATGAATCCAACAGCATAGAGAAAATAGAAAACAAAGTAATCCAAAAGTGATTAATTTATAAGGCAGGAGAGTTAACGTTAAAATGTTTCAGTTTTAGTAAACCTTCATTAGGTTTTTAAGATGGTGAAACAAATGTTGATAGAACAACGATAGATGTTTTAAAACAAGTGTTGATAGAACGAGAGATGTTTTAAAACAAATTTTGATTGAACAAAGATAGATGTTTTAAAATAAGTGTTGATTGAACAACGATAGATGTTTTAAAACGGGTGTTAATAGAACAATGCGAAATGAATTCATCACTTTCAAGTACTTCAAAGTTCTACTAGTGTCCTTCAACAAGAATAGCTTTGGCATTAAATAACCAACAAAGGTTTATATGCCATTAAACATAGAAATTGAAACCATCTATTACAATAACCTCTCTAATGTTCTGATATTTTCTATCACAAAACCAACTACACACACACACACACACACACACACACACACATATACATATATATATATATATATATATCTATAGTCATCCACATTATCTGTTTCGTTCTATCAGAACTCATCAGTGTGGCTAGAGATATTAGCTTCCCGTAGCTGGAATCGAAACCCGGTTGACTCAAATGCCAATCCAAGCTTCTAACCATTCAGCCATGCGGAGCTAATGGCATCAAAGTAAATTTTAAACGGTTATGAATCACAATTACTATTGTTTACATACATCCGTTTAACGGCTACCAAGACCTCAATTCATATATGAAGAGGCTTGCAATAAACGCTAATGGCAACACGATTACTTCATTCACCAGAGAACTCAACCCTACGGGGGTAGGGGAGTATATATATATATATATTAGTTAGTTGGCCAACCATAGTCGAGGGTGACCCAAAGGTTCCATTTTCAATAGCTACTGGATGACTATAGAGATATATACTCCCATTATTGGAAATGGAACCTTTGCGTCACTCTTGACTTTGGTTGCCCAACTAACTAATATGTATATATATATATATTAATAGCTACTACACTGATATATAGGGGAGGGAACTACTCCTTTGCCTGAATTGCTCACTTCCCCTTGATCTGTACCTTATAAAACTGAGTGTTAAGCAAAGAGGCATCAAGTGCTATTTTTTGAGTCTTTTGTATGATTCGATGGGTTGAAGTCAGATGTTTACTTGCACATTAACTAAATGCGTAATCTTTTTGTCCCACGGAAATCTCTTGGCATACTAGTAAATTAAAAGTAGAAATACAATTCAAAATTAATTGCTCTTTTTTTCATAGTCAGAACTTTGATGCCACAAATCAAAAGGTAACTGATTTTTTTCTTCGTTTATATTCACATAAATACTTCGATCTCTAAAAGACATCAACTTTGAACCCCGAACATAATAGAATGACTGGAGTTTGAACTTGCTTACTATTATGTTACAGTCTAGCAAGGTAGCCTTGATGCAACAGGGACTACCCCTCTGATAGATGCCTGTACTACTTGAATACCATTCTCTCAGTGTCAGCTATACAACTAACAAGGAAAAAAATGATCAAGGTAATTAGAGGCTATTATCACTCATCTTGATCTTTTCTTGCAGGCCAAATTGAGTTGAGAGACCTATCTTTTCCAGTATATATATATATATATATATATATAATCTGTTATGTAAATCTAACAAATATTTCCCCAAAAAAGTGCTCTGTGCACTTAAACCAAAATAGAACTGCTATAGAAGCTAAAATATAAATGTAAAGAATGCACTTCAAATTTTAGAGAAGAAATCTAGATATATATATATATATATATATATATATCATCATGTCGTGCTGTCAGCATGGATATCTCTGACCCTCTCTCGCCACTTCTCCCTATCATTCATCGCTTTTGGCAGGTCTTCAGGGCTACATCCCATATCCTCACATAGCTGCTGTATGTATGTTCGAGATGGTCGTCCTGCTTTTGCTTAGCCATATGCGGGGGTCCATAGGAGTGCATCACTGATGAGTTCGTCCTTGCTTCTCCAGCAGGGTCCTGCGTGTCTGGTTTGTCTAACTTGTATAGTTTTCATGATGAGAGGCAAGTAGCCGTATAGTTGGTGTCTTGTAGGGTGTTGACACCAAGACTTGTTCAATATTGCTCTCAACATTCTTGTGTAATTGCCGCCATTTACTTAGCGTCCAAGTAGTGCATCCATATTGTAGTATTGATACAACCACTGCCTGGAAGAAACTGCATTTCATTTTATCGGTCAGGTCTGATTTCCATACGATCAAGAGCCTATCGATAGCTGTCCATGCCTTTGTTAGTCATGTGTCAAGGTCTTTTTTGGTTGATGAGACGCTACTTCCTAGGTAGTTTCAGAGAGGCTCCGTCTAGTGTGGTAATGTTGCCTGTTTGGTTGTAATGCTTATATTCAGTTTTGTGTGCATTGACATGGAGGCCAATGCCTGCGGTGGCTCGTTCCAAACTATGCAGTAGTGTCTCAGCCTATATATGCCTACAGCTTATAAGTATTTGAATAAACTAAAATATTCTTCAACTTACTTGCTTAATGAATGAAAAATATTATCAT
This sequence comes from Sepioteuthis lessoniana, assembly GCA_963585895.1. Lineage (NCBI taxonomy): Eukaryota > Metazoa > Mollusca > Cephalopoda > Myopsida > Loliginidae > Sepioteuthis > Sepioteuthis lessoniana. Next base: position 75,208,080 of record OY757917.1, on the reverse strand, counting down.
TATGCAAGTAGAAGCAAGTTTTATTGCAATTGACATAACAAGACATTGATTTAATCATGATTTGTTTTTCTAAGTGTTAAATATCTAAAAGAGAGCTAACCTGTATTATAGAAGCTGATGTACTTGCCAGTAACATCATAGAGTTGGAGCTTCAGTAGAGCTATTATGCTCACTTTCAAACTAATATCCATAGGAAAGGTATAACCCCCTTTATTCTCCTATGTAAAGGATAAATAGAACCACTGCTATCCTTCCATAAGGATGGCTTTTGCATTAAATAACCCATGAAGGTTGATATGCCTTTTAACAAAGAAACCAAACCAAACCAAATATCTGAAAAATGTTTTTTCAATAAAAATTGTTTATTTTTTTCTTTTAACAAATTATGTCATCATAAAATATTGTTCAGAATTGATTAATGAGATGAAAAAGTCAAATAGCATTTTGGAAAAGTTGATAAACAATTAAGTTACTTTGTGACACTCTTGCTCTAAAATCTCAATGACCCCTGTAATATTGAGCCATAAAAAACATCTGCCAATTAAATATTTTAGACAATAAAGAACTCATAACTTATTTAATAAAACAGATACTTCGACTTTTTCTATTCAAGATAAAGTTGTTTTTACCCCATAGTTCCAGCATTTGAGAAGATATAAAATCAACTGTAAGAGCCAAAATGTAGCAGTTTTTGTTGCAGATAAATGACTAACAGTTTTAATTTCTGTTGGAAATGAATGATATAACATAAAATTTGAAAGCATATAGTTACTGAGTAATAGTTAACAAGCAGTTCTTGTTTACTATTTTGACTGTAGAGAATTTAATTCTTAATGGATGCCATATAATATTTTTCTTGTGGCAAGGTAGGCTTATCTGAGCAATAAAAAATGATTGACAGATTGATTTTAACACATCTATGCTGAGAGGTAAGTTAATTATATTCATTGTACAAGTAGTCCAAGAACTAGAGCTTCACTATCCGATCGAGTTTAATTTCCAACCCTGGACACCTCTTTGATGGTGTCTTATGCCTTTGCAGGGAATAGAGTTAGCATATTCTAAGCCCAAATAATTTTATCCTATTTACCAACCACTCCGCTCGGGCAGGATGTGACACAAGGTCAATTTTTAAGCGGAGTTTAACAGGTTTGAATTCAGAGTATTCCTTCTCCTAGACTAGTTGCCTTACAAAGGCTGAAGAACCCAGTCTGTCCTACTATTTACCCATAGTTGGAGGGAGAATAATTGGATTCATACCATTCCCAAGGCTATTAGTGCTATGTGAAATGCAATCAGTCTCGTCCAGGATTTGAACTCGTGTCGCCGTGTTCATTTCCTACGACGATAACAATTACACCACAGGCGCCTCCACAACTAATTTTATGAGTATTTATTTTTAAATCCAGTAAGTTCTACCCAGATGGTCACAATATTGTCGTCTAATTCCAATTTCCCTTTTAACCTTGTTTTCTGTAATGTATAAATAATATCAAGAACTAAGCCTTTTGCTGTTTCAATTATCACTTTAAAAATCCAAGCATTACAAAAAAGTATGTCCCTTTGAAAAATTATATTTTCAAGATTCCCCTATCTTCACTTCGTACTGTAGCATTTGTAATTTCAGCAGTGAAACTATACTCTTGGTTATTTGTTGATTTGATAAAAATTGCCTATGGCTTCCATTGAATGCCTCTTGTACCTGTCCGCTTTTCCTGCCTCCTTCTTGACATTTTGTCCAGTTTTATCTCAACCACTGAACCTCCTGTTTCATTTCCTTCTTTGAGCCTTTGTTTTGTTCAGCCTTTGGACCAATGGCCTTTTAAAGGCTTCAACCAGACTCACCAGCCTTAAGATTGACTTTGCTTTGAACTTTTTGAACCAAAGTGGTGAAAAAAAAAAGATCGGAAGACTTTATTCAGTGCATGGCACTAGTTCTCTGCACATACAGTGCCCGCAATTAAGGTTCACCTTTCAATGAACTCTGATAAAAAGGAGACAAACAATTTGCTACACAGAGCTAAGAAAAGCAAACAAGCCTTTTCTTGTTCTGTTTGTGTTTGGTCGTTGCAGTTCCCCCACAAAAAATAAAAGAAAGATTCTTTTATCAAAATTTCATGTGGATGATTTCTTTTTGTATCACATCAGTGCCAAGGATTTTACAAACACAATGAAAGAAGTTCAAATACACTATATTAGTTTAAAATCAGAATGTTTACCTTTTTTAAAAGTTATTTTAATGAGAATTGTCCCCATCAGAATTGACAGAATTATTTATATACTGATTGGCAGTTCTGCTTGGCAATAGATTGAACTAAACATGAAGAAAGAAAGCAAAGAAAGAAAAAAGAAAGAAAGCAAAGATAGAGAAAAAGAAAGAAAAAAGAATTTAAAAAACAACCAAACAAATAGAAAGAAAGAAAGAAAGAAAGAAAGAAGAGAAAGGAAACAAAGTATGAAAAAAGAAAAATTAAGAAAGAAAGAAAAAAGAAAGAAAGAAAATTGTAAATATATAAGCAAGAAAGAAAGAAAAATCACAATGTAATGCAGAGGAAAGAGAAAACTAAAGAATAGAAAATTATCAAGCAAAATGGAAGGAAAAATAGAAAAAATAGAAAAAGAGCAAGGAAAAAGGAGGAAGAGATGTTAAGTAATGCAATCTACCTCGTCATTACATGTGAAAAAAATTATGGACATGTTTAAATTACTAAAAATGCTTTGTATCATCATAATATAATTTTGCTTTTACTCTGATGTGAGACCAAGTTTCATGACCATCAATCACATTGTCTTTTAAGAAAATTAGATTGTTTTTTTTTTTTTTTGCTTATTAAACTATAGACATTCTCAATTCAAGTAGAAAGCCCTCAGAACAGATTACCAATTGTGAATATAAGAATATTGTAATCTTTTCTTAATATTGCTAATTGGTTTTGCGTTTTTAAAGGATTTTTTTAATTTGTCATGGGATATTTATTTGTTAAAAGGATATTTTGATTAGTTATCTTAACAAGAATATGCATCTGTGATAAGCTTTACTTTTTTAATCTAAAAAAAAAAAAAAGAAATTGTTTTGATTCAGAAAACTGTATTTGGGTTTGATTTCTGTACAGTTAAGTGTTGAACAAGAATTACAGTTTACTTAGTACAAAACTGAAAACATTTCAGTCAAGATTACAGATAAATTTTTTTTAAGAAATTTTATGTTAACTTTACAGGGTGTTTTAAAAAATTGGATATCATCAGAGATGTACACATTATTTCAAAAAATTTGATATAACTTCATAATCTAATAACTTGAGTAATTTTCATTCAAATGATCTTAAATTCCAACAGCATGTGTAGAAAGAACTCAAAATTCTCTGCTAAATGTTTAAACACCTTTTCTTTCCAAATGAATAACACTTCTATGCTAGAAAAGAAAACACATAAAACAATAAATGTAGAAATTTTAGTTGTTTCTACACATGCTGTTAAGACTAGAGATCATTTGAACGAGAATTGGTCAAGTTATTAGATTACAAAATCATATCAAATATTCCAAAAAGCTCAGTATTTTAGGAAAAACATTACATTTTGTAAACCTCAGCTATTTCTTTAGGAAATATTGATTGATAATGTAGTTTAATCTGTTTTACTTGAAAATCATAATTAAAAAAATGTATTCCATTTAGAGAAATGATAAATTTTAAATTGAGGTAGTTATAAAGCTGGAATTCAATTTACACTGATGTATTAAAAACTGAAGCCCAACTTTAAAGTCAAGTTTACATTTGTCACTTAAAAACTGAATTTGGAAAGAAATTAAAGTGATTTCCACTTAGAACCGATCAAACTACATAAAAAAGATTTTTCAGTAAAATTTCTGTAGTTCACTTAACCAACAGTAAACAAAAATTATAATGGATAAATGCTGCTCACCCAAAGATGCTTATATATAATTTCATTCACAATTTACAACAATGTTATCTGCAATTGAGTTATTATACACATTTTAAACTTATGCAGAAAAATAATGGTCATTTATAAATTATAGGAAATTATTCTATATTTTATTAATGCTTTTTTTGTCTCCATGAAGATTGGCATTGCTTCTTTGTCTTACTTCAATTTCTTTCAAACAATCACACAAATGTGTTATTTTATAAAATTTCTAACATATATTCAGAAAACAATTTTCAAGGTAAATTGTCATTATAGCATAGTGAATTGCAAATAATAAAAAAATTATATTAAGTACATTTATCTGAAATCATCTTAAACTTTATATATATATATATATATATATATATATATATATAAAATTTACAATATGCATTGAGGAAAAATAGAATTACAACTCCCTTAATATGTGTTTCTATTTTCTCATGATGAAACATACTGTTAATATAGATGGGCTACAGTGGATTATTCCATATACAAATCAATTCATACACAAATTCTAAAATAAGGGGGTACATCAACAATCCTCAGACTCCATCAATATACTGAATCCAGTTCAAAATCTCCATCTGAATATTTCAAATTTATTTTGCATCGGTATGTTTTGATAGATAAACGGCTAGATATATTGGGTTGAGTCCAAAATAATTTCCGTTTTACTCCAATATTATTTATTCATGAACAATTTAACAATGAATTCATTTCTATCAATTGTATATGCCCATTGTTATGAATCACCTGTTGTCATGTATCAGGTATCTTGTTGATTCCTCTTAAGTAAAACTCAGTCAGTTTCAAGCTTGAGAAGTTTTCCAAAGAAAATTTTCACCTGATCTTCTTGAGATAGTTTTTTTTTATCATTCAGAGCATTTTATAGAAAATGAAAACGATAGAAATCAATATGGGCAAGGTCTGGTGAATATGGTGGTTGGGGTAGAATAAATCAGCCTAAATCCAATATTTTTCCTGCATGATCTTGCTAAATGTGACTTTGCATTTTCCTGTATTGATAAGTGCAGGGCTTTTTCTAAGAAGATTTTCGTGCACATGTTACAGATTTTGAGAGTATAAGTCAGCATTAAACGTCTGATTGTGGTTTAACAACTCAAAATAGATATCACAGTGATTCCATGATATACAGCATTACTTTTCTCCCATGAAACTCCACCTATGGGGTTTCTGTGGAGATTCACTCTTGTCAGTCCTCTGCCTTTTGTATTGAACATTGTCATAAAAGGTCTTTTTTATCACCAGTAATGATATTTAAAAAAACAGCTTATTTCTCTGTCTTGAAAGAAAACTTGTTGCTTTGTATATATCATTTTTCATATTCTTCTAACTAAGAGTAAGAGGAACCCAAATGCCTAGCTCACTCACTTTTCCTATCTTTTTCAAGTGGTGGCAGAGTGTGGATTGGGATGTGTTGAGGTCAGAGGTTAATTATCAAATACTTTTGTGTAGATAGCATTCCACCAATTTTCTTAAAGCATCATAATTGAGCATCCTGGTCTGGGTTCAATGACATATCACCAGAACAAAACTTTGAAAACTAGTGTCAGACTTGGCAGTCAGTAAAGACTGCTGAGCCATTAGTTCTACAAACTTTCTCGTGTCTAAAAACTGACTTTGAGAAAATAAATTAAATACTTGGATTCTTAGAAAGTCTTGTGCTTAATTTTTCTCTTCAAGAATGAATCAAATTTCTGTCAGGATGTTTAAGATAAGAAATTATCGCTATTATTATCTTTTATTTGGACCAGTTTACACATCTTGTTTAACTCGCCACCAAATTGGCTTTAGATCTGGCATCTGACAAATTCAAGATTTCATATTCCAATTTGAAACCTAGAATTAATAGATTCTTTCATACAAAATGGGAAGCCCACTTTGGGAGAATAGAGACCAGCATTCTGAAAATCCAGAAAAAAACAAGTTCCAATATCCCAATTGTATATTGGTCACACAAGACTTGTGCACTCCTTTATATTCAAACAAGAAGAACAACTACCGTGTAATATGTCAAATACCCTGCACAGTTAAACACTTTCCCAAAGAATGTGGCACTTTCAATTTCATTAGAAAATGCTTTTTCAATGCAAATAGTATGAAAGATCAATTTGAAATGGGGGGGGGCCTCATGGTGTAATGGTTAAAGTGATGGACTGCAGAATCGTAGTACACAAGTTCGTACTCCAGTCACACTATTACGTTCCCTTTCGGGCATATACCCTTAGGAAAGGTATGAACCCCCTTATCCTGCCGGCTATGGGTTAAATAGTATCAGTACTATTCTTCTAGGAGAATGGCTTTGGCATTAAATAACCTACAAAGGCTGATATGCCATTAAACAAAGAAACAAAACGAAACGAATCAATTTGAAATGTTCACAGAGATGACATTCTGTGCTTCTTAAGAGAAATGAGATCAAACAAAAAATTATAAACATGATCAATATCATAAAAAGTAACTGATGAACCCCAATTAGAAAGTATTCATAGAAAATGCAAACATTATTAAAATGAAATAAAACCTCCCAACAACAAATAGTGTACATATTGAAGTATAGTGCATGTAATTCCCAAAACTCTAAGTATGAAATTCCCCCAGACAGGTTGACAAGCCATTAAGATCCATCAACTTACCAATCATTATCTTGTTTGTTAGTCCCAATATTTTGCTCACTGTATTTTCTAACTTTTTTCAGGTGCCTGCCATATTTAGTAACCTTCAGGAAATTTCAAAATGAAACCTAAGAATTATTTCATCTTATTCTTCTTGCTAGGGGATGTGTTGTTTCTGTTAATTCTTTCTTGATTAATCCTTTTTATGCCACAAGGAACTAAGAAGTAACTGATATGATAACCCCTAGCATGAACAGTGAAGCAAAAACAATCTGAAGAAGCCAGCAAAGTATAACAGCTAAATCATTGTTGATATACGAATCAAAATTAGATAACCAGTTACAATAAATTATTGTATGATAATAGATATATCATATTGTTATGAAGGTGGCTAACACAATTTTTCTTTTCCACTTTTCTGACATTGGCAAGAATTACTCTGCTGGAGGAAAGACGAGAGTCATTTGAGCGATGCTGGCTTTCAAAAAGAAAGCAGTGAATTTTAAAGACTGTACAAAGGAACAGGTTGTTGTAGCAAGACACACAGGAGATGGCTCAACAAATAGAGAGTTTAAGACCTGACAAAGTGTTCCCCATTAATTGTGTATTTCTGAACTTTGATATGGTTTATTCTGTCTTTCTCTTATATCCTATTTTCTTTTGGATGTTTTATCTACGTGAACACATGGTTCCTGTGTTTGCTTTTATTTTCATAACATGTGCTCGATCTAACACCCCTGGATGGTCTTGCCAAGTTATCATCTGAGTAGTGATATGGGTTGTATTGACAATGTCACCTACCCAAGCTGAGTGTGGTGATGTGGTATTCTGTGATTTTCAATATATATATATAATTTTATTTTTTATGCCAAATCAGTAATTCTGATGGTGTGAAAAAAAACAGATACAATTTGTTAAAAAAACAATATTACACAAACTGATATCTGGGGAAAAAACTACATTAAAAAAGAAAAGACTAAAAACATTCATACTGCTTAAAAATAACCAACCAATAGCATAATACCTAGTCAAAAGAAAAAACAAACAAACAGACTATCTTAAACTAAAACATAAGATGGTTTGGTTTGGTTTCTTTGTTTAATGGCATATCAACCTTCTTGAGTTATTTAATGCTAAATCCATCCTTCTTGAAGAACAGTAGTGGTACTATTTAACCCATAGCTGGGAGGATAAGGGGATTCATACCTTTCCGGAGGGCATTTGTCCAAAAGTGAACATAATAGCATGACTGGTGTTCGAACTCACTTACTACGATTCTGCAGTCTAGAGCCTTAACCATTACAGCATGAGGACCCCCCTCCAAAACATAAGAGTGCACAAATCCCTTAGTAGAGTATATATATATATATATATATATATATATGGAAAATCAGCTGATTTCCATTCTAAAAAGTGTTAATTTTTATGCAAAAATTGGCACAAGAATCTCTTATTTTTGCATCTGTATTTTTGTCTTTTGAAAGATCAAAACTCAAAATGATTTCAGAAATCTTTTCCCTCCAAGATTGTTGAAAATACATTTTGTAACCAATTAGAATCATAAATAAATCATCAACTTTTTGATCTAATTTCAAACTGATCTCAATCTTGTTGATGATATAGATTTATTCCATGCATCTACTTAAAACTTTCAATTTTGTTTCTTTTGAATGAAAATCTAACATTCTGTACCTTCAAGGATGCATTTAATTTCAACATTGCTTAATTATTCTAAATTGAATAAAAATATTGTTTATGTTAAGATATTTGCACTACCATTACTGTATTGGTAATGAAAAATATTTCATCTGTATCCATCTCCATTTTAGTGCATAAATATACTTTCTCTTTTACATAGTGACATGCTCACACACACCTTTTTTTCACACAAAATATACCAACAAGATTTAGATAAAAAAAACCACTGCATAAAAATATATGAACTCTCCTTACTTGTAATGTAAATATTGGCAAATATCAATTCTTTGACTAATATTATCTTTTCTTCCAAGAAAAGAGAAAAGATTTTGTAACTTCTTCTTTCAACAACTTTTCACTCAATTTTAAGAAAAAGAAATTTATCAATTTGTACATCAGTGGTTTTTTCAATCATTTACACATTTATTCATTTAAAATTATGGGTTTTATAATTCTGTCTCTCTTTCATCATAACGTTTTTTAAATTTTAAATTTACTGCTAAATCCACCTCCTGCCATCAAATTAAAAAAAAAAGTGTCAACACCATGTAGACCTGTTTATAACAACTACACTGCACACTAGTTGGCTACAGCAATGGCCAATTCTGTGAGCAGAAATTAAGGTCTACATTGGCAAAACTTGATATATCATTTTATTATTGGAATACATGAGAATGCCAGGCGTGTCTGGGTTGCTGTACTGTGCCTGGAACCATCTTAAAAATGCCTGTGCTGTACTCGCTCGTTTGATGAGGCACGCGACAAATACTTTGTCACTGTGGGGAATGATCATCCCTAGTGAGGCCAAGCTGGTGAAAGGGGTATGATGATGAAAGACCTAAGATCCCCTAATGATTCAGCCAAAAATATAACTGACAATGCCACCCAACACCCTTTAATTGAAAAGGCATATTTTAAATATCCACTACAAATTTTGGATATTGTAATTCTGTCTCTCTTACTCTTTTCATGGCTTGGATGTGAGGAGAAAAAATAAAGAACGGAGAAAGAGGAATTAATCAAAGATATGAGAAGAGTCCTGTTTCTTGAAGAATGAAGAAATGAGCTTCCACATGGTGTCTGTTATCCATTTATTCCTATTTCCATGGCTTCTGAGACTGAATGGATATAGTAAAGGAATGAGGTACTAAAGTTTAAGATGAGCTGTGTTTTTGTATTTTTCCCTTTCCCTCCAACAATTAGCCATCACTCTCATGGCAGTCATTAGTGACTATACCACAATCTCTCTGTTCCTGATATACATTTTTATATGAATGTTGTCTAAAGAGTCAGAAGGATAATAACGTTTTCAGTAGTTTGTAATCTTTGTTAAGCTGATTTTGGCATAAAACTGAATAATAAACAAGACAAAAAACGTTAAATTTGGCATCAAAATAATAAGACTTTGGCACAAAATTCCAAAGAAGGTGGAAAATATTAACCAACAAAATTTGGCTCTATTTGCACATAGCATGACAATAGGAATTTGGCTATTCTTCTATGTGAGAGTAAAAAGGTTAACCGAATTAAAATGACAGAAAAATTAGCAAAAAAAAATAGTTAAGCTTTTGTAAAAATGAGGCATTATATATTTATGATTTAATTTACAGTTTTTGATAGCTGGAAAGAAAAGAAATGAAAGAAATAAGCCAGTCAATCTTTAAATAGCTTAAGCGATTTAAACACATCAGAATATGCTTTTTTTTAAGTAGAATTTAAAACCTTTTTTTTTAAACTTTGTTTGGAACATTACTTTTAAATGCAGCAACTGAGAAAAAAAATCATAATAATCTAAAGGAAAGATAACAAAGGAATAAAAATATTTAAGTGTACATTAAGCACTATGATAAACTTTAACCTGGCATGAGATATTTTGTGGGGCAGAGAGCATATAGCAAACCTGTCTAGCATTTAAGATTATGGATGTCAATTCTTTCAACAGCTCTCTTTTCTTCTCCCTCCCTCTCTCCTTCCCTTTCTTCATGTGTGAGTGTGTGTGTGTCTCTCTCTCTCTCTCTCTCTCTCTCTCTCTCTCTCTCTCTGTTCACTTCAGCCTTTCATTTTGGTCATTATTTCAAAATAGTATTCACCTGGAACTAATATGTCTAGTTGAGTCTGGTCAACCTCCATTTACTTTCAGAACAGCTATAAGGTTCTGATTAGACCTTATTTTTTCTCACTTTTTCTCACACATGTATACATTTTTATATATTTATATTTTTTGCTTCTTGATGATAAATTTATTCACAAAACGTACTGTTAGCTTATTACTTTATCTTTTTCCCTTCAATATATCCTACCCTGTTCTGTAAAAAAGCTTTTAACCAAAAATTCTTCATGACACCTAATCAAAAAGAAACGTAATAAAAAACAATAGAAAAAAAATGTCTTTTTTTGCATTTAGTTTCTATACAGTGACTTATAACCAGTACCTTCTGATTTTACTTTCTGCATTTTTCCAGGTCTTTCTTTGTGCTACCTAGGATAATGTGTTCTCAGACATTTCCCAAAATACATTCCGATACATTTTCCTTTAGAACCAGCTTTGCATAAATTTCTATTCTCATCTTTTACTATTTTGTAAGGCATCAAAGTAAATATTTCTGCCCTGAATAAAATGTAGCAACAGTTCAAAAGGGAGTCTTGAATAATAAAACTCATTGGGAGTAATACATAGTGGTTGACAAGCATTACCTTTTGAGTAATCACAATTTTTCATACAAGATCAACTAGGATACAAATATATTTACAAAAAGCGAGTGATGCATATGCATACATGATATTTACATGTATCTTTTTCAGATATTTTCATATATCTTTTTCAGATTTTGACATACATATTTTTCAGATCTTACATATATCTTTTTCAGATATTGCATATGTCTTTTTCAGATATTTACATATATCTTTTTACAGATATTTACATATATCTTTTTACAGATATTGCATATATCTTTTTCAGATATTTACATATATTTTTTTCAGATTTTGACAGACATATTTTTCAGATCTTACATATATCTTTTTCAGATATTGCATATGTCTTTTTCAGATATTTATATACATCTTTTTCAGATTTTTACATATCCTTCTCAGATATTTAGATATATCTTTTTCAGATTTTGACATACATATTTTTCAGATGTTACATATATCTTTTTCAGATTTTGATATACATATCCTTCACAGATGTTTACTTATATCATTTTCAGAATTATTGATATATGTTTTTCAGATATTATCATATATCCTTTTCAGATATTTACATATATTTTTTCAAGTATTGTGTATATCTTTTTTAAAAATTTTAAAGTCTTTTTTAGAATTTCTCTTGTAATCTTTTAGATATTTTCATTTTTTTTTTCAGATTTTTCATCTATTTTTTTAGATGTTTATATATATATTTTTTTGAGTTTTACATATATTTTTTCAGATGATACATATATCTTGGGAAATACATTTAAACTTAGGTTTTTAAAATTCTTAGCATCAAATCCTTGTAAAGATCTCTCTTAGGTCAAATATAATTACTATTTTATTTCAAGAATCTGAAATGTCAGAATGTATGAATATATACACATCTGAAAAAAAACCCACAGAAAACTGAGGATCCCTTACTTTAATTATTATATATGGGGTCATTCAATGAATAAGATGAATTTTGCCAAAGTATTTGGCAATTGAAAGTTCTGTTTACAGTTATACTTTTTTTTCAAAGAAATCAATATTGATAGGTCCTTTCATGTCCCACAAGACTGTCAGAATGACCTTCTTTACAGACCTGGAACAATTTTTAACTTGAGAGTCAGTGGGTTTCCACTTCATGGACTGTCTTTTCCACTCAGGTTTGTCGAGACAAACCCACATTTAGCCCATTTGTAAACACCTTTTTGACTAAAACATGCTTCTCCATACACATTACACATTCTTCTATAAATTTCACATAGTTTGCACTTCTCAACCACCAAAAATTTGATGACAGATCTCTGTTCAAGCTAGGAACAATCTGTTTAATTTACTGCCATTTGAATAACCTTAAAACAAATATTTGGTCAGGATTAAAATTATTTTTTCTATAAACTAATTGCAAACAAGGCATTTCAGAAAAAAAAATTCAGAACAAAATATCATTTTGCTTTTTTTCAAAAACATTAATCTTATTTATCGAATGAACCTTGTATATATATATATATATATATAAAGAGAGATAAAGAAAGAAAGAAAGAAAGAAAGAAAGAGAGAGAGAGAAAGAAAGAAAGAGAGAGAGAGAGAGAGAGAGAGAGAGAGAGAGAGAGAGATCTAAGTTGGGATAGTATAGACAGCGGTGCTAGGTGACTGTCAGTTTCTTGCAGATCTTTGTTAATTCTTGAATTTGGAAGATTAAAAACTGATGTTCAGCATGGATACTTACGACCTGAATTATCATTCATTAGTAAATTGAACTGGAAATAACTTTATTCACAAATTTAGAACCTTTTAAGTGTTTATCTCATAAAAATATTGCTAAGATGTACAGTTTTTGCTGTGTTATAGTTATGTATATACATAGATAAAAACTTAATCAGAATTTTTGTAATATACTTGATGACATATGAATCCTTTGGAGTCCACTATAACAGCTATTCATGATGATATCTATGCTTCTATTTGGATGGAGTTAAAGATTGAGGTAATTAAAAAGAATGACATTAAGCATAAATGCAGATTCCACCAAGTTATCATTCAGATGTATATTTGATTGGGAATTTCATTTTTCTCTAAGTCAGAACATTTTAAATATATTGTTCTGATTAGAATCTTGATATGATGTGCTGCTTTTATTGAGTTATAGTTACATACATAAAGTAATACTGGTAAATAGATATATCTCGGAAAAGTTTTATTAAAAGTTCACTTTATTTGAAGCCATAGATACGAAGCCATAGATATGAAGATTTCATCATTTGTTCTGGAACATTATACAATCAAAATGTTTACTGTTAGGTATTACTTATAACAAAACTCTACGGAATTAAAACTCTGTAACTAAAAATATGTAGTTATAGAAGCACTTGTAGAATGTATTAAACTGAAAATTGAAAGACATCCTTCAAGCAAGATTGAATTAAAAGATAATATATTCTTGGAGTTGAACACGGCAAAGTTTTGGTTTGGTTTCTTTGTTTAATGGCATATCAACCTTTGCAAGTTATTTAATGTCAAAGCCATTCTCCTAGAAGAACAGTAGTATGGCAAAGTTTTGTTATAAATAATACTGAATAATATCTATTTTGATTGAGTAACATTTTACTCGAAATAATAAAAGTCAGGTTTTTTTAGTTTAGAAAAAAATCAACATTTTAATAAAAAGATGTTTGGTTGATTGATTGATTTTAATTGCATGTCTTCCTGTCTCAGGTTATTTTTGCCAAGAGATTAGGGAATTGCATTCATTTTATGTTCATAATTAAATTTTTTGCATTGTTGTTTTTAAGATTTTTTTTACACACGGTCCTATCAAATATAAATAATTTTTAAATAGATCTATTTGATGCATGGATTGAACTGTTACTGATACTTCCAATTTTGTTGGTTGTTGGTAGTTTGTTTTGTTTCATGGCATATCAACCCTTTTCATGTCATTTAATGCTGAGTTAAGTCACTTTGATAAAAGTTTCAGATAATTTGATTTAGTATTAGTATAGTTTTTCATTTACAAACAATCAAATGTCAATACAGGTCTATTTCGAACAATTCAATTTAGCACAAGTAGAGTTTTTTGTTTATACACAGTTAAATGTATAAACAGTTAATTTCAAACAATTCAGTTTAGTGTAATTGTGCAGTTTAGTTCTCTTGGACCTATAGATATGACCCTATCAAGTGATACCACTCCGGGCCAGAGTGGACTAGGGAGCAATAGCAATGAATGGGTACTCCACATTCTCCAAAGCTTCAGCATTATTGGAGCCTCTCCATCAGATTGCTTAGTATCCTATCCAGAACACTCAATGGAAGAAGGAGCCTTACTCCTCTGTAAAGACATATTTGGTGTATTCTGCAGCCCCAGCCGACTGGGTAATGATCACCCTAGGTCTAAGTGAACATAGAAGTAATGGCAATGAAGGGGTACACCACACTTCCCAAATTTCAAGAAGTAGAGTTTCTTCATAAGATACAGTTTACTTTCATATTCAGGACACCTCTATTTAAGGGGCTCTTACCTCCCTGCATAGGATAAGGTCAGTGTATTCTAAGCTATGATGACAGAACTTAAAATTTTTTAGGGATATTCTTATTTATGTACAATACTGTACATACATACAAAGATAATTAAAATTGATTAATAATGATATCCATTTTCATCACATAATTATGATTTTAATATAATTCATTGCTAGTAAGATATCTTCCAACAAAATTTCAGAAAATTTTCATGAACAGTACAAAACCATTATCAATCTTGTAGGACAACAAAAGAGATAACATTTGTAAACCTCTATTTTTTTTCTAAGAGTCATTAATTACCCCAAGTTGGCACTTTTACCAAGAATCCTCTTTGATTATTTCAGGTGTGTTTTCCTGGTTACATTCCAAAGCACAAGGATTCCATGAACAATCAATCGAGCATTGGAACTCTAACATTTACCAAAAGTTTCTTGTTAAATAATCTGAAAATTCTTCCAGCTGATGCTATCTGCAAGTTGCTTTGCCAATTTAGCAAATCTATTTTGCCTTATCGCTAATGCTATAAAAGCCTCCAAGACTTTGACTGAATTTTCATTACCTGATGAGGTGGCAGGAGCAAATTTTACCGATCTTAGAGCTGTCTCTAATGACTTTAGTGGCTGCCAGGAAGAGGAATCTAGTTCCAACTTCCCTGAAATCCAAGATAACGTCTTTGTCAGTAATTTCTAAAATGGATTGCCTATACTTAAATTTCAATGAACTTTGTAATGTGTGAAACACTGTTGAGGAAATCACTGGGGTTGGAAATGAATGAGGTAAATAGGAAGTTAAGTGTTGGCAGAGAGATGAAGGATAAAGAGTTTAAAGGAAGCACGAAAGTGAAGAAGAACAAATTGATAGAAATAAAAGCGAGTCTAAATACAAAAATAATCAAAGGATTAAAAAGACAAATGAATGCAGAAAAGGCAGGAATCAAAGGAGAAATTGAAAGAAGGACAGAAATGGGGAAGGAAAAGAAGAAAAGGCAGGAATCAAAGGGAAAGAAAAGTGAAAGAATCACAAATGATAAGATGGCTGGAATCAAAAATAATTGTGGAATGAGAGAGAGTGAATTAGAACCAAAAGGTGGATAATAAACAAGCTTGAAGTTGTATTTACCAAGACAGAAAGGAACTATGATTGAAACGTTTCATTTTCTTCAAAATACAAGGTCTGTTCAAAAAGTATTGGGGCTGAAGCTGTTTTTTCTAAGGCAGAAATAAAAAATGAATGAAACATTAATTTTATTCAAAATAATCAATTTGACATTCAGCATACTTATTCCAAAGAGTTTTCCATTGGTTGAAGTGCTTCTGAAATGCCAAAATCATTTTTATACATATAAACAGTTTTACTTCAAACAATTTAGTTTAGCGTAAGTTTGCAGTTTGAATGTCAAAACAGTTCTATTTCAAACAATTCAGTTTAGCATAAGTGCACAGTTTAGTTCTATTTGACCCATAGATAGGACCCAATCAGGTGTTACCACACCAGGCTAAAGAGGACCTGGTAGTAATGGCAATAAAGGGGTACTCCCCCAAAGCTCCAGCATTATTGGAACCTCACCATCAGATTGTTTAGTGTCATATATCCAGGACACTCGTTGGGGAAATTTTACCCTCTAGAGAGAAGCACTTGGTGTTTTCTGCTACCCAGCCAACTGCACCAATAAATTGATAAGTTATTAAAAAAAAACACCAAAAATTGGCAGCTGAAAGAAAGTGGAGTCACCAAAGTTCAACATCTCTTCCAGTGGGCAAGGTGTAACAAGATATCTTTGATTGAGCAACACAGATCGGGTCTTGTTGAGATCACCAGAAATGGCTTCAGAGATGAGTTGTCTTATTGCGTTTTCCATTCCTCATTGGATGGTTGGCCATCACTGACATAGCAGTCATCAGTGTCTTTGCTACGGTAGCACAAGGTCTGACATGTTGCGACTGAAGCCCAACATTCTGCCAGGAGGATACAGTTTTTAGTATTATGATAAAAGATCAATTGGGTGAAGAAAGTCTGTATTGTGCAAATCTTTCAGGCTTTAGGGTCTGTGTATATTGAAATTTATATAAAAAAAATCTAACAGGACAATGTAGTTATTTACTCGACAAGTTTAATCTGACACAAGGCCACAATAGATGAGTATCTAATGATATTATACTAAACACAAATTAGTGGAAGAGACAGGTTTTCTAGATATTTTCTTTAGTACTCTCAATTTCTATAGTTCATACAGCTGAAAAAGGTTAAAGAATGCTTTGGAATAAATGTTGAGAAAAAAAATGAAATTAAGGATAAAAATGTAAATATATTCAAGCATAAACCACAAGTTGTTGAACATTGTATCTACTGTCAGAAAAAAATGCTATATTTTGGGAGAGTTGGTAAGATACAAAAGCTAGAAATATAACCTCTGGGCTTTTCTATAGTCAAGTAATTCGGAATTTAAAAAAAAAAAAAAGCAAAAATATTAAGAAAATGTCAACATATCTTGAATGAATTTCATGCATATATTTTTTCCAATAAGTCAGTAAAATACTTTTGAATTTATGCTGTTTTTTATTTAATTAATTTTAAAGAATTTGAAAAAGTGACACCTGAGCCACAAAGATCATGAATTTTCTCTTGCTTTTGGAGAGTCACGATTTACATGAAAAAAATAATTTCAAATAATACCTTCTTCTTCTTCTTCTTCTTCTTCTTCTTCTGCTACTGCTGCTGCTGCTATACATCCATGATTTGGCTTTGGTATGATTTACCAACAATGGAAAAACTCTTTTTCTCTACTGATTATACACCTGAAGAAGGTTGTAGAATGGATCAGACAAAACTTTGAAGTAAAAACATCGGCAACACAAAAAATGTGTCTGCCAAGCAATTCTGTGGATGAATTTTTCACAAAATGAGATACAAAATAACAGCATTTAAAAATACAACTCAAGAAGATAAAGTAAATATCTATATACTGTTAAAATCCAATAATCGTTGTATGTATAAATATTTTACCCAACCCCTCCATCATGAGCAGGATGTGACACAAGGCCAATTTTTAAGCATATTTAAGCTGGTTTGAATTCAGAGTTTTCCTTCTTTAAAACCGGTTGCCTAACCAAGGCTAAAAGACCCTACTATTTGCCACAAGATGGAGAAGGAAAAGAACAGATGAATTCATGACTTTCCCAATGACATTAGCTGAAGAGAAATGCAAACAGTCTTGTCCAGGTTTTGAACTCAGTTCAACAATTCTATTTCTGATGATAATAACGATTATGCAAATCATGCCACCCCTCTTTATAGATTTATAACCCAACATAATCCGGAGGAATTATTTGCAAGATATACTTAAAATGCCCTAGAACTTACCGAATATGGCAATTTCCATTCTTATTTGCAACTGAATGTTATGGGGGTCTGCATTTAATCTAAACATCATCTTTTATCATTTAGATTATTGATACAATCAAGATATTGAAGGAATGCTGATCAGAATACTTTGTTCTTTCTTAAATAGAAGGATCAATAAAATCCAGGACCAGGTTTACCACATAATTCAAATGGGTTCACAGATCATTTCTTAATTTCTAAACTTTATAGCAAGTTTTAATGTTTGATTTGTTTTCTATACATTTTCTCCGTCAAATTCTGTAATTAACTTACTTTTTACTGTATAATATTAAAATGTTGTTGGCGACCGTAGTCGAGGGCTTCCCAAAAGCTCCCTTTTCAATCACTACTACACCAAAGTGTTGGGGAGGGTGCTAGCCCTTTCTCAGGATTGCTCCACTTCATCCTTGAAATGTACCTTATAATGCTGAGTGTTAAGCTAGGCGGTATCAAGTACCATTTTTTGAGTCTTTGGTATGACTCGACCTGAAATTGAACTCCAGTCTCCTGGTCCATCGGTGAACACTCTTCCACTTGGCCAATGGGCGAGTATTACAAATAATCATCATCATCATATCGTGCTGGTAGCATGGATATCCCTGACCCTCTCTCGCCACTCCTCCCTATCGTTCATCGCCCTAGGTAGGTCTTCAGGACAGCATCCCTTATCCTCACATAGCTGCTGAATGTATGTTCGTGCTGGTCGTCCTGCTTTTGCACGGCCATGTGTGGGGGTCCATAAGAGTACATCTCTTATGAGTTCGTCCCTGCTTCTCCAGCAGTGTCCTGCATGTCTGGTTCGTCTAACTTGAATAGTTTTCGTGATGGGGGCAGGTGGGCGTACAGTTGGTGTCTTGTGGGGTGTTGCCGCCAGGACTAGTTCAAGATTGCACATAACATTCTTGTGTAATTGCCGTCTAGCTTCTTCTCCAGCCGTTTTGTTAGCGTCCATGTAGTGCAGCCATATAGCAGTATCGATGTGACCGCTGCCTGGAAGAAACTGCGTTTCATTTTATTGGTTAGGTGTGATTTCCATATAATCGATAGCCTATTGATAGCTGTCCATGCTTTCTTTAACCTCGTTTCGATGTCCTTTTCGGTTGATTCGACGCTGCTTCCTAGGTATGTGAATTTGTCTACTAGTTTAAGAGGGGTTCCTTCTAGAGTGGAGATGTCCCCCATTTGATTATAGCACATATATTCCATTTTGTGTGCATTAACATAGACGCCTATGCTTGGTGCTGCTCGTTCCAAACTATGCAGTAGTGTTTCGGCTTGGTCAGGTGTATTTGCCAGTATTGCTATGTCATCGGCGTAGTCAGAGTCGGTAATTGTTGTTGCGAGGGTATCTTCTGCTTCTTTTCTTTGTCAGTTCAAAGCCATTCTCTCTGATTTTGTCAATCGATGTTCTAAGTACGTAGTCTAGACAAATGATAAAGAGGTACGGGGCCAGCGTGTCCCCTTGTAGTACTCCTGCTACAATGTCAAAGTATTCTGTGTCTCCATCTGGTGATCGTACTTTTACTTTAGTGTTTCTATAGAGAATCGTTATTGCCACTACGATTTCTTTAGGTATGCCGTACGCTAGTAGGATTTGTTCCATCTTTCCTCTGTGAATGGAATCGAAAGCCTTGGTAAAGTCAACAAATATTAATGTCGCTTGTAGGTTCTTTGCCCGTACACCTTCAAGGATTCTACGTTGGTTAATATTTGTGAGGTCGTGGATCGATTTCTTCGGAAGCCATTTTGGTTTTTTCCTAAGTATGTTGTCGATTTTGGGTTCTATACGGTTTTGTAGTAGGGCATTGTAGATTTTGGCTGCTATGGATGTAAGTGTTATGCCTCGGTAGTTTTTGGCTAATCCGAGGTCCCCCTTTTTAGGGAAGGGGAGTATGCATCCCTTCATCCATCTATCTATCGGATTTTGATTGTATACTGCGTTGCAGTGTCGGAGCAGTATGTCGTCGAATTGTCTGGTCTTCCATACTTCCGGGGGAATTTCGTCCAGCCCTGCAGCTTTCCTATTTTTAATTTTTCTGAGAACCGAGTCGAGTTCTTATTGTGTGAATGGTCTTAGTTTAATGTCAAATTGTTTGCTAATTATTCTGGTGATTGGTTCATGTGTTATTTTTGGTGGGTTTCCTAGTAAGTTTTCGAAGTGCTGTTTCCACAGTTTTATTCTTTCTTGTTGGTTTGCTGCTTTCAGTTTTGCTTTGGCTGTGTTCTTTCTTCTACTCACTTCATTTATTGTTTGCCAGGCTATCCTAGATTGTCTATCTTCCACCGGGTCTCTAATCTTATCTATCTGATTTTGAATGTATTCTGTCTGTTCCTTTATATATATGCATGCTAATTGATATTGTGCCGTTTTTAGTTTTAAGGCATTTGTGTTTGTTGGGTTTTTTTGATAGTTTTTGGAGGCTGTTTTCACTAGTGCACGTTTTTCTCTCACCGCTAAAGTTTCCCATGGGACTCTATATTTAGTTTTGAGTTTTGTTGGAATGCATTTCGCTGCTGCCTCGAGGTGTGCATGGACGAAATTTTCATATTCGTCGTTTGGTGAACTTTTTTCCGTCTTTTCTTGTAGTGTTTCGAATCTGTTTCTTAATTCTAATACGTATTTATCTCTTATATCTCTGTTGTTCAATAGGGCCCAGTCATAGTGTTTGGTGGTCGCTATTTGTTTGGCGTTTTTTCGTAGGCTTAACCGTATTTTCGCCGTGACTATTCGGTGATCGGTGGACACACCCTCAAAAGAGAAGTATGCCTCACAATTTATTGCACTATTTTTCCATTTCTTGTTTATAAGGACGTAGTCTATCTGAGCTTTAGTATTGTTTGCGTACGTGTGTGTCCATAGTTTGCCCTTCCTTTTTTGGTAGTTTGTATTGAGGCATGCAAATCTATTTTCTATCATGAAATCTGTTAGATGTTGCCCATTCCTATTTGACGTGTTGTAGAGGCTGTATTTGTTGTTTCTGTTTTTCCCGATTTGGGCATTCATGTCTCCGCCAATGACTAACATGTTGTGTTTCAGGATGCTACGCACTAATCAGGATAGCTCATCGTAGAAGGTGACTAGTTCAGTTTCTTCACTAACATTGGCAGGGCTGTAGCAGGAGATGATTGTTGCTCTGGGGTTGCCGTTAAAAGTAGCTGCCATCATTCGAGGTTGTATTTTCTCAATGCTATTTAGCGTTTTTAATGCTCTAGGTCCTATAAGTAATCCTACCCCTCCTACTGCGTCGTTGACAGAGTATTTCCATGCGGATACAGTGACGAGCGACCAGCCATTGCCAGTTTCGTGATATTTTATATCTTCGTGTGCGTGTATCTGTGTTCTTGTATGCATATTATGTCAATCTTATGTTCTTCGGCCGATGTGATTAGCTCTGGTAGTTGTCCTATTCTATTTAAGGTTCTTACGTTAAATGTGGCCATTTGTAGTGTTTGCTTGCATTTTAGTATTTTTGATTGTTTGAGCTCTATAGCTGATTTTTCGAACACCGAGGCCAGGGCTCCAACCTCAGCAGGACGCGCCCCTTTTTTACCCGCGTGAAGAGCAATGCGGTTTGTGTATGTGGTTTGAGTGTGGATCATGGTTATCTTTCGATGGCTGTTTTATTCTCTTCTATAGAGGCCACTCTTATAGAGGAGCAGCAGTAGTTCCCCGATCGAACTAACGATCCTGAGCGTAAAGTCGTCGAACTCACGTCCAGGACCTGTTTAGGTATTGAGTTTGGTCGTCCCTGGGTTTATTCAAATACCTTTACGTACATCATGCTGCTTCCCATGTGTACGTAGTAAAAAAAAAAAAAAAAAAAAAGTCGGGGGTTAATTTTGATCTAAATTTTCTTAAGTTTTAACTTAGTTAAAGTCCGAGATTAGGATACTTTTGTCAGACTTTCCCTGGTACTGAATTTTTTTTGCGGGGGCGGTATTGGGACATGTTCCTAGGCTTTTTAGTTTTTTTTTGTTTTTTTTTTCTTCTTCTATACTACCATCGGGAACCGAGGAGGCTTCAGGAATTATAGAGCTGTTACAAATGACTTTTTTTGGGGGGGTTTTAGGCTTTAACTTTTTCTTGTAAACTACTGTTAGGGCTTTCTTTAAGAATTTTAAAATTATATTATAGAAGAGATTCAAAAACGCTTTGCCTTGTTCGCTGACATTTGGACAGAGGTTTTATAATCAATTTGGGTTTATAGTAGAGTAAGCGTGTCTTTACATTTAAAACGCATAGTTTAAGCATTATTTTACAAACAAAAATACAGCATAACATTTTGTAAAATTCAGCATTCTGTCCAAATGTCAGCGAACAAGGCAAAACGTTTTTGAATCTCTTCTATAATATAATTTAAAAATTCTTAAAGAAAGCCCTAACAGTAGTTTAGAAGAAAAAGTAAAAGCCTAAAACACCTAATGCTACCACAAGTCCCCCCCCCAAAAAAAAAGAAGGGAAAAAAAATGATGAAATTAATACCCCCCCCCCGACTAGAAGAGTAGACCGTCTCCAAAACTACCTAAAATTCAGTAGTAAATAAACGTTAAAGGGAAAAGGAAGGATTTGAGCTCACGTGCCTACAGGAAAGAATTTATCAATATTGGTCAGTATGTCTTTAAGTCCTATTACACATAAACTCTCATAGAACTATTGGGGACTTAGATGTAGCATGTTCAGAACACACTGGAGGTCAACATCTATTGGAAACTTGGAGGAAAGAAGCTGTTTAATTGCATCTCCTCTCACCAAGGACCAATATTAGCATTATTATATCCATGATATACTAACTCTCTACTCAACAGAAAGAAAGACAAGATGTAACATACTCATGATACGGATATGTGAAACATATATAGAACATTCATAACTCATATAGAGATAACATAGGAATCCCAAAACACGAAAAACACTTACGACTTCTTAGTTCAGATATGAAACTTTTTATTACCTTTGAGTTAAAGGTTTTCCGACATAAGGAGAGTGATACACAATCTTTCTATGCTGACTTTTCCCTCTGCAACCCCACCATGCATGGCACCCGCTGCAAGGCCTCGGTGAGTTCCGAAAGTCAACCGTCTTCTTTGGATGCTAAAACTCAACTCACTGACTTTTTCCAAATCTCAAAAATCCTCAGCCCACGCTTCCAGTGCATGTCGTCATTCATGCCACCTGGTTCCATTTCCTATCTGGGAACACCTGCGCTCATGTTGCACTTAACTAACCCATGCGCTAAGTGAAAGGTTCTCAGCCTAACTAAACCGAAAGGCAAGATGTATAAAACAAAATCCCTCGGCCATTATATTACAAAGATAAATGCTTTGGTAAATACAAGAACATTTAAACTTTAAATGCATAATATACATAATAATGGTATTAAGAAGAAAGAATATACTAACATATGAACAAGCAGTATGTAAAAGGATTACAAAAATGGAAAAAAATTAACTTGTTGATGGTAAGTAAAATAACCATAGTCATATATCTTTACTATTTCATGGCAGGGGCAGAAGACATTGTCTCAATAGTTCAAAGAATAAAGGCAAAAGAGGTTGAGAATGGGTTTTCAATATTTGCACCGAACAAGGCACACAATGTCACATGAATTCTTTCAGGGAAATAATTATTTATTATCTCTCTACAGTACAAAATGAAAACAAATACAATATCTTACTTTACCGTGATATTCTTGAAACTTCTTTCATTTACTAAGCTGAAGAAAATTTTTTTTTTCAAAAATACCAATTTGAATATTGAAGAAAAAGGCAACAAATATTCTTCTATAGTATTTCTCAATCATCCGTGAGATTCTGTTGATTGAAATTGGGTAGTATGTGACTGTTGCATTCCCAAAACCATATGCCACGTCAATGAAACTTAGAATATGCTGACTGTATTCCTTGCATTGGGTTAACACTCCCCTCAACACAAAAATAGGGTGTTTTGGGTATGACACTAAACTGCATCTGATGGTAGGTCCCCAATTCTGGAGATATGAGGGGTGTGGAGTACCTTGCCATTACTACCAGTTCCAGTCCATCTGTAATATAACAGAGGGATTTCGTTTTATATATCTTGCCTTTCGGTTTTAGCACATGGGTTAGTTAGGTGCAATATTAACACAGGTGTTCACACGTGCATGGAGAGGATGTGTCATTCAGAGATGTCAAAATAAAAGTCCCAGATAGGAATTGGGACCAGGGTATTTGGGTGAGGTCACGCACGGGAAACGTGGGCTGAAATTTGAGAAAAAGCAGTTAGTTGAGTTTTAGCGTCTGAAGAAGACAGTTGACTTTCGGGGCTCACTGAGATCAGACCAGTAGTTTGCAGCAGGGTGCCACACGTGGTGGGGGACAGATGGAAAAGTCAGCATAGAAAGATTGTGTATCACTCTCCTTATGCTGAGTTACCTTTAACTCAAAGGTAATAAAAAGTTTCATACCTGAACTAAAAAGTCGTAAGGGTTTTGTCACGTGGTATCCCACTGAGACGATGGAAATAAAATTACTACTATCCTCGTGTTCGAATTAACAGTAGCAAGCCGTCAAAGAATGACCGTTAAGAACAGATGTTTGTACTCGGTGACATCTAGTAGCCCTAAGAAATCGCCTGACCAAGGGGAAGAAAGTAGAAGCCAAACGATTGGCTGGGACCCTAAAACGGAAGTGGGGACTTCTTCCCGTCAGCGAAAAAAGAAAAAAGACAAAGTTAGTTGTTGGACAGGGTTCGTGGTGGACGGAACCAAAAGCCAAGTACTCCGGGTAGAAGAAGACAAAAAATATCTCGGACAAGAAGGAGCCATTTTCTTCAAGCCAGTATTAAAAATAGCATAAAGTCTATTAGCCCGTAAAAGAAGAAAGATTCTCCACAGGAATCCATCTAAGTAAGATAAGTAACTTTGGGACTGTTTCTCCTTATACCCAATTTTATATACCCTCTCTCTCTCTCTCACAATTTGAAGAAAAACGAAAGAACAGAAAAGAAGAAAGACATTTATGTTCATGGACTGTTCATTTATGATATATTTGACATGTTGAAGGTGTATATCTATGTGTAGTAAAAGACTGATATATTTTAATGTTCCCACGTGGTCGAAGTTGTTATTTGCAGTGTCTTCTACGAGTTTGTTATGTCATATTTCTTTTTCAGCTTCTATTCGCCTTATGTTATCTTGCTTAAAATTGTCCAATTAATTCCTTTAAAATATCACACGGGAAACCGGAATTGCCGACTACTCTAATTAATATTATTACGACTAAACCTAGAGGTCCATATCTTCCATTGTTCTAGGGGAGGAAGTCTAGCGGCCTTGGTGGGTGTGTGTATAGTGTGAAATTTGGAACCCCTTGCCAGCGGCGGTCAGTCTAGCCATAAATTAATCCCCCACATAATATGCCAGTTCTTATATGCCTGAGAAAAAAACTCTGAACGAGGACTTATTCTACGAGTGATCAAGGGCCAACCTGCCCCGTCTTCACACGTGCGAGAATAAAGTCCCGTTCTGGGATAAAAGTAAAATCTTTCGCGTCACAGTTTTTTGTGTTTCGGAATTCCTATGTTAACTATACGTGCGTTATGAACATTCTATGTCTATTTCCCATATCCGTATCATGGGTATGTTACACATCCTGGTGTGGTGGTATCTCTAAGGGTCACATCTATGGGTCAAATAGATAGGTTTAAGCATTATTTGTATTTGATAATAATACTTGATTACATATAACTAAATTATTTGAATTAAGTATAGTTACTTGAAGCTATAATTTTTTACTAAAGATTGTTAAAAGTTTGGTGAAACCATATTACTGTGTGCCAATAAATGACAATTATAAAATGGGAATAGGTATTTGAAACAATACAACTATTAGTATTAGATAGGAATACTTGAAACCATACGACTGCAAGCAAATGATTTGTATTTGATGGCAAAACTTGATATCATATAACTGTATGTAAAAAAAAACTCTCCCTACTCTTAAGATTTGATTTTTCACAATTTCTGGGTTTTCTAAAAATTAAAATCATCATTGAAATACTGTAGATTTGAAATTATGAATATAGGTAACCTCTCTTTGAATTAAATCAGATTATTCTCTTTGACGACCTTTTAATAACAAAAGCATGTAGAAAAGATTTTGTTTATTTGAAATTTATATATGCACTATTATCCTAAATAAAAAATAAAATAATCAAATCCAGGTAAAATTTCAAGCAATGCAATTTAAACTTATGAATGAGTGAAATAAGTTATTGGTTCTTAGTTGGTATCTAAAAAGGAAGATTATTATATTTTGTTTGATCAAAATGAGTTGTGTAATCAATATAATTAGCATATTCTTTAAGCTTAAACAGCTAAAACTGTGTGTTTTTGCTGACACTAATTACTTTTTTTTCTGTTATATAATTCATTTTTGTTGGTAAGTTAGGTTGGTTTTATGGCATGCCAATATGCTAATAACAACTGGTATGACTTTTCTAGATACATTCCATATTCATCTTATCCCTCTGGCTAGGTCTTGATATTCAACTATCTTTTCTTTTTAGAAGCAGGAAGTTATGGTTACATCTATTACGATAAATTTCCTTGAGGGTCTTGTCCAAGATTACAATATCTGGATCTTATGGTCTATTTGTTTGTTTTGTGATTCTGAAATATATTATTCTCTTTGTGTGTTTTTGAACCAGTAGTACAAGGTGGTTTTCACTGAAGTCCAAAAATAATATTATTGCACTCCATGTAAGTTTTTCACACCAGTTTTAGTTGGTGGTCTTTTACTGGAGTCTGAGTAACAGCAAGTCTCTGCAGGTCTCTTCTTGGTAATTTAGCCAATTTTATTATTATCATCATTATTATTAC
The DNA here is from genome assembly GCA_963585895.1 of Sepioteuthis lessoniana. NCBI lineage: Eukaryota > Metazoa > Mollusca > Cephalopoda > Myopsida > Loliginidae > Sepioteuthis > Sepioteuthis lessoniana. Next base: position 75,181,373 of record OY757917.1, on the reverse strand, counting down.
TTTACTCATTGTGAGTTTTTCATAACAATTTTAACTGTTGGTCTTTCCCTGAAGACTGAGTGATAACAAGTCTCCTCAGATTTCCAAGACTTTTCTAAGTATTCTACCTAATAGTCCATATGGTCTTGATTCTTCCTCTGACTTTCGATTCCTCAAGTCTCTTTTTGAAAGACACAAGCTGTAATTGGTACCACTGTCGCTTTCATTTTCCAGGGTTTTTTCAGCTCCCTGGCAAGACTCAAGTATTAGTTTTATTATCTTTTTCTCTTTCTTTCATTTTCATTCTGTGGTCAATTAGAAAAGCAAAATCCACTTGAAATTGTTTTAAGAGCCAATGTATTTTACTAATAGATGGAACCCTAAAAGGGTCAGAGAGGATATGAGAATATTGATGATGAAGGTGTATCTTCACCCTCTGCAGGGCTTCAGAACTGAAGCCCTAATACCAAATGAAATTAAGTGTCATAACCAGGACATATATTTATTTTTTAGTTTAATCTCATTCCCCAAGGAGGGTGAAGGCTTTCAAATGGATGGATCTTATGAAGGGAAACTCAATGCAGAAATTCATCTTCAATGGTTCTTGAAAGTTTTGTCTATAACAAATTAGTTTCAATACTCTTGATAGTTTGCTAAATCTGTTTTTTCAGCCTTTTCCCATACTGCATGTCAATATGAACAAAACTATCTATCAAGCTACTTGATTTCTCTTTATAAATAGCAGCGTATTATTTATGTAAGAGAGTTTTATTTCAACCCTTTTTAATCCTGACAGTGATTATGTATCTTCTACATTCGGAACTTTATTTGCTTCCTTGTTTGACAGTAATGGCTAATTTCTGTTATTAATGGAACCACCAATTTTCTACAATAACACTGATGGTCTGTTTTCTGTCAGGTAAAAAAAAAAGCAGCCATATTGCATTTCTCTTCTTTATTCTCCATACTTTTTTACAATCTGCTTCTTTTATGAACTGATAATCGTTTTTTTTTCTATCTCTCTACCTCCTAAAAAATATAAATACTATGGCACAAAGAGTGGGAGTAACTATATAAATACCTTGTCTTACAAAAATGTGATAAATTCATTTTTCCCAATATAAAAATATTCATTTCCAAGCATTGTCATAAAAATGACATGCAGAAATGTTCAGCAATTTCCTTTGATTTATTTTTGCATTGTTTTGATGTATAAAAATCATTTATTTTCATTTCTTTTTCTCACTTTCTGCAATGAATATGTTATGTTCATTAAAAGCTGACTACTTGGAATATTCAGTTTCTAATCTTATTCCATACTAGCCAGGGTACCCAACATTGATCAGGAAAAAAAGATAAGAAACAAAATATTTTTATGACGTCATTATCTTTTATATTTAAGAAGAGGGTAAGGCTACAGATATGTGAACCTAATATAAATATACAACGAAAAGAATTTTACGTATGATAAAAAATTTCTGGTTAATTTCCCAGAGCTTAATTGTTCTCAATATTTCTTGCTCTTTCTATATATATGTGGCCCATTAATAATATATATTTGACCTCATCAATCTTATGATATCAATGAATGTTTTTGCACTTTATATCTCAATTTCATTTCACTTGGCCTGAAATAATATATTTTGCCATCTAATGACTTCCTCTGAACTCAAATAAACTCAGAGGTTATCCTCAACTTATCAATGTTGATTCTCAAGGGCAAGTCAGAATATATTTACCCAATTGCTCAAACACTGTCAGGACATGATTCAAGGGCAATTTTCTAAGAGGAGTACAGCTGGTTTGAATTTAAAGTTTTCCTCTTTTTTACACAAGTTGCATCACCAAGACTAAAAAACTTATCTGCCCTAGTATTCTCCCATAGCTGGAGGAAGAACAGATGAATTCATCCCTTTTTCACGGATATCAGGGTAATGTGAATCATAAACAGCTTCATCTGGGATTTGAACTTGGTCTGCAGATACTATTTCATGATAATAGATAACTTTTATACAAAGTGCTCTCTCAAAGTCAAGTCAAGATCCGTGCAAAAAATCACGTATTTCAGTTTATCTGCGATTGTCTGATAGACTCATACATAAAAACACACACACTGCTACATTGTCATAAACATGCTGCTAGCATGGATTTTCCTGACTCATACATAAAAGCACACACACTACTACATTGTCATAAGCATGCTGATAGCATGGGTTTTCTTGATTCTCTCTCTCCATCTGTCCCTATCATTATTCACTCCAAGCAAGTCTTACAAACTATATCCTGAGTCTGCATGGAGTTGTTGTAGATAAGTTCTTATTGGTTGGCCAACCCTGGCATGTTCATATGAAGAGGTCCAAAGGAGAATATCGCTTAAGAATTCGTTCTTGGATCTCCAGCAGGGTCCTGCATATCTTGTTCGTCTTATTTGGTTAGTTTTAGAGATGGGTGGTAAGTGGCTGTACAGCTGCTGTTACATGGGGAGTTGCTTCCCTGATTTGTTCAATATAGCTTGTAGCATTCTTGTGCAGTTCCCATCTAGCTTTTTCTCAATACACTTTGTCAGAGTCCAAATGGTGCATCCATACAGTTGTATTGACACAACTGAGTTCTTTATGATCGATAGCTTATCAATTGCCATTCACATCTTTGCTGGGTGCATACTGACATCACTTATAGTAGAAAATTCATATTTCAACTGTCACGTGGTGTCCCACTGAGACGATAGAAATAAGATTACAACTATCCACGTGTTCGAATTAACAGTAGCAAGCCGTCAAAGAATGACCGTTAAGAAAGAATGTGGGTCACAGTGGAGACCAGATGTTGGTACTTGGTGACCTCACTCGGGTTGCCTGACACGGGAAGGAAGAAGGTAGAAGCCAAAGGATTGGCTGGGACCCTAAAACGGAAGTGGCACCTTCTTCCCGTCAGCAAAAAAAGGAAAAGACAAAGTTAGTTGTTGGACAGGGTTCATGGCGGACGGAACTAAAGCCAAGAACTCCGGCTAAAAGAAGACGAAAAATATCTTCTAGCAAGTACTAAAAAAATAAGATAAAGTCTGTCAGCCCGCAAAAGAAGAAAGATTCTTCACAGGAATCCATCTAAAAAAAGATAAGTAACTTTGGGACTGTTTCTCCTTATACCCAATTTTATATACCCTCTCTCTCTCAATTTGAAAAAAGAGTGAAAATGAAAGAAAAGAAAAGAAGGAAGACATTTGTGTTCACGCACTATTCATTTATGATATATTTGACACGTTGAAGGTGTATATCTATGTGTAGTAAAAGATTGATATATTTTAATGTTCCCACATGCTTGAAGTTGTTATTGGTAGTGTCTACTATGAATTTGTTATGACATGTTTCTTTTTCCGCTTCTATTCGCCTTATGATATGCTCGCTTAAAATTGTCCTATAAATTCCTTCAAATTCTTATACGGGGAACCGGATATACCGACTACTACAATATGATATTATTATGTCTAAACCTAGAGGTCCATATCTTCCATTGTTCTAGGGGAGGAAGACTAGCGGCCTTGGTGGGTGTGTGTATAGTGTGAAATTTGGGAACCCCTTGCCAGCGGCGGTCAGTCTAGCCATAAATTAATCCCCCACATAATATGCCAGTTCTTATATGCCCGAGAAAAAACTCTGAACGAGGACTTATTCTACGAGTGATCAAGTGCCAGTCTGCCCCGTCTTCACATGTGCGAAAATAAAGTCCCGTAATGGGATAAAAGTTAATTCGCGTCACACAACTTAGTTTTATTAGTCATCATTATAACCATCAAGTTATTCTACTTGCATGGATTCCCTCGACCCTCTCTTGCCATTTACCCCAATCATCCTTCACTCTAGGCAGGTCTTCTTGCTGGCATCCAGTGTCTGCATTGAGCTGATGAATATAACTCTTTGCTAGTTAGCCAACTAGTGCTATGTGAAATGCAATCAGTCTCGGCCAGGATTTGAACTCATGTCGCCGTGTCCATTTCCTACGACAATAACCATTTTACTTTGATCATTTGTAAGACGAGACACAGCTGCTGTTTTGTTGGGTGTTGCTTCCAGGATCTGTTAAAAACAGCATCTTTGTTAAGTTCCCATCAAGCTTTTTCTCAAAAACATTGTTTAAGGCTTTGAGGTGCATCCATATAATAGTACTTGTGGAGTTGCCTGTGGTGTAATGGCTATTGTTGTAGGAAATGGACACGGCGACACAAATTCAAATCCTGGCCAAGACTGATTGCATTTCACATAGCACTAATAACCTTAGGAAAGGTATGAATCCAATTATTCTCCCTCCAGCTATGGGTAAAATAGTAGGGCAGACTAGGTTCTTTAGCCTTGGTGAGGCAACTAGTCTAGGAGAAGGAAAACTCTGAATTCAAACCTGTTAAACTTTGCTTAAAAAATTGACCTTGTGTCATATCCCGTCTGAGTGGAGGGGTTAGGTAAATATATATAATAGTACTGATATGGCCACAGTCTTGAAGAATTCCTGTTTTACTTCATCAGAGAGATTAGATATCCATATGACTGATAACCAGTCCATGCTTTTCCTATGTGTGCCTATGTGTATGTTGATATCACTTTTAGTCAATGTGATATTGCTACCAACATATATGAAATGGCCAAGAAAAGTTTTATTACTATTATGACAAATATAAAATTGTTTTTTAATATATAGATATAAATATACATACAATATAGAAGAATAGTTTTTATGATAAAGTGTATAAATCTACATGATGGAAAGTGAAAAGAGATAGGAATAAAAAAATTAGATATTTTTGCATAAAATTGATAGAATGATATTGATATATATAAATAATATGAAAGAAAGAGTGAAAGAAAGGAAGTAAAGATAGTAAGAAAAAAGGAAAGATAGAGAGAAATGAAAAATAGAGAGAAAAAAAAAGTGAAGAGAGCAAGATTAAATGCAATAAATGTAACTTTATATATTTAAATATTTATTACCAGAAATGACCTGCTTTGCCCTCAAATAATTTAAGCTTCTGTTGCCATGATAATACAAACAGGCCTCGAAAATTCTGTCATCTAATTCTGTGGAAAGAAAGAAAGAAAGAAAGAAAGAAAGAAGCAAAATAATATGTTATGTGGAAGTGGAACATTCTTACACATTCAGGAGAAGTAGGAAGAAAATAACCAGAATAATATAATTATCAATACTGTAAATATTTGCTGAATAATTTCAACACTGCTAATAACTTCAGATTATTATCTCCTTGATAATAAAAACTCGCTACCATTATACCATAATCACTACCACTTAGAACCCTGTTCTTCATCTGGATCACCTAATTCTCATTTTTGTCCATTACAAAAGGGATATTGCTAACACCTTCAGCTGAGAAGCGACTACAGTTTATAATGTTATCACCAACATGTATCGTGCATAAGATAACACACTGTGAATAAAATTGCTCCTCTCTTTCCTTCTCCTTTAAGCATTTCTTCCATTGGTCCATTTCCTGTATTTTTTGACACACTGAAGCCAGTTACTTGTGCTTTTATATTCTTTGTAAGATTTTGTGGCTGATAATCTTCCTGATAATCTTCCAGATAATCTCAAACTTTATGAGTAACCCAGAATCAGTTCCTCTGGTGGTGTTTTTACTCAGCTAACTTCTTTAGCAAGCTCATGAGGATAGTTTTTCTTTAGCCATAGGCTTTTCTCTTCATAACATCTTCAATCTGACTGATTTATGAGGGATGCTCCAAAAACAAATACCTTCCCTTTCATTCTACAGAAACTGTAGCATATACTGGTTATACTATAATTCCATTAGATACATCAAGTTTTTAGCTATGAAAAAGTGGTTTCTTTTATAGTGTCCATCATTGACTATATAGTTTTTCCATTGATGAACAAGAGCCTACATGCTGTGCTCCTCAAAATCTACACTTTTTCACCGAGTCCAAAGATCTACTGAAACAGTTTGCAAATGCAGCTTCTTTATACAGTGTTTTTTTGCATTTTGTCAAAACACTAAACATGAACAAGAATAGAATATCCATTAAATTTATGTGCAAAGTCAATATGCAAGAACTCACTATTGAATTATGGATTCTGTGATGTTAATTTGAATTGCATGATGTGATGATAATGTCAAGGAAAAGTTAAGACAATGTTCAACCTAGTTCAAGATCAATTGACTAATTCTAAAACTGGTTTAGAGTGTTCACTAAAGACCCAGGAGACCTCGGTCCAATCCCAGGTTGAGTCATACCAAATACTTAAAAAATAGTACTTGATGCCTCTTTGCTTAACACTCTGTATTATAAGGTACGGATCAAAGGTAAAGTGGAGCAATCTAAGGAAAAGAGTAGCGCACTCCCCCTACACCTTGGTGTAGTAGCTATCCAAAAGGGAGCCTTCGGGTCACTCTCGACTATGGTCGCTAACTTACCTGTACCAATAAACAAATGAATCCTGTGAACTTGGGAGATTTCCTGACTCTGGATTCCTTCTATCAATTTGTCATTTCAATATGATATTCATGCTGTTAAGTCCCTAAGTATCTTTGTACCTATAGGTGAAAGTAGCATCTACTTTGGGCAATAACTTTTCTCATAAAATCAGGAAAATATCTGCATAGCATATCAGTCATTAATCCAATTTGTGCAGATGAGTGGTTTCTGGTGCTCTTAATGTTTATCAATGACCTAGGAGACTAGGGTTCAGTCTCAGGTTGAGTCATACCAAAGACTACTAAAATGGTACTTGATACCTCCTTGCTTAACACTCAGTATTATAAAGTATGTATCAAGGGTAAAGTAGAGCAATCAAAGGAAAGGATTAGCACCCTCCTGTACACATCAATGTAGTTGCTATTGAAAAAGGAGCCTTCGAGTTATTTTTGGCTATGGTCCCCAAATTTACTTATATCTCATTGATGCCACTGCTGAAACACCCACCACCAAACTGTTTGTTCTTTATAAACATTTAGCCAGTGTCAATGGGTTGAATTTTTCCCATATGAAGTAACTCAATGATATGCCTATGTTTTCATGACAGATGACGTTTTACCAGACTGACAATCAGCTGCTATCAGTAAAAAAGCAAAAAAAAAAAAAATTAAGAGCTATTAATGAGACAGTTGAATCATTGCTGCCAGAAAAAAATAAAAGGCATTGCTTTTAGATTGGCCATTTTTTTAGCATTTCATGCAAGCTTTTATTTATCATGAGCCAAAATGCAAAGCCAATAACTGTGACTGTATAGAAAAATAGCATTTTTAACTCAGAACTTGTCCAATGCTGACTATGCAGATGATCTAGTACTTCTCACAAATACACTCACCAATATCAAATCCCTGCTGCACAGCATGAAGTAAGAAGTAGGTATTGGCATGAACACAGTTTTATCTACATTCACACTAAGTGAATGCAGATAAAACTGTGTACATGCATTTTAAACACAATGAAGCCATCTCCATTTTAAGCAGCAAGCCTCTGAAACTACTACGCCAGTTAACATACCTTGATAGCAATACCTCATCTACTGAGGACCATGTTAGCTTACTCATAGGAAAGGCATGAAATGCTTATGACAGGATGTCAATTTCATGGAAGTTTGATTTCTCTGAAAAAATATAATGTCATTTCTTCTTGGCTGTGGCCATGTTAGTACTACTGTATGGTTGCATAACCTGGAGTCTAACAAAATGTTTGGAGAAAAAGCTAGATGGGAGCTACACAAGAATGCTAAGTGCTGTTTTGAACAGATCCTGGAGGCAGCACTCCACAAAACAGCAGCTTTATAGCCACTTTCCTCCAGTGTCAAAAAAACACCAAGGGAAGTCAAATAAGACATGGTGAGCACAACTGGAAAAAGAAAAAACAAACTCATAAGTGGTGTTTTCCTTTGGACTTCTACACTTGGATGTATCTGTATTTGATGACCATCAAAGACCTATATACATCAGCACTGTGGGGACTCCAGATGCAATTCAGAGGACCTGCTTGGTGCAATAGTTGATTGAGATAGATGACAAGAGAGAGCCAAGGGACTTTGAATCATCAACCCAACTTGATGACAATGATGATGATTGAACTCACTGAGTCTAACATAGTTTCTGTGGAAATAAATCCAAGTTTTTACTTTTTTAGTGTACTTCATAGCTTAGGAGATCATCTGGATTTGGTATTATTGATTGCTCTATTCAGGGTTTATTTTTCTGAGTAGACAGATTAATGTCCAATGAAAATTTTCTCTCTCTTCAGTCAGAATCATACATTACTTATATTCTGTTCATTCTAAGGGCAAATCTTTGCATTTAGCAATGATTTTATGTTTCTTAATTCTAAATTTCATAGAAGACTTTTTTAAAATTTGAATTTAATTATCAAATGAAGGGAATCCATTATTATTCTATCCAGTCCTTTTTTTGTTGTTGTTCAGAATAAATCAGTAAGAGGATTGGAAAGTTTAAGTAACACTGCTTTTTGGAAGATTTACAAAACTATTTAGCAAGATCGAATTTACACTTTTGTATTTTTAAAGAATGCAAATTTTTTGCTAACTGGAGTCAACCATTGAAAACTAGTTTTTACCCAATTTCTTTTAAATATATTATGCAAGTGTCTGCAAATGTTATAACAAAGACTCAGGAGACTTCTAGACTTGGATGAAAAGAATACAAGCACTGACTAAAAACATAGACTTTGTGTTTATTCAAGCACTTATGATCACCACTGTTTATATGCATAATATTTTGTTCATTTTATTTTGATGGTTGCAAAATAAAGTTTGAAAAAACTTGACAATTTACATGAGATAGCAGACTATGAAAAGCAGAACATGTGTTAATGCAAAAATATGTATTATATATATATATATAAACAAAAAAAGGTGCATCCAGAGGCAATACCTACTGGACAATGTGGTTTGCATATTTTCTCAGACAGGTAATAGGCATGAAATTGTTTTGTGTTTTGGATTTTAATATCTCCCAAGATGTCAACCAACTCAGTCTACAACGTTCCCTTCCAGAACAAATCTGCTTTAGCTTCTTAGATTAATGGCATACCAAAGTCCATAGGTTATTTAATGCCAGAGCCATCCTTATAGAAGAATAATAGTGATACTATTTAATTCATATCTCAGGATATAAAGAGGTCCATAGTTTCTCCTTGGGTATTAGTCCAAAAGAGTATGCCATAGCAGGATAGAAGTTCAACTAGCTTATGACAATATCATACACCAGCATGTTAGCCACTACACCTTGGGGACTCATACTCATACCACATATAAACACATGTCAGGGTTGACACAAGGCTCAAGTTAATGTGTTGTATAGCAAACAACGCTGATGCATGAAAATATAATCAACTTCTTTTCCTTTTCTTTCCCAAAATGTATGGATGAGAGGGTCAGGTAAGAGAGAGTCAAAGATCACTGAGATGCACACACAGAAGCTGAGGTATGAATCATCTGTGAACCGCTTTCTCCTTCTCTCTGGTCGAGTCGAAATGTTCCTGGTTATATGAGATCCCAGATGCTTATGCAGATTCTCATAATCATATCTCCTTCAGCCTGCTGCTTATGCAATGTGCATGATCCACCATTCAATTTATGCAACATTTCTGCTGGGAACACCGGCATGCTGTTTACTATAGGTACCAAGTGCATTTTCTGTTATTTTTGTTCCTAGTGTCTGACATCCAACATGTCAATAGGGGAGGGGATTTCAAGTCAATATCCAACAAATGTAGTGATTATATGGGTCATAATTTATGGAATTGTACCATGGAATAACCCACCTTTGAACTTCTCTGATGTACTTAAAACCTTTACTCCAAAGCTTATTTCATTTACACATTTAAAAGCTAGGATAACCCTGTATTATAATTATACTACTAGCAAGTTTTTCACACAAACTCTTAATGGTTTTTCACTGAAGTCTGAGAGACAGAAAATCTCCTTAGATCTCCAAGATTCTTCTTGAATCCTAGATGATTTTAGTGGTGCTGTGGTCTGAATTGTCTCAATTTTTCTTTGATATCCAGTACATCAATCTCTTTTCCAGGTTTCTAGGGACTGTTTCAAGAACTCCAATTATGAATAGTAATACAGTTAACTTCATTCTCCCCAACTTTTTCATCTCTCTGATAAGGTCCAGATATTTGCCCAGTTTTTGACTTTCTTTTATTTCCTATCTTTGGTCTGCTAAAATGGGAAAATCCATTTGATGAAAAGCTCTTTTCTTTTTGTTAATCAAAATTAGGTCTGGTCTTCTGGAAGGTATTTGGTTTTTTGTTTTATTTAATTCTGTGAATTTTGCGTGACATATTTTCTAGAAAAGATTCTAGTCTACATATGAAGCAGTAATCTGTAAGGTCAAATTTTAGTCACTTGCATAATCCTGAGTGGATATATATATATATATATATATATATATATAGCTTTATAAAATGAATATATGAGCTCTTAAGACTTTCTCCATGAATTCTCACTTGATTAAAAAATGTAGAATACTTTAGACACACCAAGGTATTTTATTTAATTTACATTTTTATTATTTTTACTTGTAATCCTTTTCATTCATTTATTTCTTTTATGTAATCTTAATGATTTTTTCTTTCTCTTATTATTTGTTTTCTTCTATTGCAACAACAGTACTATTGTAAGGTTGCGCCACTTGGACTTTAAAGAAATGCCTGAAGAAAAAGTTAGATAAGAACTATGCTAGGATGCTATTTTGAACAAATCCTGGAAGTAGCACCCTACAAAACAGCAGCTCTAAGTGGCAAGTTTCAAAAATTAGAAGGCCAGTTGCCATACCTTGGCAGTAGTATCTCATCTACTGAAAGTAATGTCAACTTACACACAGTGAAGGCATGGATTGCTACTGATTGGTTATTGATCATATATAAACCAGATTTCACTCATAAAATAAAACAGGATTTCTTTCAAGCTGAAGCTGTGTCAGTATTACTCTATGGATGCACCACTTTGACATTAACAAAGCACAAAGATAAAATAAACTAGACGGGTATTTCACAAGAATTTTACATGTTGTTTTGAATGAATTCTGGAACCAGCACCCGACAAAACAACTGCTGTACAGCAACTTACTCCCAATCACAAAAATTATCCAAGTAAAATGAACAAAACTATCAGGGTGCTGCTGATAGAGTAGAAATGAACTCATAAGTGATGTCCTCCGATGGACTCCTGCACAGAGACACACCTGTGTTGGCTGACTAGCCAAAACTTATATTTATCAGCTTGTGGAGACACTGGATGCCATCTAGAGTACTTAGCAAGAATGATGGATAATAGAAGGGAATGGTAAAAGACAAAGGTGTCTATCCTTTCAGCATTTCTTGATATGTTTATTCATTCTATTATCTCTTGAAATTTCGAACTAATATTGTATTCCTTATTTTGTTTTATGGGTTTTATTTTGCTATATTTTATATTAACTTTCCTTTTCACCTTATCAAACACTCTTTTCTTTTTACATTTTTTAAAACAAGAAAGAAAGAATTAGGAAAAGTGAAGAATAAAAGAAGAAAGGGAAAATATCTTTCTTCTTTTATTCTTCACTTTTCCTAATTCTTTCTTTCTTTCTTTCTTTTATGTCTTTTTGCTCTTTTATTCTTTCTTTTCTTTTGTTTTTCATTTTCTCTTCATCATTTCTTTCTTTTTTGATGTTTTTTTGGTCTTTTCTTTTTGTCTCTTCTTTGTTCTTTGTGCTGTTCATTTGTTTATTTCATTCTTTCTATATAATTCTTTTTTATACACTTGTTTCTTTAATGTTTTCTTTCTTTTTACTTTCTTTTCCTTTCCTTTTCTTCCTTTAGTTTCTTTCATTTCTTTTCTTCTTTCTTTTTTATTTTGTCCATGATTTCTCTTCTTCCATATTGATTTCTTATTTCCTCTCTGTGTTTTTCCCATCTTGATATGATGCCATAAGGAGAAAAACGTTAATCAAAATCCATTGAGGTTCTATCTTGCTCTCTCTTTGTGACATTTTATTTCTACTTCCTTGGCTGCATCATCTCATCTTTTTGAAGACCAACAGAACAATATCTGAAATCCAGACTTTCATTAATTTGTTTACTGTCTTGTCAATATGACTTGAAGGGGTGTTTGTAACTAGTCCATTACCTTAGAGTGCAAAAATAGCTTTACTTTGAAAAGTATTTCTCAAGTATATTAATTCTATAGATTCCTTGCAGTTGATTGTCTATGAATAAAATAGAAAAAAGAATGTTTGTTCAAAAAGAAAAAGAGTTAAAAAATAGAAAAAACAAGGAAGAATAATGATAGATTAGATAGATAAAATCCAAAGAGGACAAAAAAAAAAAGAATTAAAATAAATTTGGAAAAAGATAGAAAGAATGAAAATTCACGAAAGATTAAAGATAGTTAAGAAAAAAAAATTATAAGAAAACACCATGTACAAGATTAAGTGTTGTAAATACATTATCATTCATAAATATGTGACCATATACCAGACTAAGCTAATAAAACTAGAAAACTAAAAGAATAAAAAAGAAAAAATGGTAAAAAACAAATTTAAAAAATATAAAAGAGAAAAGAATAAAGAGAGAAAAAGAACAAAAAAATGGAAGGAGGAAAAAAAAACAAAGAACTAAAGAAAAAAGATGAAAGAAAGAACAGGATAAGAAAAAAATAAAAGAAAGAAAGTAAAGGTTATTATTAAAAAGAGAATAATGAAAGAACAACGGAAAACAATAAATTGAAAAGGAAAGAACTTGAAATACAAAAAAAAAAAAAGAAAAAGAATAATAGAAACCATGAGATATAAAAAAATACAGGGTGGAACGATAAAATTGTCATCCTAAAGAAAACAACACTACAGATTTATTTTAAAACTTTTATTGAAAAAATCAATTCAGGTAACTTGATTATGTAGTAGAGCTGACATCTATTTAATGTTGCCGCCTTCAGCCTCAATCACTGCCTTGATATGGATCCAGAACAGGGAGCATACCTTTTTTACAAGTGCCAGCGGGAGCTTGGCGAATACTCAGCGGATGGCAGCAATCAGGCTGGCTTTGGTGTTGTGGGAGGTCATGTTGATGATGTTCTCGCTGTATGACCAAACAAAGTAGTCCAGTGGGTTCAGGAAGGGGCCAGTGAGAGAAGGGTACAAAGTCATAGCACTCCCTCTGAAGCCAAGCCTGGGTCTCTTTGGACTTGTGAGCCGGCACTGAGTCCTGCTGCCACACCCAGGGTCAGCCACCAGCCACCAGGGGATCACCACACACTTCAGCACATCCAGATATATTTTGGTGTTGACTTTCAAGCCAACTTCGAAGATGTGAGGTGGCATGATGTGGCCCTCACTTGAAACCACGCCAAAGACTATAACCGTAGCCGGAAACTTTGTTTTCATCACCCTGGGTATGTTGAACCGTCCGGATTTGCATTTTGAGGGTGCTGTCAGTGGTCCTGTTGTCATAACTTGGATCGGTAGAGAGCATGAGTTGTACAATGGCACATCTCCGATCTCGCTCGTTGAACATTGTGTCACTTTCAGACATGATAGAAGGCTCCTATCGCACTTGGGATTTGTACACAACTGGCCAACTAGTAGATGGTCTACAACAAAAAAAGAAAACCAGTTTTCATTTAATGGAAATGGAATCCTGTCTTCTTTTCTAGTGCGACAATTTTATCGTTCTACCCTGTAAATAAGAAAAAATACAAAAACAAATTTAAAAAACAGATGAAGAAAAAATACAAGAAAGAAAACATTCAGAATTCTGGAATGAAAGTAATCATGAATAAATACAAAAATGTTAAGGAATACAAAATAAGTAAAAGGGAGTATAAAAATATTTTTAGTCTTTAATCAACAGGAAATTTAATCAAGAGCTTTTGTATGTTTTCAGAAACTTATATAATGACCTATATTTTGATGATCGTAGCTCTTCTGAAGGTTTTCAAAGTCTTTTGGACAGAATCTTCTCTACCTTAAATTTTTAAGCGTCATAATTGATAACAGATAGTTGTATATGACTTGGGTGTATTTCAAGAGTAAAGTTATCACCATCAAAAAGCTTGAATCATTTTTAGGCAGCACTGTCTGATATTGTTTCATTTCTTTTGACATTGATTTCAAGAGTCTAAGGAGTGATGAAATGCAGGTCTCTGGTAATAATGTAAGACCAAATATCTGTGCCTGGACCAGAGCATACATCTCAGTAAGAATGTATTAACACTTCAAAGAAGTTTCTCTTCTCTATGGTACTGATACTTCCCAAGGGTCAAAGCAAATAGATACCAGGTTCATTGTAGGATTTTCCAGAGTAGGATAGAAGACCAGACTGTTTTAAGGACTCTGGTTCTGGGTTTTTGTTGTGGCGGAATCACCTACTAATGGACTCATCCACTCTCCATAATGCTGGAAGACGTGGCAATACGAAGTCAGTCTAGATCCGGAAGCTAACCTTGCCCCTGCGTGGTTATGCAAACTAGCTTACCATCCTATGTTCTTGTAACCATCCTTTGTTCTTGTAAATATATACCTATACTAAAACCGTCGTGTTCTGTTCTCTTTGTGACCCCTTTCCAGGGCCATAACAGTTTTAAATTCAGATTTTTTATTTTTTTTAAAACTGGTAATTCATCAAGGTTAGTGGCGTGTTGTGAGTATCTTAAACAACAAAAAACAAGATGAAGTTGTTCATATCAAGAAAGGGAAAGTTAGACTAGAGGTAACAAAAAAATGCCACTTGCTTTATGCTGTCATTACAACTTGCCTCTGGACAGTTTCATAAACAGAAAGACCTGAAACATTATCATCAAGTTGATTAAGGAAAGGTTTATTCTTTGACAAATCAAAACCCTCCCCTAATGAGGGTGGAGGTGTTGCCTAAGCCCAAAATGTAGGTTCCTTCTGATTGTTCCCTTAGTAACTGACTGACTGACTCCTTTGAAATCTCCATAAGTCTCGTGTCTGATCTTCTCTTGCATCAATAGTGGTAGTTATTATGATTTTCATTTTGTTGTCAGTCAGACAGTTGGACACCAATGTCACAAAAGGTGGGAGGTAGTTACTATATTACAATTGAGAGCCAAGTCTGACCAACTATGTTATCCACAATTAAAGGGAAAATATATGGATTCAAGCTTTTTGGTGAGTGCAAGGTAAAAAACAAACATCTTATGATATAAGTTTGGAATCGAATAATTCAACCAACTATGGTTCAAATGATCTAAAATTTTAACTGCATGTTAAATAATAAATCAAAATTCTATACTTAATGCTGTGTGCTTTTTTTCTTTTAAAATAGAGAAATACCATTCACCGAAAAAGAAAAAGAACTTAAACATTAAACATAGGATTTTTGGTGGGTTCTATACTAGCTGTAAAAAATTGAAATCGTTTCAATGAGAATTGGTCAATTAGATTATGGTCAATGAGATTATGAAATGATATCAATTTTTCTGAAAAACCCTCAACATATAGAATGGTATCAAATCTTTTGAAACACCCTGCCAGACTCAACTTGCAGGTTCCTCTTTCCATACCTGAATTTCATTACAACAGTTTGCAAATGCAAGAAACAAAGTTGGTGAACCTTCAAAAATTTCCATTCTAACTTTAGCAAAGTTGGTGTTGAAGAGAGTCCATTATTGGTGCAAGCAGAGGAATTTTTCAAAACCATTAAAAAAGAATAAAGAAAGAAAAAATATCTCTCTGCACCTCGAATGGATAAAATTCTACTTTTTAAATAACATCTAGAAAATGCATTTCTTTGATTCTCTAATCAAAATCAAGGCAAGAAATAAATAGAAAAGAAATATAATCAAATTAGTAGTTGAAAAGAATATAATGGTGTGCTGTCTTTTGTATCTTTTCTCTGTTGATTATAGAAGGAAGTCTTTGAATTTGAAATGGAATGAATAAGCAATAAATGCAAATAAAAAAAGATAGAATTGGTTATTTTCTATTCCAGAACATGAAATATTCATTTTAGTTAAATCTTTAAAAAGCCATCTAAATTGTCTTTCTTTTTCTTTTTTTATATTTTTATAAAACACGACCACCTTCTTCACAAATTTGTTTTCCATCATGGCAAATTGTTTGTCACATCTTCTAAGAGTCAAATGATATTAAATTATTCCATGGTCATCTCAGCTTACTGAAAATTCATTTTCATTTCAGGGTTTGGCTTGGTTAAATTCATAAAGTATTAATTACAAAAGAACATCCAATGACTAAATATTTATAATGTGAAAAGAATTGTCAATGCAGGCAATCAGAAAAGTGGAAATAATCAGATTAAAACATAATAAAAAATTAACCTTGAAATGAATTGGCAAGTTTACTGACAAACTTAATTTAAACTCATATATTATTTACAAATAATCAGAAACTACTTTTTGTTTGTTTGAATGGAATGAGTCAGGAATTAATTTTTTTCTCTGTGAAACCTGTTTGAAATTCATCAACATGAAATCTCTAGATATCAAGAACTGGGATTACAAATAAACTATAGTGATGAATGTTTGAAATATAGATTATTTCAATCAGCAAAAATGTTTATACCTAAATGTTTGTTAAAATATTTCTTGATATTTCTATATATTATGTTCTATCTCTCTCTCCCCCCTTATCTATCTATTTATACATACATACATATGTATATATGTTTATAAATGTCCACACACACACACACACACACACACACACACACACATATATATATATATATATATATATATATATATATATATATATATATATATATATAAGTATTAATATTGATAATATCATTTGCTGTATGTATAAATAAAGAGTACTTTGTGTCATTGCTAGAGCATATATATTTTTTAACTTAGGATGCAGCAGACAGAGTCAACAGTGCATGTTAACTGTCAGTTTCTCTGATAAATGTCTTCACCATCCCTATTTAATATATACACATATATATATATATATATATATATATATATATATATATATATATATATATATTAATTTTCAATATATTGTTTAAAAGTAGAATTTCATCACAGCAATTAGACTTTTCAAATAAATGTCATCTATCAAAAATTCTGTTTTATACATGCAAACAATGATCTTACTTTATTAGTAAGAATTATCTGCTTCTTTGCTGTTTAATTATATTTTTGCTGTTTAATTTTCCTCAAAGAAGTATTGGAAAGAATATATATATATATATATATATATATATATATATATATATATATATATATATATATATATATATATATATATATAATCATTTCCTTACTTCTTTTTTCTTTATCTTTTACTTTAATTTTCTGTTTTTCTTTCCTATTCTTTTTTCTAATTTGCTTCAGTTTCCCTCCATTTTTTCATTCATTTCTTTCTTTCTTTCTTTCTTTATTTCTTTCATTCTTATTTGCTTCAGTTTCCCTCCATTTTTTTTTAGTCTTTCTTTCTTTCTTTCTTTCTTATCCCTTTATTTTTCATTATTTCTTTTTAGTTTTTCTGTCTTTTCTTTCTTTCTTGCTTTTTTTCTTTCTTTTTTATTTGCTTCATATCTGCTCCATTTTTCATTCTTTCTTGTTAGTTTTCCTTTCATTTCATTCTTTCTTTCTTTCTTTCTTTCTTTCTGATATTTTTGTACATTTTCCCATTGTAATTATTTTTTTCTACAAATTTCTTTTCTTTCTTAACTTTTTTTTCTTTATTTCCTTTATTTCTTATCTTTTCTTTAAGTTTTTCTTTATTTGTTTATTTGATTTTTTTTTCAACTATGCTCTACATTTATTCTGCCTTTCTTTTTCTTTATTTCCTTCCTTCTTTCTTTCATTTCTTCTTTTCTTCATTTCTTTCACTTCTTTCTAGTTTCTAACAATCCTTTTCTTTTTTTGGAATCGGACCATGGAATTTTTAGAACATCAAAGAAATGAATTTTCTCTATATTCTTTAAAATGAAGAATTTTACCACCCCATTATTGGGGTGGTGAAATTCTTTTCAGATGAAT
The DNA here is from genome assembly GCA_963585895.1 of Sepioteuthis lessoniana. Classification (NCBI taxonomy): domain Eukaryota; kingdom Metazoa; phylum Mollusca; class Cephalopoda; order Myopsida; family Loliginidae; genus Sepioteuthis; species Sepioteuthis lessoniana. Next base: position 75,163,406 of record OY757917.1, on the reverse strand, counting down.
GCCATCTATCAAAAATTCTATTTTATGAATGCAAACAATGATCTTACTTTATTAGTAAAAATTATCTGCTTCTTTGCTGTTAAATTATATTTTTGCAGTTTAATTTTCCTCATAGAAATGTTGGACAGAATATGCGAAAGAAATAATTTTTGACATAATTAAATTTTGTTGCTGATTATGCTTTCTTAATTCCTTAACAAAGCATTTTGACTGGCATCAGACCAGAATGTTTGCTTCTAGTTTTCATAAATATCACATCTAGTAGAGCAATAATTAAAAAGGAAAAAACAAAAAAACAAAAACAAAAAAATAACTTGAAAGAAATCAACATAGATTGAAGTGAAATAAAGCCAAAAGCCACAGGAATAAACGGAAACATACAAAAGACTGAATTAACCAACAGACGACTTAAGAGAAAAAAAAAATGACAATCTTCTATATGTTTGGAAAAATCTAATTAAAACTGTTAATACAATGGAAGACATCTTCAGGCTCGATAGCCAATAAGTTGATTAGCAGTTTTCCATAGATTATATGGCCTATCTTTTCTTTTTCGAGATCTTATCAGTTTTGTTACTTTTTTGTTTGTTATTTTAGGGGAAAATGTTCAACTTCACTTGAAAATATTGAAAATCTTCCATTAAAAGCCAAAGTAAGATTTCACTTAAGTGTTGGAAGAAAAAAGAGAAATTCATATTTCAAATATTACAGAAAGAGTAAAAGAATATTTATACATTGAATGTTATTAAGTGACTACATTATCTAAGATAAAAATATGTTGCAGTCATGGGTAGAATCAAGCTATATAGATCAAATAACCTATGAACATTTTGCAAGCAATGTCTGTGATATAGGAAAGAATAAATGCATGTAACTATATCTCACCTCTAAAATTGATCACTAGATCCAATAGAGTTACACAAGGTTTCTCAATTAAGAGTTACAAAATGATTTTAACTCAAAAAACGTTCTAAAAATAGATATTAAAAAATCCTGATATTCATTTATAAATCATCCTTTTATTTTTTAAAATTTCTATTTTTTGCAATACATATTAATCTGATTTCTGTATTACAGATATTGAATTCTGTTCATATCTATCTATCTATCTATCTATCTATCTATCAAACATATTCATATATGCATACAGAGATTTCCCTTAATTTACGGGAACAGGTAATTAAAAAAAATTGAATTATTTCTTCTAATTTATGTTTTACATGTTTTATAAAATACATACTGATAAAAAAATTCTTTGCCACTGTGATATTTTTTTAATGCAAATGTTAAAGTGATATGTGTTTTAATATAAATGATGTAAACACAGTCATAATCATCATCATCATCATGTCGTGCCGCTAGCAAGGATATCCCTGACCCTCTCTCGCCACTTTTCCCTATCGTTTGTTGCCTCTGGCAGGTCTTCAGGGCTACATCCTGTATTCTCACATAGCTGCTGTATGTATTTTCTAGCTGGTTGTCCTGCTTTTGTTCAGCCATATGTGGGGGTCCATAGGAGTACATCACTTATGAGCTTGTCTCTGCTTCTCCAGCAGTGTCCTGCATGTCTGGTTTGACTAACTTGGATAGTTTTAGTGATGGGAGGCAGATGGCCGTATAGTTGGTGCCTTGTGGGGTCTTGCCACCAAGACCTATTCAATATTGCTCGCAGCATTCTTGTGTAATTGCCGTCTAGCTTCTTCTCCAGCCGTTTTGTTAGCGTCCAAGTGGTGCATCCATATAGCAGTATCAGCAGACCACTGCCTGGAAGAAACTGCATTTCATTTTATCGGTCAGCTTTGATTTCCATACGATTGATAGCTTATCGATAGCTATCCATGCCTTTGTTAGTTGTGTGTCGCTGTCTTTTTCGGTTGGTGAGACACTGCTTCCTAGGTTGGTGAATTTGTCTACCAGTTTCTGAGAGGTTCCCTCTAGTGTGGAAATGTCAAGGGGACACGCTAGCCCTATACCTCTTTATCAGCTGCCTAGACTACGTGCTTAGAACATTGATCGATAAAATCAGAGAAAACGGCTTCGAGCAAACAAAGAACAGAAACAGAAGATACCCCGCAAAAACAATTACCGACGCAGACTATGCCGATGACATAGCGATACTGGCAAATATGCCAAACCAAGCTGAAACACTACTGCATAGTTTGGAACAAGCCACTGCAGGCATTGACCTCCATGTCAATGCACACAAAACTATATAAGTAAACACAGTAATATAATGCTAATTTACCTAAAATATAAGTGTCAAAATATTTAGAGACACAAAGATAAGCAGCCACTTCATTAAAAAAACATACATATATTCATTAACAAAAAATACAGTAAATGAAAGACCAAACATTTATATCAAGGTGATCAAAATTTTAAAACAAAACACATATCTATATGTTATCAATGACATTAGATTCCTTATTTCTTTCAATAGAAATTTTTCTCTGAATATAATGGAATTCCTGTTGTGATCAATTAAATTTGGGGAATTATTATGTTAGATGCTTTGGTTATTTGGAACATAATTGTAATAGGTCTAAATGTTGTTATCTTCAATGTAAATTCTGATTAATCTGTCTATGTATAGCAGACTGTTATCATGCTGATAAACCTACAACTAACCAATATTATTGAAGGAATACTGTAGCATAACTTTATAAAAGATAAGGCTTACTTTCCATAATTTCTTTTATTCACTACAACTGACAATCCACACAATGAAATTTTCTTGTAGATATTCAAACATTCTTTTAATAAAGCTTAGATATATGGTATAATTTGGCTTTGCTATGTCAGTGTGCACATTCAAATATCAAACCTATTTTGACATAAGTATATTTCATTGTTAACATTTTAGCTTTTGGTTTTATCTTCTAAATTACTTGACAGGGTTTTTGTCACTCTAAAATCTCTTCTAAATATTTTTATCACTAAAATGGCTTGCTAAATGAGCTTATCCAAAATCAGATGATGACTAAATACTGATAGTCAAAAGTGTTTCTATATGCCTACTCTTTTATTGTGCTTCCAACAAACAGAATTAAAGGTATTAAATTTCACTTCAAACTTCTCCTGTCACAGTTCTATCCACCCAAATTATTATAGGCTATTCTTTATGGCAGTTACAATTGTCTTCAAACCATTTTCCGATGAATATTGACAGCATTTTCTATTGCTGATTAAATCAACTGGTGGTTTTTCTCAGTTGTTCAGATGTACACCTACCTAAATTGCAACCACTTCTTTAGATCTGAAGCTATTAAAATGATCAACAATTGTTGAGATCTGGACCACTCTAAATGGCCACGAGTTGTTTAGATCAGGAGCCATCAAAATAGTCACCATTTGTCCAGATTTGGGGCTCTCTAAATAGCTACTAATTGTTCTAACTTGGAGCAATCTAAATTTTAAAGCAGTTGTTAATATCTGGAACTATTTAAATGGCTATCATTTGTTTAAATCAGGATCTATCTAAATTTCCAATAGTTGTGCAGATCTTGTGCAATCTACATAGCCACTTATTGTTCAGATCTGAATCTAAGTTGTCGCCAGCAACACTAACATCCAACTTCACTTGTTACTATTCTCTGAAACTGCTTAAGTTTATGTAGCTGCACAGTCTTCACTCTAGATTACTGTTCATTGCAATTACTCAAGGGCATATATTCTGGATGTGCTAGGTGAGTTCCATCCACCCACCAATCCAACATAAATATTAAGCTCACTAAAGGGGAAAATAATTTTTCTGTCACTTGTTATTATATATTTAGGTAGATATTTTGTTGAAGTATTGTACACTACTGCTGCTAGTTTTATGACAATACAAAACTGAACAGATGGCTGGATAATAGAAAAGGGAAAACAAAAAAAGAGCCCAAAGTAAACAGCATTCAACCAGCATGAATTTTAGTTGAAGGCACTTGTAGTGTCATGGTTATCATCATAGGAATTGGACATACTGAACTGAGTTCAAATCTTGGATGAAGTTGTTTGCCATTCACATAGAACCAACACCCTTGAGAAATGTATACGTCAAACAATTCACACTCCAGTTTTGAGTAAAGACTTAGGAAGACTTTAACCTTGGTATAACATTTGAACTAGGAAAAAGAAAAATCTAAATTCAAACCTGTTCAACTCTTCTTAAAATTGATCTTGTGTCACATCATGCTCACAGCAAATGAGTTCAGTAAATACATACGTTCTTCATCCAATTCATTAGGTATAAATTCATTGACTGAATAAATCTATGAAAATGATATTTTGCAAGAAATGATATATCAAGTGAATCATCTCCACCTCTAATATTTAAATCTCTCTAAAATATAATTTGTAATTCAAAAATAGCTAAGAGAAGTCTTGAGAGATACATTTTAAGTCATACTACTACCAGATTAGTAAGTTCAGCAAAGTATCACACCCAGAGGTATTTTCTAAAATTCACCGCTGTAGCTACGGCAAATCTATTTAAAATTTATTTGTACTCAATGGGACTATGTACCAAATAACTTCTTAAGAAAAAAATGTAAATATGAACATACAATAAATATGATTCCCTAACCTCGAGGCATAAAATAACCCTAGACAGGTTAATATAGTGTTGATTGGTTAGGTTTGGTTTGGTTTGGTTTTATAGCATATCAATCATTGCTGGTTATTTAATGCCAAATCTTGTTTATACATATACATTGAATATATGATTTGTCAACACATTTTGCTGATAAACACTGTCAAATGATCAAACAGTTCTATTTCTAACAATTCAATTTAGCATAAGTCAATAAAGTCAAATGGTTCCAACCATTGCTATGAATCATCAACTGTTCAATTAAACATCAGTCATTTACATACAGTTAAATGATCGAACTTCTATTTTTTTCAATTCAGTTTAGTATAAGTCATTTGTTTGCCCTTAGTTTAAATGTCCAACAATTCTATTTGACCCATAAATAGGATCCTATCAGATGCTACCACTCCTGGCCAGAGTGGCCCAAGGAGCAATGGCAGTGAAGAGGTACTCTGCATTCCCCAAAGCTCTAGCATAACTGGAGCCTCACAATCAGATAGTTTAGTGTCATAATCAGGACACTCATTGGTGGAGTCCGACCTCATTGCTGAGATGCAGTCAGTGAATTCTATCGCACCACTGCTGACTTGGCCAATGCTGTTAAAATCAGTCAAAAAGAAATGATCAAATTAATAGATAAATAAAAAATTTCCACTGTTGTCATTTGTAAAACCTAAAAAGAGAAATCTTTACAAATCTGGCACAAGACAATAATTTAGGGAGCATTTGTTGAAGAGGAAACTGATAATTTGTAAAACCAATTTTCTAAACTTAGCACTAAGAAATGATGAACAAATAGATAAATAAGAATTTAGACCTCATTCTTATATTTTGAGTGAATGTTTTGGACATTTATCAATCTAAAATAAGTTTTTAGCTATTATCTTCATGCTAATAACTGGAGAAGGACAGTCTGATTTGGTGTGATAAAGGAAATTAAAATGAAATAATTACATTTCAAAAATTGAAAATAACTCTCAATACTTCATCTAGAAATAAAATTATAGACAGTATCACTCATAATACTATTAGTCAATATAAACAAAAATTGGAGAATGGTATCACCATTCATTGGCGGGGATATAGGTAATTAGGCTGCAGGATTAGATTTGAACTGTAAGCCTTCATAGATCAATTGAACTCTACTCAGATAGGCTTCCTGAAGGAAAATGATGCACAATTTTTGCTTTGACAAAAGTTTATTCTTTATTTCTAAGCCATGTTGTTTAATAACAACCACAATATGATCGCATGAGAAGTTTCAATGAAGGATAACTGATAATTAAAATAAAAGAAATAAATTTGTAATGAATTTATATGAATAAAAATGGAGGAACTTTTGCATATGATAGAATATGATGTAATATTCAATTTATTCAAATGTTTCCTTTGGTTTCTTTGTTTAATGATATATCAACCTTTGTGGGTTACTTGATTCCAAAGCTATCCTTGGAAAAGAACCGTAGTTGGACTATTAAACTGATATATTGGGAGGGAGATAAAAGGTTTCATACCTTTCCCAAGGGTATTAGTCTGAAAGGGATCATAATAGAGCTACAGGAGTTTGAACTCACTACAATTTCACAGTCGAGCACATTAGCCACTATGCAGTGGGGACTCCCTCTATCATTAGAATAAGAAATCCAAGGAAAATACTCAGATGAATAAATAATGATGTTATAAACTTATATGGGATAAACAATAGTTTAAGAAAAAATGCTGGAAACTTTTAAAGGGATCAAATTTTGATGGCTGACAAACAAAAGGAGTTAGGTCTATTTTAGACAGAAAGGGATAAAATTATTCTTTTATCAGCTTAAAGTGTTTAAGTCCATATTCTTTTGGAAGAGGCTATTTAAGAGCATTATAAAACATTTGTTTATTACCCAAATGGATGAAACTGTCATTATACTGTTTAAAGTTTGATTTGTTTGTTTTTTGTTTTAAAGGCATATCAGCTTTTGAGGGTTATTTAATACCAAAGCTATACTTGTAAAAAACAGTAGCTGTGCTATTTAATCCATATCTCAGGAGAATGGCTCATTCCTTTTCCTAGAGAATAAGCGCAGAGGAGGGCAAACTGCTGGAGCCTCTGTAACTCTATGGTTTGCACCATCTGGTCATTTATCTTGGGCACCGTACCAAATGTACTATGGTTTGGGGTTGGTTTGTTGTACTATCATTTGGGTACCTCTGCTAGGAAAAAAATCACAAAAAATCAGGGAATAATCCGATTTTAATGAAATTTTCAGTGTTCCTTTATTAGTAAATGAAATTTATAATCCATAAGAAATTTTGTTAAAATATTCGCTGATTTTTGTCACTCAACTTTATCTCTCCTGATGTATGTGGCGCTATTTAATTGCTAGGTATATATCATGTGGCATAAATTTTCCGTATATAATAAAAAGAGAAAAGTCTGAATGTGTGCATTAATTTTTAAAAAATAAATTGGAAGTGTTCGGAAGAAAATAGTAACTGTTGTGAACAACACTAGGTTAAGAAAGGGTTTTATTTATGGTGTAATATGGTAAGTGGTGTGTAGTATTTTACGAAGTTCTTTGCTTCGATATGGCACAAGACCGAATGAATGGGGCACCCAATGAAACTCAAACTCACTCTTGTAGGTTTACTTGTTAACCATTACACCACCAGAGCATCCCATGATGAGTGGTGTGTATAGATTAAGACGTCATCTTGGTTTCTTTTCTTTTACTTATATCTCATTTTTACTGAGATTTACCTGAACTCATCACTTCAAGAGTCTCAATATACTACAGTACCGTAAATATGAATATTAAATTGAACAGATATTTTAAGAGCTAATATTACAATGATTTAACAGAAAATATCTACTTTTTTTAAAAATCTGATATCATTGCTCTGTTTAACACCAAATGTGGTACTATGGTTCGGTCTGGCACCAAATGTGGTACAATGATCTGGGGTCGGTTACCATTTGTAACTCTATTGTTTGGGTAAGGTACTAAATGTATCAATATCTTGACAAGGCACCACTGTAACAATATCACGGTCATATCAACCAATGCTGATACCAGTGCTAAATGTAACATGACAACATTTGCAGTACCAAATGAAATAATAATGATGAGTTTTATCCTAGTAATAATGACAAATGTGGTACTATAGTTGTCACAGTACTTTTACTTTGGTCTTATCCTGCTAACAGTGCCAAATATGATTCCAGATAGTTTGTGTTTGAAAGATCCACTGACAGGGAATGATCCAATCCATCTGGAACATCTTCTGAGAGTCAGGGCGATCCGTTGGAAAACAAGGTTGCCAGGATGTTGGCAACTCACAGATAAGGACTCTCCATCAACAATTAACAATCATTAATAAGAGTGTATTGGTGTAACAGTAATATGTCCAATATTCTTATAGAAAATTGTTGCTTTATTATCTTCATACACTACTCGATGGTCAGACTGCACACAGGAAGTCTGTAAGGGTCCATGAACATAGCCACAAAGCGGCACACCTTCCTGACCAAACTCTCTGAATGCCAACTTCGAACTGTCAACTTTTTCAAAATTCACTAATTTTTATATATCTAAATATCAGTGAGTGATGTCATCTCACTAAGTTATTGTGTCATCTCACATGTCTCCCCAAATACTTACTCAATCAAAATGAAAAAAATCTAAAAAAAAGAAATAAAATAAAAAATAAACACTTGCACTTGAATTGAGACAAAATTCATTTGATTTTAAAAGATGCGGCCCTTTGATAATTCATAACCCAGTTATGTAGCCCTCCCACCAAAAAGTTTGCTCACCCCTGGTATAGCGTTATTGGAGTTCGCTTACTATGATGTTACCGTCAAGAATGTTAGTCACAATGCCTTGGAGACTTCTTTACAGTTTAAGCATAAATTCTTCTTGTCATTAGCTTTTAACATAAAACAGTTTTTAGAATTAAGACTTTATTTTGTTTTAAAAATCAATATATTAAAAGGATTGTATCTGAAATTCATGTGTCACTTGTAGAAAAGAAGAAAGAAATTCATATATCTATAAAAGAGGAAAGAAAGGAGAAAAGAAACATAACTAACATATCTGCCTTCCAGCTCTCCTCTTAAAACCTCAATCACTGTAAAGTTTTATTCACCCATCGCTACTTTATTATGTTCTTAACTATCTACTTTGGTGGATAAAATGTGTATCACAGAGAAAGATAGAAAGAAGAATGATATTTTATGCATAAAAAAAGAAAGACCAACAACACAACTACCTTCCAATCTTCTTAACTTGATACACCCCTCACTGAAAGACTTTATTAATCATCATCATCATCATCATCATCATGTCGCGCTGGTAGCACGGATATCTCTGACCCTCTCTCGCCACTCCTCCCTATCGTTCATCGCCCTAGGTAGGTCTTCAGGACAACATCCCGTATCCTCACATAGCTGCTGAATGTATGTTCGTGCTGGTCGTCCTGCTTTTGCACGGCCATGTGTGGGGGTCCATAAGAGTACATCTCTTATGAGTTCGTCCCTGCTTCTCCAGCAGTGTCCTGCATGTCTGGTTCATCTAACTACTTTATTAATAGTATTATATATATGTGTATGTGTGTGTATGAGTGATTCATGAATAAAGCATTAAAATATCTTATTGAACTTTAGAGTTTGTTAAATATCTTTAATTAAATCATGAAGTTTAAGCTTGTTTAATTCTTTATATTGTAATATATAAATGCATTGGCATGTTTGTTTGTCACACATGAGTGTTTATAATATATTGGAAGTGTTGGTGTATATCATTGTAAAATAATCAACCAAGCTATTTAGTCAAACTTATATGTTGGATAAATAAACCACAAAAAAAAATAGAATTGCTATGTGAATAGTTCAATTTTATTTCAGTCTTTTGCTGGTTTACTGATTACATTTAACCTGTTGGCATAATAGTTGAACAGACATAATGATAAAGGAATTTGAAATTGACCAATGGAGCCATCTTGAATTTAGACATTTTATAGAATTGGGGAAAAAATACTAAAAGAAGAGAAACTTGGAACTTGTTTCTTTCCATAAAAGGTTGATTGCCAGTAAACATTTAAGTAGTCACATGATCATTATTATTTTGACATCAACGTAACTTTCAAGAATAGACTGCCCTCTGCTTGGCTGTAGAATGCTGATTGAAAAGCAACCATGAATAAGCATTGTTCTTACTAATGGTATTCAGCCATATTTAGCAGCAGTGTACTCTAATGCTTAGAGATGAGGTGGGTGTCACAAAAGAACTCAGCAGATTTTAGCTTCGGTTTTAAAGTACCTTATATGATTAAAACTCTATAGCTTGGGCTGGAAATCTTTTTATATTTGATTGTTCTTTGTGTTATATTTATAAACATTTCAGTTAGTGATACAAAATATTTATATGTAATAAAAGCAATTTTATCAATATTAGCACTTTACTGTTAACAAAAAGAATTCTTATAATCTATATTAAGATAATAGAAATAAAAGAAAAAATTTGATTAGAAAATAATCATCATCATGTCATACAGCTAGCACGGATATCCCTGACCCTCTCTCTCCACGTCTCCCTATCATTCATCGCCTCTGGCAGGTCTTCAGGGTTACATCCCGTATCATCACATAGCTACTGTATGTATGTTCGAGCTGGCTGTCCTGCTTTTGATTGGCCATATGTGGTGGTCCACAGGAGTACATCACTTACGATCTCGTCATTGCTTCTCCAGCAGGGTCCGGCATGTCTGGTTCGTCTAGCTTGTATAGTTTTCATGATAGGTGGTAGGTGACCGTATAGTTGGCGCCTTGTGGGGTGTTGCTTCCAGGACTTGTTCAAGATTGCTCTTAACATTCTAGTATAATTGCTGTCTAGCTTCTTCTCCAACCGTTTAGTCAGCATCCAAGTAGTGCATCCATATAGCAGTATCAACATGACCGCAGCCTGGAAGAAACTGCGTTTCATTTTATCGGTAAAAAATTCTGATGATATGTTAATGTAATGGTGTTATTTCATTCTGAGTGAAATGCATACATAGTGTATTCATGTTCACATTTTTGTCAAGTTTCTATTTTTTTTGCACACAATTACATGATAACCATTATTTCTATCTAATACAAATAATTTACAAACAGATCTATTTGTTCCATGGATGGGATCCTAACAAGTACTATCATTTCGGGTGCAAGTAGATCTGGGAGTAATGGTTATAAATGGGTACTCTACTCATCCAAAGGTCCGGAACTGGAACCTCAACTCCAGATGCAGTTTAGTGTCGTACCCAGGACACTTCTTTTTGATGAGTTCTTACAGGGGAATACAGTCAGAAGACATGCTGACAGAGAAAAATAAAATAAATCATTTTTATAACTCTTGTTATTTACTAAGCTTTCCTTAGTCTGGTAAGCAAGTTTTCTGTCGCTACCATGTTGTGGTTTTAGGATTTGCAAGCTACTCTCACAGATGCATACATACTTAATATTGAGTTTGATCTTCACTGGATACCTAGTACTTACCAACTTTGACAAAATCTAAAACATTCTTTTCTTTGTGGAGGAGTTGGATAAATACATACACAAACCTTAAGTTGCTTATAGTTGCTATAACTAAACAATCACCAAAGTTCTGAGCAGGCTCATTGTTACTTAATATAAATCTTTTGTCAATTTTGGAGCTGAAAATGAAGCTTTTTGCAATGTATTAGCAACTTACTCTCACTGCTGAATAATAAGAACTTCAACTTTTATAACACAATGCATATGGTTTCCTTTAATTTCATTTAAATCTGACTTTTGGTATTATTGTTTTATATTATTTTTTTTTCATTTGGTTTGACTGGAAGAAAGAAAAAAGTTTGAATTTTAACTGTTATCTTTTTTATAATTATTGTGTTTCCTTCAGGTGAAATTTTGATATGCATATATTGATATGTGTATGTATATATGTACGTATGCCTATGTATCTTTTATTGTGTTGTTGTTCTTAACACAATTACCACAATTTTTTTTCGTGTTCTATTTTAATCAAAAGTATTTACTTGAATCTCAATAGGATATCGATCCTATGGAATTCTGATGTATCAAATCAAATAAAACAGGATTTTTTCCAATTTGTGGCTGTGTCAGTATTACTGTATGGACGTTCGACATGGACTCAGACAAAACATATTAAAGAAAATGGTAGATGTAAACTACACAAGAATACTACATGCTGTTTTGAACCAATTCTGGAAGCAACCCCTCCCACGAAATAACAGCTGTACAGCCACTTATTTCCCATCTGACAAATAATCAAAGTAAGACAATTAAGACATATGAGACACTGCTGGAGAAGCAAAGACCAACTCATAAGTGGTATTCTATGAACTCCTACACTTGGACGAGCCAGTGTTGGCCGACCAGCAAGAACTTATTAATATTAGCACTGTGTGGACACAGGATTTATTTGGAAGACCTACTGGGAGCAATGGAAAACAGGGACAGAGAGAGAGACACAGAGAGAGAGAGAGAGAGAGAGAGAGAGAGAGAGAGTCAGGGAAATCCATGCAAGCAGCATGACTTGATGATGATGATGATTTACTTGAATAAATAATTGTGTGAGCCGGGCGGAAGAAAAACTTTTAGGTAAGTCCTCGTTCCAATTAAAATGGCATATATTTTGTGTATTGAAGTCAAGTATTGAATAAAAAAAGTTTCATCATTATTATCAAGTAACAAACTAATGTTATCATTTGTCTTTTTTAAACACGGCTATATGGCACAAAATTAAGCTAATGTGACCTGGTGGACTGATGCTGTTGCAAATAGCAATGTTTATATTTGAAAGAAATTTTGACATTTATCGATGATTTAAAATTTATCTCCAATAAAATATTTTGTTTTGGTGTTTTGGAGGTGCCCGTGGTGTAATGGTTATCGTCGCAGGATGTGGACACGACGACACGAGTTCAAATCCTGGACGAGCCTGATTACATTTCACATAGCACTAATACCCTTGGGAAAGGTATGAATCCAAATATTCTCCCTCCAGCTATGGGTAAATGGTAGGGCAGACTAGGTTCTTCAGCCTTGGTGAGGCGACTAGTCTAGGAGAAGGAAAACTCTGAATTCAAACCTGTTAAACTCTGCTTAAAAATTGACCTTGTGTCATATCCTGCCCAAGCGGAGGGGTTGGTAAATAGGATAAAATATATAATTTACTAAGAACACAGCTCATATTTGGAGAAAATTAATGCTTCATTCATTATTCATTTCTCTCTTGGTAAATACAGCATCAGTCTTAATTCTTTTTGAACACGCCTCGTAGTTTAAAGAAAAGGAATGTTTTATTCATCATTCCTTTCTATCTCCTAAATAAATGATTTTATGCCATATAGCCATATTTAAAAAATAAAACGTAATGACATTACTATGCAACATGACCATATTGATAAAATGTCTTTATTCAGTATTTAATTTTAACATTTTAAAGAAGGTGAAGACTTCAGTCTCCATAATTTTTGAAGTTAGCACGTATTTTGAAAAAAAAAAGTTTCATTCATAGATCATTTCTGTCTTGGTAAATATAGCTCTAGACTTTAAGTAGAGTGTGGTAATAAATGATAACTAATAATATCTGTTTTAGTTTGATAAGAGTCTACGAGAAATAATAATATCCTGGTGTGTTTGGATAAGAAGAAAATTAACTTTTTATTGAAAAAATTGTAAAAGGTGTTCTTATCTATGTGCACAATGGTTAATATTTTAAACGAAACGGTACAAAATGTAGACATTTTTTGTTTTATTCAGAATGTTATTTGGTTCGTAAGATAACTTTAACAGTTAAGTATGAGTGTTATAGAAAAGTTATTCTATGCTTTGGATTTCTTATATAAATTTAGAAAATTCTCTCACATTTGAAGATATGTCTAATGGCAATAATTGTGAATTCTGTGGCCAGATGTAGTCTAATAGTAAGGCTGAGATTAATAGTAGGGTTAAGATGCTCCAAGGCAACTCTGACTATTTCTTGATATATTCCTGGTGTTTACCAACTAAGAAATGAGATTACATGTGAAGGTCTGACTCAAATGGCTCATTTCCCAAGTACAATTCCCCTTTTAGTATGACCTTCCAGAATGGCCTTTCTGGAGGTTGCTACTCAAATAAAGAAGAAAAATAACATAATGTTGTGCTATGCTGTAGACTTATGTTCATTGACTGCAAAGACATATGTTTCTTTGCTAGTAACAAGTGCTCAGGGTCAAAATAGGTCCGCCTGATTGTCAGGAACCTAACCTTTCATTCAGATGTCTTGGGAATTTCTGTTCAAAACGAGATTAGCAAGACTGCTTTCAATTCACACCTAAGATGCCTTTTAGCAGCTGAATGCCCTTTAAAGCTGTAGTTCCCTATTGTGCATATATGTGTATGTGAAAATCATCAGAAAACGTGGAAGTTTTAGGCATTTTAGTAAGTTAATTATACTGACTATTTTAAGTATGGGTTAAGGCTTGTAATATCTTTATCAGAAAAGATTTTATTCACGTGTATATAACTGTGGCAATTTCTAAAGTTTTGAAAATAAACTGAAAAAAACAAATACTTTGTATTGGACAACTTAATTTCTAACAAACGATTGTTTAGTGGTGATTAGGCGTAAGTCAATTGCGGAAATCTATATTAATAATAACTAAGAGTTTAATTGTCTGTCCTGTTGATAGCTACTCTGTTTGGGATGGAGCTACCAAATTTGATATGTTATGGTTTTGAACTTAAAAAATATTTTTATTTCTCACTGGGAATGAATGATTTGTTTATTGATCAGGTTACTGTTTTATATTAGATTAATCGATTTTGACAGCATTTCAATCTGTCTGGGGTTATTTTGTGCCAAGAGGTTAAGCAATTGGGTACATTGTATGTCTATATTTGTATTTTCATTTTAGTTGTTTCTTGCATACTGTTATATGATATCAAGTATTCATATTGAACACAATTTTGTGATATCAAGTATTCTTATCTAATACAAATAATATGAAACCCCTTATCCCTTCTCACTATAGGGAAAATAGTACCACTACAGTTCTTTTAGAATGTTAGCTTTGGTATCAAATAACCCACAAAGGTTGATATGCTGTTAAACAAAGAAAACAAGCCAAACCTAATACAAATAATTTGGTTCAAGAATGCCCATCTAATTCTGATAATTAGATGGTTTCAGGGAATTATTTCTATTTGATAATAATCATTTATTTGCATATAGTTATATGGTTTCAAGTAAGTAATAATAATCCTCAATAAAACAGTTATAGCTTCCAGTAACTGTTGGCCCAGTCGGCTGGGGCTGCAGAATACACCAACTGCCTCTCTGCGCAGGGGTAAGACTTCCCAATGAGTTTCCTGCATATGACACTAAACAATCTGATTGTAAGGGCCCAGCCCTAGAGCTTTGGGGAAATCGGAGTACCTCTTCATCCCGATTGCTCCCAGGTCCAATCTGGCCTGGAGTCATAGCACCTGATAGGCTCCTATGTATGGGTTAAATAGAAATTTTGAGATTTAAACTGAGTGCAAACCAATGACTAATGCTTAATTTAATTGTTAGAAATAGAACTGTTTGATCATTTAACAGGGTGCATCTACAAAATGCGTTTCTAAATCATACATTTAATATATATGTAAAAATGGGATTTGGCATTGAATAACCAACAATGGTTGATATGCCATAAAACCAAAGCAAACCGAACCAAACCACTAACTATTCTCAGTATAAATTATTTACATTTATATGGTATCGAATATTCCTACTAATAATTTTCAAGCAGATCTATTCAGCCTATTGATAGGATCCTAACAAATATTACCTCTCCAGGTGAGAGTCATATCTGAGAGTAATGGCAATCAACAGATATATCCTACTCCCTAGAGCTCCATAACAAGGCCCTCACCATTTGATACAGTTTCGTCTAAAACTCAGGACATTACTTTTTGTGTAGCCCTCACTCCTCATCTGGAGATACTGTCAGAATTTTTAATACCCACCAACAGGGATGAGTTTCATGTTTGAATATATCATAAAATCTTTTTCAACCCTATTTGGCTATACAATTTAAAATCTGAATACCCTGTCAGGTAAGGCAGCAGAATATACCGACTGCATCTTTGCAGAGGAGTAAGACTCCCCTAATGCGTGTCCTGGATATGACACTAAACAATCTGATTGTGAGGCTCAAGTAATGCTGGGGCTTTAAGAAATGTAGAATACTCCTTTTATGGCCATCACTCCCAGTTCTACTCTGTCTTGAAGTGGTAGCACCTGACAGGGTCATTTCTATGAGTCAAATAGAACTAAACTATGTACTTATGCTAAACTGTATTGTTTGAAATAGAACTGCTTTGATATTTAATCTGTGTACTTATGCTAAACTGAATTTTTTAAAATAGAACTGTTTATATGTATAAAAATGGATTTGGCATTAAATAACCAACAATAGTTGATATACCATAAAACCAAACCAAACCAAATCAAACTAAACTTAAAATCTAAGGTAAGATTGGTCACTTAATGCATCCGGAAAACAGATTTTGTCAAGAAATTGTTTTCTTTGTCAGACAATTTATTCAATATCAAATGTGAATGTTTCAGGCATTTCAGTAAGTTCATTATATGAATTCAACTGTATTCATGAATCATAGTTTGAGGCTTACTTGTTATATATTTGTCAGAAAAATTCTATCTGTATCTGAAACTATTGCAGTTGGAAAAGTTTTGAAAATAAAGTGGTAGAAACTTATACTTTCTACTGAACAATTACAAATCTAAGCTCAACACGATTTTGAAAATTAGAAGATCCCGACCAAACATAACTAAACTCATATCTTTTATGGGTACTATGCAAGTATAAATAACACTAAAGTGTGATGAGTGATGAAGGCAAAATGATTTTTATGAAGAGGATGTTGAAAATCAAGCGATAGAAACCTGTATTCCCAATTAAACAATTTCGAATCTAAATATAATAACCATTAACTAATAAAAAGTATTGACAAAAAGAAATATCATTTTAGTTTCTCACAAGAAAATTTTGTATAAGATTTTCTACTTAACTTTATACATTTAAGCCAAATCTGTCAGAAACAACATTTACATTTTGTGGTAATCAACTATTCTACTGACTTGCTTTTCACTGTATAACTTGAGCAAGAAACAAAGATTGATATCATCATCATCATCATCATGTCATGCTGGTAGTACGGATATCCCTGACCCTCTCTCGCCACTTTTCCCTATCATTCATCGCCTCAGGCAGGTCTTCTGGACAACATCCTGTATCCTCACATAGTTGCTGAATGTATATTCGTGCTGGTTGTCCTGCTTTTGCACGGCTATGTGTGGGGGTCCATAAGAGTACTTCACTTATGAGTTGAATAGTTTTCGTGATAAGGGGCAGGTGGCCGTATAGTTGGTGTCTTGTGGGATGTTGCCAACAGGACTTGTTCAAGATTGCACGCAGCATTCTTGTGAAATTGCCATCTAGCTTCTCCAGCCGTTTTGTTAGAGTCCATGTAGTGCATCCATATAGCAGTATCGATACGACCGCTGCCTGGAAGAAACTGCGTTTCATTTTATCGGTTAGGTCTGATTTCCATATAATCGATAGCCTATTGATAGCTGTCCATGCTTTCGTTGACCTCGTGTCGATGTCCTTTTCGGTTGATGAGACACTGCTTCCTAGGTAAGTGAATTTGTCTACTAGTTTAAGAGGGGTTCTGTCTACAGTGGAGATGTCACCCGTTTGATTATAGCACATATATTCCGTTTTATATATATATTTATATATATATCTATCTATCTATATATATATATTTATATATATATATATATTTATATATATATATTTATATATATATATATATATTTATATATGTATATGTATATATTTATTTATATATATATATTCATATATATATATATTTATATATACATATATTTATATATATATATATCTATATATATATATTTATATATATATATATATTCATATATACATATATTTATATATATATATTTATATATATATATATATATATATATTTATATATATATATATTTATATATATATATATTCATATATATATATATATATATATATATATTTATATATGCTTGCGGCTGCTCGTGAAGATTGATATAGATAAAGGAAAAAAGCATGTGAAAAAAACAGTGATGATTTATTTAGTAGCCATGTTACATTCTGACATCAAGTCAAGTCCCCCTGAGAAAGTTATTTGTGTTTTGTACCTAATATGCTTTTCTTTAGTGTTATGGCGAATTTTTTGTAGGAGGTTTCATCATCATTATCATCATTATCATGTTGTGTTGCCAGCAAGGATCTCTCTGACCCTTTCTCGCCACTTTTCTCTAGCGTCTATTGCTCCCGGGAGGTATTCAAGGCTACATCCTGTATCAGCACAGTGCTATTGTATATAGGTTCTAGCTGGTCGTCCTACCTTTGCTCGTCCATGTGAAGAGGTCCACAAGAGTATGTTCCTTATGAGTTCGTCCTTACTTCTCCAGCAGTGTCCCACATATCTGGTTCGTCTAACTTGGATAGTTTTCGTGATAGGTGGTAGGTGACCATATAACTGTTGTTTTGTGGGCTGCTGCCTTCAGGACTTATTCAATACAGCTCCCAGCATTCTTGTGTAATTGTCGTCACAGCTTTTGGAGACATTTCGTGGATTGTTTGACGTTGGCTTTGTTATATATAAGCGTGTAGTTGCCAGAAAAATAAGACTGACGAGAAGTTTTAGTTTATTTGGTTTATTGAATAAATAAAATAAATAAGCGGATGAAATATCTGCCTGGCCGACGGAGGGGTCGTCTATTCGGTGATTAGAGCTTGCTTTGATCTGGTCGGATGTTGTTGTCAGGTGACGCTCTTAGAACGGCTGGCGATTCAACTGACATGTGACCTGTGTTCCCGATTTCAAACACCAGCTCCAGAAAATACTACTTGTGGAAGAAATATGATTGTTTGACAAATAGACTTTTTTTTTATAACTGAGAATTTTCTGGGGATTTTGGATAGACTATGCGCAGAGCCTAAGTGCAGAAGCCATGATTTTCTCAGTTTGACTCTAGCCGTTTTTGGGTTACCATCCGGTAGCTGTTATTTTCTTTTACAGTATCGATGTCTGTGGGTCTGTGTTTTGTGTGTTTTAGTAGTTAGGTGTGTGAAGAGTTAAGTGGATGAATCAGAAGAGATTTGATGAAGTTTACTCTACCAAGGCTCCTCTAGATCTTGTTCCGATTTATAATGTATATATGAGGAAATGTGTGTATGAAGGATCTACTGTATGATAAAGTCTTGCAGGAATTTGTCCCCGTGTTAGTCTTATAGGCATTCGTTTTGTTTTATTTTGTGATGGTTGTGAGGGTATATTGTTCGATATGAAGTTCTCTGTGAGGTTATGTGACTCGAAAGGAGGTGAAGACGAAGGATCCTGAGTGTTTTGATGAGTGTGATAAAGTGAGGTGGTGGTGGTATGTGAGATAGGTGTGCTGGTTGCGGTTTAAGACGACGAATATGTGCCCTGTGGATCCAGGCTGTGTCACCATTTTTGTTCTGTACCTGACTCATCACATCATTTGTTTTAACGACTTTAAAGTCTCTTATCCAGGGTAGGTTTGATGACTGGGCTATGGTGGACTGTGACTGATGAAGTAAAACCTTATCGCCGACTTGTATTGGGTCCTTGTAGATGTAATGGCTTAGGCTAGCTTCAGGTTTGTGACCGGCTTCGTCGTTAGCTAGGGCGATGCGATGAGAACTTGCCTTGGTAGAGCACCTATTTGCATACCATAAGCTCCCGGATCATTGCTTGCAAGCTCCAATGTTGGTGTGGCGACCAGTAATCGCGTAGTGTGGGGATATACCAGTAGCGCTGTTGATCGTGGCATTCATTGATGAAGTGACGGATTCAAGGATGTCTGTCCATTCATAGTTCCTATCCTCACATAGCATGTAGAGGGCGTTCTTCATCGTGCGATGTTTCCGCTCGATGTTTCCGGAGCTTTGTGGCCGCCAGGGGCAGTGAAGTTTATTGTGTTATGGACATTTGGGCACAGAATTGTTTGTAGACTTCACCAGTAAAATGAGTGCCATGATCAGTGAATACTATGCGTGGTATTTCTCTGTGGCGAAGAAAGAATTGGTACAGACCACGGGCCGCATCGATTGCTCGGTCTCTTGCGCATAGTATGGCCGGGAAGTGCCGACTGAAGCTGTTTAGAATGGTCAGGATGTAGCGCTTTCCTTTGGGGTTGGGCATTGTGACGAAGTCTATAAAGACGAGCTCGAATGGTCTCCTGCCTCGCTTGGCCAACGCGTGCGCTTCCCGTAGTTGCCTTTACATTTTGCAAATGTATCACAGGAATCGACGTAGGATTTTATGTCATGATTTTTGAATTCCCACCAGTAGTTGGATAAGAGTTCGCGTATACCTGTAACACCTGAGTGGTTAGTGACCTCGTGTGCTAGGTGAAGGTATCTGGTGCGGAGCTTGTATGGCACGACTAATTTGGGAGAGTGAATACTGTCACTTATCATTAGGAAAGAGGTGCCTGGTTCCAGAAAAAACTGGTTTAAGTGTTTTCTTAAAAGTGCTGCTCGGTGGTCATCAAGATCTACATCGATTTCATCGAGCGAGTCGGATGATTCGAGGGCTCTTATGATCTTCGAGAAGGCATCGTCCTTCATCTGCTCGGCTGCGATACTATGGTGGTTGCAAATCCTCTCAGGATGGTGGAGGTATGCGAAGAATGCCTTCGTGATTCGCTTGTGGTGGCGGGTTTTCTGTGGTGTATAAGTTCTGGGGACGTCGCCGATAAACCATGAAGGGACGTAGATGTGGAGGGCGGAGCCTTCTTACTTGTATGTTTTGCCTGCCGAGGTTGGGTTGCTGCATGTTTTCACCTTCTTGTGCCCGCAACCTCTGCTGAGCATGTCAGCCCATACATTCGATTCGCCCTCCACGAACTCAAGGATAAATTTGTAGCATGAGATTTCTTCCTGCTACCGCCTTATTTTGGCATAGTTGAACTCGCGTTGATCCAGATAAGTTAGCGATCTGTGGTCGGTAAAGATGACGAAAGGGCGGTTACGTAGAAAGTAATCGAATTTCAATATTGCCCATTTTATGGCGTATGCCTCTCGTTCTGTTGTGGACCAGTTTTGTTCCGTAGGGTTAAATGTACGCGAGGCGACCGCTATTATATTTTTCTTTCCGTTGTCGGCCTCCAGCATTAAGATAGCTCCACACGCCACATCGCTAGCATCAGTGGTGAGTGTGAACAGCTGCGAAAAATCCAGAAAGGAGATGACAGGTGGTGAAGAGAGTCGTTTTTTGATTTTTTGAAAAGCCTTGCCAGCCCTTTCAGTCCTAGCGAACGGTTTGTTGACTTTGTAAAGTTCATGTATGGGACTCATAAGACTTGAGAACATGTCGTATTTGATCTAGACGAGTCTCTAGGATCGTCTGATCCACACTAAACGACCAATAAGACCTTGTAATTTTTTCTTTGATGTTGGGTGCTTCATTTCTCTGATGGTGCGGACGTATTCAGAGTCGGCCTTGAATCCTTTGCTGTTTACTATGCGCCCGAGGAACTTCGCCTCTGATGTAAGGAAGGTACATTTGTCCGGGTTCAGCTTAAGTCCGAATTTGCGGAGGGCAACGAAGAGTTGTTCTAGAGCGAGTATGAATTTATCGAATGTCTTAGCGTTAACCAGGTTGTCGTCTATGTAGGACGATATGTTGTCACGAGATTCGACAGAGACTAGGGCTTCCGCTATGCAGCGTGAGAAGATCTGTCCAGCTGAAGTAAGACCAAATGCTAGGCATATGTACTGGTAGCGTCGGTCTCTCCACGTAAACGCTGTTTTGTGGCGATCTCGCTGGTTGATTTTGATTTGCCAGTAGCCGCTGCGGAGATCAAGTGATGCAAAGTATTTGTTGCCTTCGCCAATCCTATTGAACAAGTGGTCGATCCGAGGCATTGGGTATGGGTTGAGAGTTCTTTTGAAATTGGCGACCACGCGGACCGACCTGTTTTTCTTGCGTACGGCAAATACCAGGCTTTTGAAGCCTCTGGGGGTTGGTGCAACTTTCAATGATAGCCTCAGTTGCCATGAGTTTTATTTCGGCATTGATGTCTGCTTCCAAGGCCTGGGCAACCGGGTGTTGTTTTTGGATGCGAGATTGACCGTTAGTCAGTATACGGACCGCTCAGATGAATGTATCTTTGATGTCGATTTCAATACCGATCATATCGGAGTAACGAATGAGCAGGTCTGCAGTGGCTTCCAATTCATCACGGTTTGGGTGATTTGGTTGCGATAGACCCACACTTTGTTTCAGCCAGTTCAGTTTTTGATCCAGTGTTTGGATGTTGGGCTGTGGTCCGATGGTAGGCTGGATATTCTTGTTGATTGTTAGGGCCTCAAACGCAGGACCGTGAGGTAATGTTGAGGCTGGAATTATTGGGGCTGTGTGTACTGTGTAACCTGATGTGAGTGTGCGTCTGAATTCAACTGTTGCGTTTTGGTTGTCAATTATGTAGGAATCGAGTGTGTTGTGGGCGAGAATGTTTTGTCCGATCAGGATCGGTGTGTCTTGATATCTTCAAAAATGGGCGAGTCACGGTTTCCGATGTTGATGTTACAGTGTAGCTCACCGAGAGCAGTGTGCTTCCATTAATTCCTTTAATGTGGACGTCAGAATGGATCACGTGTTTCTTGGCTTCTTTCGGCAGTCGGGAGATTGGCATGATGCTGGTGGAGCATCCAGAGTCTAACATTGCTACACTAGAAAATGTGATGCCTTTGACGGTAAAGGTGGCCTTAACGAGTGGTGATAGGTGCAAGAAGAGTTTCTGAAGGTTGAATATGTGATGGCTAGGGTGGAAGAAAAGAGGACGAGCCATCACATTTCGTCTTGTTCGTACCGAAAATCCTGTTCCTCAATGTCTGTGGGTGGTGTATCCTCATCCATTGCTGCGACATGGGCCTGAGCCTGAGCCTGAGTAGAAGGTGGGTGACGATATGAGCAATTGCGTCTGTTAAAGCAAGCGACGCCCCTGGTATCGTTCCTGCATATGGCGGATTCGGTGTTGCGGTTGTGCATTCTGTGCGTCTGAAAATAATCACGGCCGTATTTGCTGGAGCTGGACAGTTGAGAGTGCGTTGGTCGATTATTTGATCCTGGAGGTTTTTTTTGTTCCGTCCGTCTATTTATTCGACTCGATTGCTGAGGTCTACGTGCATAATATGCAGTGTCATATGAAGCCGTGCTGTCCATTTTTACACCTCGATCGACATATTGTTGGGCTTTGCAGGCTATGCCAATCGCTGTATAGTGGCTGTCCATTGTCTTGACGAGGTGAGGGTATAGGTTCGGGTTCCAATCTTTGACGTTCTCGCTGATCTGCTTTGCGCCCATGATTGAGAAAATCGTATCGACAGTCAAGTCGACCTTATTATCCTTCTTATATTTATTTTTTATATGAACAGCTGCCTCTCTAATGGTGTTTTCGAGTCGGCCAGCGAAGTCCTTTAACTTTTCGCCATCCTGCCGTTGTCAGTCCCAAGCTCGACTTACGTGCTGAAAGTTTGTCATCTGGTTGCCGTGGGTTCCTATAAGATAGGTCTTCAGTTTTTCGAAAGTGGATGTGTCTTATTTGGAATCTACCATCTGCTGAAATATGCCTTGGTCGAGGAAGTCTTGGGCAGCCTTGACGAATTCTCCTTCCAAGCTGGGATAAGTGGCAAGTTCTGGTATAACGTGGATCATATAGGCATTATTTAAGATGGTGAAAAACTGATTGACGTCATTTCTAGAATAAGAAGAATTTTTTTGATTTGTTTCATTGCATCTTGCAGTGACTGTTGTCGCATTGCCAGATCGTAGTTATGGGCGCTTTTTTGAGCTATGGACGGAGTCGCTATGGGGGGCAGAATTCAGAGCGGTCACCATGTTGTGTAAGTCGGCTTGTATCTCCTATATTTTCTCCTCGGATGGATAGGCCAAACCCGTTGTCATGTTGAGAAGTGTTGCTTTTTGTTCTCTGATGAGGGTGAAATGTTCGGAGTCGGTGAAGCTGGAATAGTTCATATTTCTCTTGGTGTTCGCTTCTGACACCAGTGTTATATACAAGCGTGTGGTTGCAAGAAAAATAAGAATGACGAGAAGATTTAGCTTATTTTGTTTATTGAATAAATAAAATAAATAAGCGGATGAAATATCTGGCTGGCTGACGGGGGGGTGTCTATTCGGCGACAAGAGGTTGCTTTTATCTGGTCGGACGGTGTTGTCGGGTGACGCTCTTCGGATGGCCGGTGATTCAACTGGCGTGAGACCTCTGTTTGGCCTATTTATCTGTTCCCGATTTCAAACACCGGCCCCAGAAAATACTACTTGTGGAAGAAATATGATTGGTTGAAAAATAGACTTCTTTTTTTTTAACTGAGAATTTTCTGGGGATTATGGATAGACTATGCGCGGAGCGTATGTGCAGAAGTCATGATTTTCTCAGTTTGACACTGGCCGTTGTTGGGTTAACATCCGATAGCTGTTATTTTCTTCTACAGTGTCGATGTCTGTGGTTTTGTGTGTTTTAGTAATTAGGTGTGTGAAGAGTTAAGTGGATGAGTCAGAAGAGATTTGATGTATTTTACTATAACAGCTTAATAGTTTTCATCCCTTGAGGCTTAAGTTTATGTTTTATATTTCTGCTGTTTTGTGTGGACGTTCTAACATTTCCACGAGGCAGATCAAAAATGTTCAACAAAACGTTGAGTGAAAGATCCAGCATTTGGTTCGTGGGTATTTCAAGTCTAGAAGAACGTAGTTAGTTTGCATACCGTACCCAAGAGAATGATTGTACACTGACATCATAAGTGACGTTTTCAGTTTGGCGCAAGACGTAACCTTGAGTCCACTTCTTTATTTCTGTTGTCTTTTGTCAAGATTTGTTGGTCCGGTTTAAAGTTACGGCTTCTTGCAGTATGATGGCGACTGAATTGTTGTTCCATAGCTTTGATTCTCTGGTGAGATTTTTGTGTACTTCGACGTATGATGTCTCTATATAACCAAATCTTACGACTTGACAGCACTTCGGCAGGTAAGCTACTATTTGCGGTGTCTGTATTTGGTGTTGCTCTGTAACCTGTTAAGAATGTCTTCAATATTTCGGTTACCGTGCCCTTCCATTTAAATTTTTGGAGTGCCCTCTTAAAGATACCCAAAAATTGCTTAAATCGTCCATTTAATTGTGGATGGAACAGTGATGTGCATATGTGTTTGATACCATTTTGCTTGCAGAAATCTGAAAATTTCATTGAAGTTAAAGCAGTGTGATTTCAAAATGGTTTCCTATGAAGTGATGCGGCTTATCGGAAAAATTTCAGGCTAATTACTGTAGGCATCCACTAGTAATAGAAAACATTTTCCATCGATAGTTCCTGCAAAATCAATAGGAAGACGTAACCAGGAGGGATCCGGGACTAACCAAGAAAATAGTTCGGAGTTTTTCGGGGATTTTGCTGCTAACATGAATTTTGTGCAGTTATGGAAAAGGCCTTCTAATTGCTTGTCCATGTTTGGCCAATAGACATAGCTACGTACCATGCGGCTAATGTTTTGATGTTCAAAATGAAATTGTTTTAGGAACCTATTTTGTAAGGTCGATGGAACAATCACACGTTTCCCAAAAAGAATACAGCCATCCACTATTAACAATTATTATTTCCGATGGTAAAAAAGTGGAGGATCTTTGTCTGGACATGTCTGAGGTCACTTTGTACGAATATCGTGAATCACATACTGCAACAGAAAATCCGAAGCAATGACTTCCTGAATCATCAGTGAGGTGACTGTTATAGGATACACATTTTTTCTAGTCTTAAAATAAGCAATAAAAACATACTTAAGAACATTCTAGAAATTTAGGATCAAAACCGCATTAGCATTTAAGTTACATTTTTATATTTTTCAACCAATCAGCTAAAAACATAGAATAGAACATTCTAGAAAAATAGGATCGGAAGTCAATTAACGGAAAATATTTAGGCTCGAAAATAAAATGGTAAAATACAAATCTGATTGGTCAATAAATGTCTACGCGCCAAAATTTTAGGACGATTCTTTGATCCACCTGTAGGATATAAATAACACAGAGTTAGGGAGCCATGAACTTACACGAAAACTAAGACGAAGACAACACCACAAGCCACTAAGCCAGTAATGCAGTAGCCGATACTGTGTCCGACAAATTCCTTTCCTTCATCAACTAAAGTTCATGACCTAACCTCAGATGGCCGCAAATCACATTCAAAAGAAAAACCCGACAAAATTTCTTTCATCAACGCGACACGCTGTCGCCACAATCATAAAACCCGCTATGAACTTAATGTAAGAACGACTTATTTGCGGACTCCGTTAACATGAACATACACACATTTATTTTCTTCTTGCCAAACTTTATTTTCCAAAAGGCCATTTACACATCATGTATTTAGTTTGTTTTCATATTCTGTTATATGCATATTAAATTGTTTGTTGTTTATTGTTCGTTGAGTTCTATTCCATTTCTTTCGCACGATTGTAAAGTTTTGTGTTGTATTTGTGGTGGGAATAATTTAGAGAGCAATACCAGTAAATTACGGAAGCACATCTACTGAAATAACCAAACCAAATTACATACATACAACCACCACACTGTAAACAGTGAAATAATTTTTTTATTTCGCCGATACTGCAGCAGTAACATAGTCTTCACATTAATTATGGCGTGGATTTGTAAGTTTAAATAAGGTAACTGCCTGTCCAATTGAAGTTTTTGGTTAGTTCTTTATTGAAAAGTTATAATTCAATAAATTTGTAGCCAATCTTTGTAACCGATTAACAGTATAAGCAGCAATACCTTTTTTCGATCCAAAAATAATAACAAGGAGTTTGTGATCAAGAAACAATGTAAATTTACGTCCATAAAGCGTATATTATAGCGTAAGCTTCTTTCGAAATTTGACCATTGTTCCGCTCAGCGGCAGTTAAAAATTTTACTTCATGGCCTTCCGATTACCGTAAAGAAAAATCTCAGAAATCAGATCTCTAACACCATCACTTGAAACATACGAAACCACAGTTATATTAAGAGATGAGTTATAATGCGTGAGAAATAATTCTGATGCAAGTAAAGATTTTATTTTTTTGAAGGCAGACTGGCATTCTGGTAACTAATTCCATAGTCCATCCTTTTCCAGAAGGTTGTTTAGGGGAATACGAATACGGTGCAGTTTCGGTATAAAAATTATCTATAATTTCTTACCAAGCCAAAAAAAGGACGTAATTGTGAAATGTTTCTTAATGCTGGCACATTTTTGATAGCAACAATATGTTCCGGGTCTTGTAGACGTCCATTCTTATCAAATATAAAACCCAGGAAACTAAGGAATGAGCAAGTATGTTAAACACAGTGTTGAGTGGCATAGAGAAAAGATCAAGCGCGTCTATCCAGTCAAGAGCACTCAAATTGAAACCAGAGTGTGTGACGAAACAGTTACAAGAGAAACTTTTTTCAGAAAAAAACAAACACTGCAATTCAACTCACCGAGTAACCGAATTTCATCACGAGATACTAGGGGGATTTTATTAATATGCCCCGAATAGCCCGGTTTATTCCTACGTTTTGTAAAAGAATAAACTGTACTCAACCAGCAGTAGAGATTTGGTGACAGCTTTTGAAGAAAGGGACGAACGACTTATACATGCAACAAAATTCATATACAACAACAACAACAACAACAACAACAACAACAATAAACAGGGTTTTACACCAAATGGAATAAACAACGAATGTGTAAGTAACAGTTCATAAAAGAGAGTTCAAGGAAGAGTTCAAGATGTAAAATATGGTTAGGTTTGTTGTGAAGGTTGTAAGGTTGAAGGTAAAGTATGTTTGATAAGGTAAAGTAGTGAAGTAGGTTTGCAGATAAAATGTCTGCTGGAACTTAACTGTGTGTGTCTTGTTCCTTTTAACTTAGCACGTGCGTTCGTCGCTCTTGGGTCCCGGTGGTGGAAGGTACCAAAAGTATGCCGTCAAGGGGCTGCTACGATGGACCTGATGCTAACAGTTGTTGGTAGTGGAACCAAAAGAGGGAGAATCTCCTGTGGGGCACTTTTTTTTATAATGGACGCCATGTGATCCCAAGGGGCTGCTGCTGATCGGTGAAACAGGATCACCAGTTCCTTACCAAAATTTCTACAATACACTCCGAGTAAAGTGGTCTGTTTTTAATAAGTTCGGTTTTCTTAATCGTTCCTACGTGGAGCTTAAAATTAAGGTAGTTTCTGAAGCTGTATCACATTGGCAACAAACTTGGAAAATCACTGAAACCGAATGTAAATTTGCTTGCTTGATGATGTGTCTTATTCACTGATTTTCTTTGAACTGGCTTTGAAGAAAAATCGAAAGACTAAGCTTTTGAGAGGCGACAAAGGCTTTCCGTGTGTACACGAGATGAATTCTCCTTTGCTTGGATGCCGCTAATTGTGGATGAATTTGAATACTATTATTGAACTATTATTGTATCTTTATTCAGATTTTATAGTCTTTCGCATTCTGTAGTGGGAGTTTTCACAGTAATGTTTTTGTTCCGCTTCAGTTTGGTGCCTTGGGCACACATCAGTCATTTAGAGATTCAAAGCCAGCTATGAAGATGAGACATATAAATTTTCCCCTCTGAGACAGTTATTTCCCTTTTATCAATAACGCAAATACCAACCTCTCTGATGTGGACAAGACGTGATACAAGGTCATTAGTTAAGTGGTGGGAGTTGGTTTTAATTAAGTGTTTTTCTTCAGCTAGACAGGTTGCCTAAACAAGGCAAAAGAACCCCTTCTGCCTTACTATTTTCACATAGCTGGAGGAGGACAAGGGGAGGCCTTTCCCAAGGACATGAATGCAAAGTGAAATGCAAACAGCCTCACCCAAAATCTGAAATCAGGTTTCCACTTCGATTTCTTGTGACAATATCTATTTCGTTAAGTGTATATTCGGACCCGACACAAAGTAAGGGTTTATTTTAGCATTATTTGCACTATATTTCAAACTTCTTGCTAAAAACTGAAAAGACTAAAAATGTTTTGGAATTAAAAAAATACCGTGCGAAAACATACTCTGGAGTAATATTAGTAAGTAAAAAAGTAAGTTGGCGACCATTGTCGAGGGGGACTCGAATGTTCCCTTTTCGATAGCTACTACACCGAGCTGTAGGGGAGGGCGCTACTCCTTTCGCTGGATTGCTCCACTTTACCCTTGATCCTTACCTTATAATGCTGAGTGTTAAGCAAGGTAGCATCAAGTACCATTTTTTAAGTCTTTGGTATGACTCGATCTGGGATTGAACCCAGGTCTCCCGGGCCATTAGCGAACACTCTAACCATTATGCCAAAATTTGATGGATGTAGATCTAGCTGACCTTCACGGCAAAACAGAAAAGCCTTTGGTGAATTATAATAAGATATAAAAAATTTACACCTCTAGCAGATTATGATCATATTTTGTTTAACTAGAACTCGTATACACAAGTTTAAATAATAAAGATTAATAAATTGATAATAATATCAAAATAATAGGGTCCTTGTAACATTACATAGTCTCCGGCTCATTGGCCCAGTGGGTAGAGTATTCGCCAATGATCCGGGAGACCTGGGTTCAATCCCAGGCCGCGTCATACCGAAGACTTTAAAAATGGTACTTGATACCTCCTTGCTTAACACTCAGCAATATAAGGTACGCATCGAGGGTAAATTGGAGCAATCCAGGGAAAGGAGTAGCGCAGTCCTCTACAACCCGGTGTAGTAGCTATTGAAAAGGGAGCCTTCTGGTCGCCTTCGATTACCGTTGCTAACTTGACTTTACTTGATCCAGTAGATTTGAACAGGATTTGAGATAGGGATTGACAAGAGTAGCCATGATAACTGACACAGGCAAATTCCGGAACTTTATTAACTCGAGATTTTTGTTTACCAAGAGTATAAAGAAGAAAATATCGTTGCTGTGCCTCAAATGAATGTAAAATTGTCAGTTCTTCAGAATTACTTGTCAACCCAGCAGACAATGTAACATCGTTGTTGACATGGAAACATGTCTAAATATAAGAAAGAAGATATAAAAGCTTTCACTTTTTACAGCACCATGCCATGATGACTAAGCTGTAAGTATTGGATAATTTTTTTCATTTCTACACCCTGCACATATCTGGCTTCTATTTTTGTTCCTACCTTGAATACATAATGAGGATTCTTTATTCTTGTATTCTATAAATATCTTCATTCATGATTATATGTCAATAAGTTGTTGTTATATAACTGATAATACTTATCATTTGCATTGCTTTTTTCAAAACCAGACTGAATTCATTCTTCATAGTAGAATAACTGACAGATTCAACATCTCCAAACCTTAATTTGGTTCAAACAGTGAAATCATATATATCAGTTCCTGGTGGTTTGGTTTCTTTGCTTTTATGGTACATAAACCTTTGTGAGCTATTTAATGCCTAAGCCGTACTTATAGAAGAATAGTACTGGTACTATTTCGCCAATTGAAGAGGGCGAACATTAGCCTGAAAATGAACATTATTATGCTACTGAAGATTGAACTTGTTTACAACACAGCCCAGTCAGCTGGGGCTGTAAAATGCACCAGCTGCATCTCTGTAGAGGGATAAGACCCCACCCCCTCCCAACCGTGTCCTGAGTATAACATTAAACAATCTGATGGTAAGGATCCAGTAATATTAGAGCTTTGGAGAATGTGAAATACCCCTTCATTACCTTTGCTCCCAAGTTCATTCTGGCCCTGAGTAGTTGCATCTAATAAGGTCCTATCTATGGGTCAAATAGAACCATTTGACATTTAAACTGTGTGCAAAAAATGACTTATGCTATACTGAATTGTTTTAAATAGAACTGTTTGGTCATTTAGCTGTGTTTGAAAAAATGACTGATGTTTAAATGTATTATTAATGATACATAGCAATACTTGGAACCATTAAACTTTGTACAAAAGAATGAGCTTAGGCTCATTTAAAAATATTATTAATTAAATGTGTTTACAAATCATATACGAGGGGAATATGATAAGTATCCAGACTTTTTTCGTATGGACATAAAAAAATTGTCGTAGAGTCTTGAAAATTCAGTATCTTATTGCTCTACATCTTATGAGATGACTGACCGATTATTATGATTTCAGGTTCAATAGAACAGCTACAGCAGGAATTGGAATACACCCTACTAAAGCCTCATTATCACAGCTGCTGAATTTCAAAAATGCAATCTGACACTTTAGAAAAACGATATGCAATAAAATTCTGTTTTAAACTTGATAAAAATGCCACAGAAACGTATGGAATGCTTCAGACTGCTTTTCGACCATCTTGCATGAATCAAGCATCAGTTTTTGAGTGGCATAAGAAATTCAAGGGAGGCAGGGAGCCTGTGAGGGATGATGAGAGGTGTCGGGGTAGTAAGGAAGTCAATACACCAGAGTTGATTGGCCGAAGGGTTAGGGTTAGGGTTGAGGTTTTTAGGGAGTTCAGGATGAGATTCCGTCGGAAGAGGCCGGCACTCTTCAAATCGGGTTCGTGGCATTTCCACCAGGACAATACACCAGTCCACAACTCCATCCTTGTCACAGACTATTTGACCAAGACAGTTTCTCACCCTCCCTATAGTCCAAACCTTGCTCCATGTGACTTTTGCTTATTCCCTAAGCTCAGAGGCTGCCGTTATGAGACAATTAAAGAGAGGAAAGAGGTTGTAAAGAAGGTCATTGACACGCTCACACAAAGAACTTCCATGGGTCCTTCCAGAAATTTTTGGAACAGTACCACAACTGCATTGCAGCCGGAGGAGATTACTTCGAAGGGGACTAGAGTTTCATATGTTTACTATCAATAAAAGTGCCCATACGAAAAAAGTCTGGAAACTTATTTAATGATCCTCGTACCTATCTATCAATGTAAAACTAAAATACACACAAAAATCACACTAAAAATAACCTGACAAGGAAGATGAATGGCATCAGCTTGAAACACCAGAAACTTATATGAAAATGTTGGCAAGAAAACAAATTTCTATGATGCCACATGAAAACTAATGACTCCCCACAAAAGAACACAATAAATGAATAAACAAAAATAAAATAAAATAAAAGTGCCCATACGAAAAAAAGTTTGGAAACTTATCGTATGCACCACGTATATTTAATAATATTAAATAACTTAAGCTGATTAATAGGCCATACAGCCAAACAAAACTGAGCCAAGCCGAACGAATCATTTACAATGTTGCAGTTGAACAAGTTAATATAGAAACCTTAAATGATTTATTGATTGATTGATTTTAACTGCATGTCAAACTATCTGGGATTATTTTATGCCTAGATGTTAGGGAATTGTGTTCATTGTAGATTTGTAATATAATGGCCGAGGGATTTCGTTTTATGTATCTTGCCTTTCGGTTTAGTTAGGCTGAGAACCTTTCACCTAGCGCATGGGTTAGGTGCAACATTAACGCAGGTGTTCACACGCGCGCGGAGAGGATGTGTCATTCAGAGATGTCAAAATAAAAATCCCAGATAGCAATTGGAACCAGGTGATGGGTGACGTCTCGCACCGGAAGCGTGGGATGAGATTTGAGTGCCGCACGTGGTGGGCGGGGGGAGCAGGCGGAAAAATCAGCATAAAAAGATTGTGCCACTCTCTTCCTCATGTCGAAAAACCAGAGTTGAGTTTTAGCGTCCGAAAAAACGGTTGACTTTCGGAGCTCGCCGAGGCCTTGCGCCGGGTGTGGGGAGCAGATGGAAAAGTCGTCATAGAAAGATTGTGCCTCTCTCTTCCTTATGTCGAAAAACCTTTTAATTCAAGGGTAATAAAAAGTTTCGCACCTGAACTAAGAAGTCGTCAAGTGTTTTTCGTGTTTCGGAATTCCTGTTATCTATGTGCGTTATGGACATTATGAACGTTTTGCGTACCGGTATGAATATGTCTATTTCACATATTCATGTATGGCTATGTAACAGATTTATATTTTTCATTTTTTGTGTTGGAGATTTTTTCCTCATGGTTATATCATATGATATCATATATATATATCATATATATATCATACAGATAATTTACACACAGTTGAATAGTTTAAAGTTCTCCTGTCTCAAATAATTACATAAATTAACTGACCGTAGTCGAAGAGGACCTGAAGGCTCCGTTTTCAAAAGCTACTACTCTTAGGAGTAGAGGGGCGCAGTAATCCTTTCTGTGGATTTTTCCACTTACCCTTGATCCATACCTTATAATGCTGAGTGTTAAACAAGGAGACATCAAGTGCTATTTTTTGAGTCTTTGGTATGATTCGACCAGGGATTGAAGCCCAGTCTCTTTGAACCATTGGTGAACATTCTAATTATTATGACAATGAGCTGGTTTTCATAGTTTCAAGTAATTATCTCTATTTGATATCAATCATTTGTTTGCATGGAGCTATATAGATCCAAGTAACTATAAATGTAACATATTGGCTCTCAACCGAGCTGTCACTTAAGAGATGCACCTGTGTAAATAACAGGTGCATCTGGTCAAAGATATCGAGGTATCACCTTGACCTGTGGATGGGTTGAATTTGGTGCAATTGTGATGCCCACAGGAAGCAGGTGGGTGTCAAACAATTATATAACCAGGTGCCACAGACGGCTTGGGTTAGTTGGAGTCAGTTGCAGTTGGAGTCAGTCAGTTGGAGTTTGAGTTGCAGTTTGAGGCAGTGAGAACCAGCTCCAGACAGAAGGCTTGCAGCCCTCAGTGACCCCTGGTTGATCAGCCCAGCAGAATGAGAAAGAAGTGTTGCAGTCTGTTCCCTCTCCAACTCACCTATCACACACAACCCTTTTGAGAATAAAGTGTGAGAGGTATATTTTTCTAAAGAAGTGTGTTTGTTCATTGTTATTTTTTATTATGTTTCTGCATATATATGTATATGTATAGTTGTATCACGGCGATACAACATAAATAATAAACAATTATAGCTTCCATTAACTATTCTTCATACAAATGATTTATGATTGTATAGCATCAAGTATTCCAATCAAATACAAATAATTTTTAAACAGATCTATTTGACTCATAGATGAGAGTCTAAAAGGTACTACCATTTTGGTTTAGAGTGGACCTAGAAAGAATGGCAATGAAGATTGTATGGTTTCCAGAATAACTTTTTAAAACTATACTCTCTGTCAGTCTGTCTGTCTGTCTGCATTCAAATTTGAGAATTACTTTCAAATACCAAACTGAATTTTCTTCCATTTTAAAATTCTGTTTTATTTTTTGTCCTGTGAAAAAGAAACAGCGTTACGTTTATATCAACAGAAATTGATGTCGGTGAGACTTAGAAAATGCTATCTTCTGTAGAGGATTAAGAAACCATAAAGAAAGTTGTCTTCTGGTATGACGCTAAACTTATTCTGGTTGTGAGGCTCCAGTTCTGGAAATTGCTGAGTATTCCTCAATTGCAACTACTCTCAGATCCACTCAGACCAGGAGTGGTAATACGTGCTTGGGTCCCATCTAAGAGTGAAAAAGTTTTAAACAGTTATATAATCCTTTATTTGTACAGATCTCAATGATTTCAAGTAACTAATGATAATAATAACCTTTCATAAACAATTGTAGCTTTAAGTAACTATTCTTAATAAAAAATATTTTACTGTTGTATGATATCAAGTACTCCTAATTTTCAAACAGATCTATTTGATCCATAGATGAGACCCTCACAGATACTACCATCCGAGATCAGAGTTGACCTGGGAGTAATGTCAATGAATGGGTTATCCACTCTCTCCAGCTCTCTAGAACTGGTACTTCACCACCAGATGCAGTCTCAATTAATACCAAAGACACCCTTATTTTTGGGAGGAGTCTTACCCCTTCTCAAAGGATACAGTCAGCTAATTCTAAGCCCACTGACAGAGTGGGGGAAACCTAAGAATTTGCCAAGTTACATTTTCCTATGTAACAATATTATTAATACTTTTGCTGCACTATTTAGAAATACAATTTATGAATCAAGATTTACTTTGAGAGAGCAGATATGTCCAGAAAATGTTATTAATTCTGTTAGGTAATTTATTTAAAGAAAATAGATTAATTATTTCTGTGAATAAAAAGTAAAGCCAAATACTTTCAAAAGATTAATATAACCCCAAAAGCCCAAAAAACCCTAAAAAATGGTTACTGAAGACTATAAAGTTTATCCTTATGTATTTCTATAACAGTGATATTTTGAAAGTAATGGCCTTCTAATAAGAATTGTTATTGCAAGAAGAACTGTTTATATAACTTGGTGTGTTTGCTTGCTGCTTTGGGGTGGGTGGGAATCAAAACAGAAGGAAATGAAATGCAGCGGACTTAGCAAACAGTTCTGAATAAATATTGATGTCTCTATGGTTATATGTTTTTCCTTCAAACTCTTTATTAATAAATTACAGAGACCTGTCATTGACAGAATCATTTAAATTGAAAACTTCATTTATTTTCTATAGATTTTCTTTTGACTCATTTTACTTGCCTTTTTCTATTTTAATGTCATGTTCACAAGAGGAATTTTTAAAATAAACATTAGCAACTTTTCTTTTTAATTCTCATTTTTGCAAGGTATATTTCTATTCTTAATTCAAATGTAGATGATATGCATATTTACCCACCCCTCTGCACAAGTAAGAGGTGACACAAGGTCAATGTTAAACAGAGCTTAACAGTGTAATATAATAGCCGAGGGATTTCGTTTTATGCCTTTGGGTTTAGTTAGGCTAAGAACCTTTCAGCTCAGCTCATGGGTTAGTTAGGTGCAAACTTGAGTGCAGGGGTTAATGCGCGCATGGGGAGGATGTGTCGTTCATAAATGTCAAAATAAAAATCCGATAGAAAGGTTGACCAGGAGATGTGAATGACGTCATGCACTGGAAGTGCGCTCACAGAGGATTTGGGGAATTTTGAAAAAGTCAGTTAGTTGAATTGAGTCCTGCCTCGGGTCGGATGGTTGGCTTTTGCTTGCTCGCTGAAGCCAGGCCAGTGGCCTTGTGGCAGGTGCCACACATGTTGGGAGCCAGATGGAAAAGCCAGAATAGAAAGAATGTGTATCTCCTTCCTTATGTCAAAGAACCTTTAAACTCAAAGGTAATAAAAACTTTCGTACCTGAACTAAGATGTTGTAAGTGTTTTTTGTGTTTCGAGATTCCTATGTTTTATGTATATATGGTATGAAGATTCTAATGTACGTTTCATGTAGCCATATCATGGCTATGTAACAAACAGGTTTGAATTCAGAGTTTTCTTTCTCCTAGAATGGTTGACCAGACAAGGTTGATGAGCTCAGTCTCTCCTGCTATTTACCCATAACTGGAAGGGGAATAATTGGATTCATATGTTTTCAAAAGGTATTAGTGCCATTTGAAATGCATAGAGCCTTGTCCAGGTTTTAAACTCCGATTGCTGTGTCCATTTCCAAAGACGGTAACCATTAATTCACCAATGCCTTCCAATGGTGATTATAGCTTATTATAAATGGTCAAGCTTTTCATTGTATATATATATATATATATATATGTTATATAATGTTTTCTGGGTGTATATAATATAATATATATGTATGATATATACATATATATATACATATATATATATATATATAGAGAGAGAGAGAGAGCATACCCAAATGAACTGGATTACCAGGGTTTCATCCCACGTTGAATCATGCGAAAGACTCAAAAAATGCTGCTTGATGCTAACTTGCTTGATATTCAGCATTATAAGGTACTGATGAAGGGTAAAGTTGAGCAATCCAAGGAAAGGAGTACCACCCACTCCACTACACCACAGTGTTGGAGATAAAGAAAAGGGAGCCTTTGGGTCGCACTCAACTACAGTTGCCAACTTTACTTACTTTATATATATATATATATATATATACTCTCAGCTGTTCTACATTTTTATGAGCCTTGTTCTATGATCAAGCAGCTCCCATTTCTTCACTTTGCTTTGTTTTCCAGCTGCTTGCCTCATGTCATTCTGGTATTGTTCTATTTGTCTCTTTTGTAAGACCATTTTTGTTCTTGTTCATTGTCCCTGATATTATATTCCTTTGTTCTAAATTCTTCTCAGCAAGGATGAGATATGACAATGCAATTACAAATCCATGTACTCATATTATCTTTATTTCTTAGTGACCACAATTTCATCCCTCTTCTAACTAAATGGGGAACCAGTGAGCAAGATGAAGTATTCAAATGCTTTTATTGAGTGCTTCTCACTAACAGATTAACTAATTCTACCTCTCAAACCACATCCATTAACTGACTGAAAACATCCCATGAGAGCTGTGGTCTTAGATTGACCTCCAGTTTAATAACTGTCAGTCACATTGATTGTCATGCTGTATTTTCCCCCATGTTTAATGACTAAGAACTTAATTTGAATGCAACACTACATGTCAATAATAGATCTTATTAATCTATTGTGTAACATAAATATACACATGGGTAATTCAATAAATAAGGGGAATTTTGTCTAAGGTTTTGGTAATAGGAAACACTTTTTACATTTGCACCTTATTCAAGGAAATTAATAGTGATGGGTTGTTTCATGTTCTAGAAGACTGTCAGTATGACCTTCTTTTGTAAACCTGGCACCCAAAACTTTTTTCTTTACTGGGGAGTCAGTGTATTTCGACTACATGGACTGACTTTTCAACTGAGGCTTGTGATAGCAAAGCCGTATCTAGCTCTTCCATATACATCACCCATTCTTCTGTAACTTTCACAAGGTTTGCACTTCTCATCTACAAAAATTTTTGGACAAAGATCTTTTCAATCCTGACTAACTCTGTTTTGTCATCATATTAAATAGCCTCAAAACAAATATTGTTGCCAGATTAAAACAATTATTTCAATCTTTATTACTTAAACATTTTATTTGGAGCACTCTAGGAAAGCTAGAATTGATAATACTACAATGTAATTTATGTGGCTATATTGTATTGATTTTGTGGTTTGTTAATTTGTTTGATCTCTTATGCTTGATTTATTATTTTCTTGCGTTTTATTTATTTATTTATCTAATCATTTTATTCCTTTGAGAGTTTTTCACACCAGAGTTAGCTGATTGATTTTCACTTGAGTTTGAGTGACAGCAGGTTTCCTCAAGTTTCCAGGATTCTTTTCAGTATTCTGGCCGATCTTAGTAACACTCTAGTCTGGATGGTCAACACTTGTCCTCTTATTACCATGTCT
This sequence comes from Sepioteuthis lessoniana, assembly GCA_963585895.1. Taxonomy (NCBI): domain Eukaryota; kingdom Metazoa; phylum Mollusca; class Cephalopoda; order Myopsida; family Loliginidae; genus Sepioteuthis; species Sepioteuthis lessoniana. The sequence continues at coordinate 75,125,446 of OY757917.1, read as the reverse complement.
TCTAGTCCCTTTACCAAGCCTTTGGGGATTGTTCTGAGCTTACTAATTACAATTCTCAGTCACCTTCATACTCAACGGATTTTTTTTGGTTTTCCAGCAAGGTCTCACTTTTTGCTTTCCTTCAGTTTTATCCTGTGGTCAGCTGGAAAGGCAAAGTCAGCAGGTTCTCTTTTTTTTGTTGACTATCACAGGGTTTGGTTGTCTGGCTGGAATTTGGTGATCTGTTGGTATATCAAAGTCCCAGAAAACTTTGTATGTCTCATTCTCCAGCGTGAATTCTGGGTTGTACATATCCCACTTTTTCATATAGACAAATTTAAACTTCTTGCACAATTCCCAGTGGATCACCTTCCTTCCTAAGTCATGTCTAGTCTTATGCTTTTTTGCGCTAATCATTATTACTATTATTATTATTATCTATCAATTTATTTATTTTTGTTTATTCATTTATTGTGTTCTTTTGTGGGGAGTCATTAGTTTTCATGTGGCATCATAGAAATTTGTTTTCTTGCCAACATTTTGATATAAGTTTCCGGTGTTTCAAGCTGATGCCATTCATCTTCCTTGTCAGGTTATTTTTGGTGTGATTTTTGTGTGAATTTTATTTTTACATTGATAGATAGGTACGAGGATCATTCAATAAGTTTCCAGACTTTTTTCGTATGGGCACTTTTATTGATAGTAAACACATGAAACTCTTGTCCCCTTCGAAGTAATCTCCTCCGGCTGCAATGCGCTTGTTGTATCATACTAACAACTTATGGAAAGCCCCAGGGAAGTCCTCTTGTGTGAGCGTGTCAATGACCTTCCTTACAGCCTCTTTCATCTCCTCAATTGTCTCATAACGACAGCCTCTAAGTTTTTCCTTAAGCTTAGGGAATAAGTAAAAGTCACAGGAAGCAAGGTCTGGACTATAGGGAGGCTGAGGAACTGTCTTGATACCTATCTTGGTCAAATAGTCTGTGACAAGGATGGAGTTGTGGACTGGTGCATTGTCCTGGTGGAAATGCCACGGACCCAATTTGAAGAGTGCTAGCCTCTTCCCAAGAATCTCTTCGTGAACTCCCTTAAAACCTCAACATAGTAACCCTAACCCTAACCCTTTGGCCAATCAACTCTGGTGTATTGACTTCCTTACTCCTCCCACACCTCTCATCATCCCTCACAGACTCCCTGCCGTCCTTGAATCTCTTATGCCACTCAAAAACTTATGCTCGATTCATGCAAGATGCTCCAAAAGCAGTCTGAAGCATTCCATACGTTTCTGTGGCACTTTTTACAAGTTTAAAACAGAATTTTATTGCATATTCTTCTTTTAAAGTGTCCAGACGTCCAGATTGCATTTTTGAAAGTCACCAGCTGTGACAATCAGGCTTTAGTAGGGTGTATGCCAATTCCTGCTGTAGCTGTTTATTTGAACCTGAAACCATAATAATCGGTCAGTCATCTCATAAGATGCATAGTAATAACATACTGAATTTTCAAGAATCTATGACAATTTTAAATGCCTGTAGAAAAAGGTCTGGAAACTTATTGAAGGCACCACGTATCTTCAAATTTAAATAAAAGACAGACCATGAAGTCAAAGAGACTTATACATATTTTCAGAGTCTACAGGGAGCAGAAGAAGTTTAGATTTATTTGGAAGAAGTCATACAATTGGAAACAGAGTGGAAAGTCTGAGGAAAATCCAAAGTAATGAAAACCCAATAGTCTTCATCACACCTTGTATCCTCAATGTAAAATATTGTAATTTCATTCTATCCTACCAAATGACTTATAACACCCATAATCCACTTCTACAATTTCTAAAAAGGAAAATAAACACCAAGGGTTCTTTTTAAGAACCAGTTGTTTATATTTACCAAACCCTCCACATGGGTAAGATGAGACACAAAGTCAATGTTTAAGCAGAGTTTAACATACTTGAATTTACGAATGTTCCTTCTCCTAGACTGGTTGCCTAACCAATGCTAAAAAGCAAGTCTGCCCTCAAATTTACTCATAGTTGAAAGGAGAAAAATTTGGATTCATACCTTCCTCAAGAGTATTAATGCTATATGAAATGCAATGAGTTTTGTCCAGGATTTGAACTTGTGACACTGTGAACATCTCCTATGACGTAACTACAACACCATGGGCAACTCCAGAAACCAGTTATTGTTGATTTGCTTTTTCTATCCTAATCAACCCTCTCTTATGCCAAAAAATAGGTAGTCTCCACAGTGTTGTAGCTAAAGAGCAGGACTACAACCCTAAGTAACTGAGTTTGAACTCTAGTCATACTATTACATTCCCTTTCAGACTAATACTTTTGGGAAAAGTAGGAGCCCCCTTAATCCCCACAGCTGTGGATTATGCTATTCTTCTATGGGTATGGTTTGGGCATTAAATAACCCACAAATATTGATATGCCATTAAAAAAAGAAAACTGTTGTAGGTGACTCAACTATGACCAGAATAATGGACTTACCCAAAGGGTATATTAATCAAGAACTAACCTGGTAGAGTGAGCAGCAGCTTTAGTAAGCACTTTGCCGGTCTTTATGTACCTTGAACCAAGGAAACCCTCCTCAGAGACTTGGATACATTTGTGTGGCACCTCATATCTCTGTGTTGAGTTATTTATTTATTGACCCCTTAACAATCAGTCATAACAAAAACAAACCAAACTATGCAAAAAAAAACAAAAACGTTTTCACCCTGCACACAGTCATTTTTCCTCCTTGATTATCTTCATCATCAAGGCTTTTTAACCCTCTCTCACTATTCGTCCCTATAAGCCATTGTTCTTGACAAATCCTTTTGATGGCATCCAGTGCCCATACAGAGCTAATGAATGTAAGTTTTTGCTAGTCGAATAACACAAATGTGACTATCTTTACAAGTCCATAGCAGAATGTCATTTATGAATTCCTTCTTACATCCCCCAGCATGCTCGACACTGTTGGGGATGTATGAAGAAACTCATGAGTGACATTCTGCTATGAACTTACACAGATAGACACATTAGTGTCTAGCATGTCTTATTCATCTTACTCAGATGGTTTGTACGATGGGAGGCAAATGGCTGTACAGCTGATGTCTTGAAAGGAGCTGCTTCCAGGATTTGTTGATAATAGCATGTAGTATCCTTGTGTAGTTCCAGTCAAGCTTTTTCTCCAGGCATTTTGCTAAAGTCAACCAGAGATTGAACCACATACCTTAATATCTACAACCTAGAACTCTTATTATGCATCATAAAAATGTGATTATGGCACCCACTAACTCTAAACTCATAGAATGCTGGCTAATTTCTTACAGCCTGCCTGTCACAGACAATTTAATCCTTCTTTTATTGTGATTGAGTGCTTTATTTTCTCTGATGATAGACACCAAAAACTGTCTGGCTAAATCTCTAAATAGTCCACTGGGAATTCTGATATGCTTAAGCTTAGCTTTGATAAAAATCCTGACAGTCTAAACTCACATGAAATGATGAACATGGCTGACACTGCCAACACCAAACATGGCTGACAGTGTCAAGACCTAAGGAAATATCCAGCATGTAATCTGGCTCTATATTTATTATGTCTGACAGGATTCATTAAAATGACAAGAAGATTTTTTCTTTGTTTTTTTTTTTTGTTTTTTTCTAGTGATTTGAGTTTTTGTTGTTCTTAGGGAGCAGAGATTATTCTATCAACAGCAATTTGGAAATTGATCTGACTCTTAACATTTGGAAAAATTATGAGAATATTGATGCCTGAACAATCTGTGATAGAAACAAAAAAAAAAAGAAAACAAGGAAAGAAAATCTAGGACGAAAAAGGAAAGAGAAAAAGGGAAATGGGGAGAATTTCAGAAAAAGTAAGACGGGGATGATGAAAAAAAGAGAAAAGGAATAAAAGAAACGGTGATGAGGGGGTGATAAAAGAAGGATAGGAAACAAAAAGAAATTACAAGACTGAGAAATGATATCAACATCATTGGGAAAAATTTAAAAGGAAATAATTTTGTAATGAGTAAGATTTTTTCAATCTGTAAACAGTCAAATAAAACATGAAAGTAAAATTATTTAATGAAAATCTGATATTTTGATCAATATTCTAGATAACATTTATAAATCAATAAAATCCTTTTTTAACCATTAATTGTGACTATTCCTAGTGATTTATTTTAAACTGTTTTGTTTGTTGTTTTTTGAAAATGAATATCAGAAAAATGAAGTCTGATTTGATCTTCCACCAAACAATGTTGCTTTGTTGGTGTATTTAAATAGCTTTTTCTATGAGGTAAGAAGGATGAGAGTTCAAATATCCCTCATCATTTTACATTAATACATTTTATTTATTGTTATACATTGATGATTTTTCTTTATTGCTGTACATTGATGCTTTTTCTTTATTGTTGTACATTGATGCTTTTTTGTTGTACATTGGTGTTTTATTGTTGTACATTGATGCTTTTTTTGTTGTACATTGGTGTTTTATTGTTGTACATTGATACTTTTTCTTTATTGTTGTACATTGATGCTTTTTCTTTATTGTTGTACATTGATGCTTTTTTGTAGTACATTGGTGTTTTATTGTTGTACATTGATGCTTTTTTTTGTTGTACATTGGTGTTTTATTGTTGTACATTGATACTTTTTCTTTATTGTTGTACATTGATGCTTTTTCTTTATTGTTGTACATTGATGCTTTTTTGTTGTACATTGGTGTTTTATTGTTGTACATTGATGCTTTTTTTGTTGAACATTAGTGTTTTATTGTTGTACATTGATACTTTTTCTTTATTGTTGTACATTGATGCTTTTTTGTTGTACATTGGTGTTTTATTGTTGTACATTGATACTTTTTCTTTATTGTTGTACATTGATACTTTTTTGTTGTACATTCTTGTTTTATTGTTGCATATTGATGCTTTTTCTTTAATGTTGTACATTGATGTTTTATTGTTGTACATTGATGCTTTATCGTTGTACATCCATGTTTTTTGTTGTACATTGGTGTTTTATTGTTGTACAGTGATGCTTTTTCTTTAATGTTGTACATTAATGTTTTATTGTTGTACATTGATGCTTTTTCTTTATTGTGCATTGATGCTTTATTGTTGTACATTGATGCTTTTTTGTAGTACATTGATGTTTTATTGTTGTACATTGATGCTTTTTCTTTAATGTGCATTGATGCTTTATTGTTGTACATTGATTCTTTTTCTTTAGTGTTGTACATTGATGCTTAGAGTAAGTTGTGATAAAAACACAAGAATTAAGTAAATTAAGATTTTTAAAAATTCTAGTCAAAATTAAAGACTTACAATGGTTCATCAAAAAATAAAAGATAGTACAAATCCTACTAGTATATAACAGCAACTATGATTATGAGCAGAGTAAAGGATGAGTTTAAAAGGCTTGATTAATGCATATGAAAACTAATTTTTTTTTTTTGCCAAATTGGTTAATCTTCTATTATTGACAACTTTGCATACACTGAAGTTTTGATTTAAAATAATGTAGAGAATAAGCTTCATGATACAGTGATTGAACTGGATTTCTTAAGTCAGAAGTCCATGAAATTGTCCACAAAAAGTTGGGATATAAAAAAAATGTCATCTCATTGGGTCCAAAAGCAATTGATTTGCTGTCCTATTCTTCAAGGAGGATATTTATGTGCATGAACACTGATATTATAAGAGCGTCAATCTTGATGGTGGTTATGTGAAAAAGTGGCATTGTAGTTCTGGTCACATATGCACAATCTTTATTTGTATAATAAATAACATGTTGAATTAGTTAATGCTTGTATCTTAGTTTTCAGAATTCTTCAAGAACACACGCACACACACACATACACACACACACACACACACATATATATAAATATATATATGTATATATATATATGTGTCTGTGTGTGTGTGTGTGTGTGTGTGTGTGTGTGTGTGTGTGTGTGTGTGTGTGTGTGTGTCACTAATGATCCATGGGACTGGAGTTCAATCTCAAGTCAAATCATACCAAAGACTCAAAAAATGGTACTTGTTTCCTCCTTGCCTAACAAGGCGTTATAAGATGCAGATCAAGGGTAAGTAGAGCAATCCAGGGAAAATAGTTGAAACCTCCCCAACACATCGATGTAATAGCTATTGAAAAAGAAGCCTTAGGGTTGCCCTTGACTTCAGTCAGCCAACTTATATATATATATATATATATATATATATATATGTGTGTCTGTGTGTCTGTGTGTGTTTTAGGCAGCAGATTTTCTTGTTGGCATATTTCATAAAAGAGAACCGACAAGGATTTAGAGTTGAGTTTTTTATTTGCATTTTCATGAGCACAAGTTAAATGATACAATTTTAACTATTGTCCCAAACTCAATGTCAACTGCAGACAATGAATTCTCTCATTCAAAATATTTCTTATTGCATAAGATATATAATTATGTAGGACATAATCATATGCTCATCCATGACAATGACCAATAATGGTTGAAAGCACATGTATTTGGGTTACAACATCAGAGATTTCTGACAATTATCAAAAAAACCTTCTTTCTCAGTTGTGACATCGAGCTTGCATATATGAAAAGGCTAATAAAATTCTCAACTCCAAATCCTTGCCTGTCATCTTTGATAATATTAATGATAATAATAATAATAATTTATATATATATATATATATATATATATGTGTGTGTGTGTGTGTGTGTGTGTTATTGGACTTTGATAACTGCTTTACAGTGAAAAATACACACTTGGAATGGCCATGAATCAGAAAAGCACTAATCAAGAAGAATAAATAAAAATTATAAGTAATAAGTTGTCTAGATTAATATCTTCATTCTGGCTTCACTTATAACTTATCTGGTAATGTTTTGAGTATAATTTTTTGACTAGCTTTTATCATCACTTTTATCATGGTATACTTGTTTCCTTTTATAAAAAAATGTTTCACTTATAAAAGAGAAGAAAATATATTGATTATCTAAATAAGAGGAAACATTGAGTTATGTTGGTATATAGATATGTTATATTCTTATATCATTATCATCATCTGTCCCAAATGTCAATCACTCATAGTAGGTCCTCTAGAAAGCTTCTAGTGTCCACACAGAGCTGATGTATGTAAGTTCTTGCTTATTGACCAACACAAGCACATCTATGTGAAGCAGTCTTCGAGAAAATATGTATGTGTCTGTCTTTACTTCTCCAGCAGTACTCAGCATGTCTTATTTATCTTATTTAGATGGTTTGTGAGATGGGAAGTAAGTGGCATTATAGCTGCTGTTTTGTATTTTGTTGCTTTAAGTATCCATTCAAAACAGAAATAGACATAATGATTTGGTTGATTTGGTTTCTTTGTTTAATGATATATCAATCTTCATGGATTATTTAATTGCAAAGCCATCCTTGTAGAATAACAGCTGTAATGCAATTTGACTCATAGCTAGGGGGTATGGGGGTTCATTGCTTTCTCAAGGGTATTATTGTAAAAGTGAATGTAACAGCGTGACTGGAGTTGAAACCTGTATACTTTGAGGTTGTAATACAAGTCTTTAGTTACTCTGTCACTGGGACATCCTCCGAATGATATTGTGCTGTAGCTGTCATAAATATCTAGATATTTATGGAACAAAATATCAAAATATTTATAGAACGTCATATCTAAACATTTATAGCACAGTATAAGTAAATATTTAAATGCTCATTGGACAATATATCTACTGCCAAACAGTAAAGATATAATTCTATAAGTGAGAGACAAATAGTTTAATTTGAAGGTGAGAATTCAATACTTGGACTTAAGACAGTCAAACGATACAAGGTCCAATAAAGTCACCAACATGGATCATGAGTTAAAAACTAAACTTACAACCTTTGACCTGATTTAAGTTATCGTCTGCCAGGTTAATGCAGTGGTATCAAATGGAATGATTGAAAGACAATCAAAGATTTAGAAACAGTTTCAAAAAATCCATTTGCCCAAAAATTAATAAGATTTCAATATTTAAAAAATTATCATAGATTACTTGTAATGGCATGCATGCATCCCAGTATAAATCAGAAGAGCGATGTAACATAAGTTTGAAATATTCCTATTAGTAAAAAGTTTTAAAATAAGTGAGAAATGGAATACCCTTCTTCCAAAATATCTTGCAACATGTTTTGAAAAAATCAAGATTACTTTCCATTGTTGTTTTTGAAAAAATTTGACTGAGTTCAAGATCCTTTTGCAAATTCAAGCTGTTTAGACTTAACAATTGGCAAACATTTTGAGTGATCACACCTTAAAAATGAAACTCAAGAGTATACGTCTCAATGCTTTTTGGATCTACCACCAGAAGCAATATCCATGTGTCTCTTCAAAAATGTTATCCATACTTTTACAGCTCTTCATGACATGGCTGTGAACACGAATTTTCAGTCCTTCCAAATATACACTCCAAAAGGGAAGGACTTCTTTGTGTTGATGAGGAAATGAAACTTTTTCACAGATTAGCCCTAATATAAAGATTCCCTGCCAGTAGCAAGCCAATACCTTTCATTAGATTTGTGTACTTTAATCTTGTTAAGTTATTTGTGTTATATTTTATATCTAACTGACTCCTGTTGTTTTTTTTTTTCAAATGCCCTTTTTATCACTTAAAATTTGGTGAGACCTGAGCCAATTTTCATTTTAAAAATACAACCCAGAGAAAAAAGTTTAAGTACCATAGGGTTCATCATCATCATCAGGTCGTGCCGCTAGCACGGATATCCTTGACCATCTCTCGCCACTTCTCCCTATCATTTATCGCTTCTGGCAGGTCTTCAGGGCTACATCCTGTATCCTCACATAGCTGCTGTATGTATGTTCGAGCTGTATGTATGTTCGTGACTGGAGGCAGGTGGCCGTATAGTTGGTGCCTTGTGGGGTGTTGCCGCCAGGACTTGTTCAATATTGCTCTCAACATTCTTGTGTAATTGCCGTCTAGCTTCTTCTTCAGCCGTTTAGTTAGCGGCCAAGTAGTGCATCCATATAGCAGTAAAAGTAGTGCATCCATATAGCAGTACCATAGGGTTAATGTATGCTATTGCCTTCAACTTCCTCACTTTCCATTGATGTTGCCTATCTTGTATTTTGACCCAGAGAGAGCAATATGAACCCTTCTATCTTATGACATGTTATTTAAGATCCACTAAATAACAACAAAAGTAATAAAGCAATACTTACAATAAGAAATTTGTTTTCAGTTAAAAAAAAAATATTGATTTCTGTTTTTATCCCTTTGTCTTTCATTTGTTTTGTTATGCATTTTCAATATTCAGTTTTTTTATCCAGAGGATTTGATTTTTCTGTGGTAATCTAAAATGTTTTTCTTTTTACAACCTTATTTTCTTCATACTTGTACCAAACTTTAGACAAAGCTGACTGAAAACAAACAGTATCTTTTGTCACATATCTATAGTGAATTTCCTTTTCAAAGGAGTTTTACAATCATTTCCATAGTTTAAATTGACAGCTGTCTTATTGGAATCAGGTTTCCTTTCAATTAGCCAAGTTCAATAGCTGACTGAGGTCCACAAATACTCTCTTTTAACTGCAGACTAATTTGCCTATTTAGTCTTGTGCTGGAATATGTTTTTGAATAGTGTATCATTAGATGATTCTATCAATATTGTGTGATTCTATAATTTTTCCTTCTACATGATGTAGGAAAAATATACCACTAATTTAAATAATTTAATCTTATTAGTTTGAGATCTATTTCACAAAGCCTGAAAAGTTGCAAAAGAAGAATTGGATGAATATTGTGTATTTATAGTGATTCCATAATTTATGCAAGTGTTGCATATTTCCAGAAAATGTCTATTGGGTATCTCTCATAGGTGAAAAAAAAAGAATTGGATTTATTTATTTATTTATTTTATTGGCGTGTAAACCCATTTAGGATTATTTTATGCCTTGAGGTTAGGGAATCACATGGTTCATTCATATGTATACTTTTTGGTGTAGTTGTTTCTTATGAATTTTTTGCACAAGATCTTACCAAATATGAACAATTCTTAAATAGATCTATTTGAAACATAGATGAAATCCAAACAGGTACAGCTACACTGAGTCAGAAAGGATGTGGTTGTATAGCAATGAAATGGCTCTCCACACTCCCCAGATCTTTAGAACATAAACCGCAATACCAGATCCAGTTTAGTTACATGCCCATGATGAGGAGGTACCTGTGGTGTAATGGTTATCGTCATAGGAAATGGACACGGCGACACAAGTTCAAATCCTGGACGAGGCTGACTGCACTTTACATAGCACTAATACCCTTGGGAAATGTATGAATCCAATTATTCTCCCTCCAGCTATGGGTAAATAGTAGGGAAGACTGTGTTCTTCAGCCTTGGTTAGGCAACTAGTCTAAGAGAAGAAAAACTCTGAATTCAAACTGTTAAACTTCGCTTAAAAATTGACCTTGTGTCATATCCTGTCCGAGCGGAGGGGTTGGTAAATATGGTTACATACCCATGATCCATCGCTTTTTGGTATGGTACTCCTAAGCAGGGGATACAGTCAGTATATTCGAAGCTTTGCTAACGGTGTGGTTATATAATTTAATGTAATTGGTTTCAGGTATATTTCCAAAAAATTTTTCAGTTATGAAATAAAAAGAATTGGGTGAATATCTGGTAATTATGGTGATTCCATCATTTCAGCCAAATCCATATCTTCCATAGGACAGAAAAAAGAATTTCAGTTTATAATGCAAGAATGTTAACTGAGACTAAAGTTTATTATTGTACACAATAATTATGTTAAATTGACTGAATTTTAATTTTCTTACGATGATAATTGGTTCATTTTCAAAAGCTTCAATTAAAATACCTTAACAGAGAAGAAAAAGGTTTTAAATATCCTTGTTCTTTTTCTAAAAGAAAGGAAGTTAAAATGAATGCTTTATTTTTGACAGAGATCCTTTTCTGAGAAAATCTTTTTTCATCCGCAGTTAATCCTCCAATGTATTTCCCTAAGGTCCCATGTTCAACTATTTAACTTTTATAACTTTTTGTTCATCTTATTTCCATTTTTCTTACACCAGTCATGATGCTTGCAATTATTTTTTAATGATAGAATTTTCTCAGCAAAATTTTTTTAATACATTTTCCCAACATTCATTAAAGAATGATAAATTTTCTGACCTTTTTTCCCATCAGCTGCTGTTATCACAAATCCCACAATTTATTCCTCAAAATTTGTTCTCTTTTCCTTATTTTAGATTATTTCCCAATTATTTTTATCCTTTTGAAAATCCAGGAAAAAGCTCATATTCATTATTTATTTCTTTTGTGTTAACTATCAATTTATTTTTTTCATTTAACATAAGGTTTTTTCTTTTAAATGAAATAATATTGTTTTCTTTCTTAATCCTCAAAGACATTTCTATCCCATGTTCATGCAATGGATTCTGCTCAATGAGGATGGATCATTATGTGTGTAACCTGACACATAGTTATTAACTAAAATTTGATCTGAAATTTTCAGTCAATTCAAGTAATTACCAGTGAATTAAGTGCATTCACAAAGATGGATATTATGTTGAAAATAAATGCTTTTTTTCCCATTACACTTTGAACAAGCAAGAAAATGTTTACCTGACTTTTCAGACATTACTTTGACAGGTTGACATCAATCTATCAATCTATAAATCAAACGGACACACATACACACACTCATATATATATATATATATACATATATATTTGTGTTAAAAACAAGAACTTTAGAAATAGTATTCCATTTCCATGAAAAACTTATTTCGCTTATTCAAGCTCATCAGATGGAATTCAAACGGAGTTTGGTTACTTTTTTTATTAAACACCAGCAATATATTTCACTTTATATCATGCTGTGATCTATTTTACTACAGAAATGAATGACCACAGAATTTTACTTTCTATTTATGGTTTTTGTTGATATTAGACAGCTATCAATAGGCTATCGATTATATGGAAATCAGACCTAACCGATAAAATGAAACGCAGTTTCTTCCAGGCAGCGGTCACATTGATACTGCTATATGGCTGCACTACATGGATGCTAACAAAACGGCTGGAGAAGAAGCTAGACGGCAATTACACAAGAATGCTACGTGCAATCTTGAACAAGTCCTGGTGGCAACACCCTACAAGACACCAACTATACGGCCACCTGCCCCCTATCACAAAAACTATTCAAGTTAGATGAACCAGACATGCAGGACACTGCTGGAGAAGCAGGGACGGACTCATAAGAGATGTACTCTTATGGACCCCCACACATGGCCGTGCAAAAGCAGGACGACCAACATGAACATACATTTAGAAGCTATGTGAGGATATGGGATGTTGTCCTGAAGACCTACCTAGGGCGATGAACGATAGGGAGGAGTGGCGAGAGAGGGTCAGGGATATCCGTGCTACCAGCGCGATATGATGATGATGATGATTTCATATTAGTAACCTGATTTCAGGTTTATGATGATTATTTGAAAGCCATAAAGGGTTTTTATGGTTTTAGTTTAATTGGAAAACATTTTTTTGCAATTTTGAATATTTTAAAAAATATATTTTTTCATCAAGGCATAATTTACTCCTACCTTGTAAACTACTTGTTATTGATGATTTTTTCCATTTTATTATTGGTTCTTTATTTTTCAGTAGGGTAGTTTGGTTTTTGAGTAAGGGGTTATTAAATGATTGTCTGTGGTTATAAAACCTAAGCTTCTAGTTTAAAGATCAGATTCCTAAGTAAGCTTTGCTATTTAGTTTTACCTTCTTTACAGGAAATGATGGCTTGGTAAAAATATTCTCTCTGTTCCATTTTCCCCCTAAGGAGCATTCTTCTTCATCTCTACAGTTGCAGGAGGGTTTACTTCTTTATTTTCCTCATTTAAGTTTGCTAGTTATTTTTAATTGTAGTAAATGGTTATTTTTGACATATAGTTGGTGCATGAGCAACTGATTTTTAAAGTGCTTCTATTAAATATTTTACTTAGGGTGTTGTTTTTTGGCAAATGTTTATCAATTAGATTTAAGAAATATTTGCTTTTATTAATATTCGTGAGTTTACAGAAAAGAGGGCTAAACCATATGATTTTTCTATTTCTGTTTTTGTTCTTATAATGACTATTTCCTAAATGTTCATTACTATTCTTAGTGTTATTCATTCTATATTTAATATGTTGGGTATTATTATCTCTATATTAATTGGTTCTATTAAGGTCTAAAAACTCCAGCTTCTTGTTGAAACCGCTGTTTAGGCTTCATTAAATGGCACTTTGTTATTTTCAAATATTAATGTTGAGGATGATAGTCTATTTATTCTTAAATTCACAGCAGTTGGAATCTATTTAATAATACATCTAGGGTGGTTAGAATTCACATGGATATATGAAGGTATGTCAATATTTTATTGAAGGGTTTCTGGGAGTTATTGTTTAAATCAAATGTTATATCGAGAAAGTTGGCTATTTTTATGTTAAAGGAGATCTTAATTCTAAATCCTAAATTTTTGAATTCTCTAAGAATTTTCTTTTGTAGATTAGAGGTTTTGGGGCTGTTACTATTTGGTACGTAAATTAATCCATCATCTATATAAGCCTATTTGGTTTAAGTTCAAATTTTGCTTATAGTATTTAACATATCTACACCAACAAGGTTGAAAATTTGTGCAGTCAAACGATCTTTACTTGATATATATATATATATATATATATATGTATATATATATATATATATATATATATATGTATTATTTTTAAAAGATGTTTATGGTCCTTACTAGCTCACTTGGTGAGTTAATGGTGGACCAAATGTTGAAGTATTGTTGAATAGTGCTCAATATCACTGATAGAGCATTTACATAAACATATATATATATATATATATATACATATAGGTATTATTCAGTCCAGTTAAACCAGAGTTGGGAGTAATTCCTTCAGGAAATAAATTTATAATCCTAAAATAACTGATCCATATTTACCAACCCCTCCGCTCGTGCAGGATATGACACAAGGTCAATTTTTAAGCCGAGTTTAATAGGGCTGAATTCAGAGTTTTCCTTCTCCTAGACTAGTTGCTTCACCAAGGCTGAAGAACCCAGTCTGTCCTACTATTTACCCGTAGCTGGACGGAGAATAGTTGGATTCATACCTTTCCAAAGGGTATTAGTGCTCTGTGAAATGCAATTAGCCTGGTCCAGGATTTGAACTCGTGTCGTTGTGTCCATTTCCTACGATGATAACCATTACACCACGGACACCCCCTAAAATAACCGGTCTTTGGTTTTTTCTTTAAAGAAAGTATATATATATATATATATATTACATGGTACAATCTGTGACCCTGGGTTTCATACAATCAGCAATCATCGGACAGAGTAAAGATCTTTAAAAAAACAATTAATATGATTAATTTTTTGTTTGAAAAGTGGGGGTTATTTGTATCTGTGCCAAAGTTTGTGAATTATTGAATGTTAGTATGTTTGTGTATGTACTGTTGCTCACGTGTACATATGTACGTATGTTAGTGTATGTGTTGCTTAGCCATATACACGAATATGGCCATAGGTGAAATGGACATCGAATGTTGATTTGGATGGAACATAGGAATCTCGGAATTCGAAAACACGTAACGACTTCTAGTTCAGGTACAAAACCTTTTTATAAACTTTGAGTTAAAGGTTTCGACGTAAGGAGGAGAGACACAGTCTTGCTATGCTGTCTTATTCATTTGGCCCCCAACTCGAGCGGCCCCATTAGGGCGCAAGTTCGCCTCGTGCCTGCGAGCTCCAAAAGTCGATCCTTCTCATTTGGCGTCTAGTACTCGACTCTTTCTCTCTTCAAATTCTCACACAAACCTCCGCGCGCTTCCGGTGCGTGACGTCACCGCACCCTGTCACCTCGGTTTGTTTCGGACTATTATGACATCTGAGTGACACCTCCATCCGCCCGCGCGCACCCGCGTTAACACCTGCTTCAATGTTGCACCTAACTAACCCATGTGCTGAGCCAAAAGGTTCTCAGCCTAACTAAACTCAAATGCATGAACCGAAATCCCTCGGCTATTATATGACATATGTACTGGCCTGCATCTTTACATATTTATTGATATTTCTGTTGATGGGAAGGAGTGGGACAAAGGAAGAGAGTGTGAGAAGAGAAGAGTGGCTGAGGGAGGAAGAAAGGGATTGTTTCAACCTTAGTTGATTTTTCTTTTTAGCTTTATGGTAGCTAAAGGTTTATTTTGATTTGAATATGAAATGTTTGTTTTGTGGGGATATTTTGTTGAGTGATGATGATGATGATGATGATTAAAATTAAAATCATCATCATGTTACCTTTTTTAAATGTGGTATGGTATTTTGGGGCAGGTAATAAAAACGATAGGTTTTGGGTATCTTTCGCAAGAATTAAAAAATATATATAATAATAACAATAAAAAATGAAAATAGAATAAATAAATGAATAAATAAATAAATGAAAATAAATAAAAATAAAAATAGTAATTTAGCCGTAGGTTTTGTTGTTGTTTTTTAGTAAGGGTTTTAGTTATGTTTTTTGGCGAAAAGGAATATTTGTTATTGTTAGTGAGGAAAAGTGTTGTAACATGTGTGTGTTTACAATGAGTTGTTTTCTCGCTAACTTTGTAAGGTAATAAAGGAAGGATGAAGAAGTAAGATGCCTATAGTCAAAATGTGTTTAGAATAGTTTTTATTTGCAGCATAGAATATTGGGTTTGCTTTTTGTGCTGCAAGTCTTGTAGGAAAGATTGTGAGTAAGGAGACGAAATGAAGATATGATAGAGTTGAGAAGGCAGCGCATGTCGTGGGACATGCGAGGGATTGTGTTCGCTGTAGTTTAGCGAAAGCCATGTTGCCGTTGAAGGAAATTAACTTTGGAGTCACCATGAGTTTTGTGCGTCTGGTGGAGAGGTGTGCGTTGTCTTCATTAAAGTGGCCCAGAGGTGAAATGAGAGCTAGGTGCCGAGAGCAGAAATAAGGCTTCGCACCAATATAGCCAATTTTGGGGGTGACATAAAGTTGTTCTTGTGGTGGCGTATTGAATGGATCTAATTTATATTCAACTGGGATTCCTTGGTCTGAGATAGGCGCAAGGAATCCATAAATTAGATAGGTTTCCTCATGTGTCCATGCTGTTGCTGCTATTGAAGAGCCACCAGTGAGACGTTTGCATTGGGCAGCATTGTTCAGCCAAAGAGACTGTGTTTGGCAGCTTAACCAATTTCTGCTGCCCAGAAAAGAAGATCCGGGCTGAATAGGATAAGTCATCCTGATTGGGTGAAATTATGCGTCGAATTAAATTGCGTGCCAAACCAAAATACCTTCTGCTACAGTAAAATAATAAAAGAATAATAATAAAATAATAAAATAATATAATTAACAGTTATGGTCATAATAGTCTTTGACAATATTTATGGGTGTTTATAATGCAATAATGTGAACAAATAGTGCTTATAATTAATGACAATACTAAGATATTACTTAGATTTACTGGCAATACTTATGGGTATTTATAATGTGATAATGTGAGGAAAATGATGCTTACTATTGGTAGTTCTGTTGTATAATTAGTATTGTGTTGGTAATAGCTAATTGATGGTGTGGCAATAAGGAAGATGTTGGAGAAACAGACGGGATATATTGAAAGGACAAGGAGGAAGCTTAAGTAAATAATGCAAACATAGATGACAGAAATATATGTAGATATGAAAATGATATGGGTGCTTAAAAATGAGAAGGGGAGGGAATTTAGTTTATGTTTTGGTTAAGTGTTTGGGTCGAATTGGGAGAGGAGATGTTTGTTTTTGTGTCAACATTTTGAGATTATCTCGGATTTGTAGTTTAGGAGTGTATATTGTGATGGGAGAGTGATTTTCATGGAGGCAAAGTAAGCATCTTCTTGATATTTTGTTGTAGGCGGGGACTGATTTTATAACTTCCCAACTTATGCTTGGTGTAATGTTCTTGTCTTTCAGTTTCCAAATGTATGCTGGCAGAGTTGTATTGCATTCACTCTATTATATATAGATATATATATATGTATATATATATACACACACACACACACACACACACACACACACACACACACACACACACATATATATATATATATATATATATATATATATATATATATATGTATATATATATATTAGTTTTTGTATATATTTAATAGCATGGATGCCTATCTGCAATCACTGATTTCATGTCGTCCTTATACAACAATCATCAGGCAGATGATTGTTATATAGGGATAACCATCGATAGGGATAACCATACATTGTTTTAATGTATATATATAGTGCATGTGTGTGAGAGAGAGAGAGAGAGAGAGAGAGAGAGAGAGGAAGTGCAGAGATCAATGAGAAAATTGTAAGTGATTTCAGTTGCCCAACAATAAAGGAATTCTGGAGTTCAATTAGAAAATTGATAGTGTGGCCCACTGTCCAGCAAAAAAGAAAGTACAGGGCCCAATTAGAAAATTGTTTGTAACACCCTCCACACAATCATTTCAAAGTCAATGTTTTTTTTTAATAATATCATTTTCTTTGGACAGCATCTCCAAATTATTACATCTCTTTTATGAAATTGTTGACAATAGGTATATTTTATTCCATTTTAGTTTAGAAAAACTCCTTTTACATGTCAGCAGGGCCCAATTTTAACAAATTTCTTTAATTTTCTTAAACCAGCTCAGCACCCCCCCCACACACACATATACATACACATACATTCACATACAAAGTAATGCTTCTTTCCACAGAAGCTACAATAGATACCAGAAGCAGAATTGAACAGCTCAATAGAGAAAATTTTCTGTTAGAAAGACCTTTTTCTTCACATCATCACCTTCAGTGACTCTACATTTTTACCTGTGGTCAGCAAGAATCCATATGCCTTGGTCATTTTCAAAAGAAATGCCTATCATTATTTTATGAAAAACTTTAAGAATCAGATTTTTTTATTTCTTAATCTATTGTACTTAATATAAATACATCTCACCTTATTTCTAAATTTATTTTGTTAAATATACCCTACCAGTGTTTTCAAGTAATGGTGATTTTTAAGTAGTCTTGGTTGATACTTTGTGGAGTGGGGATCATTCTTATGGTGCTACACAAGATTTTGCAAAAAACAACTAACCTTGAGAAAAACATTTGTAGAAAATAAATTGCAGCTGTCATAGGACTATTTACAATATTCCCATCTTTGGGAAATCAGGACCAGCTAAATTCATACACTACCACACACACGGAAGTATAGAACACTGTCAACAGGGGTGTAAGACCCCTACCCATTCACAAATATAAGACCCCCCCACTCCGACAAAAGGGGTGTCCTTGGTATAACACTGAACTACATTTGATTGTATGGCTCCAGTTCTGGAGATCTGCAGGGTAGAGTGTCCTCTTATAGTCATTACTCCCAGCTTCACTCTGACCTGAAGTGCTAGTAACTGTTACAGTACATATGTGTGCATGTGCATATGAATATGAAATATAAAAAAATAGAATATTCAGAGTTATTCTTATACACGGTTTATAACAGCATTTTGGGTTTTTATTCAAAAATAATCTTCAGGACAATATAATAGATATTGATTTTTGGACTGATGCTCTTGGAATAAGGTATGAACTCCCTTATGCCTCCCAGCTATGGATTAAATAGGACCACTGCTGTTATTCTACAAGGATGACTGATACTAAATAACCAGAGATAGATATGTCATTAAATAAAGAGGAAACCAAGATTATTATTATTTTCATTACTCCCTGTGAGTTTTTCACACTAGTGTAAGTTGAGTCTTTCACTGGAGTCTGAGAGACAGTAAGTCTCCTCAAGTCTACTGGACTCTTCTCAGTATACTAACCAATCTTAATGCTGTTGTTTAGATATTCTTGCCTTGTTCAAATCTTCCAGCACTCTTACCAATTCTTTAGGGATCATTCCAAACACACCAATTACAGTTAGTATCACGGTCACCTTCATGTTCCATAGGTTTTTTAGTCCTCTGGCAAGGTCTAAATATTTATCTCTCTTTTCATTTTCTTTGATCTTCCTTCTGTGGTCAGCAAAGACTGTTATTTGGCAGTTTCTTTTTTTTTTTTTCTTTTTTTTGTTAACTATCATGAGGTCTGGTTATCTGGCCAGGATTAAATGATCTGTCTGTATCTTAAAATCCCAGAGAATTTTATGCATCTCATTCTTTAGAACAGATTCCAGTTTAAGCATATACCATTTTGTAGTATGATCAAATTTCTATTTCTTGCCCTAATACCAGTGGATTACCTTCTCCACCCAGTCATGTCTAGTCTTATAATCTTTTCGCACCAATTTACTGTATTTGTTGATTACGTGATCAATTGTTTCATCTCTATCATCACATAACCTGCACTTGCTATTCTGTTTCATCTCATCTATTTCAGCTTTAAAATAATTGGTCCTTATGACATTGTTTTTGTGCTGCCATTATAATAAATTCATTTTCTCTCCTTAAGTTTCTCTTTCTTAGTAATGTCTAGGTTTTCTCATATGAGATTTTATCAATTTGTCACTTGAAATATCCATACAATTGTTTTTCTTCCCATTTCTGTTTCCTGGTTACTGATATAAACAAATAAAGCCTTAGGATCTTATAAGTGTGTTTATCTATATTATTCTTTCTCGTTTGAGAGTTTTTTTACACCAGGGTTAGCTGATGGTTTATCACTGGAGTTTGAGAGACATGACAACAAGTCTCCTCAAGTTTTCAGGACTCTTCACAGTATCAAGGCTGAGCTCAACAATGCAGTTGTTTGGATGGTCTCCACTCATCCTGTTATTTCCAAGTCTTCCAGTCCTTGTACTAAGCCTTTGGTGACTGTACCAAGAGCACCAATTACAATTGGTATTATTGTCACTTTCATGCTCCTCAGCTTTTTCAATTCCCTTGCCAGGTAAAGCCATGAAATATACATGCTATTTCCTATCCCGCAGTTCAACACACTTGGCTAATTATTTCCTAAGTTTAAAACTTCCAGAATATATTCATAAAAAAGAAGAAAAGTACTTCTGTTCTCAATTGAACTAATTACTTTTTAGCCCCACCCCTGTACTGTTATAATGGTAGATGCAAATATAGAAATTCCAACAATTCTGAGTCATTAAATTGAACTAGACCTCCAAGCTGTTCACAGAAATTGGCATTTTGAAGGAAAAGAAACTGTAGTTGGTCATACTGTCTTGAACTGGTTTAACCATCTAAAGGGTAGTGCCTTGTCCATTAGAATTGAATAAACCCCAGAAATCGTTAACAATCGGTTGTTAATTATGATACTTTAAAACACAAACTTTAAGAGGACATGAGAAGAACTTGTATCATTAAAAAATGCCTCATGTAGAACATAAGCTTTAAAAACTGGCAGTTGAAAAATACTTTTGATAAGCCCTAATGATGCATTTCCTATAGGACAGAAAACATGCTTAATCAATATGGTAGAATCAATTTTTTGCACTGTCATAAAAAAATTATGCCATCACTTTTGAGTAATATGCACAAGGACTGCCATCAGTAATTTTACAAAGGGAAAATTTAAAGATTTGAACAAGGCTTTATTAGTTTATGTCAGTAAGTGATAAAGCCTCTCCTCAAAATCACTAACATCTAAGCTGCTTATGGAGAGAAAGGAAACTTCAGTTTATAAATTGCCTCAATTATCGATGAGAATTTAAAGATTGGAAAGCTGGGAAATGCCAGAATCCTATGCAGACATGAAGTCTTCAGGTTAAGATTAATTTCCCCAATGGTTGATTCAGTGGATAATGGGACAAGTTTGAATGATCTCTGCAAAATATTAGTGAGTCTCTGCTAAGGCAAAGAAGCTATTTATAACTGAGAAATAGGCAGTGGAATGGCCTCATATTAAAAACATATAAGACTTACTTTTTTTCTCCTAATATCAGAAATTCATAAATTTGTAATAAATGCATAAAAGAAATGTTCTCAAACTGTGCCAAATAAGGAAAGTAGGTAAAGTTCTGGTAACATTTGATGTACCATTCAACAACTACTATTTTTTTTTTAAATTTTCCGCTGAAAAATTTATATTGCTATGGGTCTTATATGAGGAACATTAAAAAAATGAATAAAATATTTAAAAATTTTATTTAGAATTTAATGAGGCTTATACCTGCTACAGTAACTAAAGGAAATGCTTCATCAAATCTAAAAATGGAGAATTTGCTTGGTTTGGTTTGTTTTTTTTTCTTTGTTTTAATGGCATCTCAACCTTCTTGGGTTATTCAATAACAAAGCTATTTTATTGAAGAATAATAGTGGTACTATTTAGTCCATTGCTGGGTGAAGAATAAGAGGGTCCAGATCTTTCTTAAAAGTATTATTCTGAAAGTGGATGTAATAGTATGATTGGAGTTCAAACTTGCTTACTCTGATGTTATAGTCCAGCTCATTAGCCATTATACCACAGGAACTTCCCGTAAAATTGAGAAAGGTTTAAATATGTTATGATCACCAATAATAATTTTACACTATTTTGTTGCAAAAATCTAGTAGGTCTGAATTGAGTATGCTTTTTAGTAGCAATCCAGTAGTCAAAGAGGACACACAGACCCTTTGATTCTCCAGCCATTGAACCAAAAATATTAGTTCTAAATTTCATGACGATAACCCATTTTTTTCCTCAGAAGAATTCAGGACTGACATACAAGTAAGCTTTTTAAAAACAATACAAAAATCATTTTATTTACCAAGAACAAATACAAAAACTTATACTCATACAAAATCACATTTTATAAACTATTGCTTATTGCCAAAAATAAAATATAAAAAGGCAAAAACTGCTTCAACTCAACCTCCTGTTATTTAATTTCTGCTGACTTATTTTATTGATTATTCATTTCAGCATTAACCTTTTATCAAAGTACCTGGATGACTCTTCTGCTGCAATATTAAACTATTTATTTTTACAAACTCATTATGTATAATTTGCTAAATTCAGGCTGCCCTCATAACATTTCATTGAAAATAGTCCTCTCTACTGTTGATTTAGGATTGTCTTAGGGGATTTATTTTTTCTCTAGTTGGAAATGCTGGTACCATTCCAGAGATTACTTATAGTTCAAACTATCTTCACCATTGACCTGTTGCAATATTAAAAAAGCTTCTGTAAAAAGATTTTTTTCAAATTTGTAAAAAAAGATCACACAAACACATTATTCTTCATTTTTGATATCCAGATAAAAAAAAATGTTTGTATAACATAAACATTCACTTTAGAATTCTTCTCTGTTAGTAGGCTTAGAATACATCAACTATATCCCCAGCTGAGGAGTAAGACACCACCTTAAAAAATGGCTCATTCAGGTTTGGACACTTAACTGCATCCAGTGGTGAACTATCCTCTTTAACATTAGATAACTCAACAAGAGATGATATACCATCAAACCAACCTAGTCTCATTATGAATCAATTTGATGTGATGCATTCATTTTATACAAAAGGTTACAGTTTGGTTTGTTTGGTTTTTTTTGGCATGAGTTATTTAATGCCAAAGTCACCCTTGTCAGTGAGTCATTGTGCCATTTAATCCATATCAGGAAAGGTAAAAGAGTTCTGATCTTTCCTTAGAGTATTAGCTCAAAACTGAATGTAACAGTAAAACTGGAATTCAAACTCACTATGATGTTACAGTTCAATCTATGCCAAGGTAACTCTCCAAAAAGATTAAAGTAATTGTTACACAGTCTAACAAATACAATACAGTCACTTGAATTGGGCTTTTTGAAGTAAACATAGGGAGCCTGAAATTCTTATAACCAAAATGGAATTTGATAGTGCTTATGACAGTTGGGTTATCTTTCGTTAACTGATATGCTTCTGGCAGAATTGGTAAATTATTTGTAAATTCCCTTTTCTGTCACTGAGTTGGGATGGAGGATTTTTGAAGCATATCAAAATGAAGCATGTAACATATCATTCAATAAGTCCCAGGCCTGACATATAGATGGGGCAACTAATAAAAAAAAACCATATAATTTTTAAAAAGTACTAACCTACAAATGGTACATGTCAAAATTTGAGCCTAATTGGATAATTAGTTTACAAATTACAATTATTTAAGTGAAGCTGCTTTCGCAAATTTTCAAAACAATGGAAAAATCTGAATTTCATATGTTGATAAAGCATTGCTTCCTGATGGGAAAAATTCTGTTCAAACAAAGCAATTGGGTTGATAAATGTTATTCAGACTATGCTCCATCGGAAACAACAGTTCAGAGGTGGTATGCTGACTTTAAATGCGCTCATACAGACACAAATGATGCTGAATGCTCAGGTCCCTCAAATTCAATATTTGTTCCGGAAAACATCAAAAGCTCCACACAATATTTAAATTGAAGTTGAGTGAGATTGCAGATGAGGTGAATATATAAGAAGGCAGTGTATTCACCATTTTGCATGAACATTTGTCGAGGAGAAAGCTGTGTCCAATGTGGGTACTGCATTTGCTGACTGTCAATCAAAAACAACATGTTGACAATTCAAAGCGTTGTTTGCAACTGTTTCAATGCAACAAAAAGAAGTTTTTGTGTAAATATGTGACAATGGATGAAACATGGATCCACCACTTCACTCCAGACTCAAATAGGTAGTCAGCTGAGTGGACAGCAGCAGGTGAAAGCTGTCCAAATCGACCAAAGATGCAAACACCAGTAGGCAAGGTTTTGGCTTCTGTATTTTGGGATGGGCAAGGTATTTTGTTCATCGATTACCTTGAGAAAAGAAGAAGCATCAATAGTAAATATTATATAGCCTTATTGGTGCGGATGAAGGAAAAAATCGCAAAAAAAAACGCCACAAATGAAGAAGAAAAAAGTGCACTTTCACCAAGACAGTTCACCGTGTCACAGTCGATCTCAACGATGGCAAAACTATCTGAACTTCACTTCAGATTGCTTCTGCACCCACCCTATTCCCTAGATCTGGCCCCAGCAACTTCCGGCTGTTTGTAGACCTCAAAAGAATGCTCCAGGAAAAGATATTTGGCTCCAGTAAAGAAGTGATATCGGAAACTGAGGCGTATTTTGTGGCCAAAGACAAATCCTTTTACAAAAATTGTTAGAGAAGCGTTGGAATCAATGTATCTCCCCAGAAGGAGACTATGTTGATGAATAACATCAAATTTTGCCTAAAAGTTGTCGTTTTATTAGTTAGGACTGGGATTTATAGCGTGATGCGCTACCTTTGCGGAAAAGCTGAAATATAGTTTTAGTTTGTTTTTGTGTAAAATTAATTCTTTATTAAAAAGCTTGGAAAAAATAGAAAATGAATAAAATAAAATGACAGAGGACTTTTTTAGAGTAAAATAAATTCTTTGAGTTATGAGGTATGGAAAGTTCACAATTTTAAGAGTCATACCGAGAGAGGAAATAGATGTTTAATACATCCATCTTTTGAACAAGTAAACTGATTTTCAGTAATATTTTAAGAAGCTGAGTACATTTTTTGATCAAAGAATTTGAAATCATGAAATCTTTTCTTTGCATTGGTGTTAGAAATTATGAAATTTATTGTTATGATAGGAAACTGAGGCTGATAAAACCCCATATTGCTTGTCTGAAATGACAAACTATTGGCTGGGTAATAATTAAGACCAGCTGAAAGGTAATGGAGAGATGAATCATCTACTGAAATTAAGTTGTAGCTGGAAAAAAGGTTGAAATTATTGGATTGATCCTTTTCTGTGAAGTGACCAAAAACAGAAGACCACTTGGTAGGTGGGCATTAGAAGTTGTTGGTTGCAGAAGAGAGTTGGCTGACTAAAAGCTTATAATAAATAGCAGTTTGGTAAGGAAAAATCAGTCGGTTGGTGAGCCATTGAAGTTGCTAGTTGAAGAATTGGTTGAATAGTTTGTTTTTTTTTTTGCTTTAATGGCATATGAAACCTCTTAGGTTATCAAATGCCAAAGCCACTCTTCTAGTTGAACAGTTCTTGAACTATTTAACCCATTTGCTAGAGTTCATACCTTTCCCAAGGGTATTTGTCCGAAAGTGAATGTAATAACGCAACTGGAGTTTGAACTTGCTTACTACGATTCCTCAGCCCAGTGCTTTAACCATTACACTATGTGGACACCCCCAGAAATGATTGAAGAATTTTTAGTTGTTTTGCACCTGGGTCTATGTCTATAGCATTGGGCTGAAACCTTAAGTTATTAAGAAGTCACTCAATATTAATTCCAAGAATCCTTCTCTCACAAATTTTGAAAGAATGTGAAAATTTCAGCATCCTAGAGATTTGTACTTTCCATTCTTTTTAACCCAAGTCAATATTTAACAAAGAGTTCATTATACACTTCAAAATTATCTGCTATTTTATCTCTTTCCTCTTCTTTTTGATTTAAAGCTGTTTAACAAAATATTTGTTTTACATTTTCCCTCACCAATTGATAAAGAACTTGTAATCATTTTCTGCCGACTAAATAAACACTTTGTTATACATTATAAATACATTGATGTCCATTTTCTTCTTTTTCTTGTTTATTTTGTTGATCAGATGAATAGAGTTTTATTTATTGTTTTTTTAGTATTCTTGTTTCATATGAAGTTTTTGGTGCCAGCTTCTTCTCTCCAACATAACCTACTTTGAGAGACCATCTCCAGATCTAGGTATGGGTGAAGCAAGGTTAAAGAGAGATGCTGACCATGGTCAGAGAGAAGTTTGATCTCTTTAACTACAGCAGAGGGTTGAGTGGGTCATCATGGTGCCACAGTAGGAGCTTTTTGTATTTGTGAATACATCAACTCACATTCATTTTTAGTATGCTGAGAAAAGATTCAGTGCCAGACAGTTTGTGCCAAAGAATCAGAGACAGATGTATCTTTCACGCTGGAAAGTTGCAACCCAGCTATGCTCCCTGATCTTATTCCTGCTTTCTTTCCCATCTAAGCCAGTTCAAGCTTTGAATCATTTGGTGAAGAAATAAAAACAGAAGTTTTATTTTACTTGGTCTTATTCACAGTTTGCATGTTTCTTTGATGTGTCATCTACAAAACAATTGGTGAATCCACTTGAGAAGTCGATTGAGAGAATGAGACAAGTGTTCGATTTTGTACAACTTGACAACAATATTTAATTTTGCAAGGATGGAAAACTGTCTCATTTGTGCACTGATAACAGTTGGCATTCAGGATATGGCACTAAACTGTATCTGATTGTGAGGCTCCAGTTTTGGAGCTCTAGAGTGTGTGAAGTATGGCTTCATTACAATTACTCCCAGATTTACTCGGACTATAAGTGGTTTTAGTTGTTAGAGTGCCATCAATGAAAATTATTCTTATCAAATTGGAATACTTGAAACAAAACAAGTGATTCTTATTATTCAGTCAGAATAGTTAATTGAAAGTTTGTATTTGCATATGAATTAGGTGTGGTTTGATTTATTTTTTTAATTGCATATCAACTTTCATGAGTCATTTAATGCTAAAA
Source organism: Sepioteuthis lessoniana (assembly GCA_963585895.1). Taxonomy (NCBI): domain Eukaryota; kingdom Metazoa; phylum Mollusca; class Cephalopoda; order Myopsida; family Loliginidae; genus Sepioteuthis; species Sepioteuthis lessoniana. Next base: position 75,098,929 of record OY757917.1, on the reverse strand, counting down.
CCATCCCTGTAGAAGGACAGATGTGGTGCTATTTAATCCAAAGCGGAGGGTATAAGGTGGTGGGGCTCATACTTTTCCCAAGGTTATTAGCCTGAAAGTGAATGTAATAGAACAGCTGGAGTTTGAACTCACTTATCCTAAATTCACATGATATCCCTCCAATATTAGGAGTACACAAAATAATAGTGCGCAAAGAAAAAATGATTTCAATGAAACTTTGAAAATATAGATAATTATAATCAAACATTTACAAATGAATCAAATTTCTTCAAGCACTCTATCCCCCAGCTATCCTCAGATGATTGTTGTGCTTCTGGGAATGACAAACTAAAACCTTTATTTTATGAAATTCATATTAAGAAACATATATATGTCTCTCAAGGACGAATATTCCAGGAAATCTGATAAATATATTTTAAAAAGCCGAGGAAGAAAAACTGTCATCAAATATTCTTACTATTTTTCTTTAATATATAAAAAACATTTTTTCTTCATGATGAATTTTATTAAACTGAAAGTATTCAATAATTTAGAAGGATAAAAGTTTAAAATATCTCTATACTGGGGCTTATATATTCTCATTTAAACTGTACAGCAAAAATAGAGCTTAGGACAGAATTACCTTTTTATTGCATGAACTGATATATTATTGGCTATCAAAAGTATATTCATTTTTAATCAACTACCTTTTTAAAGATATTACCTATGAACTATTTGTTTATAAATCATGTGTATATAAGAGGTTTTGGCATTAAGTAACCTGCATGGGTTGTTATGCTATAAAAACCAAATAACTAACCAACCACTACAGCATGTTGACTCTCCCACCAAGCTTTATCAGATATTCCCTCATGAAATGTTAAGATACAAGTAACAAAAAATGCTTTTTGTGTATATGCTCCACATAGATATTTCCTTTCTGTCAAACTTGGTATATTATGAAAAAATCCAATTTAATAATCAGTCAGTACACTTCTCACTTATCATTCACAATTAAAACCTGATCCAACCAAGGGCTTCATAAGATATTTGGTGCCTTCAATAAGTTTCCAGACCTTTTTTTTACAGGCATTTAAAATTGACATAGACTCTTGAAAATTGAGTATGTTATTGTGATACATCTTATGAGATGACTGACCAATTCTTATGATTTCAGCTTCAAATGAACAGCTACAGCAGCAATTGGAATACACCCTACTAAAGCCTGATTGTCACAGCTGGTGAATTTCAAAAATGCAATCTGGACATGAAGACACTTGAGAAGAACGATATGCAACAAAATTCTGTTTTAAACTTTGGAAAAAAATGCCACAGAAACGTATGGAATGCTTCAGACTGCTTTTCGACCATCTTGCATGAATTGAGCATCAGTTTTTTAGTGGCATAAGAGATTCAAGGAAGGTAGGGAGTCTGTGAGGGATGATGAGAGGTGTGAGAGGAGTAAGGAAGTCAATACACCAGAGTTGATTGGCCAAAGGTTTAGGGTTAGGGTTAGGGTTACTATGCTGAAGTTTTAAGGGAGTTCAGCAAGAGATTCCATCGGAAGAGGCCAGCACTCTGCAAATCAGGTCAGTGGCATTTCCAGCAGGACAATGCACCAGTCCACAACTCCATCCTTGTCACAGACTATTTGACCAAGATAGGCATCAAGACAGTTCCTCATCCTCCCTATAGTCCAAACTTTGCTCCCTGTGACATTTGGTTATTCCCTAAGCTCAGAGGCTGTCGTTATGAGACAATTGAGGAGATGAAAGAGGCTGTGACGAAGGTCATTGACATGCTCACACAAGAGGACTTCCATGGGTCCTTCCAGAAATTGTTGGAATGGTACAACAAGTGCATTACTTCGAAGGGGACAAGAGTTTCATGTGTGTACTATCAATAAAAGTGTCCATACAAAAAAAGTCTGGAAACTTATTTAATGATCCTCGTAAGGTTTTTATAACCTTGCTAGAACAAGGAGTTATTCACTACTCAAAGTTATGTCAGTCCTTGTTCTCACAGCTTGTAGACACTTGTATATTGGAATACATTGTAAACTCAACTATTTGCAAACATCAAATCAAGAGGCTGTTGATTATAAAACTCTCACTAAAAAGTTACTCATCCTCTTGTTAATAATTCTTATATTCATGCATGAAAATGTTGGGTAGAGGAGGAAGAGAGAAAAGTGAAAGCTATCTTGATGAAGACAATGCTGTATCTCTCACTATTCATGGTGTAGTAATAAAAAAATGAATGTCAATCAGATTTAACTTATAAGGAAGGGTGTTTTTATAATTCTATAAAACAAGCAATCCATATAGTTGAAAATTCCATTTTGGAAAATTTTCTTTTCAGATGGTAGTTAAGGTTGCATGAAAGACATAGTTGAAGAAAAGGGGAGTTTGACCCTCAGAAAATTGACTTACACGAGTTCATATTTGCTGTGGTAGTGAGAAAAGAAAGGTTTGCCTTGGAGCATGCCTTGCAGCCATTCTTTGGTGACATTGTAATTTGTTGGGCTGCTCATGTTCTCCTTTGAGCCCTACACAGATAGAGCCATAATGAGAGGTCTTTTTGTGGACCAAAGGAGCATAGTTATGACAGCATAAAGGTCTCTTATGCTACATTGTAAAGGTCTCTTTTCAGTCTATGGTTACATAAGATGAGGACCATAAGTGAGAGTTCAATATAGCTTGCCAAAGCCGGTACAGGAAGGCCATAATAAGACATGACTATTTAAGGGGGTTCCTTACACTGCAATTTTTGCAGTTGGTAATGTCCTTATAGAGTTGCTGTGTTGCACGTATATGCAGTTGGAACTGTTATCAGAACTTTATCTGTGTATAACCACAATGTTTGAGAATGGCTTTATTTGTTAACTTGCAGTGCAGCATGAGAAGTTCCATAAATGATTTGGTTGCATGTCAACCTTGTGGTCTGTTGGTGTGTTAGCTGACACTGCTTTGAGAAAGGGACATCACATGTGTAGCTAGGTTGGAGGTCTGTCTAGTCAGCCAAAAAAAGATAAGGAGAGAGAAAATTCCAGTGTATTCAAATGCTTCATTGGTACCACTTTCAATGCCTTTTAATTTATCAAGAGGAGTCATGTGACCTGTTCACTGACATTTGTAGAGTAAGCAGTCAGCTGGTGTCTGATGTGATTGTGTACTGTCATATTTTTTAACTTTGGTGTAAAAATCATCAATCATAATGAGATTTGATTTATGAGTGTAACATAATCTGAATGAATATTTCCTTGGTAATCCTATTCAACTGCTGCTTCATGGATCTTATCTGCTTCCTCATAGTGCCTACCAGCATCCCAAGATATAAGTAATCTACTTTCTCTATCAATCTGTTGGCCAGTATCTCTTTCTGTTTAGTTCATGGTAGTATAGCATTCTGGGTGGTACACTCACACAATATTTACCCATTTAATTCTAACTCACCTGTACTATTCCACAAGAAATGGCGGAGATTGTCTGAGAATTCTTTTTCAATTGATTAGGAAATGAACCAGTAGCTTCCAGCAACATAAATGATGAAAACATCACAATTACTGATAACCAAGTCATGAATTAAGTATTCCTGGGCAGTGTTTATTGTAATTGGTCATTTAGACAAGCTTAAATACAAATTTATCTAAGCTAGATAGGACTATGTATCATAAATTCTTCTCACAAATTGTTTATAATTGATTTTTCTGCTAGTCCATTTGTTAGTGAGTCGATTAGTAATACCCTTAAATTATGGAATCGATGAAAGCTTGAGCTAACAAGCCTTAAACAATGATACAAAATTCATTCAGTTTGGAACTGGTAATTTCTTCAATGTGTCAGTCAATATGGCAACTAATCTGACCCAATCAAAAATCACGTTTCTCTAGTGCACATTTACTTTATGCAAAGAGCCAGACATCTAGGCAGCTATGATGGTTGTTGATGGTGACACCCAGTGAATGAAAACATCAGTCAGATTGCTTGCTGCCAGAGATACCTGATTGTATGACTCATTGTGCAATGAGCTAATTGCTGTAAGCTGCATATTGACGTTAAGCTTTATCCAAACCAATCTGACTTCTTCTTCTTCTGCTTCTTCTTCTTATGTCCCTTAACATTAACAAGGATTTCTCCAATTCTTTCCACTCAGTTCCTTTGTCATCTAAAAGTATTGTCATTCATCAGATACTCATTAGTCTAATAAGACACCCTCAACACCCATAAGTGTGGGGGTATGTGTGGTAATATGGTTATCAGTGAGCAGAGTTCAAACCCTAGTCAAAGTTGTTTGAAATCGTTTCTACCTATTAGAAAATGTCACATATTAATATTGTAATACAGAGAATAAATTTGCGAATAAATTTAACTCACAAAGGATTGGCCACAAATCTTCAGTCACTGAAGATTACACAATCCAGTTCAGCATTCAATCAAGAGAAGGTAAATTTCCAAATTAGCAGATTCAAATAGTAGATATCAGCAAGATGTTATTTTTCCTTGCAGGAGATGTCGCATTTGATGGTTTATATGAAGGACACATTCTTTCCAGAGAACACCCCTCGGCCTGTTCTGGACTTCGGTCCAGAGCGTGGCTCTGCAAAAGGAACAATGGCAGACTTGGGGCCTTTAGGCTCGTAGTTTCGACTAGGCTACCCTAGCTGCAGTTTTATCTCCTTTGAAATCCATGTATGGCACTAGACCTCGCGTCTAGTTTAAGCCATAAACTGGCATATGTGCCCGGACCCACATTTGGGTTCGTGAAACTGCTTGCCTTATCAGGCTCACATTGCACCAAGTGAGCCGATCAGCAGTATAGACCAGAAGGGTTTGAGTCTCAGCTCGTTCCTGACTTCCCCTCCCCTTTATCCCCATTTTAATCAGCCTTCGGGCTTTTGACCTTGTGTCAAGTCGTGTCTGGTGGGAGGCAGCGACAAATAAATGGTTTATATGAAATACAATTTTTATTGTAATTAGAAGATTTTTTTTTTTCAGAATGCAAAATCAACGGTTATTTATTTCATGACAAGAATGTCTTATTCCAAGGTCTCAATTTAGAGTTCTGTCATTGTAATAGTTATTATCATAGAAAATGGAATTTGCAACCCAAATTTGAATACTGGATAAAGCTGTTTGGATTTTGCTATCATGTTAATGCCCTTTAGGAAAGGATTGAATTCTTCTCTTTTCCCACCAGAATTATGGGTAAATAAGGACGGAATGGGTTCTTTAACCTAGATAAGGCAATAAGTTCAGGAGAAGAAAAGCTCTTATTGAAACTTGACATATAAAATAGAAAGCAAACAAAATATGGATCAGCAGCATCAGAGGGCAAAAGAGCACTCCTTTCCTTCTCACACCCCCAGTTATGAGTAAATAGAATGGTAGAATGGGTTATTTAGTAAGGCAACCAGTCTAGGAGAAGGAAAACTCTGAATATGAATGACTTAAAAATTCATTTCCTCACATCATAGCTATGACAAAAGCTTTAGGAAGATTATTGTAAAGTTCTTCTTAAATAATCTTGGAATAAAATTCTGTTAAAAAAATGTTAATATATTAGTTTCTGAGGCAATATTAAATATGATTTCTCCATTTTAAATAGATTTACAAATCTGTAAAACATTATCAGGATTGATGTTTATAAAAAATTGATTTCTTCTCCACCTTCACAGCTATGAGTAAAAATAGTTAGGCATACTGGACTCTTTAGCCTTGATGAGAATCCAGTCAAGGAGAAATACAATTCTGCATTAAAAGTTTGGTTCATTAGTTTAATGAAATATCAATCTTTATGGGTTATCTAAGACCAAAGCTATCCTTGTAAAAGAACAGCAGTGATACAATTTAACCCATAGCTAGTGGGAGATAAGAGATCTCATACCTTTCTCAAGAGTATTAGTCGAAAAATGAATGTTTTAGCATGACTGGAGTTTGAACTTGCTTACTATGAAGTCATTTTAGCCATTACACCATAAGGAATCCCTCTTAGCATTAAAAAGATTGGTAAATTTTTAGAAAATTAAAAAAAAAACAGATTTTAATGAAAGGAATAAGCCTACTTATTCAGAATTTAAATTCTTTTTAAAGAGGATCCTGTTCTCTTAGGCTGATGGTTTTTATAATTTTCATCTAGAAATTTGAGTTTCTCAAATTCCCTGTGAAAATTTTTAAAAATTGTTTTGTATTGGATGAGTGAAAACTCTGCTCATTAAGTACTTTGTGTACTTGTTTGTTCTTTATCCAAGGCCAAAGTGAATAAATGTGAAAACATTAAAGGGTTAAACTTACGGCAACATTTAGAAAATGACAAATGAACTACTCCTTACACTACATGAATTTATATCTTTTCTTTTTTTTTCTTTTGATCATGTCCAAATGAACCAACCCAGTTAAAAAAATAAAATCTTGCATCAATCTCTTCTTCTTTAGGAACAGTCTTAGATCTGTTTTCTAAAACATTTCCAGATTAAATTTAAAAATATTATGATTACTCAGGTTTAAGCAAGTCCGCTCACCAGATTGAGACACAGACTACTTTGATGTAGGAACAGGTGTGCTACCAGGAGACACATTAACCCCATACCTGTTAATTATCAGCCTAGACTAAGTGCTTGGAACATCTATAGATTTAATGAAAGAAAACAGTTTCAAATTGGCAAAGGAAAGAAGTAGAAAATACCCTGCACAAACTATTACAGACACATACTACACCGATGACATAGCGCTTCTAGCAAATACACCTGCCCGATCCCAGTCTCTGCTACATAGTCTGGAATGAGCAGCAGGTGGCACAGGCCTCCATGTCAATGCAGACAAGACAGAATACATTTGCTTAAATGAAAGAGGCAACATTTCCACTCTAAAAGTTGGTCCTTTGAAACTAGTGGACAAGTTCAAATACCTCAGAAGCAGTGTCTCATCAACTGAGAATGACATCAACATGCAACTAGCAAAGACATGAACAGCTATTGATAGGCTATTGGTCACATGGATGTCAGACCTGACCGATACAATAAAATGCAGATTTTTTCCAAGCAGCGGTCTTGTCGATACTGCTATATGGATGCACCACATGGATGCTAACTAAATGTATCGGGAAAAAAATTGATGGCAATTACAAAAGAATGCTGCGAGCTTTATTAAACAAGTCCTAGAGGCAACACCCCACCAAACAGCAACTGTACGGCCACTTAACACCCATCATGAAAACTATCTAAGTTAGACGAACAAAACATGCAGGACACTGCTGGAGATATAAGGACGTACTCATAAGAGATATACTCCTGTGGACCCTTTCACATGGATGAGCAAAGGTAGTACGTCCAGTGAGAACCTTTTCCGGGAGCGATGGACAATAGAGACAGGTGGCGAAAGAGGGTCAGGGAAATCCATGCAGGCAGCACATGATGATGATTTTTACTCATGATTATCTGATTTAGGTAATTTCTATGGCAACTGAAAGAGAAAATATTTCTATAAAAAATACCAAAATGCACTTTTAAAGATGACTTAATGCATAAAAATCTATGGAAAATGTCTTTGTTATATCTCATAATAGGTTAAGTAATTCTGATAAATTTAAATAAATCGACTTGTTGGTTGGATTTAGTATACACTGACTCCATATTCTGCTGAGGGGTAATACCAACCTCCCTCTAAAAAATAGGTGTCCTGGGTTAGTAGATTTTTATGTAGTGTTTTAAGAGTTTCTTGCACCTGGTTACATGATATCAAATATTCCAATTGAATACAAATAATTTGCTCACAGTTCAATGGTTTCAAGTATTCCTATCTAATTCTAATAATTATATGGTTTCAAATAATTTATTCCATTTGTTTGCATAGAAATGCATGTTTTCAAATGAATATTGTCAATCCTATTAAGCAATTATAACTTCAAGTAACTATTCTTAATACTAACAATATACAATTATAAGGCATCAAGTCTTCTTCTCAAATACAAATAGTTTTCAAACAAACCTATTTGATGCATAGATGGAACCCTAAGAGATACAAACAATATGAGTGAAAGTGGGCCTAGGAGTAGGAACAATTAAGAGGTTTTTTATGCTCTTCAAATCTCCAGCTATCGAGCCTCACCATCAGATGAAATTTAGTATCATATGCTTGGTTTAGTTTGGTTTGTTGGGTTTTATGACATATCAAACTTTGTAGGTTATTTAACGCCATATCCATTTTTATGTAAATAATCTGTTCTATTTAAACCAATGCCATTGAGAATAAGTACAGTTTAATTGTCAAAAACATTTCTATTTCAAACTATTCAAGCAGTTATATGTAACAATTCCGTTAAGTGTAAATACAGTTTTAAAGTCAAAAAACAGTTCTATTTGAAATAATTCAGTTAAGCATAAGCACGTAGTTTAAATGCAAGTACGGTTTAATTGTCAAAAACATTTCTATTTCAAGCTAATCAGTTTACTCAAACAATTCACTTTAGCATAAGTATGCTGTTAGTTCTATTTAACCCATAGATAGGACCCTATCAGGTGCTACCATTCTGGGCCAGAGTGGATCTGGGAGTGATGGCAATGAAGGGGTACTCCGCATTCCCCAAAACTCCAGCATTGCTGGAATCTCACCATCAGATTGTTTAGTCTCATATCCAGGACACTCGTTGGTGGGGTCTTACCCCTCTGCAGAGAAGCAGTCGGTGTATTCTACAGACGCAGCCGACTGGGCAAAGTATCATATGCAAAATATCACTTTTTCGCAGGTCTTACTCTTCTCCAGTGGATACAGTCTGTGTATTTCATGTCCCACCTACAGGATAACTCCCAACTCTAAAAATGCTATTTTCTTTCTGTGGTAATTCTTGAAAAATTTACCTTACATCCTATCAGCCAATAGTTCTTTTTTTTTATTTTTGTAAATTTCAATTTTATTTTTTATTCTGAAAGTCAAAATTGTGGAGTGTCATCAAAGCTGAAATGCCCTCAACACTGATAAACTTAAATAATTTTTACCTATCAGCTTATTTTAAAAAAACAAAAAACTTAGTGACTTTATTTTTTCTCTTTGGCAAAAAAAAACTTTATCATTTTTCCCTAGTCTTATGTCGCTAGTGAAAATCTATTGAGCTGCCAACCTCTTTCAAGATAGATAGTCTTTAGATGCTTATGGTTCAGTGTGTATGTATATCTTTCCCTCTACACTTTTCCAGGCAATTCCCATCTGTCTCACGGCCCATCAGTTGCTAAGGAAGCAGTGTAGAAAAAGAGAAGTAAGCAAAATTTTGGAATTGGAGGGGTGGCACATCTGTAGTCACACGTGAATGGAGTTAAATAGAAATTTTGATTGAAGTCTAGAGACAGCATCAACAATATATATAATAAAAAGTAAAAAAAGAAAGAAGAATTGGTTTTCGAGTTCCCAACAAAATCTTTCAGGCTTTGTCAACTTTGAGAAATTAAACCTGGCAACATTTCCTAGAATAAAAAGGGCAAATTTTTATTTTCCTTTTTTTAAAAATTGACCTGTTATGAATAAATTTAGATATATCCCTTAGTTTCCCGAAATATTTTCTTGTATCAATTTAATGGAAACGAATAAAAGTGAAAGATTGACTTACTCATAATGATCACAATGGGTCAAAACATTTTGTTCTTATATATATTCACTACCAGTCAACAGTATTTGACTGCCCTAAAAAAAATTTATTTCTCATCCTAAAAGTGTTATTTTTAATAAAACAAGTTAACCACCACAATGTTTTTATCTATTATAGTAAATACAATCTTCCTCAGGAATTTTGACTTAGTATAACTAAATATTTTTTGAAAAATTGATTTGAAGGCATTTTTATTCTTTAGTACTGAGCATAATTAAAACATTTTCTCAAATTTTCAGCATACCATCACTTAAACTCACATTAGACTATATTGTGTTCAATTACTGCTTCCTAGATACTAACTGTTTTACCTATGTGGGACAATTTCATCAGAATTACCAGCTAGCATGACAGAAGGCTGACTGCTCTAAACATTACAGCACAACTGAGCCAATGTCATGAAAAAAATGTGTCAACATCCACTTCAAGAAGACACTGTGAAGCTGGCCTATATCCTGTCAAGAAACTACTGTTGAGGCAGCAAAACAATGTGAAAAGGCACCAGTGGGTCCAGCTGCACAAAGACTAGACAAGAGAGCAGTGGAATAAAGTCTGTTGGACTGATAAATCAAAGTTTGAAAACTTTGGCTCAAAAATATTTGTTTTGAGACTACGTAAAATGATAGCAAATCAAACAGAATGTAGCAAGCTTGAACAGAGATCTGTCTTCAAATTTTTGGTGGCTAAGAAGTACAAACTGTGAAATTTACAGAGGAATGTATGATGAGAAGTATGTTTTTGTAAAAAAAATGTTTACAAATGCACAAAACATGAGTTTGCCACAATGAGCCTGAGTCAAAAAGAGAGTGGATGTAGTGGAAATACACTGACTCTCCACCAAAGAAAAAGTTCTGAGCACAGCAATCAGTGAAGAAGTTCTGGCTGATAATTTTGCAGGACATGAAAGGAACTATCACTACTGATTTTCTTGAAAATGGTTCAACTGTTAACAGTGCTTCTTATAGCCAACTTATATATTGAAAGACCTTCATGTATATAGTATTGTATTGTTTTTTCCTTTTTTGTTGTTGCATTCTGAAATATGAAGCATTTTATATTTGAAGGCAAAATGAAACTTAAATATCATTGTATTCATCGTATATACATGAACTTGCAACAATGTGACAAACAGTTTCCTGTCATAATATCATGAAACCTCTTTTCATTGAGAACAATGAATAAATGCCATTGTTATACTTATATATATATATGTTCCACTGGTGTGATTAAAAAATGATGCAAATATTTGGGGAATTGTATTTGATTTAGTAGTTTGAAACATTTTTTTAAATCTTAAAATAAGATTGACCATAAATTAGTTTTGGAAAATGATATAGCTGAAACAATCTAAACCAAAGGAATTGCTTCTTGAATGAAGCTCAAGCATATTATCATTCCTAGTGCTAAGCTCTCCAGTTTCTGAGTATAGCATTGACACAAAACTATTATTGTAGCTTATATTCTTTGTGTGTCAATTCTAATCTTTTATTCTTTTGACTTGAGTATTTTATAAAACACTATATATATATATATATATATATATATATATATATATATGTATATATATATATATAAGTTCCATCTATCTTCATTTTAGAATAAAATTAACTTTTTTATAATAAAATTGTTAAGAAGGTACTTATCTATGGAGGATAAGTTCTATGTTTCTTTCTTAGACCAATCTTATTGAGTGTTCTGTGCCGAGGGGATGTATTCTAATCTTCATCTCCAGAAATCATTCTTTCATAAAATTTCTTCATTTTAACAGTGGACAACTAAGCTGAAAACCATCTTTCAAATGCTAGAACAGGTGAACAAACACGATACTTGAAATTATGACAATACAATGGCTATTCCATTTAAAACAGGTAGAGAAGACCTTTTAGTCAGTGTTTATTTACCAATAAGTTAAAGCAACTACATGAAGGAACTATAGGTAAGAAGGTAATACCAACATTTATCAATCATTATTATATATATATATATATATATATATATATATATATATATATATATATATATATATTGCCAAACAAACAGGTTCAGATAATGTTTAATAGATGATTAAAAAAGAAGGCAAAAAAATTAATTCCAGTGATACTTATCTGAGAGAACAGCAACTTAGGACAACTGATAACAACTGAAATAGTCGATATCATTTGACTGGATAAAAAATTAAGTGACTCTGCAAAGTAATGAATAAGAAATTAACTAGATTTCTAAAGTAAAACTATTTAAACTTCTTATCACCATCACTGTCTTTCTTTTAACTCATTTAATATACAAGGGAAAAGAGAAATATAAAGAATTACATGAATTCTTCTTGGTTGGGTCAAGAGCATTTCAGCGACCTGCAAATTTTTATTTTGTCTTTAAACACTATCTATCTCAATGAAGTCTACATACGAGTGGTCATCAAATTTGAAGACTATCAGTTCTAAGTTTCCAGTACAGAATGTAAAAAGCATTTTGGTATCAAGCATATTGTCTAGACACATCACAGATCTAAAAGTATTCTAAAATTGAATCACCTGTTTAAGAATAAGAGTGAGTGTTGATTTTTTTGGTCTCTCCTCTGAAAGCTTTACAAAACTCATGGACATGTTTAGTTTGTTTTGATTTGGTTTCTTTGTTTAATGGCATATCAGCTTTTGCAGGTTATTTAATGCCAAAGATAGTTGATTTGTTGGTTAAGTGGTTAGTTGTATGAGTTTTATGGCATATCAACCTTTGTAGGTTATTTCATGCCAAATCCATTTTTATACAAATAATCAGTTCTATTTCAAACAATTCAGTTTAGCATACAAAAACAGTTTTATTTCAAACAACTCCGTTTAGTATACAAAAACAGTTTTATTTCAAACAATTCAGTTTAGCATAAGTACGCAGTTTAAATGTAAGTACCCAGTTTAATTGTTAAAACATTTCTATTTCAAGTTATTCAGTTTAGTCAAACAGTTCTAATTCAAACAATTCCGTTTTGTATAAGTATAGTTTTTGTCCACACACAGTTAAATGTCAAAACAGTTCCACTTCAAACACTTCAGTTTTGCATAAGTACACAGTTTAAATATCAAAATAGTTCTATTTCAAGTAATTCAGTTTAGCATAAGTATACAGTTTAGTTCTACTTGACCCATAGATAGCGCCCTATCTGGTAATACCATTCTGGGCCAGACAGGAATTGGGAGCGATGGCAATGAAGGGGTACTCTGCATTCCCCAATGCTCCAGCATGATGGGAACCTCACCATGAGATTGTTTAGTGTTATATCCCGGACACTTGTTGTGATGGGGCAGGGTCATATCACTCTGCAGAGAAGTTGGTGTATTCTACAGCCCCAGCTGACAGGACAATTAATGCCAAAGAAATTCTAACCGAAGAACAGCAGTGGTACTATTTAACAAATTAATAACTGGAGGAATAAAGGGGGTTCATACCTTTCCAAAGAGTATCATTCTGAAATTGAATGTAATAGTGCAGCCATTGTTCAAACTCGTTTACAATGATGTTGCAGTTCAGCATGTTTGCGACTATGCTGTGTGTACTTCTCTTCTGTTGCAGATTAAAATTAATCATCTTGAATTTGAGTTTACATAATTATTTGGAGGTGCCCGTGGTGTAATGGTTGTCGTTGTAGGAAATGGACACGACGACACAAGTTCAAACCCTGGATGAGATTGATTGCATTTCACATAGCACTGATACCTTTGGGAAAGGTACGAATCCAATTATTCTCCCTCCAGCTATGGGTAAATAGTAGGACAGACTAGGTTCTTCAGCCTTAGGTGAGGCAACTAGTCTAGGAGAAGGAAGACTCTGAATTCAAACCTGTTAAACTCCGCTTAAAAATTGACCGAGTTGAGGGGTTGGTAAATATGATAAAAGAGTTTCTAATTCTGAATTGTGTACACTACAGGTATTGGTAAAAATGCTTTCCTTGCAATAGGGATTTTTATGTACCAATAAAGTTTTTTGGGTATATGAATTTTCAAAGTTATCCTGTCAGTAAGTTGATGAACTCCTAATCATTAATAAAAGAAATAATTCAGAAATTAATGAATCTTATCTTCTTTGGTCTTTTTTTTTTTCATCAAATACTTTCAGCCATACCTGCTGGATATAAGGATTTCAAAAACACTTCTATACCAGACATTCAGGCTAAAAAAACATCCTCTATATCTTTTATATACAAGAACATTAAAAACAAGACAATTCAAATTATGAATAATATAACAGTATTTTCATTTAAGAAAGATACAGCAGAATTTGTTTTTCACCACTGCATGAAAGTGAGTATACTTAGGATTGGTAAGAATGGGGTTTTAGCTTAAGTACTTATTTATGCTGAATAAGATATCAAAACTTGATTATTATAACAGAAAACCAATTCATTATTATTGATGGTAAACTGCTAAATATGAATTTACTCAACCCCTACATCATTGGCAGGATGTGACACAAGGTAATTTTTTAAGCTGAGTTCAGTTGATTCAAATTCAAAATTTTTCTTTTAGACTGGTTACTGTACAAAGACTACAAAGCCCAGTCTATCCTGCTATTTACCTATTCTGAAAGAAAAAATGATGGATTCATGCCATTCTCAAGAACATGAGTGTGAAGAGAAATGTAAATTGTCTTGTCCAGATTTGAAATTGGGTTGCCAATTCCATTTCCCATGATAATTATTTTTATGCTAAGCACACCTCATGCTAAGTATTGGTTCTGTCAACATCAAGTTATACAAAACTGTTGAAAATATGTAGTCCTGAAAAGTAATGAAATTTTTGTGAACTATTTACCCCAGCTGGAGCCATATTCTTTTATATATATATTTATCAATTTATTCATTTATCTTTTATTGCTAATTTTATTCTTTCTAGTGGTCTTTTAATCAATAAAATATAGTTTTGATTCAACCCTTCTTTAGTTAGAAACATTCTGATGAGCTGGTTAGGTGAAACCAAGGTAGATTTTTTCTGACTTTGTAGGCACACACACATATATATATATATATATATATATAACTGTAACCTAACAAGCAATGGCATATACAGTGTATCACAAAAGTGAGTACACCCCTCACATTTCTGCAGATATTTAAGTATATCTCTTCATGGGACAACACTGACAAAATAACACTTTGACACAATGAAAAGTAGTCTGTATGCAGCTTATATAACAGAGTTAATTTATTTTCCCCTCAAAATATCTCAAAATATAACCATTAAAAGCTAAACCCCTGCCAACAAAAGTGAGTACACCCCTAAGAAACTACAACCCTAAATGTCCGAATTGAGTACTGCTTGTCATTTTCCCTCCAAAATATCATGTGACTCATTAGTATAACTAGACTAATGAGTGTTACTAGGCCCATGTGCATAGGGAGCTGGTGTGTTCAAATTTGTAGTGCAGCTCTCACACTCTCTCATACTGGTCACTGAAAGTTCCAACATGGCACAACATGGCAAAGAACTGTCTGAGGATCTTAAAAGACGTATTGTTGCGCTACATGAAGATGGCAACGGCTACAAGAAGATTGCCAACACCCTGAAACTGAGCTGCAGCACTGTGGCTAAGATCATCCAGCGTTTTAAAAGTGCGGGGTCCACTCAGAACTGGCCTCGGGTAGTTCGTCCAAAGAAGCTGAGCACACATGCTGAGCGTTACATCCAAATGCTTTCTTTGAAAGATTGGCATAGGAGTACTGTCAGCATTGCTGCAGATATTGAAGATGTGGGGGGTCAGCCTGCTAGTGCTCAGACCATACACTGCACTCTACATCAAATTGGTGTGCATGGCTGTCACCCCAGGTGGTGGGAATGTCATGGTCTAAGGCTGCATGAGTGCTGCAGGTGTTGGAGAGTTATATTTCATTGAGGGAAATATGAACTCCAACATGTACTGTGAAATACTGTAGCAGAGCATGATCCCCTCCCTCCAGAAACTAGGTAGCAGGGCAGTGTTCCAGCATGACAAATGACCCCAAACACACCTCCAAGATGGCCATTGCTTTACTGAAGAGGCAAAGGGTAAAGATTATGGACTGACGAAGCATGTCTCCTTACTTGAATCCAATAGAACATCTTTGGGGGATCCTCAAGTAGAAGGTGTAGGTGTGCAAAGTCTCAAAAATCTGCCAGCTACTCGACGTTGTCATGGAGGAGTGGAAGAGCATTCCAGTGGCTACCTCTGAAGCTCTGGTAAACTTCATGCCCAGGAGAGTAAAGGCAGTTCTGGCTAATGATGGTGGCCACACAAAATATTGACAGTATGTTAATATTGACAACTTTCCCTAAGGGGTG
Source organism: Sepioteuthis lessoniana (assembly GCA_963585895.1). NCBI lineage: Eukaryota > Metazoa > Mollusca > Cephalopoda > Myopsida > Loliginidae > Sepioteuthis > Sepioteuthis lessoniana. Next base: position 75,083,009 of record OY757917.1, on the reverse strand, counting down.
TACTTACTTTTGTTGGCAGGGGTTTAGCTTTTAATGGTTATATTTTGAGTTATTTTGAGGGGAAAATAAATTAACTCTGTTATATAAGCTGCATACAGACTACTTTTCATTGTGTCAATGTGTCATTTTGTCAGTGTTGTCCCATGAAGAGATATACTTAAATATCTGCTGAAATGTGAGGGGCGTACTCACTTTTGTGATACACTGTAGCAATATTTATGTTATTGCTATGCATGTAAAAATGTCCTAACTAAGAGAATAAAGTAATTTCCAGCACTGAAAATAGTTTAGTAGGAACTGCATTAACACTGAGTATCTTTTTTATTTCTAAATCATCTAAATTTCTATATAACAGAGATAACTATAAAATGCTAATTAAAATAGTTTACTCTTAGATAGAAGTACCAATTTCATAATAAGCTACTCTTACAAGAGGAACCCAACTGGTTCACAGGTCATCTGGTCAGTTTTTACATTTCTGTCAAAACCTGAAGACAATCCTCTAGTTTTCTGTTGATCAAAAATTTAAAAAACAATACCAACCATTAAGATATTTACTCATGCAACAGGATGCATGATTCAGTTCCTTCAGTCAGTTCAACCTTATATCTATTCCATCCGGGAATGGCATCAATAATGACCAATAAACAGAATTTACCTGAACTTACTGTGGAAAACTCCTCATACGAGGGATGAGTCTGAAAAGCAAGTGAAACCATTAAATGATTCAGACTCACTTAAATATAACAAAACTTTCAAATCATATTTACTCCAACAATTTTGATCAAGATAGTCTAAACACATTAAGAGGAGCACTTAGAACCATGGTTATTGTGGCAGGAAATGGAATCTTCAAATAAATTAATTTTAATAAACTTTTTAACATTTCAATATCTAAGTACTAAGCAGGCACATTGCTGCTTGACTTTGGTGATCTTGTAGAAATCAATGGTTTTAGAATGACTTTCTCAAAAAGTCAAGAATCCCTTCTACTTAAATCATTATTCTATGTAATATCTGTTTTATAATCTTTGATGTCAATTAAAAATTTGCCTATCTTTCAAATAGTAATTGTTACCATAAAAGGTAAATCTACATAGCAGAAATAAAAGTAAAGTTGGTGATGGTAGTCGAGGGTGACCCAAAGGCTCCCCTTTCAATAGTGCCCTCCCTACACCTTGGTGTAGGGAGGGCGCTGCTCCTTTCCCTGGATTGCTCCAATATACCATTGATCCTTACCTTATAGTGCTGAGTACTAAACAAGGCAGCATCAAGTGCCATTTTTTGAGTCTTTGGTATGACTCAACCTGGGATTGAACCCTGGTCTCCCAGACCATTGGTAATTTTTTTATATAATCTTATGCATATACTTTTGTTTTATACAAACTTACATTGCATTTTCATGAGAATCATTTGTTTTTTTTAACTAAATGATTGATAAAGAGATTTACCTGTTCAAAGATTTTTGTTTTTTGTCCTGATGGTAAAGTCTAATTAAGCAATAATTCTACCTTATTATTTTACTTCTTTATCGTAAAGAATTAGTATCATCATCCATAATGCTCTCTTTAATGTGAATAATTATTTTTATTAGACAAATATTTTGATGACTTGTTTTAAAATTTGGACATTTGAATTTAGTACAATTTGTGACATGTTACTCGGCTTCTGATTGATTTTGATTTAAATTTGACAAGACATATTTTCTTATGGGGAAGAATTTTTGTGTTAGAACCATTCTGTGAGTCCAATAAATATGGCAGGAGTTCCTGAAGTGCAGTGGCTAACATGCGGAACAGCAACATCATAGTGATTTTTATCTCCAGTTGTGCTATTACATTCACTTTGGACTAATACCCTTACAATATGTATGAATACCTTTATCCTCCCAGCTGTGGGTTAACTAGCACTACAACTGCCTTTTTACTAAGGATGGCTTTGGCATTAAATAAGCCTTAAAGTTTGCTATGCCATTAAACAAAGAAACCAAACCAAACCAATAAATACAGATGCTAAATTTGGCAGCTCTACATCAAATCATTTGGCAAACCATAGAGTATAAACAAGCTCTTCCTATTTTTGTTTATAGATTTTATTTTTAATCTGGGATAAACATCCATCTATTTTTTTGTATATTTAAAAAAACATTGCCCTTTAATTCTTAAAATTCACAAGAATGATAAGCATAGCAATACAAATGTAAGACTTGTAAAATTAATAATACAAATACAGATATCTTTTATCATGTTGAAAAAAGTTTTGTGAAAAAATTAGTATTATGAAAGATTATTCAGATAATAAATTGCTTCAGCCATGGAATTAATTTTTTCAGGATTCTTTATGCAAGAAAATAAAGCCTAGCAATGGACGGCAGTAAAAGAGAATTAAAAAAAAAAATCAAAAACAGGATAAAAGTTGATGAAACCTTAAGGATTTTATGAGTTTTTTTTTTAAACAAAAGTGTCCTTTCTTTAAGTAAACAACAATTTTGAACAAAGCATGAAGCTTTTAATACTTTGTTTAGGATATTATTGATAGAATGAAAGAAAGGGTCTTGAAATTTCTGCTGAGAAACTCTATGATTTTTTTCAATGATGGTGGCATTATTGGTGTGAATCTAAGAAACCATGAAGTAGTAGTAGTAGTAGTCATAGTGGTTGTAGTTCCATTGGAGAAGTTCAACAAAAAGAGAATTCTTTGAAGGGGTGATGCAGTGCATAAAGAAACATATAAAAATGTTTTAAATAACAAACATAACCACTTTACAAGCTTTTATCTATTTTGATTTTAAACGCTGTAGGAAAAAGATTTGAAAGAATATGGGAACTTAAATTACACAAAAGTACACACACAAACATTCATACACACAAAGACAAATAGACAGAAACACACACATATACTCAAACTGAGCATTTTCCTTGTCCTTTATTATGTAAAGTCCAAAAACAAATTCATTCTTATGTTAGGCAAGTCAAAAAATGAACCCAACTTTATTATTGTGTGGAAACTATAGTTCCAACACGTGAGGTTTGACTTAATATTTTTGTTGTCATTTTTGGGCTCCAAAACTTGTGCTAACTGTGAGATGAGACCAGTATGAGATAAAGGAAATATTCTATTATCAGTTGATATTAGTTGAGATTGGCTGACATCAGATAAAGTAATTTGGTTGTCAAGTCTTTCATTGATGCTGTTGCTGCTGCTGCTTCTATTTCTTAGTGACTGTTCAGGATTTCTTTGAAATTGCTGCTTCTGTTGCTTAATCATCACTTAAAATCTTTGAATTGACTGCTACCAGGATTCGTTTCCTTCTGACTGTTGGGTTGAATCAGTCTTCTAATATACAGACTGACTGGTGCAAATCAGCTCAGAAATCTGACTTGCTTGAAAGTCTTGAAATGGTTACCAACTGGGGAGGAAAAATCTAATACTCTTTATATTTTTCCCATGCCTATCCTGGAAGTCATGATTTCAGTTTATCTTTGACATATGAGCTATGAATGTTAAGGTGAACACTTTTGATTGGTTAATTAAAATGAGTTCAACCAGTTTTCAACTTGCAAAAACAAATTCATTTCTTTACCCATGATATATTGAGACTTACCTCTTTCCCAGTTTTCTTTTCCTTCTTCTGGAATCCATTTTGAGGAACAATAAGTTAGACACAAAAAATATTTTCTTTAACATCCAATGTTAACTCAAAAAAGTAGCAAAATTATCATAACAGAAGACAAAAAATTAGTTTCCCTTAATCTTAAATTATTGAGTGAGCTTAATAGTTACGACAATCTTTGCTGGTTGTGCAGTGCTCCACTAACTCATATGAATATACATGTTTAACATTCACTGAACCTACAGTTGGATTGAATGTAACTGCATTTTTCTTTCCAACATTAGGCATGTCTTATCAGCTTCTTGTTGTATAGTATGAAGTAATCAGGCCTATGACTTACCTGCTTTTTTTTGCTCATCTGGGGTTTCCTGAGATGAAGGCATCTAATAAAAGAAAGATGGGAAGACTACCTTGTATACACAGTCTAATCTTTATTGCTTCATATGGATGAAGATTATTTACATAAAACTCCGAACCATAAAGGATCTTAAATTTACCTTCTTTCATTTTATAATCGAAATGTAATATTGCTCTGAACCGATCACTACATTTTATTAATTTTGATCGTTTTAAGCATGAATTTTAATAATTTCTTTGATTTAATTTGTTACATGAGGAAACACCTAAATACTTATTTCCTGTAACTTATTTTAGGACAATGTCACTGGTGAAGGATTGAACTCTAACTAAAAGTAATGTTCAGTGTGTTTAATTTGATTCACAGTTTAACTGATCAAAATAATTTTTATATTTTGCTTTGTAAGAAAAAAATTATGATTCTCTGTTGAGTAAAATGGATACTGATTTTATGGGCAGACTGATTAACTTTCCAAATATTATCTTAACACAATCTTAAAAACTTTGATTCTTGGTTATTGTATATTTTCAAGGAAATAATGGGACACGCTCAAACAGAGAGACAAGGGTTATGAATGATTGAAAAGCAACGGCTGTCAAAAACTACAGGGAAAAATTGCTGGGATATGGTCATTCAGGATGTAAAGAGTGAGGTGGACAATAATAGATTCCTAATATGAGTTTGGCAATCCCAACAAGGCCAACGGACAAACTAGAAGGAGTCCTTACAAAAGTCTATTACTTGGAACGACATCTGGCAGATGGCTCTTTTCAGGTTGAGTTTTCTAATATACTCTACATACAACCAGGTTTCTTCTAAAAACAATCTTTTTAAATGGAAGAAAGAAAGCGATCCTACCAGCCCTCTATGTAATGACAAAACACAAAAACTGGAGTATGTCCTCAGCTCTTGTAAGACAGCTCTTGGAAATGGGAGATACACCTGGAGGCACAACAGAGTATTTGGTCAGATTTATAAAGAATTATATGAAATCTGAACCAACTATTTCAACCCAGAAATTTGTTTCAGAGAGGGGTAGAATATATGCTGGTTCTAAGCAAACAATCAAGCATAGAGCTATACCTGGTCAAAACCTTCTTGGATCAAGTAGAGATTGGGAAGTACCTGCTAACCTAAATGGATGGCCTAATAATTATCCAAAAACAATACCTAATAAAAGTCTGCAAGTAGATATTGTTCTTCTGTCAAGTGTGAACCATAAAATCATCATGGTGGAATTATCAATACCATATGAAAGCCGGATGGAGCAAAGTCATGAGTATAAAACCAAGAAATATGAAAATCTTTGAAAAGAGCTAAAAAAAGAAGGGTATAGCATGATTGTGAAAACTGTGGAAATAGGAGCAAGAGGTTTCATATCAGGCACCCTGTACGAGTTTCTTTGTCAAATTGGAATAAAAGGGCATAATAGAACCAAATATATAAAACATCTCATAGAAATTATGGAAAATAGTTCCATGTGGATATGGAACAAAAGAAATATCCAAAGGAATAATTCAAAATAAAGTTTGTTAAACTGATACTTGGTCGTGAACGCATAATGAGTTTCCTGCAAAATTCTCATAATGCATAGACATATTTTTCAAATCACATTTTGCTGTTACACTTCTGAGTCAACATAAGTTAAGCTTAGTAAATAACTAATAGGGTCTCAATGATATATACATTTATATTCAGTGAGGGGGCGCCAATGTGCAAATAAAACCATTGAGTGGAAGGCCCCGAAATGGTATACATTTTCTCCTGATGACCCTAATATGATTTATCAAAAAAGAAAAGGATTAAGGTTAAAACTTTCATTCAATGAAGAAAATCACATTATGCAGAATTACTCTATGAAATGATAATAGCAAGAGTAGCATCTGACTGTCCGCTCACTTTTTGGCAAGTATCAATTATCTATTAAGCAATTTCCTCCTTTTTCTGTTCAAAATATTAGCTTTAAAATGTACTTGAACACCACCTTCTGGGATCTGTGGAAAATAGATAAGTCTTTCAAACATGATTTATATATTCATGAAATTCACTTGTATATATATATATATATATATATATATATATATATATATATGTATATATGCACATATATATGTATATACATATATAATATCTAGCATGTCTAGCCACACTGAAAAGTTGTGATACAATGAAAGAGTCTGTCAGTGGATGACAATATATATATATATATATATATATATATATATATATATATATATATATATATATATACTTAAATATCTGCAGAAATGTGAGGGGTGTACTCACTTTTGTGATACACTGTATATATGTATTCAAGGTTATATATACCCAGATGTAGACTTTCTACTATACATTCAAGACATGTATATATATAAGTATATGAATACTCAAAAGGCTCTTTTCTTTTTTTTGTAACCTAGGTATTATATATATATTTTTTTTTATCCCTCCTATCTATTTGTCTTGATTTTGTTCATTTTTTTATATTAAACCAAGCATATTTCTAGCTTATTAATATCAATTACCTTCTTACATGACTTATCATGGTTTCTATATCTTTGACATTTTAGACATGTCTAATCTAGAATTTGTACCATTATTGCATGGATATTTTTCAATCAACTGTGCAATATCTTGGACCTTTCACCAAATTCTTTAGAGTAAAACCAAAAACTCTCCGTTATTGTTGAAAATCCAATTTCTTTTATTTTAGATATAATAGTGGTAACAATCCCTAACTAACCAAATATTTGAATTGATATCTCTGTTCCTATAATCACCAAATTATACCTGCAAATATACTGACCCAATCATGGATTATTTCCAGTGTTCTTAGCAATAAATTTTGAGGGTTAAAATTGACCTTGAGTCAAATCAGGTAACTCACAAACAGGTTTACATCCATTTTCATGCATTTTCTTTTTGATAAACAAGTTCTATAGAAAATATGTGATTATCTGCTCTTGGCAAGAGTTTGCTGCCAGAGGCAATCTCATTTAGCTTGTTACTATAGAAACCACTGCTTATTGCTACTGGAGACCAGTCAGATGCAGAAAGTAGATATGCAAATTATGAACTCTTTTCCAGCAGTGACATTTAGAGACAAGATCTATCAGTTTTAGTTTAGCTTTATTATTGATTGATTGATTTTAATAATATACTAATCTGTTTAGAGCTATTTTGTGCCTAGAGGTTAGGTAAATGCATTCATTAGATGTTCATATTTATATTCTTTGTTTTGTTATTTCAGTAAATTTTTTTATACACATAGTTGTTTCAGATGCAAATCAGCTTTAAGTAAGATTTATTTGACCCATAGGTGGTACACCAACTGATACTCTCACTCTAGTTTAATTTTGGTTTCTTTGTTTGATGGTATATCAACCTTTATGAAGTATTTAATGCCATCTTTGCAGAAGAACATTAGTGGTACAATTTAAACAATAGCTTATGGTGGATAAGGGGATTCATACTTTTTTGAAGGATATTAGTTTAAAACTAAAAGCAATAAGGCAACTAGAGTTTGAAATCATTTACTATGTTGTTACAGTACAGCACATTAGCCACTACACCATGGGGATTACCCCTGCGACTCCAGGTCAGAGTGGGCTTGGGAGTAAGGGTAATAAAGGGGTAGTCCAGACTCTGCAGATCTCCAGAATTGGAGCCTGGATCTGGCAACATCCACGTAAAGCTCACTATAATAGTAAGAAAAACATTTCTTAAGCTTTATGGGAAAACATTATTAAATGCTTTTATAACCATGAGTAAAAATAGGCAAAATATGAGAGTTCTTTAAACACTAGTCAAGATCAAAATACCAAAGCACTAAAACTCAGTTAGTTACAAATCTTTTAATTATATATGCACATTTTCATATTCTTAATTAAAAAAGAAACATTACAACCCAGAACTTTTTTGAACTCTATCAACCTTCAGTAAATGTTTCTTCCTATAATCATCATCAAAATTGTTTGTATTATACAGTGACTATAACATTTTTGTGTTCAATAATATTTAAAATCTTGATCCATTTCTTCATATTTAACCTAACTTTTTGAATAATGACATGAGCTAAAAACAATGATTTTAAGGCCTCTTCCATTGGTGACCAATAAAGGTTGATAATAATTAGAAAGCTTATTTCATGCACATCTTGATAATGCCAATTTGCACTGAGAGACAGTGAATGTCAGTCAAATTAAATTAGTCACATATCCTGGTAGATTTGCAACTGATTGCCAACTTAGGCATGTAAATTTATAGCCATATTTCATGTTAAACTCTCTCATGTAGCCACTTAATAGGAGCTTGTTTACATATATAACATATGTACATAAACTGAGAAAATCACATTGTGAAATAATGTGATTTTCTAAATTAGCCAATAAATTGCTTGAGGAAGCTGACTGATTGTTCAATGAGGATATAGAGCCTATTCAACCATTATATCTAAAGACTTAAGTGATTATTATAAAATGCCCTGAAGGTACAGTTGCTTGTGAAAATACTCATCCCAGCACCAAAGTGTTTATCCAATTGTGTTGTCTTATAAAATGCATTTTGATTGGATTTTTAGGATATTGGTATCATTTGATTTACTCACAAAACCTACCAAATTTAAAATGCAAAATATTTTTTGATACAAAACAAAAATAAGGAAAGAAAATTTTTTTCACCCTTTAAAGCTTAAAGTCTCTTGGGTAAACCTTAATAAGTTTGGCACACTGAGCCACAGAGATTTTTCATCATTTTCAATACATAATTTATCATTTTGATTGATTGCTTAATTGATTGATTTTAATGGGATTTCAACGATTGCAATTTCATCAGAAATTGCAATCGTTGAACATTTTTATTAACATTTTTTGTGTAGTTGTTTCATAAAATATTTTTTGCATACTGTTCTATCGAATATAGATTATTTTAAAACAGATCTTATAGACCCACAGATGCAACCATAACAGTTTGTACTCCTTTGGGTGAAAGTGAACCTGGGAATAATGGCAATGAAGTGGTATTCCACACTCCCCAGGTCTATAGAACTGGAGCCTCCCTATCAGATGATGTGAAGTGTCATACCCATTACACCATTTTTTGAGGGTGAGTCTTACCTTTCTGCAGAGGGTAGTATTCTAAACCCCATTGACTAGGCAATTATCATTTTGTTTACGGTCATTATCATCTTGAAAAGTGAATCTTCATCTAAATCTCAAAACCTTTAGAAGACTGAAAAAAGTTTTCTAACAATTAATGGATGTATTTAGTCAAATTATCTCTCGGATGACATCTTTGTAAGGTTGTCAGATCTTGCCACAGGATCTTTTGATATATTTCAATATGAAATTACTCCAGCTTCCTCAATTTTGGATGGGTTCTGTTGGTGTACAGCAATCTTTAAGTTATACTACAAATTCTTAGTTGAACTGAGTCATTCCAAGACATTTAAATGCTTTCCTTTAAATCACTTGAGTGTTGATTTAGCAGTCCATTTAGGGTCATTGTCATGTCAGAAGTTTAACCTTCATCCAAGTCTCTGGAAAACTAAAACAGTACCAGTCTTGTGAAAGTCACTCTATCAAAATAAAGTGGAATATCTTCAGAAGCCTATTTCAGGCTAATGAAGGATTATATTTCCACTGATATTTTTTTGTGGACAAACTTTCTGTCTATGCAGCCCCTGCTAGTGTGATACCACTTTTGCACTATTTGTAGACAAGTATTTTCAGCAGTCAAACCAGCTTGCCCATTGGTACAATTCTTTAGAATCCGGACTTGTAAGCTAAGCTCTCAAGGCACGATCCTACTTCTAGTGGTTGCATTGACCTTACACCTATGTAGATATGTGAAAAGGTCCTTGTAAGGACCATTAGAGGTCTCCATCCCCCGTGTTGGAGTATCTCTGATAGTTCTCATAAACTTGTCAAAGCAGATGGCCCGCAGGCAAACACGAAGAGGATATTAAGACCATCCGATCTTAAACATTTAAGTTAGATCATGCTTGTGCAGCACTAAGGCACAGTGGTCTCAGCCACAGTTTCCCCATCCATTCCTTGGTTGCACAGAGCTAAGACTTGGTAGTCTTATCCTCTCATTTACTCATTCCCTGGCTTCACAGTACTAAGACACAGTAGTCTTAGCCCATTCGTTCAATCGTGTGTAAGCAAACTACCAGGACCAACAGCAGACCAGCTCCAGCATTGCTGCATCTAGACCATGAATGACTCACTGCTTGGACTAGAATCAAAACTTGAGACTATATCAACGCCCCACCGGTTAAACCAAAGTACTGCACAACTGGAACATCGATCATCGAGCTGTCTCTACCAAACGACAGCTTCCAGCAATCTTTACTATCAGCGATCACCAGCTATCTCTACCAACAACATCTATTATACCAGCTGTCTCTACCAATATCAACGACCACCAGCTGACTTTATTTACAACAACGACCACCAGCTGTCTCTACCATAGACAACCACCAGCTGTTTCCACCTTAGGCAACTATTCTACCAGTCGTCTCTATTATTTCCATTGTCTATTAGACCATAATTCTGTAACCCGTGACAAAATAAATTGTCACTTGTTATTACTGTTATCTCACTTTTATTCTCTTCATTGTCTTCTGGCTGTGAATTTACTCACATGCTCAACAAAAAAAATAATTTGCGGGGTCAACTTTCTTAATAGCCCATAACCGCTCTCACATGGCAGGTTTATTGTAGTCCTATATTATTTTCATTTTATAATGATGGATTTAATGTTACTTTTTGGGATATCCAAAGTTTGGGATATTTTTTAAAACCCAACCCTAATCTTTATTTTCCCTCATTATTCATGACCTGTTTGGAAACCTTTGAATTTATAGTGCAACTTACTTGATACTGACTGACAGATGGAGGTGTATACTCAAGGACCTTAAAAAACAAATGTATATATACTGTAATCATGACAGATCATGTGACTACAAGCCCAGGTAAATTTAATGATTATGTGACTTCTGATGGTAATTGGTTGTTGGAGATTTAAATATGCATGCACCACTGCTCAAATTTTTTATCTTTTTTTAAAACAGTCCTGATTTTTCTTTTTAAATTTCACTTCAACACCTTGAATTATTTTGTGTAAAGCCATTTAATAAAATCCGAATAAAAATACATTCAAATTACAGGATTTAGTGTAAGAATACTGGAAAAATTCTAAGCTAGAGTGGCTTCTTTTACAAACTACAGTTACTACCTTTAAACATTCTGTTATAGGTGGAAAGGAAATGAAATGAGCCTCTTTAGTGAAGTTCACACAATATATACAAAATAGTATCAAATATTATTAAACCTTTTCAAACTCAATTTACTTCTAAACCTTACCACTTTTAAAGTAGCTCAAATCTAAATTGGAAACAGTTCTGAAAAAAATCTATGTAAGTAAGTAAAGTAAATTTGGTGACCTTAGTTGAGGGTGACTGGAAGGTTCCATTTTCTATAGCTACAATACCAAGTTGTAGGGGGGGGAGGGTGCTACTCCTTTCCTTGGAATTCTCCACTTTACCCTGGATCTTTACCTCATAATGCTGATTGTTAATCAAGGCAGCATCAAAAACAATTTTTTGAGTCTTTGGTATGACTTGACCTGTGATTGAACCCCAGTTTCCAGACCATTGGCAAACACTCTACTCATTAGGTGATTGACTCGGTAATTTATGTAGCCAGTTTCTATCATTAAATACAATATTAAAGATTTTTTAAAGTAAAATTATGAAAATTTAATTTCACAGCTTCCAAACATTATACTAAAAATTGATTATATGTTGATCGGTGCAGAAATCATTGCAGTTTTTGTTAGTTTAGAATTTATGTTCATTTTGGAATAAACTATTTTTTTCACTATGTTCATATATTTTCCTAGATATCTGAGCTGTTATTATTTACATAATCTATATGCCTTAAACTATTGTCCTCGTCTTGGTTTTTATATTCACAATGATTTGGCTGTTGTACCCTCCACTCTTCTGTAGGTGTTGCAGTAAAAACAAATCATGTTCTCATTGAAAAAAACAGACAAATATGACCATAGGTTTAAGGCTCTTACAATTATCTATGAATTAATTCATGGAAAAATTACCTACTGTTTAAAGTCATTTGTTAAGAGGTTCTAGTAGGTGTCCATGTGTATGCTGTTAGTTCCAAACCTGGACCCACATTGAGAATAATAAGAGTGAATTGGCTATGTAAATTAACTTACATGAGATATTCCTAGGTGTGAACAGTGGAATGACATCAATCACACTCTGTGAATGAAACAAAATTTTCCATCGGCAATTTACAAAAAGTAATCAACTATGACCTAAGACAGCTGAAAACCACTAAAAAAGGCTGAAGTGGTCAAAATCATAGCAATATAACAACTAACATTATAATTGATATTTTCATATAATCTTAAAGTGCAAATTTTGCCCTGATGATTAATGCTTATAGTTTAGTTTTTACTGTTCATTTTTATCTCATGCAGTGAAATTAAAATTTTAAAAAAAAATCAAAATCAAGGGATTTTATTTTATGAGATTCAGTTGTGTAAACTTTTAGCAATCTCAAACAAGAATTTGGGGAGGAGACCATCAAAAAACATACAGCTAAACATTGGTTTCAAAATTTCAAAACAAAGATGAAATCCTCACAGATGAGGAGGATTGCAAATACTCTTCTGTGATTGATAACAACCTACAGAAAGGCATAATAGAAGCAGACCCTTTGGAAAAAACTCAATAGGATGCCAGAGTAAATGTTAACTAATTAACAGTTGCATCAAATTAGAAAATTTTTTTAAAAGTGCAGAATAAGCCAAATAGAAATCAAGTCATTTACAATGCATAAAAATCACTTACAGTTCATTCTTATAGTAAATTACTTTATAATGCTCTTCTTTAGTGAAAACGAATCAGTATATATTCTTATTGTATAACTCTTTATAATGCTCTTCTATTGTAAAATCATTTACAATGAACTTCTATTATAAAAATAATGTACAGTGGAGTCCTATTATTATGTATTCATATAATAAGATTATTTCCTGGGGATTATTCAAGTAAAATCCTTTATAAGGCTTTGCTATGGTAGTGAGATGCACAATTTCTTGACTGTATGTTGACACATTAAATAAATGGCTACTAATGATGATCTGTACAGTGGCTGAACTAAGATGAAGCACCAAAACACTCTCCCAAAGCAGCATCAAAAGAATGTTATGGTGACAGTTTGGTTGTTGATAAATGGAAGCATCCACTACGAGTCATTGTACATAGGTAAAACTATCATTGCCAGGAAATTAACAAATTGCTTTAAAAACTTCAACATTTACATTGAACATTTGTGAGTTGAAAAAGAGCAATCCTTCTCTATGACATTTCATGACTTCTAAAGAACTCTGTAGAAACTAAATGAACTGAGTTTTCCAGTATTTCATAAACTTATATGCTACTGAAATAGATTTGTTTATTGTTGACAATAATATATAGATTCTAATGATTCTATTTTTGTTTAACAGATTTTACTCAAAGCTGAAATTTTCATTGGAAAATTGTGGGTTAAAAAATAGCAATTATTTTTGCAACAACCGAATACAACAAACCCTACCTACCAAAAAACAACTAAATAAATATTGATATAATATTTGTCTTGTTTTTGTATTTATTATAGTATTATTAATCTTTAGTATATCATTTTACAATGTATTATTAATGTGGTTTCAAGACTACATAATGAGAAATTTACGTTTTTTATTGCAGTATGAGGCCTGTTCTCTTTGATTAATGCCTCATGTGACCATAACAATATAATTTCCCATTACTCTTCCATAAGATTTGATTGAATGATAGATAAATATATATTTATAAAGTAACATTGGTGTATATATCCATATATTTTTTCTTATATATATATATATATATACTCACACACGTAAGTGTATTTGATTTATTTATGCTTTGTTTATTAAAATTTAAGTTCATTCTATCATTTTTAGTTCATATTTAGACAAATGGAAAGTCTTTCTACTTTTGATTTTTGTGTTTTATAATTGTAAGTTGGGCTATAATAAAGCTGAAGCTGTATTTGCAAAATTATTCTTTTTATACATAAAGAAGCAGAAATGGTTCCAAATATTGATAAATAGATTTAAAGAGAATTTACACTATTTTGAATTATTTAAGATTGACTATAAGAATAAAAAATATTATTAAATGGATTCCAATGAGTAAAATGAGGAACAAATAATAAGATGCATGGAAACTTATGTCTCATCACAAAAAGAAAGTGAGGTATGAATGCAATGAGATCCTATTCTTTGTTGTATTGTTAGCTTGTTTATTAGATCAGCATCATTTTCAGCTCTATGAGATTTAAGAAAGGTCTATACAATTAATATGAATGCATCCCAAACCGCCAACTCAAATAGATTCAATTTACCTCAGAACTTATCAGACATAAATTCTCTGATCTCGGGTCCAATGTTTTCAATATTGTATCACTTTTCTATGCAGCATATTTTATTTTTAGTTGTTAGAATCTACCACAATCTAATATCATTGCTTTTGCAAAGTTCTTAACTGATGTGAACCAAATGATTATATCATAAAACTAAACATTCACTTTTACAAATATCTCAAAGAAAACATGACATAAATCAATAAGATTTGCTCACATACATATTTTGTATCAGCAGTCATATAAATAAAATATCCTTAGCTGATTAAAAAAAAATAGTGCCTTACTTTATCAAAGAATATAACTTGTTTTCTCTCAAGAATAAATACAAGAACAATTAGCTATAATTAAAAACCGCACATTTTATTGCTTAAGCAAACTAAACAGAAAGAATACAAAATGAGAGAATGAAGTTTTGTATAGGGAAATATCCTTACGGTAAATACATATATGTGAAATTCAAGGAGAAATAATAGTTTGTGAAAAACTTATGTATTTGAAAACAGTTCTTTAGTTATTTGTATGGAATTATCAAATATGCCAGTGTGTGATCAAGCCTTCTGCATTGTGTACTGTGAACTATTCTACTGTGTCATGTGTTACAAAAACTGAGGGTGAACAAAAACATTCAACAAAATAATTATAGCTTCAAGTGACTTTTAATCAAAATAATTTGGATACAGTTATGTTGTATCATGTATTCCTATTTAATACAAATAATTTTCAAACAGATCTGTTTAACCCATAGATTGGACCTTAACTGGTATTATCATTCTGGGACAGAGTTAACATGGAAATAATTGCAATGAAGGGATTACTCCATACTTCCCAGATCCCAAGAACTGGAACATCACCACGAGATGCGGTTTAATGTCGTACTCAGGATACCTCTTTTAGGGCAGTCTTACCTCTGTACAGTTTTACCTCTCAACAGTCTTACCTCTCTACCGTTTTACCTCTCTACGGCCTTACCTTTCTGTAGTCTTACCTCTCTACACTCTCACCTCCCTAAAGACTTACCTTTCTGCCATCTTACCTCTTTACAGTTTTACCTCTTTATAGCTTTATCTTTCTGCAGTCTTACCTCTCTAGAGTCTTACCTCTTTACAGTCTTACCTCTCTACAGAGGATGCAGTTAGCATATTCGAAGTCCCATCAATAGGGCAAACACTGAAAATTGACTTTGTATTTGAATTATTATATAAAACTTACATGATTACCTATAGAAAGAAATTTCCTCATTATCATAATTTCCTGACTAAACCTTCCCAGGTCTGATTCAAAACACAGATTCTGCTACTGCTACTCTTTTTTCTAATTAGTTAAACTTTAAGAGTTTTTATGTAATTTCAACTTAGTTATTTTTTACTTTAAAACTAAAATAAACAGTCAAGTTTTGATTTTATGAAAATTTCTTTGATCCTTGAATGGAACTCATTCTAACCAGGTCCATTCTTTTAAAATGGTTTAAGATTAACATGCAAAATATTCAGCAGACATTCTTATTATCTACAACAATTTCACAGAGAAACTTTCAAGACTCTTCTTTTTCACAACTGAAGTAAATATATAAAAATAGATCTGGTTCTTCTTGTTTCTTTTCTTCTTTAGAAACAAAAAAAATGAATAAAATGAGGAAAGATAGATAAAGGTTAAACACCTTTTAACTCAGCCATTCTCTTTATGGGAATGATCTTCTGTGCAGTGACCGCAAAAAGATATTTTATTCATAGAGGCCTCCAACACACTCCATATTCATTTTGCTAAAAATTATCTCTGGTTAATTTTTGGTGAAGAAAGAATTGTAGTGTCAGATGTTCTGGAGCCAGACAGGCTCATTGATTTCATTGTCAGAATATTGATTTCTGATCACTTGCCAGTTGGCAAATGTCCGCTAGATTCACCAAACGCTAACCTTGGTTTGACTTTTTAATGAGTGATTGAAAGACAAAGATCTTTAAGAGGGAATCCTAAAGAACTTTTTGCAGTTTACATTAGCAAACAGATCACACTGAAAATTGAGAAAGAACTCTTTTATGAAAGTATAGTTAAGAATATCATTAGACAGGTAATATAATTTGTTGTGACTGAAAAATGAGTCTTGTGGACTTAACACATTGTATCACTACAAATAAAAAGTTTAAAGTTTAAGTATATCAAATTATATTTTTTAGGGGGAGTTAAAAGTTTTGCAAAATTTAAATAACATTTACAATTTGATAGCTCTAGATAAGCAAAAGGTCAGGGAAGTGACAAACCACCCTGGGCTGTAAAATGCTGAGCTCACCTAATAATTTTTGAGTGTTACTTACCAGATTTGCTTCTCTGGCTTCAAGCACAACCTTAGAATCTATGGTTTTAGGCCTGCCTGACCTTGCTTGATTGTTCAAATTCTTGTGACCTGAGCAAAACCTTGTGAACCACCTGGTGACATTTCTATGCCTTTACATTTTGCACATCAAATGTTTTTGTTTGCTTATGGTGCATTTCAGATTTGTAAAGCATAAGTTCCTGAATAAGACAACATTTTATGTTCATCTGTGCAGCTTTCACATCCCACAGAGAGTGAAGCAATGCACAATGTGTCAGCACACCAACTGCCATGATACTACTAAATACAGTGGATATTCTCCACGGGCTTGAAATGATTTGGTCATGTGATATATGTACCACAACTAGCGCACACCAAAATAGAGCAAAATTTTTGATTCACACTTGTTCTTATATAAGTGTTACTCAAATGCAACCTGTTAATTTCTTGCATAATTCCCATAAAAATGACATTAGATATTTTCTGATTGTTATTTTTCCGTTTGCCCTTTTGTTAATTCTGTTGATATTGCTATTACTAGTTGCTGTAATCACTCTTTCTCATTGTAACGAAACGTTTTGTTTCAGGTATTGTTATTGGACATACAAGTATGAAGATTGTAGCAGTTTAAGAGCATTATTTTAAACTAGACCTCAAAGCTACTAAATCTGCTTGCAGAATTCAGAAAGTAGACAAAAAATGTCTTTCTGGCGATGACCTGTCCCTTGAAATAAAATCCAGAGGATAAAGAAAATAGGTTTATTGAAAGATAATTTTCTGATCAGTAAAGAAATATCTGCACCCAGCATTTGTGAAAAGAATGAGCATTAACTTTCTTCTTAACAGGTGGGGTGTCCTTGTGGTGTAATGTTTAAAGCACTAGACTTTGGGATCATTGTAAGCGAGTTCAAACTTCAGTCACATTATTATGTTCACTTTCAGATAAATAACTTAGGAACAGTATGGACCCTCTTATCCTCCCAGTTATGGGTCAAATAGTACCACTACTGTTCTTCTTGGAGGATGGCTTTGGCATTAAATAACCAACAAAGTTTGATATACCATTAAACAAAGAAACCAAACCAAACCTTAACAGGATAAGTTGATTTTCTAAGCACGTGCCCATAAAAGAATCATGGAAATATATTACAGGTAACATTGCTTGCAGAATGACTATTATTATCGATGGTGGTTTGGTGTCTGTACAAAGAATATATTTACCAAACCTCTCTACCACTGGCAGGATGTGACATAAGGTCAGTTATTGAGCAGAGGGAAGCTGCTTTGAATTTTGAGTTTTCCTTTTAATTTGTTTACTTTGCCAAGGCAAAAGAAACAAATTTATTCTACGATTTTCCAGTTGCTTGGGGAGAACTTTGGGATTCATGCCTTTCCAAAGGGCATTAGCGTGAAGTGAAACACAAACAGATTCATCCAGCATTTGAACAAAAATCACGATTTTCTTTTCCTATGGTGATAAGTATGAAGTAGATCTTTATAGAATGGAGTTGTATGTCCCATAATTGTATATCATGATGAAGAAATGAAGGAATAAAGAGACCATAACACATTTCTTTATAAAGATATAACTCTCTCTTCTTTATTACTCAAAAGAGTTGATATGGGCTGCTAATTGTGAGAGAGAGAGACAGAGACAAAGGACTCGGACTAAGACTGACGGAAAACTGATATGATTGACCTGCTATCTTCTTAATCGTGTTGTGAGTCCATATTCAGGGCCTTACCTCTTTACTTCTTTAACAGATATGTCTCACTTGTTGACTGCTCTCTGAATGTGACTGGCCATTTTGACTGACCACCTCTCTATGGGTATCTGTGAATATTTTATATTCACAATGCTTAAGCATTCTTTCTGGTTCTTCCAGCTCTCAACCCACATGATCTACTTCAGCTGTTCTCTTGTTTGCACAGCTGAAACATCTCGTTGATAGAATCCACAATAACTGACTTTCAAGGGTCAATATATAACAATAATTACTTAATTTTGAGTTCTGATTTTTCATTCTTTAGATTGATTAATAACTGATGTTAAAAAGCTCACTTTGTCCGGCTATTCTATTTTACTCATAGCATGGAGAAGAAATAGATTCATGTCTTTCCCAAGGGAATTAGAATTCAGACTGTCTCAGAAAAATTTGAACTCAGTTCCCTGATCTAATTTTTGCCATTAACTATAAGGCTATCCCAACCTTCATTCATTTTCTGACTCATCTGATTAGAATAATAAGAGGGAAATGATGTTTTTTTTTTGTTTTATATTTTAGACAACTGTAAATCATCATTGATTAATACTCATCACAAGATCAAAAATTCTGTGCCAATGAGACAGAGTAAGTGTTGTGAGAAATAATATAGAATAAAATAATAAGCAATTAATATACGCTGCTCAGAGTGATGTGAAAAAATTATTAAAGATATAATATTTGCACATCGTTGCAAATTTGGATTTTGATGGTAAATTTCATTAATAAAACATAGTCAACACAAAAAACAATTCATTCTTGCCATTATTTTAATAAATATTGACACACAATCATTGTTTTGTATGTAAGGTTTATATATCTATGCATACAGAGCTATCTTCAAGTACATGATTAAATCTATTGTTGCATATTTACTTACTCATAAAATAAGTCACACACATGGAAGTAGCTTTTCTTATGATGAAGTATTTTTATATAGTCATGTGTACACATATATATATATATATATATATATATATAATGTGTGTGTGTGTATGTATGTTTGTGTGTGTGTGTGTGTGTAAGTATTACATATGAAAAGACAAAATATTCTGGGGTTGTTTTTTTCTATATATGTGATGATTTGTTTTTTAAAAACATCTTCAGAGCAATGTTATAGGTGACAAATGTTTCCTCTGAAAATTAGTCATTAAATAAAAAACTGGAAAGCAAAATACAAAATTCTTACCATGGTTCAACAATAATTTTAAAAGGAATTTTTTCCTGTTAATATGAAAATAATTTTCAAATAAAAAAATGAAAAAAATGATGAAACTAAAAATGAAAAACTTCTCCCTATAAAGCTACAGCAAAAGATAAAAGGGTGTCATTAACAGTGTCTTGGTATATATATATATATATATATGTGTGTGTGTGTGTGTGTGTGTGTGTGTGTGTGTGTGTGCATATAGATCTAAGTGTGAATGGTGGAGAAAAAGAGTCAATGCCAATTTCTGACGGTCAGTTTTTTGCCTAGAACATGCAGTCACCAAGTGCCTCTGATTCCGTCTCTACATTATTCAAACTCAGATCTACTTATTCTCTCTCAATGATATTGCACAACCTTTATTTATAAGTATACCAAGACATTAACATGTATGCATTTATATATACATACATATATATATATATATATATATATATATATATGAATTTGTTTGTGCCTGTAAGCAATTTATATATATATATATATATATAGAGAGAGAGAGAGAGAGAGAAAATTATATATATATATATATATAATTTTCTATACAACATTTTTGCATCAATCTATTAAAAGAGACACTTTTATTTCGATCTACAGTATATATATATATATATATATATATATATATATATGTGCGTGTGTGTGTGTGTGTATATATAATTATATATATACATATATATAATGCCTTCTGTGTGTAGTTTTAATCAATACAGTTTTTGACTCTGAGGAATTATTAAATAGAAATTATAATAATTTGATGTTTTAGATTTCACCATCTCTAAGGGTGAAAACACACCAAGTAGGATTAAGTTCTATAAGCAGTTATGTGAATCTGTGAGGCCATAGTTTAACCAAGAATGAATGTGTGCAAGGTTTTGGCATTGCTCTTCCAGTTTTTCTTTTTTCATAGTATATATGGCTTAGGCTTTACAAACAACAATTCATGCAAGCCTGTTGGTAACTGACAAAATGTATGCAAGATATGCAGGACTTGCCACATTGGCTTTTGGGGAAAGTCTGAGAAATTCTTGATCAATTACAGCACTGCAGTTCTGTCTCTTTCCCACCATTTGGACTCTATGGCTGTTCTCAAATAGTCAGGTGGCTTTGTTAATGGTTTGTTGCCAATGTTGTCAGTTGGGAGCCAGGACTGTCAATTTTCAATGGTCCTTTTCACAGGATGTGAAACCTTTTTCTAGGGTTTCTTTCTTTTTCTTTTGTTGTACTACTCTGGCATGCTAGCTATTAGGCAGCTTTCTTAAAAGCAAAGTCTTTGGGAAAGTAATGGTCTTCACTAAAAAGGAAATCTTTCATTGCTCATGCAGTCCTCCTAATTGTAGTAGTTAGTAAAAAGTTAGTAGATGACTAGTCATAAATGACTAAATTAAACCATTTTTAAATGGAATACAAAAATAAGTGTTTTTCAAAGGGAGTAAAAACAAAGGAAATTGATATAAGACTTATACAAGAAATGCTCTTCAAGTCATATATCCTATTTATTTCAACACAAAGTATAACAGATACAAAAAACGCAATCACACATAGCATAGAACAAAACTAGGAAATATTATTTTTCTACATACAGGAGGGAACAAAGTCCTGCTGGGATATATAAGACACTTCCTGGAAAAAAATCTTTGATTCAAGGCTTGACCATGGGATCAAGACTCTAAGGCTATTCAGGAAGAAGTTAGGTGGCATGATAGAGTTTTTGTTGCTTAAAATCTTGAAGACTATCACAGACAATATGAACTTGGCGTAGATCATCATCTGTATATCTATGGGGTCTGTGCAGCAACTTCTCTCATTCCTTCTTCTGATTTTCTGTCACTGGTTAATTACTTGTCATTATTACCATGTGCATGGCATGTCTTTCTTGCATCAGACTAGAAGCTTCCATTTTAATGCTCTGAAAATGAAATCATCATCATCATCATCCTCATCATGTCGTGCTGGTAGCATGGATATCCCTGACCCTCTCTCGCCACTTTTCCGTATCGTTCATCGCCTCAGGCAGGTCTTCTGGACAACATCCCGTATCCTCACATAGTTGTTGGATGTATGTTCATGCTGGTTGTCCTGCTTTTGCACGGCCATGTGTGGGGGTCCATAAGAGTACATCTCTTATGAGTCCGTCCCTGCTTCTCCAGCAGTGTCCTGCATGTCTGGTTCGTCTAACTTGAATAATTTTCGTGATAGGAGGCAGGTGGCCGTACAGTTGGTGTCTTGTTGGGTGTTGCTGCCAGGACTTGTTCAAGATTGCATGCAGCATTCTTGTGTAATTGCCGTCTAGCTTATTCTCCAGCTGTTTTAAAAAAGTGAAAATTTTTTTATATACCATGTAAGATCAATTTGATATCTTCTGCTTATGTGTTTTCTCAAATACCAGGTACGAACTGAATATTTATTTGAATATTGCAAATATTAATAAACATATATGACTGCTATCCATATTAGACATCATGAAGAGCAATCAATATTTAAACATGTCTCTAAGGGAGACCAGTAATCTACCAAATTTTTATATTTGCAAAGAACATACTTGTGCTATTTAATGTATTCATATGAATTAAGTTTTTTATTGATAAACTGATTCTTGTGCACCTTCTCATCAAGGTGAAAGGTTTTGTTTACAGGAAACAAAAATTTTTGACTGGCTTGATAGATATATATTTTTAAGAATCTAGTTTATATTTCAATTGATTGCAATTTTCACATAGCTTTATTAAGTTGTATCTTATTTGTTTTATTTTCTCCTTCTTTAGAATGTGTTGCCATGAATGAGTCATTCCAATTATTTTGAAACTTTACTGCATAAACACTTCCCCCCACTTTCACAGTAATGTTCTTATTTTTTAATTTTTTTTAATTTCTTGTCATAACAAACTTGGTAAAAGGTTGAAACATTTCTTCTTTTATGAATTGCAAATTAGTTAATGGATATGAATGTTTGTGATTTGAATCTTTACTTTTTGCTAAGTTAAATCTGTTAGCAACAATATATTAGTAAAGAATTTTTCATCTGTTAACAACATATTTTCAGTAAAAATCATTAATCTGTTGGCAACAATATCTTATCATAATGGAGAATATTTGTCAGTTTGTAACCAAGAATATGTCACCACTGATGTCACAATTCCTTTAGTCATTTACATTATATTCTCAATGGTAATTCAATAATCATTATTTAATCCTAATTTGATTTCTATTTATTAATGATGTGTCTATTAAAGAGTTAGATTTACCTCAAAACAGCACATATTATTGATGCATTTAAAATCCTGCAATGTGTGTTGTATTTTACCAAGAAATGAAGTTTTACTAAGTATTTGGTATGGTTGATTTGCATACTGGTTACAACAAAATTGGGTTTAATGAATGATTACTTGGTGTTACAGATTTTTATGATATTTTTCAAAAGTTATTAAAAGCAATCTTATGTATAATTTTATATATAAGTCAATTAAAATTGAATAAAAATGAATGTAATCTGCATTCTTATTAAGTTTTGTTAGTTTTCCTTATTTGATTTCATATTTTCTTGCTTTAAAACTTAAATACTGGTGCCTGGAGGTCAAATATTTTTGCTACTATTATCAATAAAGAATTATCAATCTGTTAGTAAATATCTATCATGAATAAAGAATTATTAATCTGTTAGCAACAACATTTTATCAATAAAGAATTATTATTCAGTTGGCAAAAACATATTTGGAATAAAGAATTGTTAATCTATTAGCAAAACATATTATCAATAAAGAATTGCTAATCTGCTAACAACACCATTTAATCAACAAAAATTACTAATCTGTTAGCAACAACATATAATGAATAAAGAATTACTTATCTCTTAACAAGAACAAATTATCAATAGAAATAGTAAATCTGTTAGCAACAACATGTTATTGATGAAGAATTTCTAATCTGTTTGCAATAGCATTTAATCTATAAAAAGTTATGATGTTATTAAAAAGTGATATTCTAAGGCTTCTGACAGCTCCGTTCATTAATTATATATAACAAGGGTGCCAAGTATCTTTTTAGACAATTGACTTAGACTTCTCCCCCTTTGGGGCTCTGATTATTCTTTTTTTTATCTGAATCAACTTTTTTTTTGGTCTGCAGCTATTGTGATATTGCAAGCATCTTAAAGAAAGTTAGTGAGGATGAAGAGTCAAAGACAAGACAAAGAGATGACAATGCATTCATAAGAGGAACAGAAAAGTCTGACATGTGGACATTCACTTTATGGCTGATATTACAACTTGAAACAGAAAGACATGAAGTGATATTTTCAAGAAGATCAAGGAAAGATCTTTTCTTTGGCAAATTGTTGTCCATTCCCAATGTACAGAGGACAGTTTTGTCTAGCCTCATAATTTAGGCTATTACTTGTTCTTGTCGTAAACCTTTTTTATGAATGAAATCAGCAACCTGAGTTTATTGCACCTTTTCAAAAAACCTCAAGTCTTACACCTAAGGAGAGAATTCTAAGGACTGACCTTTTGTTGTCAGTCATACTGTTGTATTTTGACCTTCGACCCGGCCAAAAATGCCATTCAAGGTGATGCACCGGAAGGAAGTGATACATTCTAGTGGCAGTTATGAGAGGAAATCGTGTGGGTTGAAATTGGCTGATGAAATGGGACGAGGTAAAAAAAATTCCCATGGTACACTCATAGACTGATAGACCGGAAGAGAGTGACCTATGAACTGCATGGCAGTTATTTCCGCTTGATGAGGATCAAACACCATTCCAAAGATTGAGTAGGCGATTGAGTGGGCGTTGAACAATTATATAACTCAGTCAAGAGTTGCAGTTCCAATTAGACATCGGACGGAGTTATAGACGAGATGTGGTAGGGAAAGCCACATCAGGCTGAAGGGGCCATTGGGGCCCTGATGAGTTGGGGTCCAGAGAAGATGCTGATAAGATGCAGTAAAGAAAGACATCACCCAGCAGAGTGGGTCTCTGGGCCTCCGGTTGAGCATCTGGAGAACGAGAAAGACACAACCTTGACGGCCATAAGAGTGGGGGTCAAAATATTGCAGTTTCTGTTCGGTCTCCAACTCCCTCTCACACGCAAACCTTGAATAACCTTTTCGAACCCTTACAAATAAAGGAGAGGTATATTTTGTTAAAGAAGTCTTCCTTCCTGTGTGCGTCTTTATTATTGTGTCATTATGATACGGCATATGAGAATACAACAATACAGCTTGAGACCAGAGTCACTTGTGCTGGGAGGCAGTTACTACATTATTCTAGTCTAATGGCTAAAGTTCAAAAACTAGACATATTCATATCTTACTGCTGACATACCACTCAAGTTGATGTGGTTAAACATGGCTTGATATTCACATTAACAAATATCAAGTCAGTGAGTTTTGAGATCCTTTTCAAATATAAACATCCTTGCTACAGTGTAAGCTGTCAATCAGGTTACCCTTGTATAGCTTTGTTTCAAAAATGCATCATTAAAAAATTGGTGGATGATATTATGACATGTATTGGGTGCCTCATATGGTGTATTGGTAAATCAGTAAGGCTCTGTGAGTTCGAAGTCATTTTTATGAAAATAAACTGAATCAGATGGTAAGGCTCTAGTTCTTGTTCTCTAGAGAGTATGGAGTAACTTTTTTGTTACCATTGCTCACAGGCCTACACTGACCTGGAATGGTTATACATCTGAGGGTACCATTAATGAATCAAAGAGATCTATTTGAAAATTATTAGTTTTGAATAAGAATACTTGAAACCATGTAAATTGTTACAAATTATTTAGATAAGAATATGTAGCAGAAGGTATTCTGGTTTGGTGCATAATCTAATTCGACGCATAATTTCACCCAATCAGGATGACCTATCCTATTCAACCCGGATCTCCATTCCCAGGCAGCAGAAATTGGGTAAGCTGCCAAACCCAGGCTCTTTAGCTGGACAACGCCGCCCAGTACAGACGTCTCACTGGCGGCTCTTCAATAGCAGCAGCAGTATGTACTCATGAGGGAACCTATCTAATTTATGGATTCCTTGCAAGGAATCCCAGTTGAATATAAATTAGATACTTTCAACATGCCAAGCACAGGAGCAACTTTATGTCACCAACTTTATGTCACAATTTTATGTTGATGCGACGCACAATTAAGCTCTCGGCACCTAGCTCTGATTTTACCTCTGGGCCACTTTAATGGAGACAACGCACACTCTCCCCAAATCACCAGACACACAAAACTCACGGTGATTCCAAAGTTTATTTCCTCCAACAGCAAACAAGACTTTCGCTAAACTACGGCGAACACAATCTCTCGCACGTCCCACGATACGCGCTGCCTTTCTCAACTTTCTCATAACTCCATTTCGTCTCCTTACTCACAATCTTTCCTACATGACTTGCAGCACAAAAAGCAAACCCAATATTCCATGCTGCAAATAAAAACTATTCTTAAAAAAACATTTTGACTATCGGCATCTTACTTCTTCAACTTCCTTTTATTTCTAACTACCTAATGAGGAAGTCACTAAACACAAACACGTCACAACTCTTCCTCACTCAACAATAACAAAATATCTTCTCGCTAAAAACAAACAACTTCTCGCCCAAATAATAACAATTTCACCAGCGGCAAAAATAAGGCTAAAAATACTTAAAAACACTGAATTCAGTAGTAAATAATCCAACAAGAGTTAACATTCAGTAGAAACCAACCAACCAACCAATCATCTGTGAGTATGATTCTCATACTTCTAGCTGTTTAGAGTAATGGTTACTGTTGTAGGGAATTAAATTTGGGACATGCCAGGAGGTGCCCGTGGTGTAATGGTTATCGTCGCAGGATAAGGACACGACGACACAAGTTGCACTAATACCCTTGGGAAAGGTATGAATCCAAATATTCTCCCTCCAGCTATGGGTAAATAGAGGGCAGACTAGATTCTTCAGCCTTGGTGAGGCAACTAGTCTAGGAGAAGGAAAACTCTGAATTCAAACCTGTTAAACTTCGCTTAAAAATTGACCTTGTGTCATATCCTGCCCGAGCGGAGGGGTTGGTAAATATGATATGATTTAATCTGGGACATGAATTAATATCCAGTCCATATCTGTTTATATTTGATTGTGGAAATGCCCTTGAAAAAAGCATAAATTTATCCATTCTCATAAATTGTAGAGCAGACAAGGCTTTTTAGTTTTGGTTAGGCAACCAATCTTGGATAATGAAAACTATGAATTCAAACCAGCTGTACTTCACTTAAAAATCTACCTGGAGTCACATTCTGCCCATAGTGGTGAGTTTTGGTAAATATATACTTCTAGCCTTGTGTTACAATGAGATTTAGCTTATTAAATAGATAAACTCTTTGTATGTATAATTGTTAATGAACTAGGTTACCAAATCATTACAAGTGAGATTGATTCTTACTAAGTGAGTTTGATTCTTACGAAGTGCCCTTAATTTCTAGCTTTGTGTTACAATTAAGCTTTGTAAATAACTCTTGATGCTTTTCATTGCCTGTGATCAAATACAAATTTAATATTTACATGTTCATGTAATGTTATTACTGTCAGGTACCCTTTTTTTTTATCCCCCTTTTCTTTGTTACTTCACATTAATACATTATAACTGCACTTTGCTTTTATAATGTAATAAATGCCTTAATCACTTGAGGTGGAAATATGACAGGCTTGGTTTTAATGCAGGAATGAGAGGGTTAATTATTTATGCTATAGATATAAAGCCAGCAGAAGTTTTTTAAAAAATAAAAAAAAATGATAAAGAAAAATTCTTATCTTGAATAAAAAAAAATAAAAATAAAAAGATGAATAAAGCCTTTTTTTCCTTTGTTATGCATCTCATAGGATATATAATAAAAGTCTTTGAAAACAAGAAAAAAATCTTAAAAACTGGCAGAACATCTTATCTGTAAACAGATTGATCCTAAAATATTTACACTAAAAAATCAATAAGGATTTTCTTTTTTTTTCAAATCATAAATGTTCTGTAAGCTCCTTAAGGCTATTAAAAATCCCAAAAAGATAAACGAGGTATATAAAAAGTAAATAAATAATGATGTTTAATTTCTAAAAGCAGTTTGGATAATTGAACTCATTTTTTATGTTGCTAATGTGACAGTAATGTTTCAGCCAATTGATTCTACTGCCTGCTTCAAGTATACGCTCTCTGGAGAAAGAGAAAGGTCTCTTTTTTAACAGCTCCATAAGTAAATAAAAATGATTGATTGACTTTAATGATATTTTAATCCATCTAAGGTTATTTTATGCCTCAAAGTTAGGCAATTAGATTATTTGTACATGTTTATATTAACATTTTTTGTTTAGTTTTTTCTAAAGAATCTTTGGCACACAGTTATATTATATCAAGTATTCCTATCTATTATAAATTGAATTACTGTTGTGGACCAGTAAATGGTCTGGAAGAGAGACACGAACTCAGTATTACAGGAAACAAGTATATTGAACGAAAATATAAATACAGCAAAGGTAAAAGGGTGTTGAACATCAGTCTGACTGTCAAAGTGTTAGGCAGAGATGAATATTCTCCTGGTATTCATTGTTATAGGAAGAGTTCATTATAGTCTAAAGTAGGTATCATAACAATTACCATGACCAGAAAATTTTGCAAGCACTGCACACAATATACAGAACCACTGGAGAGCTGTTTTGACCTTATTAGGTCTCATCAGCTTAGTATATTGTTATGTGCCCCAATGGAGATTGAACAAACAACTGCAGGATGCAGAACCAAAACTCTACCTCTGAGCTACTGGTCCACATCACACACAAGCGATCACAAATTAACTAGTCAAAGAAATTGCGTGGCTAATTAACCTGATGTGTATTGTAAGTTATATCTGTATACTTACAGAGAATGTGGTCACCTTAAGGGCCATGTCTTCCCAAGAAGATTGGAGATACACATCCGTGTAATCATAACCTCATTAGCAAGGAAATTAACATATAATTTTTTCAAATAGAGGAATTATGTATTATAAATTTATAATATGTAATTCCTCTATTTAAGAATGAAAATAATGTATGTCTATTCCTATCTAATACAAATAATTTGTATGCAGTTGTGTGATTTCAAGTTACTACTAATAATAAACCTTAGTAAACTATAATAGCTACAATTGACTATTCTAAATAAAAAGGATTTATGGTTATGTGGCATCAAATATTCCTATAGAATATAAATAATTGTCCAGCAGATCTATTTAATGTATGGATTGAACCCTAACAAGTACCAACTCAATGAGTGAGAGTGGACCTTGAAATTATGGCTATCAAGGGGTTCTTCATGCTCTCCAAATCTCCAGAACTGGAGAACTGCAGTTTAGTGTCATACCTAGGACATCCTTTTTTTGGTGGAGAGGGTTCTACCCTTCTTAAGGGTATACAGTCAGTGTATTCTAAGTCCCACTGATTGGAGGACCAGAATCCTTAAAACATATCATCTCTAGTGTAATCAACTTCTGTTTTAAGAGAAGGAAAACTTAGGAACATAAGGTCTGTGAGGCTAGTGGTTGTTAACCTTTCAATTAGCATAGGTTACCGATGCCTTTCATTTAGTTTGGTTAGGTTTTATGGCATATCAACCATTATTGGTTATCTAATGCCAAATCCTGTTTATACATATATCTTAAATATATATGATTTGTAAATATATTTTATAGATATACACAGTTAAATAACTTAAATAGTTCTACTTCTAACAATTCAATTTAGAATAAGTCAACAAAGCTAAATGGTTCCAAGAATTGCTATGTATCACTAACAATTCAATTAAACATCAATCATTAATTTACACTCAGTTAGATGATCAAACAGTTCTATTTCAAACAATTTTATTTTAGCATAAGTCATTTGTTTGGTTGGTTGGTTGTTTTGTTTTATGGTGTATCAAGCCTTTTGGGGTTATTTAATAGGGAATTAAGTCATTTTGGTTTGGTTTGGTTTGGTTTTATTGCATATCAACTATTTCAAGTTATTTAATGCCAAATCCATTTTTATACATATAGACAGTTCTATTTCAAACAATTCAGTTTAACATAAGTACATTGTTTAGTTCTATCTAACCCATAGATAGGACCCTATCAGGTGCTACCACTCTGGGCCAGAGTGGACCTGGGAGTGATGGCAATGAAGGGGTACTTCACATTCCTCATAACTCCAGCAATATTGGAGCCTCACCATCAGATTGTTTAGTGTCATATCCAGGACACTCACTGGGGAAGTCTTATCCCTCAGCAGAGATGCAGTCTGTATATTCTGCAGCCCCAGCCAACTGAGCCAGTCATTTCTTTGCTCTCAGTTTAAATGTCAAACAGTTCTATTTGACTCATAGATAGGACCGATTCAGGTGCTACCACTTGGGGCGAGAGGGTGGACCTACGAATGATGGTAATGAAGGGGTATTTCACATTACCCAAACCTCCAGGGCTGGAGCCTCACCATCATATTGTTTAATGTCATATTCAGGACATCTGTTGGGGAGTTGGGTCTTATCTCCTCACAAAGATGCTGTCGGTGTATTCCACAGCCCCAGCCGACTGGGCTTTTTCAATTAAATGCTCATATTGATGCCTTATATATAGAGTAGAATACTGAAATTTATGCTGCTGGTAGATGTAATATTAAGTAAACTTTCATAAGCATAGTAAACTTTCATAAGCATAGTCATTTGAATAGTTTTTCTTATAAAAACAGTAGTAAAGTAAACATTTCCAGTGATAGAAAAGAAGGAACCTTGTTAAAGCTGTTAATGCATTTGAGAAATGAGAATATATTTGGTGCATGCCATTTAACATTACATAAGGTTATCTTCCATAATATGGTCCACTAAACGTGTGTTCTCTAATAAATATTACCATCCCTTGTATATGTATCTGTGGATATGTATTCAAATATACATCTAAACACAGCAACAATTTAAATACCAAGCTTTGAGTAAGTAGAGAATTTAATTTTCAGGATATACATCTTGCATCATTGTGATTAGAGTTTTTCAGACAAATTTCTCTGAAAAGAAATAGTTCTTTTGATATTAAGATACCTATTATGCTTCTTAAAACTATATTCTTACTATTCTTACCTTTAAGAACATTTTATGCAATGGCTGCCATCTCAGACTCAAGCATAGTTATCGCATGATCTCATTTTGTAAAGGAATAATTAACCATACTATGAATAGATCTGGTTTTTAGGCCAGCAAGATAGTTAAAGTCTCTGGTACATATTTAGTACATTGAAGACTTAGTCTTATGAGGAAACTACTGTTAAACCATATCTACATACTTTGATAGGATGTTTCAGCCCACCCACTAAATTCTTTATTTCATATATGAAAGATATTTTAACAATTGGTAGTTATTTGATTATCCCTCTGTAGACTTTTGTGAGTATATGAATGACTTTTCATTCTAGCTCCACTTAAGTGGAATTACATGTTAGTTTAAAGGACAAACCTCAAGTTACTGGTCTTTCCAGATATTAAGTTTTTCATTTTCAGTCTTGGATTGCCGATAAGCAATATTCTCCATCTAAACCAACTCTCTTCAATGACCGGATTACTGACTTGAAATTTTCAGTCATCATATATATATATATATATATATATATATTTAGGGTCCTATCTATCCCAAAAAAACAACTAAACCAACTCTCTTTAATGACTGGATGACTAGCTTGAAATTTACAGTCATCATATATATATATATATATATATATATATATATATATAGGGTCCTATCTATGGAAAAAAAAACTTGCATAGGTTTGTTAAAAATGTTATCAACAAAATGTGGTTACAAATCATATATATTTGATATATATGTATTAAGATGCTTTGGCATTGAATAACCAACAATTGTTGATATGACATAAAACAAAACAAAATAAAATAAACATATATATACATATACATATATATATATATATATATATATATATATATATATATATATATATAAAGGTTAACACATGGATTGTTCCTTTCAGTTGGTAACATATAAACCACTATAATCTGTCACATGTTACTTAAAGAGGAAATAAGGTCTGTTAAGTAAGCTCAGTTTCCCTGAGATGTGCTATGAAGGAGAAAATATTCATCATGAAAACCTGACACCCTAATAGGTTTATAGAAAATATTCATCCATCCAACTAGCCAAATAACAATAGGAAAATATTCTCTGGTAGACATTTTTCAAAATGTTCTCCATAATGGTTCCCGATCTGTACAAACTAGGGACTTACTTAGAAAGCCATTTTAGTCAAGTTACGATGGTAAGTAATAGGGTAATATTGCAAGATTTTGATGTGAGTGTAAAAGCAAAATTAAATAGATGTCTGATCTTTTGCTACGATGGAAGCAAAGATCATTCACTTCTGCCTGAAGCAGAACAGCGAGAATAACAAGAAAGTAAAGGAAAAATAGAGGATAAGTCATTGGAGTTGGGATTTATAAGACTACCTTTACATACAATATCTGAAAGGTTGGTCACAGACAAGCTTCTCTTACCTCTACCTCTGTCATAAGTGAGTAAAATATGCATGGCAGCCAAGCAGTAATTAACATTATTGACCTTACTCAACCTTTGATAGGAATTAAAAGGTGATTTTCCATTGTTTTCCGTGTCAGATCTTGAGAAAGAAACACTTCCTAGCAAGTGGACAGTGAACTATTCATTTCAGGCAGCCATTATAAGCTTCAAACAAAAGTATTAGGGAAAATACAGAATTGAAGAAGGCAGATTTGCTTTAAGCATTTTTGTTGATTCTATTTAAGATTTTGATTTGTTGCTTGTGTTTTTCTTTTTGTTTTGGCCAGTGATCAGTATTTGTGTAAAACTTTATCTGCATTTCAGATTAGCTGTCACATGGACAAAAATCATTGAAAATACTGTTAAATCATCACTTGAATCACTTAAGGTTGTTGGCTGCATAATTTACTTGCGGGCACAGCAACTCATAAATGTTGGTTATAGTGTAGGCTAAGAGTTTGCCCCTCCCTAAAAGTTATGGTAATAGGCTGGTACATACTAAAGATTTGATAAAAAATGAAGAGCCATCAATGATTGTTTAAGCTTTTCACATTTATTTATACGAAGACATAAAACAATTTATGACTAGTATTTCTTTATTTTTCACTTATTTCTTTATCGTCAGTTTTAGTTATTCTTTTTTTTGTTTTTTAATAAAAATCAAAAAAACTCGAATGAAAGAAATATGAGCAAAAAACTGGATATATTTGATGTGGTATGGCTGGGTCTTTAGGAAAGCTGATAGAAATAAAGACAAAATGAAAAGATGATAAGAAGTTCACATTAAGACAACTAAATCGTCTGATATGTCGTTCAGTAAGTTATTTCTTGTCACTCTGCCAGTTACTAAATGACTGACCCTTTTCAAAAAATCCTCAATTCTCACACTTACGTACTTCCAAAAAATTTTGCTATAGAATTACACTAGAAATGATTTAACTGAAAATCAAATTTTTCTTTTTTTCAGAAGCTTAAAAAGACAAAGCTTTGCTAATGAATTTTCCGTAAAAAACTTTGAAAATAATTTATCATAGAAATGATTGTAAAGAGTTTACTTCATAAACACTTTGAAAAATAAGTAAAAAGTGATTGTCTATCATTAGGAATTAATGCAACCATCACAGACTAGACTATTAAAAGTAGTGTTTTCTTTGGTTTGGTTTGGTTGGGTTTGGTTGGGTTTTATGATATCTCAACCATTGTAAGTTATCTAACGCCAAATACTATTTATTCTTATTCATCTAATATACAGGATGTGTTAACACATTTTGTAGATAACATTTTTGACTGAGCCTGAACTAATTTTTTTTACCTCTTTAATGGTTTCAAGTATTTTTATCTCACATGAATAATTCTATTTACTATCAATCCTTTGTTTGCACACAGGTAAATGGTTTCAAGTATTCTTATATAGCATGAATAATTCTATTTACAATCAATCCTTTGTTTGCATACAGTTGAATCGTTTCAAGTATTGCTGTGTAACAGTTACAATTTAACATCAGTCGTTTGTTTGCATACATTTAAACAGATATACAAATACGATTTATTACTCTTTCATTGGCACTCAGTTAAAATGGTTCCCTGTATCACTAACAATTCAAGTCATTCGTTTACACACAGTCAAATGATGAAACAGTTCTATTTCAAACAATTCAATTTAGTATTAGTCATTTGTATTTGCATACATTTAAATGGACATACAAATATGATATGTAAGTGAATAGTTTGTAGGTAATTTCATTTTTAAATTAGAACAAATTTGTTTGAATAGAATTATTAGTGTTAGACAGCAATAATTGAAACTATTTAACAGTGTAGAAACAATAGCAACCCTAATCATTTATTTACAGATTGTGAAGAGGTTACAAGTATTGCTATTTACCACTAATAATTCTATTTAACACTATTCTTTCATTTGCACACAGGCAAATGGTTTCAAGTATTTCTATGTAATACCATTAATTTTAGGCACACAGTTAAAGAGTTTCAAGTATTGTTATTCAACACTAATAAATCTCTTCAAAATTATTCCTTCATTTACACACAGTTAAATAGTTCCAAGTATTGCTATGTATCGGTAACAATTCAATTAAACATCAATCATTTGTTCGCACTTAGTTAAATGATTGGATTGTTCCATTTCTAACAATTCAATTTGACATGTCATTTGTTTGCATTCCGTATAAATATCGAACAATTCTATTCGACCCATAAATAGGACTTTATCAGATGCTACCACTCCTGGTCAGAGTGAACCGGTGAGTAATGGAACTGAAGGGATAAGCTACATTCCCCCAGCACTTCCTGACTGGAGCCTCACCATCAGATTGTTTAGTGTCATATCCAGGACACTCATTGGTGGTGGTGGGGTTCTTACCTTTCGGCAGAAATGCTATCAGTATTTTCTACAGCCTCAGCCAACTGGGCTGAAGCAGTGTTAAATATTCTGTTCTATTTTCTGGCTTTTCAATAAAACTGCAAAACATTATTATTTTAATTTAGAATTCAGTTAAATATTCATAAAATTTAGTTATTTCTTCATGGTACGGGTTTCCACAGATTGTTTTATGATTTAACACAATCATGAAAAAAATGTAAATGATTTAAATTGTGTTGTGTCTCTGCATACACTTTTATCATTATATGTACTTACCAATGGCTCCACATGAGTTTAAAATCAAAGTTTTCCTTCTAGCCTGGTTGCCATACTGAGATTAAAGAGCTGAGCCTGCCCCTCTATATACCCATAGCTTGAATGAGAATAGTTTGAAGCATACCTTCTATCCTTATATATATAAACTAGGGAAGGTGTATTTTTATGTGCATTTATATGTATATATTCTGGGTGGGCAAGCTGCAACCTATGAGCTGTGTGTAACCCACTGCACTGTTCTGTATGGCCTGTGGGAGCCTCTAAAAAAATAAAAAGTAAAAGCATGTACTTTAATCAAGACTAAATTCTTTTGATTTTAGAAGATGTGGCTCCTTGATAATTCATAACCCAGTGATGTGGCCCTCCCAACAAAAAGTTTGCCTAGACCTGGTATATATGATTTGTAGGAACAAAAGAGATTATCTCCCTTGATCCAGATTGTATGATTAAATGTTCAACAATGTGAATAGAAGTTAAGTAATTTGTGTAAAGATCAAAATAGATATTTGTATAAATAAGTTTTAGTCTATTTTGATCTTTTGGAATTGTGTTATCATTTCTGAGTGGATTTGTGGAAGTTTTGCTGTCCATATTTTTGCACAGTTTGTTAGTGATAGTGGTGAGGCTATGTGTTCTCTGATGAGTTATAGTATAGCAAATATTCACTTAACGTTTTGATACCCAAATGTTTTAGCATTGAATGGTGCAGCATAAGTAAGCTGTCTTCTGTAAGCTTCTCACTTGCAAATGTCTGTGTATAAAGCTTAGCAGAGGAAACAGATGGGCCAGCTTCAATAAAAATGCTTTCCAACTCACCTGGGTCTGATCCTGTCGGCAGCACTATATACAATATTGGTGATCAAAGTATATGAGTAATGTCCAAGTGACATATGTCAGTTCAATGGTCTCATTTGTATTTCTCCACAAAGGCAGCTGGCTCTGCAGTTAAACAATCAGATCAAGGGAGATAATTTCCTCTTGTTCAATGATGCAATCACATGGATGAAACTGTCCAGAACTCCATCATCAACACCTATCCTGATTTTTTTCAACATCGAATCCTGTAAACTACTTAGCATGCTTGAAATCTTGGTAATGCAGAAATTGAATCTTGTGGTGCATAGGATTTAATTTTCTTCCATTTTGCAAAGTGAGAATAAGTTAATTCAAAAATATTTGATTCATTTAAGATAGGAAAATGAGATTGTAATTTCATATGTCCCAACAGCAATCATAATTTATCTACCCTATACATCAAGGATCAATTTATTCAGGGTATAGTCAGATATGTTGGCTGAGGCAGAGTCACTGAAAACCCTTGAACAGAATATGAACCATGCAGATGCATTAGCCAAAGCAAGAAGTCATAATGCCTCTGTACACATAATGCTTACTAATTGAGAATTCCTTAAGCCCTATCCAGACTACTCTTGCACAACATTGCAGATCCTAAAGAGTTGTCTGTCCCTTGTAAGGCCTTGCCTGCATGCCAGGTAAGGAGAGAACTAGAAGGATTTATCTCCCTTGTTCCAGCTCTTATAAAGGCTGAGCAAGTTGTATTTTGGGAGAAATATCATGGAGAACATTGAACTGACAAATGTCACACGGACTTTACCCATATACTCTGGTCAACAATATTCTACATAAATAAACGATATGCATGAAAGTAAGTACATTTTGAGAGAAATATACGTGTTATACTCACATACTCTATTTTATATGTATATGAGTAAAGTTAGGAATAAGAGCGGATGAATAAAAAAGGAAGACAATAGGGAAAATTAAATTGACAGGTTTCACTATAATTTGCACACTTCTCTCTCCTTTTATGCGTGGATATCATTTTTATGAAATAAATTTAATTTCCGAAGAACTTACCTTTCTATACTTATACATATATAATCATCCAATGCCACATTTACTCATATCAACAAACAGATTACAGAAGACCAGAACACACCACAAATATTTGATCCTATTTACCCAACCCCTCCGCTCGGACAGGATATGACACAAGGTCAATTTTTTAAGCGGAGTTTAGCAGGTTTGAATTCAGAGTTTTCCTTCTCCTAGACTAGTTGCCTCACCAAGGCTGAAGAACCTAGTCTGCCCTACTATTTACCCATAGCTGGAGGGAGAATAATTGGATTCATACCTTTCCCAAGGGTATTAGTGCTATGTGAAATGCAATCAGTCTCGTCCAGGATTTGAACTCGTATCGCCGTGTCCATATCCTGTGACGATAACCATTACACCACGGGCACCTCCTCAAATATTTGATGAACTCTAGTCGATAATGTAAAAATATCTAGACCATTAAGAGCAAAAAATGACGTCAAGTATTAAAAGCAATGCTGATAAAGAATAGACACCCTTCACTGAAAAAATATTTTTAGCTTGGGGATGGCAGTTTTTAAATGTATCTGATATGGGTGCTAAGCCCTGCATCCTTGGTGAACACTCAGATATGTGATCCTTATTAGTAATCTCTTTATTTTAAAACATACATAGACCTACATGTTCACACATGATGACATGCCCTTCTAAAAATCCCTTGAATATCGAATCATTCCATCACTCTACAACACAAGTATCTTTATGCCTGGAAAGGACCAAAGATGGCGGAAAGTACATGTTCTCAGATTAACAGAGACTTTGAGCAGTTTTAATCTGCCAACAACCACAGTTGTGACATCTTGTTTAACAAAAAGAAAAGCTGAATAAAGAGATAAAAAGTAAATCTTTTTCTATCATTTTGATAAAACATATCTTCAGCCTAATATATATATATATATGTGTGTGTGTGTATGTGTGTGTGTGTGTGTATGTGTGTGTGCATATGTGTGTGTGTATATGTGCATGTGTATACATGTGTGTGTATGCGTGTGTGTGTGTGTACATATATATACAGAGATATAGACGTATACACACACATATATATATATATATATATATCGAAACAATTTGTGGATGACAATATATATACGCTCCTCACATAATGCAAAGCTCTTCGAATAAATTAAGCACTCTGGTATGTGGTAGGGTAAAAATGTAAAACAAATGAAAGCTGACATGGTTTGTTTGTCCTCTGAGCAGTATGATACTAAGTCTAACATAAAGTTGGGCGGGTTTCTATCCCAGGTTCTAGAGTCCGATGAGTCCAGCCATACTAAAAAGTTGTGATAGAATGAAACAATCTGTGTGTGGATGACAATACATACATATATATATATATATATATGTTTGGATAGCATAGACACAATGTCAACAGTGCTTGGTGACAGTCAGTTTCTCTTGGCCTGATGATCACATAGACAAGATTCTGACAGTCACCAAGTGCTGTTAACTCAGTGTTGACAATTGTCTAACTTAGATCTACATAAGTTCCATCACAAATATTGAATATTTTTTATTTGTCAATATCTCAAACTAATTTGATAATATCTATCTATCTTTATATATATATATATATATACCCATAAGATTTAGGCCTGAAAAGTATCAAGGTTCGATTTTATATTTCTCAAGTTTTCATTGTTCAACTATGATGCCACTTAACAAATCAGAAAGTACATTCTCGCACATATGTGGACAGACACTCTCCTGTGGGGTTACACAAGTAGCATTGAGATGTTATTGAGTGACCTTGTGTATTGTGCAACCACCATACTCAAAGTGAAGTCTAATAGTTATATAGCCTTTTACTCTTACTCAGACTTATGCTTATATTTTCTTTTTAAGTCAGCGCCCATCTTCTTACCCATTCTTTCATTCCGCTTTGTGTTCTTTGTGCTGCCATCTTTGTTGTTGTCACCTTGTGTCAAATCTCTGTGTCTCTCTGTCTGTTCTTATTCATCTAACCATCTTAGTCCTTCTTTGCTAGAATGACAACAACAAAGGTACATTCTTATGTGCACATATTTTATTGCTAACAACCAATCCATTTCACCTGTTGTAACCTTTGTCAGGAGTGACAAGCATGGTGGAAATCAATTGTTTTCTTTCAATAGTGCCAGGCAACTAACGAATTAGTCACACAAGTTTCCCAGCATTGTCTAATCATGTGAGGTCTTTACCAGTCATCACTATGGATTTAAACTGACCCCTGAGGTCAATGGCCATTGCTCAATTAGATGATTCACTGTATCTTTCAATCCATTAAATGGTGTATATCTCATTTAAATTACCTATGCCATGTGTCAATCATAGATTTCACCAATCTATTTCATAAGATTATGCTTATTTTTTTCTCAGGAAATATAATCTTGAAACATCATCATCATCATGTCACGCCGCCAGCACGGATATCCCTGACCCTCTCTCGCCACTTCTTCCTATCATTCATCGCCTCCGGCAGGTCTTCAGGATTACATTCTGTGTCCTCACATAGTTGCTGTATGTAGGTTCGTGCTGGTCGTCCTGCTTTTGCACATCTATATGTGGGGGTCCACAGGAGTGCATCGCTTATGAGCTCGTCCTTGCTTCTCCAGTAGTGTCCCACATGTCTGGTTCGTCTAACTTGTATAGTTTTCGTGATGGGGGGCAAGTGTCCGTATAGTTGGTGTCTCGTGGGGTGTTGTCGACAGGACTTGTTCAATACTGCTCTCAACATTCTTGTGTAATTTCCGTCTACTTTCCTCTTCAGCCACTTAGTTAGCATCCATGTGGTGCATCCATATAGCAGTATCAACACAACTGCTGCGTTGATATCAATGGAACTCTCAGAAAGTGAAACCCTACAGGAAATGCACTAACATTGTTTGATAGAGCATGTTTGCAGCAGCTGTTGGTTATATATTTTGGTCTGGACAGCAATCTGCATTCAACACTTGTGTGATGCTCTGAAAATAATGCCTTCTATTTATTATTTGTTCCACAATATCTATAGCAGATGTTGGTGTTATGACAACAGAGGTTAAACCTTCCTTCTAAGAACCAATAATTTTTACTTTTTTTACTGATGAACAGGTAAGAAACACCCAGGCAAAATAGCATCTGGCATAAAAGCCAAAATCTATCATTAAGGTCCCACAAGTTAAAAAAAAATGTACTCATTAGCATTCATTGACA
This sequence comes from Sepioteuthis lessoniana, assembly GCA_963585895.1. NCBI lineage: Eukaryota > Metazoa > Mollusca > Cephalopoda > Myopsida > Loliginidae > Sepioteuthis > Sepioteuthis lessoniana. The sequence goes on along the minus strand of OY757917.1, from coordinate 75,042,997 downwards.
TTTGCTGAACATTAATAAGGACCAAACAATGGATCTAAACACATTTAGACAGAGGGTAGTGAACTTCTGCAATAACAATGGGAATAAGAAGCAATTTTCAATACAGCTGTCAACCTATGAAATGAAGAGTGCCTTGATCAGCATATTTCCATGAATTAGGCCAATGAGAAATGGATTAAATGGATGGCATTTTCCTGACAATGATGCAATGAAAACAACAGAACATGATGCAGTGAACATTTCTTCATCTTTGTCAGTGCAGATATTTATGAATATAATACACCTAATCTTATGTATAGCGAATGATGATAATAATATTTAAAAAAAGTGTTTTATGGCCAAAAACTTGCTCTATCGTATGATGTTATTGTGCTCTCTGTATCGGTTGAAGTTTCTATGGAAAAGACTGGAGGTATAACTTTGGAGCATCTCTAAAAGTTCAAATCCTGGACTAGGTTGCTTGTGTTTACTTCATTCAAACGCTCTTGGGAAAGGTATGAATTTATCTGTTCTCCCTTTAGTTATGGGCAAGTAGTAGGGTAGACTGGCTTCTTTAGCTATACCTGGGCACTCTGTCTTAGGGAAGGAAAACTCTGAATTCAAATCAGCTTTATTCTGCTTGAAAATTGACCTTGTATTACATCCTGATCATGGGGGATAAGTTTGGTAAATACAGTTGGTTTGAATCTAGTATTTTTTCCTTCTCCTATACTAATCACCAAATCAATTCTGCTCTACTGTTTATGGATTGCAATGCGGAGGAATAGTCCTGCCTTTTCCAAAAGTATTAGAGCAAAGTGAAATACAAACAGCCTCATGAAGAGTTTGAACTTGGTTTGCTAATTTCATTTTTGATGACAATGACTGTTATACCATGTACACATACTCCTGTAATACTTTCCTGGCCTTTTGGCTGGGCCGTCTGGCATTCGTGTCGGATGGGATATCAAACAATGGCAGATTCGAGGCTGAAAGGCCCCCAACTTTGGTTGGGCCACCCTCGGGTGGGCGAGCTGCAAACTTTTACCCCTATGTATAGTACTAGACCTTGCTGTCTAGTTTAAGCCATAACCCAGCATACGTGCCTGGATCCAAATTTGGATTCGTGAAACTGCTTGCCTCATTAGACCCACATTGCACTTAGTGGGTCGATGAGCAGCACAAACTAGCAGGGTTCGAGTCTCGGCTCATCCCGACCTTCCCCTCCCCTTTATCCCCACTTTAATCAGCCTTCAGACTTCTGACCTTGTGTCAAGTCCTGTCTGGTGGGAGGCAGCGACAAATATCATACTCCTGTAATACAGATGCAAATTTTTCAGAATTTCAATGGCATAAACTTCTTATTAAATTCATAAAATATCTATTTATTCATTAAAATATTTTCTTTTCTTTTTATGAGCTTACTTCATCTTTTAGCTGAATTGCATATTCCAGAATGACAAAAATGATTCTGTTTTTGATTTGATGAAATCCAAAGGATCTTGAAATTCCCAACCAGAAAAATGTTGTTTGCTTAGGTATATTTGTTTAATGTCCTATGGTTTATTTCACATAAAAAACCTTTTTGTAAATGTTTGATTATAATCATAACTATATTTTCAATGCTCCATTGTAATCAATTTTTAAATCCTCTTTTTTTATTGATCTGTAATAATCATTTGTTCTCACACTTTTATATAGTTCTATGTGTTCTTACCTAATACTGATAATTCATGTACAAATATAAAACATTCAAATTACTATTCCTATTTGATTACAAATAATTTGTATACATTTATATAGTTTCAAGCATTCCAATCCAAAACTAATCATTTTTTGACAGATATGTTTGACTCATAGACCGGACACTAATATGTACTTCCACTCGGGATCAGGTCAATGGATTGACTGATTTTAACAGCATACTAACTAAATCTTGAGTTATCTTATGCCCAGAGGTTTTGGAATTATAGTAATTGTACATTTTCGTGTGTCTATTCTTAAGATATTTGTACATGGATATATAATATCAAGTTTTCCTATCTTTTTACAATAATTTGCACACAGTTGTATATTTTCAAGTAATCTAATAAGTCATTTATTTGCTAATAGTTATATGCTTTCAAGAAACTAATAACAACTCTTAGTAAATAATTATGGTCAAAAATAACTATTCTTCATACAAATAATTTACATTTATGTAGCATTATGGTATCAATAATAATTTCAAACAGATCTATTTGATCCATAGATGAGACCCTAACGAGTAAAATGTCTTTGGATCAGAGTGAACCAAAGAGTAATAGTCAGTAAAGAAGTACTCCACCCTTCCAAAGGTTTGAGAATTGGAGCCTCACCAATGGGTGGAGTTTAATGCTATATCCAGGATGACCACTTTTATGGGAGAGAAACCTTACTCCTCTACAGGTAATGCAGTCTATGGATTCTAATCTCTGCCAACAGGGCTATGAATGGAGTGAAATAAGTGGTAGGTTAAAAGTGACAAAACTGGAGGATATATAGAATTTCTCCTCCAAGATCAAAGATCATTTCCTATGATGCATTTTGAACAAAAGGACCAATGTATCCATGTAGAAAAATTCCAACTTGATTCCTTGCCTTTTCTATAACAATGCATCAATGAAACAAACCCATTTTTCTCTATACCATTGCACAATTGCAGTGTGTCCTTGTTGTAGTGTGTCCTGTCAGCAGATCTTAGAATATGTCAACTGAATCCTCTACAAAAAAGGTGTGTCCTGGGTATGACATTAAACTTTACCTAGTAGTGAGTGTCCACTTCTGGAGCTCTGTGGAGTGTGGAGTACACCCTTTGTTACTATTTCTCCCTGGTTCACCATGACCCAGAGTCCTATTGGTGAAATATTTTTTTAATATAAGATTGGAATTCTTGAAATCATATAGAAAGACTTGCTTTATAAAATATTATTATTGTAGGGAATGGAATTGGTAACTTGAATTCAAATCTTGGATGAATATGTTTGCATTTTAGTGCTAGTGCCCTAGAGAAATTCTTGAATCCATTTATTCTCCCTCCAGCTATGGGTCAATAGTGAGGAGGACTGACTTTTTTAACCTAGGTAAGGTAACCTGTGCAGAAGAAGAAAAACTCTGAATTAAAATGTGCTGTACTCTGCTTAAAGATTGTTGCATCATACTCATCTTGGAGAAGTTGCATTATCACATAATTGAAACCATATAATAGTGTGCAAATTATTATTATCTGACAAAGACTCCCTTTGTTACGTTCCGCTCTCTGGTCAAACAAACAACAATACGGAATTTATATATGACAATGTATATTTATTTTCTTGACGGACGCTTGTGTGAAGTAGGAACAGTCAGGAGAGGAATTAGGATTGTTCGTCGATGAGGCTGGAACTCTTCGATGTAAGTAGACGATGGCCGAGACAACGCACACAGTGTGACGACGAGAGAGGTTTCGTGAACAGTGGGATCCTTTTTTTACTGCCTTCTGTTCAATTCGTTGGCCTTATATTACCTTCAAACTCCTACGCGGAGATATGGACACTCCTCCACGCCTCCGCAATTTCTTCCGATATCTGGTGATCGGAATGTGTCACTTCCGCTATCTTCGGAATGGCAGGTGTGATCGTCATCGAGCGGAAATAACTATCATGCAGTTTATAGGTCACTCTCTTCCAGTACATCGCTTTTTTTTTACGGCACAGTGAGAATTTTTTTTTTTTACCTTGTCTCATATTGTGAGCCGAGCTGTATTTTACACCTTCAGCATTAAATAACCCAAAAAGAGTTGATATGTAGCAAAACCAACCAACCAACCAACCAACCATCAAACCAAGTGGTTTTAATTTGTAATAAAGAATTCTTTTTGAATCCGAACAAACATAAAGGGAAACATTTTTATGCAGTAGATTTCATTTTGGTTGAGATGTTGAAAGCCGGCATAGTTTGTTTGCCATTTTCTTTTCCAATTGAATTCTCATAACCAATCCATTTTTTTCTTTGCCAACAAACATTTTCTCCAAACATGATATTTTTCTGTGTTGACCAAGAAGAAAAAGACAAGTGTTTAAACAGTGAACAGTGTTTGTTTTTATTAGTTTATATGAAAACCATTTTATTACCTTCTAAATTTTCTATAAACTTCATAAATATACAAAGATTGATTGATCACATCAGTAATTAAAATCTGTATAAACTTCAAAGATCCTGCTAAAATTTCAAAAAATATTTTACCAAATATGACTCTAAGAACTTTTGTTCATGATTTCTGTTAGTACCCAGTTATTTGATATTAAATGCGTATCTGGATTATTCACAACACATAGATATTAGAAAAATTAGCTATTCTAAACTTATCATTGGGATACAATAAATAATTATCTTCTTTACATAATGTGTATGTTTGATAGGTGCCCTAAATGGTCACATGACTGTCCAAAAACCCAATCTTGATCTCTTTTCACATCCTATCTTTGTATGATAGAGCCGTTGTCTTTGAAACTGTCAGAAACTGGTAAAGTCATCTATCTTACCTACTCTTATCAAGTAAGCCTTTTTCTGCTTTGTACCCCTGTGTATATTTCTTGCTACTGCGACTCATTTGGGTATTCTTGCTTTTTAATGCTATTGATATGTATATCATGTACATAAAAGGTTGCCCAGTCACCTGAGGCTGTAGAATACACTAACTGCATCTCTGCTGAGGGGTAAGACTCCCCCAAAGAGTGTCTTGGATATGACACTAAATGAGATAATAGTGAGGCTACAGTAATGCCAGAGCTTTGGGGAATGCAGAGTACCTCTTCATTGCCATTGCTCCCAGGTCCACCCTTGCCCAAACTCGAAGCACCTGATAAGGCCCTATCTAAGGGGTCAAATAGAACTAAACTGCATACGTGTGCTAAATTGCATTGTTTGAAATAGAACTGTTTGACTAGCAGGCATATATATAAAGGAACAGACAGAATACATTCAAAATCAGATAGATAAGATTAGAGACTCGGTGGAAGATAGACAATCTAGAATAGCCTGGCAAACAATAAACGAAGTGAGCAGAAGAAAGAACACAGCCAAAGCAAAACTTAAAGCAGCAAACCAACAAGAAAGAATAAAACTGTGGAAACAGCACTTCGAAAACTTACTTGGAAACCCACCAAAAATAACGCATGAACCAATCACCAGAATAATTAGCAAACAATTAGACATTAAACTAGGACCGTTCACACAAGAAGAACTCGACTCGGTTCTCAGAAAAATTAAAAATAGGAAAGCTGCAGGGCTGGACGAAATTCCCCCGGAAGTATGGAAGACCAGACAATTCGACGACATACTGCTCCGACACTGCAACGCAGTATACAATCAAAATCCGATAGATAGATGGATGAAGGGATGCATACTCCCCTTCCCTAAAAAGGGGGACCTCGGATTAGCCAAAAACTACCGAGGCATAACACTTACATCCATAGCTGCCAAAATCTACAATGCCCTACTACGAAACCGAATAGAACCCGAAATCGACAACATACTTAGAAAAAACCAAAATGGCTTCCGAAGAAATAGATCCACGACCTCACAAATATTAACCATCTGCAGAATCCTTGAAGGTGTACGGGCAAAGAACCTACAAGCGACATTAATATTTGTTGACTTTACCAAGGCTTTCGACTCCATTCACAGAGGAAAGATGGAACAAATCCTACTAGCGTACGGCATACCTAAAGAAACCGTAGCGGCAATAACGATTCTCTATAGAAACACTAAAGTAAAAGTATGATCACCGGATGGAGACACAGAATACTTTGACATTGTTGCAGGAGTACTACAAGGGGACACGCTGGCCCCGTACCTCTTTATCATTTGTCTAGACTACGTACTTAGAACATCGATTGACAAAATCAAAGAGAATGGCTTCGAACTGACGAAGAAAAGAAGCAGAAGATACCCCGCAACAACAATTACCGATGCCGACTACGCCGATGACATAGCGATACTAGCAAATACACCTGACCAAGCTGAAACACTTCTGCATAGTTTGGAATGAGCAGCAGCAAGCATAGGCCTCTATGTTAATGCACACAAAACGGAATATATGTGCTATAACCAAACGGGGGACATCTCCACTCTAGAAGGAACCCCACTTAAACTAGTAGACAAATTCACGTACCTAGGAAGCAGCGTCGAATCAACCGAAAAGGACATCGAAACGAGGTTAACGAAAGCATGGACAGCTATCAATAGGCTATCGATTATATGGAAATCAGACCTAACCGATAAAATGAAATGCAGTTTCTTCCAGGCAGCGGTCACATCGATACTGCTATATGGATGCACTACATGGACGCTAAAAAACCGGCTGGAGAAGAAGCTAGATGGCAATTACACAAGAATGCTGCGTGCAATCTTGAACAAGTCCTGGCAGCAGCACCCCACAAGACACCAACTGTACGGCCACCTGCCCCCTATCACGAAAACTATTCAAGTTAGATGAACCAGACATGCAGGACACTGCTGGAGAAACAGGGACAAACTCATAAGAGATGTACTCTTATGGATCCCCACACATGGCCGCGCAAAAGCAGGACAACCAGCTCGAACGTACATTCAGCAGCTATGTGAGGATACAGGATGTTGTCCTGAAGACCTACCTAGGGTGATGAACGATAGGGAGGAGTGGCGAGAGAGGGTCAGGGATATCTGTGCTACCAGCGCGATATGATGATGATGAAACTGAAGAGCTTAAAATAGAAATGTTTTTGACAATTAAACTGTGTACTCAAGCTAAAGTGAATAGTTTGAAATAAAACAATTTGAATAAAGTGGATTTGGCATTAAATAACCAACAAACGTTGATATGCCATAAAACCCAACCAACCAACCAACCAACCAACCAATATAATGGTTAAATGTTGTTTATGAGTAAATAAGGTTATCTTTTCTTCTTTTTAGTTTGATGATTGTATATCATGGATATACTAATGCTAATATTGGTCCTTGGAAAGTGAGGACTTAATTAAAACATCTTCCCACTACCAGGCATCCATAACTATCAAGTTTATTTTTCACATAACCTTGGTTTATAAACTAATGTCTATCAGTTTTTCATATATACTAGTCATTTAAATTTCCTGACAAGATGATTACTTTCTTAGCACATCATGTAGAAATATAAGCAATCAATTCAGTCTTCCTGAATATTGTACACATTACTGAATCATTAAATACCATTCTCCACTGTCAATCAAAATCTTACCCCTGTCAAAATTCAGAAAGTGCAATAACAAAAATATCAAAGAGGCTGGTGGAGGAGTCAAGTGAACTGATTTATCTAATTCATATCCAACTCTCGACCCTGATATTGGGCACAAAAATATGATGTGATCATTTCTTTCTATCTTCCATAATAAATTCTATAAACATGTTTTTGGCAAGCATGCTTTACAGGCACAATTTTACCATTCAGGTTGAAGAAAACAATATTTACTTGAGGGTCACAGAAGCTGCTTTGTAAAGTGCTGCTTCCAAGATTTGTTCAAAACAGCATGCAGCATCTTTGTGTACTTTCCGTCTACCTTTTTCCTCCATGTGTTTTAAATGTCCAAGTGGTCAAACCATACAGTAGTACTGACCCAGCTTCAGCTAGGAAGAATTTCAGTTTTATTTTATCATAGATATCAGAATTTCATATGGCTGTTAGCCTGTCAATAGCAGAACATGCTTTACCTATGCATCCGTTAACATTGCTATTCAGTAGATGAGATATTGTTACTGAGGTATGTGAACTGGGTTTTTTTTGAGGCCTGCTGTTTGATGTGGACATGTTATCATCTTGAAAACTCACTCTAGCCTTGCACTAACTCATGATAAGGAAGTATCAAATTCACTACACTAAACGATTATTCAACAAAACAGATTTGCTAAACATCAAACTATAGTTAGCCCTTTACCTTTAATCTCGGCATTAATATTATTGACGTGTGTTCTCATGACATGATGGTAAAAGTGGTAAACTGCAACAGTGTAATAAGTGAGTTCAAACTCAAGTCACGCTATTACGAAGACTTTTGAATGAAATGTTTTATAAGATATAATCATATTTGCTTGTATTGAGGCTTTCCCTCCAGAATTAACTGATAGCTTTCATTGGAGATCAAGTGATCTCTTCAATATACCAGCACTCTTCTCAGTATTCTATCTGGTTTAAATAAGGTTGTAATAAAGTTAATTTCAATTGTTGTTAAAATTTTTTTCAATCCTGAATAAGTGAATATGTGGCTGGAAAAGGAGTAGCAGCCTCCCTTACACCTCGGTGTAGTAGCAATTGAAAAGAGAGCCTTTGGATCACCCTCAACTATGGCTGCCTACTTTACTTTTTAAATACATATACATATATATATTTATGTATGTATGGATAAATACATATATATATATATATATATATAAGGATAAATACAAATATATATATATATATATATATATATATATAAAGTAAAGTTGGCGACTGTAGTCGAGGGTGACCTGAAGGCTCCCTTTTCGATAGCTTTTACACCAAGGTGTAGGGAAGGGCACAACTCTTTTCCTGGAATTGCTCCACTTTACCCTTGATCCGTACCTTATAATGCTGAGTGTTAAGAAAAGATTGTATATAGAATCCTTGACTTGAGTAATATTTGCTGCCTATATCTATGTGGTTAATATAATAAATTATGCTCAATTAGTTACCTGTCGGAAGCAGTTTACAGTTGCACCTTTTTCAAGGAAATCAGTAGTTATGGATCCTTTCATGTCCCAGAACACTGTCAGCATGACCTTCTTTACTGATCATTGCACCTAATTTTTTTTCTTTATCTGAGAGATAACATGTTTCCACTCCATGGACTGTCTTTTTGATTAAGACTCATTGTGGCAAACTCTCCATCAGTAAATCTTTTTTACTATAACAGGTTTCTCCTTATATATCACACTTTCTTCAGTAAATTTCTCATAGTTTGCACTTTTCAACAACCAAAATTTAATGACGGAAGTCTGTTCAAGCCTGCAACATTTTTTTTTTATTTGGCACCATTCTGAATAGCCTCAAAACAAATATTTTTGCAAGATTGAAATAATTTTCGTTTTGGAATACTTTTTAACAACGCTGTGTTTACATTGAAGGAAAAAAATTGGAGGAAAAATAATTTTCTTTTTCCAAAAAAATTCACTTTTTTTATTGAATGAGCCTCATATATATATATATATATATATATACGCACAGCAAAAGCTATATGTATGTATGTTTACTTAGGCACACATAGACACTCACTTTATCAATAATCTATAATGCTGGCAGAACTTAGTATAATCCTAAATCAATCAATAAATTATTTGCAAATCCATAATCCCTTAAGACTGTTAAGAGTCTGACAAGAAACAAAGATAGTTACTTTCAGCATACAGAAAGCACATGTATAAGTAGAAAAAAAAAGGTTTATATGATTATGCATTATGCAATATATATATATATATATATATATATATATATATATATACATGTAGATGCACACATATATCTAGACATTATATGCATAAATATATACATATATACATGAAAATCGTGTATATACACACAAACACACAAACATACACACACACACACATATGCATATATATATATATGTATATATATATATATATATATATATATATATAGTTGTCTCCATTCTGTAAATACATATTTGAGTTTGTGTATGCTCTGTGAAAAGTCTCCTGATATTTACATGCTTGCTTCATTTTTAGCATTGCAATAAGATAAAATGATTCAGTTATTATGAATGTTTTCTAAAACTTCCCAGACATAATTTATCAGATGAAAACTGCTTCAATATTGGTTGGAACAACAGCAAACATTTTTCAAGTATACATAAGTATATATAAGTATATATAAATATGTTGTACAGTGTTTCCTAATATATATATATATATATATATATATATATATAGAGAGAGAGAGAGAGAGAGAGAGAAAAGGAGAATATTTGTATGAATGTATGCTTATAAGCATGTATTTATCCAGATTCTCTGCGACAGGCAAGATGTAGCATAAAAACCAACTTTAAATAGAGTAAAACTGGTTTGAATTCAGTCTTCTTTCTCCTAGACTAGTTTCTTTGCTAAGGCTAAAGAGCCCCATCTACCTTGCCATTTTACCAATACCTCGATTCGATTTCTTTGTTTAATGGCATATCAATCTTCATATGTTGTTTAATACCAAAGCCATCCTTGTGAAAGAATAGCAGTGATACTATTAAACCTTCAGCTGGGAGGATAAAGGGATCATTCTTTAGTCCAAAAGGGAATGTAATTGTGTGACTTAAATTCAAATTCACTTACTTCAAGGTTGCAATCCTGCACTTTAGCCATTGTGCCACAGGGATTCCACCCTAGAGCTGGCGGAGAATGGATAGATTTTTGCTTTTCTCAAAGGCATTAATGTGTAGTGAAACACTAACAGCCTTGACTAGGATTCGAACTCAGATTGCTAATTCCATTTACTAAGTTGATAATTGTTATGCTAAGTTTGCATCCAAATATATGAGTAGAGCTGTGTTATTTGTAAATATTTTAACATATGCATATATTTATGTCTGTATGAAGAAAACAGAAAAAGACAAAGCATTCCAAATGTGATTAATTTGTTCGGTAGAAATTTTGTTAAGGAACTGGTGATCCTGTTTCACCAAACAGCAACAGCCCCTTGGGGTCCCGTGGCGTCCATTATAAAAAAGAGCTCCACTGGAGATTCTTCCTCTATTTTCTACTCCCACTGCTATTAGCAGGAGGCTCTATTTTCCACTTCCACTGCTGTTAGCAGGAGGTCCATTCGTAGCAGCCTTTGATGGCATACGTAGTTGGTACCTTCCACCAGCCAGGACCCAAGAGCGACAAACGCACGTGCTGAGTTAAAAGGAACAGGACACTCAGACAGTTTAGTTCCAGCAGGCATTTTATCTGCAAACCTTAACACACTTTCACCAAACCTACCAAAACTTCACAAAACCTTAAAACCTTACAACCTTCACATAACAAACCTAACCTTACTTTATCTTACATCTTGAACTCTTTTGTGAACTCTTCCAATGCTTAGTTTGTTCCATGTGGTGTAAAACCCCTGTTTATTGTTGTTGTTGTTGTACATAAGTTTTTTTGCACTAAAAGTCGTTCGTCTTCCTTTCTTCAAAAGCTCTCACCCAAATCTCTACTGCTGTTGAAGTATGGTTTATTCTTTTACAAAACGTAGGAATAAACCAGGCTCTTCGGGATTTATAAAAATCCCCATAATTCATGATGGTAAAGTTGATGTTAAAATGTTTCAGTTTTATTAAACCTTCTTGACACATTTTAAATACCATTGCTTGTGTCAATCACATGATAAAAAAGAGCACTGAATGAATGGTTATGAGTCTTTCTTTGTATATACTTTCTCTTCTCTTGTTATTTTGATAAAAACATCCATCAGCGTTCAAATAACAATTATTTATCCCTCATTAAGTCCTGATTAAGTTTTAATGAAATCAAAACGTTTTAACATTGACTTTACCATCATGAATAAATTCATCACATTCAGAATTCTTTTTCTATTTTCTTTATACTCTCAGATTTATTTCCTTAACTTACTTCTATTATGTCTGTATATGTGCATGTGTATATGTGTGAGGGATGTTTAGTTCTTAAACCTCTTTTGAATAAACAAAATCCAACAAAGGTGGAATATAGTGCATTGAATTAACTGTTACAAGTATTAGAATTATTTTTTGTGGTGTCAGGTGATTTGTAAGTCTGGTGAGAAGACATCAGGAAAGTATTATTTAAAAGTGACAGGTAAGAGATAAATAGAGCCATACACACCAAAAATTCTTCCGCCTATTGAACGACTTCTTGTGTTGCTAATACAACATTTTGACTGTCCCATTCTTCAGCACTCACCAGGTGTGAAAACTCCAAGAGAAAAAAAAGGCAATTTCTTTCCTCTAATGGAAAAAAAACCCACAATCGCATAGGAAAAGTTGATAATAAATGTATACCAAATGGAAGAATCCATTATCACAACTCTAGGTAATTTCCTTAAGTTCATGATCAATACCAGTCCATTAACACCATACAAGTGTGCCACATCTCTGGCTGATTCCAAGTTATCACTGGGAGGGGTCTTTAACACCTACTTTCTTAAGCAAAGAAAATCACATAGTGTTAAAGTCTCTACTCACCTGACTTGAGTACATGGTAGATGTGTCACCTTTTTCAATCTTGCTTACACCTCAATGATACTACTTGCCATTGTTATGAGAGAGATAATCCTGAAAAAAATTGTATTTATATAGCAGTCCATATATACACTGAAAGGTGTACAAGAGAGAAACAAGTCCCCTCCTTAAAGTCAGACTTGAAGAACGCAAGAAGGATATAAGCAGAAGTGAGGTGGAGAAATCTGGTTTAGTGAACCATGCCTAAGAGGCGAAAGATATATTACAGAGTTACTCATTTCAGGAGGTATCTATTATTGACAGGAGATTATTGCGAGGAATGGCTAGACAAATAGAAATCTGTTCAATGTTGTATAACAACTAATAGAATATAATGCATAAGGTACACAATAAAAATAGGGAAACATTATTATAGTTCACTGAAGATACTCATCATCAACATCATCATCAGGGTTATCATTGGGACTCATTGGGCCCATGGTGTAGTCGTTATCGTCGTAGGAATTGGACACGGCGACACGAGTTCAAATCCTGGACGAGACTGATTGCATTTCACATAGCACTAATACCCTTGGGAAAGGTATGAATGCAATTATTCTCCCTCCAGCTATCGGTAAATAGTAGGACAGACTGGGTTCTTCAGCCTTGGTTAGGCAACTAGTCTAGGAGAAGGAAAACTCTGAATTCAAATCTGTTAAACTCCGCTTAAAAACTGACCTTGTGTCATATCCTGCCTGAGCGGAGGGGTTGGTAAATAGTATCATTGGGACTCTTTGTTAATGTTGGGGTGACATTATGCAAAACTATTATCATCATCATCATGTCGCGCTGGTAGCACGGATATCCCTGACCCTCTCTCGCCACTCCTCCTTATCGTTCATCGTCCTAGGTAGGTCTTCAGGACAACATCCCATATCCTCACATAGCTGCTGAATGTATGTTCGTGCTGGTTGTCTTGCTTTTGCACGGCCATGTGTGGGGGTCCATAAGAGTACATCTCTTATGAGTTTGTCCCTGCTTCTCCAGCAGTGTCCTGCATGTCTGGTTCGTCTAACTTGAATAGTTTTTGTGATAGGAGGCAAGTGGCCGTACAGTTGGTGTCTTGTTGGGTGTTGCCGCCAGGACTTGTTCAAGATTGCACACAGCATTCTTGTATAATTGCCGTCTAGCTTCTTGTCCAGCCGTTTTGTTAGCGTCCATGTAGTGCACCCGTATAGCAGTATCGATGTGACCGCTGCCTGGAAGAAACTGTGTTTCATTTTATCGGTTAGGTCTGATTTCCATATAATTGATAGCCTATTGATAGCTGTCCATGCTTTCGTTAACCTTGTTTCGATGTCCTTTTCGGTTGATTCGACGCTGCTTCCTAGGTACATGAATTTGTCTACTAGTTTAAGATGGGTTGCTTCTAGAGTGGAGATGTCCCCCGTTTGATTATTGCACATATATTCCGTTTTGTGTGCATTAACATAGAGGCCTATGCCTGCGGCTGCTCATTCCAAACTCTGCAGCAGTGTTTCGGCTTGGTCGGGTGTATTTGCCAGTATTGCTATGTCATCGGCGTAGTCAGCATTGGTAATTGTTTTTGCGAGGTACCTTCTGCTTCTTTTCTTCATCAGCTCGAAGCCATTCTCTCTGATTTTGTCAATCGATGTTCTAAGTACGTAGTCTAGACAAATGATAAAGAGATATGGAGCCAGCATGTCCCCTTGTAGTACTCCTGCTACAATGTCGAAGTATTCTGTGTCTCCATCTGGTAATCGTACTTTTACATTGGTGTTTCCCAAGTTTTTTTGGTAGAAAAGGGCTGCAAATAACAGTGAAAAACAATTTTTTTTTTCAAATCACCTGTGATATAAAAGAATGATTTCCTCATTCGTAATCATCACAAGCAGATATAAATTTGTTGGTTATTCAGTAATATACTATCAATTTATGAATATATGAAGGTTGATCAAAAAGTTCTAAACCCCACCCAGAAAAGAAGAGCATTACTGAATATATATTTGTTGCAACATATTAGCACTTCTTATAGAACTAGTAAACCAATTCAGATTTCTATCTTAATTTCTGTACAGGTTAGGTCCATACAAAGCTGAGACAAAAGCAACAAGTCTAAAAATTGAGTGAGCTTTAGAACTTTTTAAATGACCCTTATATATATATATATATATATATATATATATAATTCCCGAGCTGACATGGTTTGTTTGTTAGCCGAGCGGTATGATACTAAATCTAACATAAAGTTGAGTGGGTTTCAATCCCAGCTTCAAGCGTCCTATATGTCTTGCCACACTGAAGAGTTGTGATACAATGAAACAGTCTGTCTGTGGATGACACCCAGGTTGGGTCATACCAAAGACTTTAAAAATGGAACTTGATACTTCTTTGCTTAACACTCAGCAATATAAGGTATGTATCAAGGGTAGTGGAGCAGTCCAGGGAAAGGAGTAGTGCCCTCCTCTACACCTTGGTTTAGTAGCTTTTGAAAAGGGAGCCTTCTGGTCGTCCTCGACTACGGTCACTAACTTTACTTATATATATATATATATATATATATATATATATATATGCTAAGGTCATTCAAAACATTCTAAGCAGAAAGAAGAGCCATTGTTACTTCTTTTAAAACTTGAAAAATCTAAATTTGCTTTTCTGTTTTCATAAGAAGTGGTTGTGTGTTATCACAACAAACATGTTTAGCTATGCTTTTCTTTCTGGGGGAGGCTAAGAACATTTTGAATGAACATCTTTTTATCTATTTCAAATATTTGAAACATAAATGTAATTAATAAGATAGTAAGAAACTACAAAAGGGCCATCAAATATTCCATTCTTCAAAAAAAAAACTGGTAAGTTATACATATATATATATATATAGAAGAAGGTTGAATTTGTATTTCTTTGATGGTAGGAATATAAATCAACAAAGCAACAATCAATTGTTTTATTGGAGTTTATTCTTTTAGTTTCTTTTTGAATTAATTTTGGACATTGAGAAAGATGGAATTTTGAGTTGCTTGTTGATAACATTTTGTTTTGTGTTTGTATTTTTAATATATCTCCTGTTCTTTGTTCCTTTTCAGTCAACTTTTGACTGTCTATTTGACCCCTCTTACACTACTTTTGGTATTTTGAATGTTTGTTTTAGTAATCTATAACTTTCCTGACAGCTTTTTCTCTGTTCTCTGACTCTACTTGGTCTCTAACACTCTTCTCTAATTTACAATGACTTTTATCATGAAATTAGATCTAATTATGTACTCAACAGAGAACACCCAATTATTATTTTGTAGTAAAAGTACAATCACCATTATGCATTTACTTGAAAAGAATGTCTGTCGTCAAAGAAAATGACCATTTCCAAACTATATAACATAGTGACATTTCTATGTAACTTTGAATATATCACTCGTCTCAGTATTTTCCGAAACAATGACATTAACTTTTAAAACTATTTTACAAAGATTTCTATAAAAGGCACACTCCACTTCAAATGTATGGTTATCTATGGGTCTCTTTATTTGTTTATGCACTTATTTGCATATTTCTCCCATTTTAAGTGGTTATTCTGTGACAAATTCCGATATTTATTTCCAGTTGTGTGTCTCTTTGCACTTTTGGATCATAGAAACAAATATTGTTTCATTTTAATCAATGTCTGAGATTCTACTAGCAGTTCAAAAGGGTTTGAGGCTCAGTTTAAAACAATGCATTAAAATTTCAAGAATTTGTATCCCCCATGATATCATCTAAAACAAAATGTACATAGGTTTCTTTGTTTAATGGCATATCAACCTTTGAAGGTTATTTAATGCCAAAGCTATTCTCCTTGAAGAACAGTAGTGAAAAAATGTACATATGTTTGATGATGACAATAATAATAATCATAATGATAATAATAAATTCATAGTATGCTGAAGAATAGCAAATGCAGGCTACATACTGATAGGCATGAAACAGTTAATCACATAAAACAAATACAGCAAAATGGTACAGAAGGACTAGGCCTGATCCCAACAAGACTAGGCCTGATCCCAACAAGACTAGGCCTAATTCCAACTGAGTAGAAAAATAGATCTATGCAAGTGATCAAAATTTGATCATACAGACAAATGGTAGATGCATAAATCAGAATTAATCCCGGAATATTTTCTGGGATTTTGAGATAGAAACAGATAACCCAATCCTGACCAGACGACCAGACGACCAGTGATAATTAACAAGAAGAAAAGAACTCTCATCGACTTTGTCATTCTGGCAGACAACTGAGTAAAAAAAAAAAAAAATATTGGCAAATACCTGGAATATGCCAGAGGGTTGAAAATGCCAGGAAACTTGAAAGTGACAGTGATACCATTTGTAATTTGAGCACTAGCGACAATCCTTAAAGACCTGGAAAAGAGCAGGTGGAGACTCAAGATTGGAAGAAGAATCAAGATCATTTGGAGCAAAATGTTATCAATATGCACTTCTCTCCGAAAGACATCGTTTATAATTGTTGAGCGAAATATACTCTTCCCTGAAAAAAAATATTTGTCTGTCCCCATCAGACTATTTATTAATCTTCTTATTTCTTTATTTCCTTCTGTTAAGAGTTTTCTCAGTTACAGACATCAACTTTCTCCTCTGGTATAGAAAGTGTAAGGTATATTGAATAAAATGTTTGTTCGTAATCATTGGTTCAATAATTTTTTCTCATAACAGCAATAACATTTTCTCCATAAAATAAAATTTCTGATTTATTTATATGACAAATGCCATGTCTATAATTATGTATCTTTAAGTTCTTTATAATGAGCAGTATTTGGATTCGTTGCTTTAAACAGAAATCTGTTCAGCTTAGTGAATGAATGATTTTATTGACAGTCTCAGAGTTGGTGAATATTGGTTGTATACAGTGTTTCAAAATATATGGGACCTACATGACTGATAATAACTCTACAAATAATAATGTTGTCTTCTTTCTTGTTTCAGATTTGAAAATTGTATACTATAACAACTAATAATCCTTGAACACTATGCCTTGGACAAGAGAGGAAAAATATTTTGTGTCACTATTTATTTGGAGAAAAAAATCATTCAAAACTGTCTCAAAATAGATGCAACACATTAATATGATAATGAGTTATTGCTGAAAGAAAAAAACGCAAAAAAAGATTGCATGTCCTGGAAGCTGATATTATAACAAACAAATACTGATTTGATGTCTCTAGCCCAAAGGATGGATTTTTTACAGGATGTGTTCCAAATGACTGCCATTGCACTTATCTCAGTAATAAATCATTATCATATTAATGGGTTGCATCTATTTTGACACACCCTGTATCTGACTGTTTCTGAGAATGGGTAAAATCAGCTAGCTTTTTATTATTGGCCATATTAAGAGCTTAAAAAGTTTTATATATAATTATTTAAAGTCCCCTTATACTAGAGTGACTGAAAATTTTTACTTTATTTTAGAAGTGAGAGGAATAATTTGACAGCTTTGGATGCTTTTGCTGAGGTCATGAAAATGACGAACATCACTGGATTGTGTAATGTTGAGTTCACTTGATATTCTCTAAGTGTCACCTACCTGATTTGCCTCTGTAGTCTCTTAACACAGATATGATAGCTTATCACCCTGAAGAAGCCAAAACCAAAACAGTGACAAGAACTTAGGTTGGGTTTTATGGCATATCAATCATTGTTGATTTTACGTATATATTAAATATATGATTAGTAAATACATTTTGTAGATACACACAGTTAAATGATCAAACATTTCTATTCAATAAAATTAAGAATTGCTATGTTCAATCCCAGGTCGAGTCATACCAAAGACTTTAAAAATGGAACTTGATACCACCTTGCTTAACACTCAGCATTATAAGGTACGGTTCAAGGGTAAAGTGGAGCAATCCAGGGAATGGAGTAGCGCCCTCCCCTACACCTTGGTGTAGTAGCTATCGAAAAGGGAGCCTTCGGGTCACCCTCGACTATGGTCGCTAACTTTTTTACTTTATTTAAACACAGTTAAATGATCAAAGAGTTCTATTTCTAACAATTCAATTAAGCATAAGTCATTTGTTTGTCTTCAGTTTTAATGTCAAACAGTTCTATTTTACCCATAGATAGGACACTATCAGGTGCTACCACACTGTCCAGGGACTTAAGACCTTTTCTCTTTTATATATTCAAGCTGCTGTTGCTATTATGTATAGTTTAAAACACTACTGTCAACTGAACATGTATATGATCCAACTTTACACATATCAGGATAGTTGGTAACCAAACCAGCTACACTTGTAGATGTGTTGAGATAGAAGATGTCTTAGATACTTCATTATTCCCAAGACAAAACACCCATGAAGCCTATAGGCAAGAATCACTCAAGAACTTCAATTTTGTGCTTGTAAAAGATAATTCTATCTAACATTCTTTCTAACTAACATACATAGATCCTTATAAGGTTGTAAAATTTACAAATAACCATTTTAGATTAGTCATTAACAGTAGACAAGAAAATATTTCCATTTGATCATGTCAAACCATTTAGATAATATTAGTGAAAATCTAGCCTCCACCAGAAAGACGAGCATAGCTGAACATGTTTGTTGTGGCAACACAATATCACTTCTTATAAAACTAGGAAAACTAATTTAGATTTTTCAAGATTTCAAAAAGTAGTGATGGCTCTTCTTTCAGCTTAGAATGTTTTGAATGACCTTAGTATATATATATATATATATATATATATAATGATAATATTTTTAAAATTCTGTATAAATGAAATAAATGAAGGGACTTATTTACAGAAAACAGAAGAAAGACATAAAAAATTTAATCTAAATACATGCACCATTTTGTAAAACATGTAAAAATTAAACATAGTTTCTCAATGGATAAAATTGAGAAAATCATTTGGATATAAAATGGTTAATCAATCAACCTTGAGTACTTCTTAATCTCATTGGCTATTTATGTGTGTTTGTTTAGCACTTTTCCTTTTCTTTCATGGTCACTTATGCACAGAATTGAAGAAGAAGAAGAAGAAGAAGAAGAAGAAGAAGAAGAACAACAACAACAACAACAACAACAACAACAACAACAATTAGAAGGGGCATAGAAGAAGAACAAGTACAAGAAGAAGAAGAAGAAGAAGAAGAACAACAACAACAACAACAACAACAACAATTAGAAGGGGCAAAGAAGAAGAACAAGTACAAAAACAAGAACAAGAACAATGAGAAGGGGTATAGAAGAAGAAGAAGAAGAAGAAGAAGAAGAAGAAGAAGAAGAAGAAGAAGAAGAAGAACAACAACAACAACAACAACAACAACAACAACAAGAGAAATAAGAATGAGAGGGGACAAAGAAGAAGAAGAACAACAACAACAACGAGAGGAACAAGAAGAAGAAGAAGAAGAAGAAGAAGAAGAAGAAGAAGAAGAAGAAAGGTCTTTATTTAAGAAAAACAAAAAATAATCTGTGAAATTAAACAAAAGGAAAAGGAAAAGAAGATGATGAAAGAAAGAGCACAATATTTCTGTTATCAAGTCATTCATAAAGTGTTGCTGGTCTGACACAAGTTTTAATCCCAATCACCAAAAAATAGCTCTTGTGTGGAGTCAAATGTCACCTCTTTAACTCAACTATGGATACTGATATGTCACATGTAACATAGTTAGTTTTTAAAAGTAGTAATTAAAGCTATCACAATTATATTATTATGTTTATGATCACTCCAAGTGATAACATACAGTCTCATACTCCTAACATTCGGACCTGTGTTATTCACATTTTCAAGACTGTGCTCCTGTTCATATATCCACTTGTTATGTTAGGATGGACCTCAAACTAGAACAGAGAACAACCATCAAATCCTGTATCAGACTCAGGAAAGCAGCACTTGAAATGCTGAAACAGGCCTACAGCAATCAAGTAATGAGCAGATCCAGGTGTTTTGAGTGGCACTCCAACTTCGAGAGGGGGATTGAAGATGATGAGAGGTCAAGGCGACCTTCAACAAGAACTTCTCTTGAGAAACTGTCAGCCTCAGATTCTCCAAACAACACTCTGAATTCAGCATTTTTTTTCCTTCTAGACCAGTGGCTTCACCAAAGTGCTTGTCTGCCCTATTATTTCCCTTATAGCCAAAGGAAAAAAAGAGAAGGGTTCATGCCTTTAACCAAAAGTATTTGCACAAAGTGAAATGTAAACAAACTTGTCATGGATTTGAACTCAGTTTATCGAATCCAATTTCTATCAAGATAACTATTGCACTACACATACTTCTGAACTCACTAAACTAGAAAACGCATCATCAGGAAGATCAAAATCAACATTCTCACAGAAAATTGGGGAAGAGAATCAAGAAAAAGCAGCTTGTTTTACTGATAAAATTATTAAAAACACAGATTTTCAAAATATATTGTTTTGTTTTTAGTCTTTTCTAAAAACTGATGATTCATTTTTTTTTGCCACAAAGAAGATTAAACCTAAAAATACAACCAATATTCATGTCAGCACATGCACTATATCTATTGCATTCCATATAAAGATACTCATGTTTTATAGATGAGAATTATAAAAAGAAAGAATATTAAGATGTTTTTTCTGGGGAAAAAATTGTGCTTGTTTGAAAACTGAAACTTTCTTGATTTCTGATATTAGTTATAAATAAGCACTAACCTCTCCTGCATTTACCACCAAACTATGCAATGAAGAAATAAATATTGCGTATATATATCATCATCATCATCATATTGCGCTGGTAGCACGGATATCCCTGACCCTCTCTCGCCACTCCTCCCTATCGTTTATCGCCCTAGGTAGGTCTTCAGGACAACATCCTGTATCCCCACATAGCTGTTGAATGTATGTTCGTGCTGGTTGTCCTGCTTTTGCACGGCCATGAGTGAGGTCCATAAGAGTACATCTCTTATGAGTTTGTCCCTGTTTCTCCAGCAGTGTCCTGCATGTCTGGTTCGTCTAACTTGAATAGTTTTCGTGATAGGGGGCAGGTGGCCGTACAGTTGGTGTCTTGTGGGGTGCTGCTGCCAGGACTTGTTCAAGATTGCACGCAGCATTCTTGTGTAATTGCCGTCTAGCTTCTTCTCCAGCCGTTTTGTTAGCGTCCATGTAGTGCATCCATATAGCAGTATCGATGTGACCGCTGCCTGGAAGAAACTGCGTTTCATTTTATCGGTTAGGTCTGATTTCCATATAATCGATAGCCTATTGATAGCTGTCCATGCTTTCGTTAACCTCATTTCAATATCCTTTTCGGTTGATTCGACGCTGCTTCCTAGGTACGTGAATTTGTCTACTAGTTTAAGTGGGGTTCCTTCTAGAGTGGAGATGTCCCCCGTTTGGTTATAGCACATATATTCCGTTTTGTGTGCATTAACATAGAGGCCTATGCTTGCTGCTGCTCGTTCCAAACTATGCAGAAGTGTTTCGGCTTGGTCAGGTGTATTTGCCAGTATCGCTATGTCATCGGTGTAGTCTGCATCAGTAATTGTTGTTGCGGGGTATCTTCTGCTTCTTTTCTTCGTCAGTTCGAAGCCATTCTCTTTGATTTTGTCAATCGATGTTCTAAGTACGTAGTCTAGACAAATGATAAAGAGGTACGGGGCCAGCGTGTCCCCTTGTAGTACTCCTGCTACAATGTCAAAGTATTCTGTGTCTCCATCCGGTGATCATACTTTTACTTTAGTGTTTCTATAGAGAATCGTTATTGCCGCTACGGTTTCTTTAGGTATGCCGTACGCTAGTAGGATTTGTTCCATCTTTCCTCTGTGAATGGAGTCGAAAGCCTTGGTAAAGTCAACAAATATTAATGTCGCTTGTAGGTTCTTTGCCCGTATACCTTCAAGGATTCTGCGTATGGTTAATATTTGTGAGGTCGTGGATCTATTTCTTCGGAAGCCATTTTGGTTTTTTCTAAGTATGTTGTCGATTTTGGGTTCTATTCGGTTTCGTAGTAGGGCATTGTAGATTTTGGCAGCTATGGATGTAAGTGTTATGCCTCGGTAGTTTTTGGCTAATCCGAGGTCCCCCTTTTTAGGGAAGGGGAGTATGCATCCCTTCATCCATCTATCTATCGGATTTTGATTGTATACTGCGTTGCAGTGTCGGAGCAGTATGTCGTCGAATTGTCTGGTCTTCCATACTTCCGGGGGAATTTCGTCCAGCCCTGCAGCTTTCCTATTTTTAATTTTTCTGAGAACCGAGTCGAGTTCTTCTTGTGTGAACGGTCCTAGTTTAATGTCTAATTGTTTGCTAATTATTCTGGTGATTGGTTCATGCGTTATTTTTGGTGGGTTTCCAAGTAGGTTTTCGAAGTGCTGTTTCCACAGTTTTATTCTTTCTTGTTGGTTTGCTGCTTTAAGTTTTGCTTTGGCTGTGTTCTTTCTTCTGCTCACTTCGTTTATTGTTTGCCAGGCTATTCTAGATTGTCTATCTTCCACCGAGTCTCTAATCTTATCTATCTGATTTTGAATGTATTCTGTCTGTTCCTTTATATATATGCCTGCTAATTGATATTGTGCCGTTTTTAGTTTTAAGGCATTTGTGTTTGTTGGGTTTTTTTGATAGTTTTTGGAGGCTGTTTTCACTAGTGCACGTTTTTCTCTCACCGCTAAAGTTTCCCATGGGACTCTATATTTAGTTTTAATTTTTGTTGGAATATATTTTGCTGCTGCCTCGAGGTGTGCATTGACGAAATTTTCATATTCGTCGTTTGGTGAACTTTTTTCCGCCTTTTCTTGTAGTGTTTTGAATCTGTTTCTTAATTCTAATACGTATTTATCTCTTATATCTTTGTTGTTTAATAGGGCCCAGTCATAGTGTTTGGTGGTTGCTGTTCGTTTGGCGTTTTTTCGTAGGCTTAACCGCATTTTCACCTTGACTATTCGGTGATCGGTGGACACACCCTCAAAAGAGGAGTATGCCTCGCAATTCAGTGCACTATTTTTCCATTTCTTGTTTATAAGGATGTAGTCTATCTGAGCTTTAGTATTGTTTGCGTACGTGTATGTCCATAGTTTGCCCTCTCTTTTTTGGTAGTTTGTGTTGAGGCATGCTAATCTATTTTCTATCATGAAATCTGTTAGATGTTGCCCATTCCTATTTGACGTGTTGTGGAGGCTGTATTTGTTGTTTCCGTTTTTCCCGATTTGGGCATTCATGTCTCCGCCAATGACTAACATGTTGTGTTTCGGGATGCTACGCACTAATGAGGATAACTCATCGTAGAAGGTGACTAGTTCAGTTTCTTCACTAACATTGGTGGGGCTGTAGCATGAGATGATTGTTGCCCTGCGGTTTCCGTTAAATGTAGCTGCCATCATTCTAGGTTGTATTTTCTCAACGCTATTAAGCGTTTTTAATGCTCTAGGTCCTATAAGTAATCTTACCCCTCCTACTGCAGCGTTGACAGAGTTTTTCCATGCGGATACAGTGGCGAGCGACCAGCCATTGCCAGTTTCGTGATATTTGATATCTTCGGTGTGCGTGTATCTGTGTTCTTGTATGCATACCCCCACCCTTTTTTTTTTTTTTTGTGTACACATGGGAAGCAGCATGATGTACGTAAAGGTATTTGAATAAACCCATGGACAACCAAACTCAATACCTAAACGGGTCCTGGACGTGAGTTTGACGACTTTACGCTCTGGATCATTAGTTCGATCGGGGAACTACTGCTGCTCCTCTATAAGAGTGGCTTCTATAGAAGAGAATAAAACAGCCATCGAAAGATAACCATGACCTACACTCAAACCACATACACAAACCGCATCACTCTTCGCGCGGGTAAAAAAGGGGCGCGTCCTGCTGAGGTTGGAGCCCTGGCCTCAGTGTTCGAAAAATCAGCTACAGAGCTCAAACAATCAAAACTACTAAAATGCAAGCAAACACTACAAATAGCCACATTTAACGTAAGAACCTTAAATAGAATAGGACAACTCCCAGAGCTAATCGCATCGGCCGAAGAACAAGTATATATATATATATATATATATAACATACTGGTGGTTTAGTATATCCATTGGTTGAAGGAAAAATATTTTCTGATCAAACGTGTCTTTAATTAGTCATTTATATATATATATATATATATCTGTGTGAGCACCTGGCTAATATTTTCATTACATTTGGGAGGAGTGAATTTCAAATGAGGTGTGACTAGACCTGCTTGTTTGTTTATTTGGATTTCTTGTGGCTGTGAAAGTCAGCAGTGATTTATTGTCTGGTTTAAGGCACCTCTGTTGGTGTAATGGTTAGCAAACTAGACTAGCAAACCTTCATAAGTGAGTTCGATTCTCATTGGTTGCCCCATTCATATGACTCTGAGCCACAAAGGAGCAAAACTGCAAAGTAAATTACTATTGGGCACCTCAGGTAGGTGAAATGGTGAGCAAACTAGACTGGCAAACTGTTATGGCGACCTACCAAAATGATAATGAACTATTCCTTCCTCATAAATACTAACCTTATTTTACTCTCACTGAGACTTTCTCCCAGTGCTGGGATGGGACACATCTCGGTCGACCATGTTGGTTAGTACACAGATGTCGGGTGTGTCCTGGTTCTGCTAGCTGTTGGTCGAGGCTGTCTGACATGGATTCTGCCAGGCCTGCATTCATGTCAGATGCGCCAAGACTGGCAACCATGAGCCTCAGGGGGCCGTCCCCCCCCAGGCTCTAACCCTCCTTGGAGTTGCTAGGTTTATTGCCTGGCACCTGAGTCGCCCCTCTTTAGAGGAATGCTGATGAGGCCCCTGTCATTTTTGGAGCCGCTGGGCATATCTGGGCTATGGCACTGCACCCAAACCTACCAAAAAAAGGCCTGGTGCCACACTCGTCCAGTTGGTGGGATGAACAACAAACACTGATTTTCTCCCAACAGTCAAACCTGACAGTTCAGACGGACTCTTCTATCAACTGTACTAACGCTCTTATTTTGTATGTATGTTCTCTTTATTCAATACACTTGTTCAACCTACTTTCTCTTCTTCCAAGTCTTCTTTCTGGCCCCAAACAGGCCACAACACAAACTTACATGAGTGAGTTCAAGTCTCATTGAGTGCTCCTTTCATACAGCCTTGTGACACATCTAAGCAAAAAGCTTAGTAGATTACTACTTATTGTCTGGTTTATTTGTTTGTATTAATATTTGGAGTCGTTATATTTTTATTTCAAGGCCAAGTGATTAAATTTCATATAAAATCCAAATTTCTCTGGTATGTTTTCAGATGTTTTAACTATTTCTCTCTTTTTGTTTTTAATTGTTGATTTTATGTTTACATCTTTTTCAATTCTTTCTATGGTGGGGAATTTTACATCTTTGTTAAGGTCATGATCATTTGAGCGGAAGTGTTCAACCAATGTTAGATTGTTCCAATTCATAGATTTGATCCTATGTGTGTTGATAATTAGTCTAGATAGACTTTCCAACATATTGTTTCGGCAGCATGTGCAGTCCAGTAAAGGATTTAAATTTTTACTTCAGCAAATTTATTCATGGTAAATTTTAAAATTTTCTTTAATTTTGAAACTAGTGAATGAGTTGGTTGATTTGAAATGTTTGCTGCATAAGTTGTTCTTGATATTGCGTGGTCGACAAAATTTAATGGATTTTATTGTAGAATTCCTATTACAGATAACATAATAGAAATTTGTATTCAGTTTTATAAATAAAATTCACTATCTACTGTAACTTGTGGCATACAAATTAATCTGGGGTTCAATCCTAGTTCAAGTCATTCCAAAACTAAAAAAATGGTTCTTGATACCTCCTTGCTTAATACTCACCATTATAAGGTAAGGATCAAGTTAAGTGGAGTAATCCAGAGAAAGGAGTAGGTCACTCCCTTACACATCGGTTTGGTAGCTATTGAAAAAAGAACCTTCAAGTTGTCCTCGACTATGGTCAGCTAACTTACTTGTATCAAGACATTCACCTTTCTCTATATGGGTTATTATATATATTGTTGGAAATTTTCAAGTTTAGTTTTATAGGTATATCATAAAAAAACAACAAACTTCATCAGCTGACCTTCATTTGTATTATAGTTTTATCATTTTAGTAAATTGTTGCTATCTTTATATATGGGACGTACATATTTTTGGAACTGTTACTTATTTATATTTTTGATAACTGTTTCTGAGCTGTAGAATTTGGTTTGTTTTGGTTTCTTTATTTAATGGCATATAACCCTTTATGGGTTATGTAATGTCAAAGTCATCCTTGTTGAAGAACAGTTGTGGTGCTATTTAACCCATTGTAAGGGGCTATAGAATTTAGTACAATAATAAGTTTTTTACATTTTTCACATATTTTTTCATATCTATTTCATTTTTTAAATTAGCTAATTATTTTTTTATATTTTTGTTGTTGAAAGCTGTTCCCAGAGAAGAACAGCAGTGATACTATTTAACCAATTGCAGGGAGCGATAAAGAAGTTCATACCTTTCCGAAGGGTATCGGTCAGAAAGTGATTGTTTTAGACGTAACTGGTGATTGAACTTATTTACTTTAATGCAACAGACTAGCATTTTAACCATTAAGTCACCAGGATTTCCGAAAAGTTTCAAGATCTTTTTTATGAAAAACTGTAGTTCTCTTTTTACTAAATTTGGCCACCATCACTTCATGCAGTGATGCATTACTCCCGGTATATTTGTCAAACTTGGTGCACTCTCTGAAGCTTCTAATCTTTAAGAATATCAATAATTGATTGATTGATTGATTTTAGCTGCATGTTAACCCATCTAGGGTTATTTTATGCCTTGACTTTTGGTAATCACATTCATATTTACATTATTTTGTCTTGTTTCTGAAAAGTTTTTTTCATATGGTTCTACCAGATACAAATAATTTTCAAATAGATTCATTTGAACAATAGATTAAACCCCAACAGGTACAACCAATTAAGGTCTGAATGTACATGGGACTAATGGTAAAAAAGGATTACTCCATATTCCCCAGATCTCAAAACTGGAGTCTGACCATCACATACAGTTTAGTATCATTCATTATTTTGGAGTGGGGGGATTACCTTCTGCAGGTGGGTTGGTCTGCTGGGGTTGCGGAATACACTGTCTGCATCTCTGTTGAGGGGTAAGACTCCCCCAATGAGTGTCTTGGATATGACACTAAACAATCTCATGGTGAGGCTCCAGTAATCATGGAGCTTTGGGGAATGTGGAGTACCCCTTTATTGCCATCTCTCCCTGGTCCATTCTGGCCTGGAGTGGTAACACTTGATAGGGTCCTATCTATGGATCAAATAAGAACTAAACTGTGTACTTATGTTAAAGAACATTGTTTGAAATAGAACAGTTTATATGTATAAAAATAGATTTGGCATTAAATTACCTTCAATGTTTAATATGCCATAAAACCAAACCAAACAAACAAACAAACAAACAAATGAACAAGCAATCCTTCTGCTGGTGATAAAGTTGGCATAATCTCAGCCTCAGCATAGGACTTTAAGCATCTTAAGTACCATATGCTATTCTCACTGGATATCCTCTATAGTGACCTTTAACATTAACTTTTTGGAGCACTTAGTATCCCACATCAGATCATTTGAATCAAAATTTCTCTTTTGGATACCTCTGAACTATAAAACTTCACGTCTTAGTCTGGCTGATAGTTTCTCAAGGGTAATTCTTGATGAAGGTCACCTTGATCTCTTGTCTTCTTTAATTTCCCTTTTGTAGCTGGAGTGCCATTCATAACACCTGGATCAGCTCATTATTTGATTGTCATAGACCTGTTTTTGCATTTCAAGTGCTGATTTCCTG